>CM074722.1:344080721-344680721 GCA_037306005.1 Rhinophrynus dorsalis | reverse complement strand
TTTCAGGGAGACCAGCATTCAAGGTGACCTTAGCGTCTTGGATCAAGTCTACTATTCATAAGGTTTACGAACTGTGGAAGATGCCTGTTCCATTTAGGGTTTCAGCTAATTCCACTAGATCCATTGGGGCATCTTGGGTTTACAAGAATCAAGCCTCAGCTGATCAGTTGTGCAAGGCTGCCACTTGGTCATCTGTGCACAATTTTTCTAAGCAGTACCGCGTTGATGTGCTGGCATTGGCCTATGCCAGTTTGGGACGGCAGATCCTAGAGGCGATTTTGCCATCTAGGTTCTCCTTTCATCTCTTCAGTGCTCCTTCACTTTTGAGCCCAGTTGGCTCGAGTTTGTGTGCTATGCTACGTTCCTGGTGTGGTTATGCACCGGTTTTGTGTCTGTTGACACTTCATTGTTATTGTTAGGCTGTCTATGATCTGATGGTTCATATATGCTCTGGTGACATTGGGGGCTCTTCGCCTTGTCCTTGCCTTCCCTCCTCTGGGAAACTGAATGGTTGGACATCCCAAAGTTACCAGTAACCTATATTGGACGACAGAGAAAAGAGGATTTTAGTCTTACCTGTTAAATCCTTTTCTCTTAGTCCATATAGGTTACTGGCCTCCCACCCTGTCAAGGGACCATGCTTGGCTCTCCTGTGACCGAATATGGGAGTCCTTTCAGGTTCATGCTCACTGGAGTCTTCTATTCCCTTCTTACTACCTGGTCGCTAGTTAGTGTCTCAAATCTTTCTGGAGAGGAAGTGGCTAGATTCAGCTAAGGAGAAGAGGTAGGCTCTACCCAGCATTCTCTTCAAGAACTGTTCCTGCCTACGTAAAGGGGCGGTAGCCTACCCAAAGTTACCAGTAACCTACATGGACTAAGAGAAAAGGATTTAACAGGTAAGACTAAATCCTCTTTTCGTGCTTTCTTAATTTATATGGAGCTGTTCAATCCCCTATTAGGTGGGTTACTATCCCTGGCCTCCTTGATGGATATGGACCAGGGTGTGGGCTTTTAAGGGACGTGGGTCTGTGAGAGGATCGCTTTCTCTCTGCAGTTTTCCTCTTTCTCTGCTTTACTATAGGAGCCTGATGATTGAAAAGGATTCCAGTTTTGAGTGCACAGGTCCCATGAGTGTGCCCATGTCTGTCTAGCAACCAGATTGTGAGGTCTATAGTAAAATTGGTATTTCTGCACTCTGCTCTTCCTTTTTGTCTGCCCCATTCTGTTTCTACTCCTCTTAAGAGGTGGCTTCTTTCATTATGCTACTAAAATTTATTTAATTCAGTCTTCATTATAGGACAGAGGCGTCTCTAAGAAATGGACACATATGGCAACCATATTGGTTGAGGCATCAACAGTCAACTTAAGGTTATTGCCACACCAGATGGACTCTGGTGGGCAAGAGGAGGCTTATTCTTCTAGCATTTTACATGTAGAATAAGGGATGCCTTTGGGAGACAGTGGAGCAGTGAATGAACACAACAGCTGGATATCCACCATGCCATTCTATATCTGGAGATTGTATGTCTGTCCTGTGGGTGGCCTAATTACACACTTTGTCCTATAAACCAACCTTTCTGATTTTTTTTTTTCTCCCTAAGGTTGTTTCTGAGTCTCACATGAATCAGTAAATTGTTCTTCCTTCTCTTTTTCTGGCTCTATCTATCCGACTGGAGCAGGAACTTCATTCTTTGCATGTAGTTCGGTGCTTGAAGTACAGGCCAAGCGGCATCTAAGGTGATGGTGGCATCCTGGATTAAGGTTGGCCTCAAGAAAAAGCCTGTGCCCTTTAGGGTCATTACTCATTCCACCAGAGCAGTGGTCCTTCCTATGCCTACAAGAACCGGGCCTCTGTGGAACAGCTGTGTAAAATGGCAAAGTGGTTTTCCCTTCACACGTCTGTTAAAGGGATAGTAATACTTAAAATGTAAAAAAAAATATGTTGTAGGGTTTATCCCCCTGAGTAAAACAAGAGTACTCCCACTGCTGAAAGGTGTTTCATTCAAAAGTTATTAATTTTCAAAGTTGAATTTTTTAGGTGCAATATCACAGTGGCCTGAAATTGTACAGTGGCGCTGTTGCTACACCATCCTATGGAGATTTATGATCCCAGGACCAGAGCTGTCCATAGGATCGTGTAGCAACAGCTCCACTGTACAATTTCAGGCCACTGTGATATTGCACCTAAAAAATTCATCTTTGAAAATTAATAACTTTTGAATAAAACACCTCTCAGCAGTGGGAGTACTCTTGTTTTACTCAGGGGGATAAACCCTACAACATATTTTTTTTTTTACATTTTAAGTATTACTATCCCTTTAAACATTACTGTATCAAAGTTCTGGTACAACTGAAGCCAGGTTTGGACAAAAGGTCCTACAGGCTGTTGAACCTTAGAAGGTATCCTTCTTGTCTTTACTTTCAGTAACCTCTTTCTTTCCTGTTATTTGGTTTGGTGAATGTGTACATTGATGCCTGAGATTCACGTTTGTTCCAGTTAGTCTGTTAGAACTGACCTGTTCTGAGAGGTTTTCCTCTCCTTTCCTGGAATTCTGGAGTGATAGCTTTTTGTATGTCCCCTTGGTTCCTGTGTTCCACATTGGATGAAAGACAAATGGGATTTTGTTATTACCAATTAATCCTTTTCACTTAGTCCATCTGAAACCCATGATTTCCCTTCCTGATAAATACTAGTTGTTTGTGTTTGTTTCCTGACAGTGGTCACCTCATCCAGGGAACCAAAAGGAACCAGACTGTTGAGCAGTACCTCCAAATAGTAGCTGGAGAGCTTATGGGTTGAGAGAGTGCCTCAGGAGTGGAGCAGCCATTGAAAGTGTCTTTGCTGCAGTTGCAGCTACAGCCGTGATTAACTTTGCTGACCGCAAAGCCAGATGGCAGGATAGATATTTCCTTTGACAGTCCCCTGGAGGAACTGTAAAAGGATCATATGCAGAGCATCAACTGAGGCTGGAGAGAGTCTGTGAAATTATTGTGCTATTCAGGCAGACAGAGACTTGTACCTGAAGGAATTACTGTAGGTAACCTAGCCCAAACAGAAGTCAAACACAGCTGGAGTCAGAGCGTAGATAAAATAAGCCAGAGCCGAGAAGTCATACAGGCAGAGTTGTAACCAGAGAAGTTAGTTGTGAAATCCGAGGTAGTACCTGGAGTTGGAAGTCTTATAAGCAGAAATTGGTACCAGAGCGGGTAGATGTGCAAGCCGGTGTTGTAACCGGAGCGGGTAGTCGTGCAGGCAGTAGTCTATACTGAAGCAGGTTGTTGTACAAACTGGAGTCATAACTGAAGTGAGAAGTCTTACAAGAAGGAGTCAGAATTGGATAATCAAAAAACTGGAACAACGGTCTGGCAAGTTGAAGAACAAGCGACGTCTAACAGAAGGTGCACAGTTTCAAACTCCTAGCCCCCACTAGAGAAGAAAGTCATATGATCCCGGGGTCAGGAATCATGAAGTGTGACAACCTCTTTTTTATGCATCTTCTGTATTCGTTCTTTGCTATTCATTAAACTGAGCATATCTGGTGGGGTAAAGTAGAGTAGGGAGGGAGTCTTGGCTTTTAGATACTCTTTTTTTTTTTTTTTTTTTTTTTAGGCAAGTTCCATGCCTTCTTGGCTGGAGGATACTTTACCCCGTGGTTCTTGTGTTCCATATGAACTAAGAGAAAAAGATTTATTGGTAAGTCCACAAAAATCCCTTTATCTGATTAGCAATTGCCTCCTTAGGACATATTAACACAGATGCCTCTTGTCTAAAACACTTTTAGCCTTTCCACCCCCCCCCCCTTTTAGATGTTTCACACAAATGAGTAGCTGTTCCCTGGCAATGGCAGTGTTGCAATACACATCACCAAGATCATCCGTGAAGAATTGAGTCACCTTGAAAACAAGAAATAGCCTGCCCAGTTGGTTATCACACCCAGTTTAATCATTCATCTGAGCAACCTCCATCCATCCAGGTTTTATCATTTAAAATGGGGTGCAGTCAAACCGTTCTTGGCTTTCAGGAAAGGAAATGTGCCTACCTCTTTCAGTACCAGAAGGCGTGCAGTATATTGCTTTACATTGTGTTGAGTACCCTTCTGGTCCTCAAGGGGTTCAAACTTGACGACAGAATCAGATTAGTTTAGTAACCAGCTTGGTTCAGTTGTACCTAAGTGCCGAGTCTAGCCTTGATCAGAATTTCCCAGTTTATGATGCGAAAAACACTGAACAGTGTATTTTTATCAAAGGGTTTAACACTACCTACTAATAACACCCACTTTCATTACAATGGGCAGAACATTTTAATTGCCTTGCTGGACTGTGTCCTTGTAACTTACTCAAGAGACCACATCCAGGAATGATTGGAGATGTCATGTCCATGAAGGCAGAGATATATATATATATATATATATATATAAAATATATTGTGTGTGTGTGTGTGTGTATATATATATATATATATATATATATATATATATATATATATATATATATATATATATATATATATATATATATATACACACACACACACAGTACTGTCAAAACATTTTAGACACGTGTAAAAAAATGCTGTGAAGTAGGAATGCTTTCAAAATAGACATTAATAGTTTATTTTTATCAATTAACAAAATGCAGAGTGAGTGAACAGAAGAAAAATATAAATTAAATCAATATTTGGTGTGACCACCCTTTGCCTTCAAAACAGCATCAATTCTTCTAGGTACAATTGCACACTGTTTTTAACCCCTTAACAACCCATGATGTGCCAGGACCATCATGAGTAAACTTCCCTTAAGGACCCATGACAGTCTTGGCACGTCATAGGTTAAATTATAGCAGCGTCCCTCCGTGCATGCTGCTATTATTCTTTTCTGGCTGAAACGGAGCTCTCTCGGACCAGAGCTCTCAGCTTCAGTCCTTGTCTAGTCTGCCGGTACACATGATCGCTCCAGGAGCGATCACATGTACTGGAATTTATATTGAAAAAGGCAGTGTGCTTTACACACTGCCTTTGTGTCTGCTCTGTGCCTCTCTCTTCCTTACTATCAAAGAAGCAGAGAGCAGACACATAGGGCTAGATGTTCAAAACGTTGTCATAATGAAAAAATTGTCGGGTCAGGAGTTGGTGGTAAAAGAAAGACAATATTTTCAGAATTGTCAAAAAATACAAGTGAGCGCTGTGATTATAAATAATCAAACTTTGAAGTAGTCATATAAGTGATACAAAATCACGAACAGTGTATATAAATGTGAAACAATAATATATATTACTATATATAACATACAAATAGGTGTACAATAGAAATACTTTCAAGATATGCGACATACCATAAGGCGGAAAACTGGAAATTCAATTAGTGTTCTGTGAACGCTTCAATGAAGTGGCAGCGTAACGTGGAAAGAAAATAAAACACAATACATAGCGTGATCTGTGTATGGAATATCCAAAATACAAAAAATATAGACAGAAAAAAAAAATGAAATTTGCTTGACCAGCTGATAGCTAGACAAGCTGTTTTTGCATGTGGGGGTAAATTAGCTGCCCCCACTCAGCCCAACCATCCATGTTATCTTTCCGTATTTCAGTAGTAATCAAAGACACATATGATACTCACACATCCAGGATTGCCCGGGAAGTTTAGACAAAGAACTTTCCCAGGACTGTTATAAGCTTGTGGGGAATTTTAACCGCCCTCACTCGGTCTTCGAGATAGGTCTCCAACTTGCTGCAGTAGAACTTGGGTAGAAAGTAAGGATCACGGGAATCGTATTCCCATTACAGTTGTTAGTAATCCACAAAATATAAAAACTTGTATACTTGCTCCTGCTAATGGCGTGAATATAAAAATAGATCGAAAACAGAATACAATATATAAAAAATGTATTCTGATCAGACATAGTATATTTAAAAAAACGGTTAATATAAAATACCTATATCTGAACAGATATGGTATAGTAAGAAAATCTATAGATTAGCTCAATGCGTTTCATAACTAAACAATGCTATTACATAAGGAGCTAATAGAAAATGTTTAAGAACCCGTCATGGGTAAACGTCCCTTAAGGACCCATGACGGTCCTGGCACGTCATGGGTTAAACGATAGCAGCGCTCCACCGTGCATGCTGCTATTATTCTTTTCAGGCTGAAATGGAGCGCTCCGGGACCAGAGCGCTCAGCTTCAGTCCTTGTCTAGTGTGCCAGTACACATGATCGCTCCAGGAGCGATCACATGTACCGGCATTTAGATTGAAAAAGGCAGTGTGGTTTACACACTGCCTTTGTGTCTGCTCTGTGCCTCTATCTTCCTTACTATCAAAGTAAGGGAAAGAGAAGCAGAGAGCAGACACCTAGGACGAGCTGTTCAAAAAGTCGTCATAATGAAAAAATACCTTACAATACGACTTTAGATTAAACCACGCCCACTTTTAAGACTGCTTTTTCCCCTTGACAGAAATGGCGGAATTGGATGTAAGAAATTACAGAAACGTGCTTGAGAATTAACGGACCATGGCGTAGAAACTTTTTTATTCTAATTACAGACAATTTCAGTGACCGCCACATTCTGAACATCTATCTCATAGTCAGATTAAATCAGGCAATAGTTGAGGGTATTAACCCCTTGAGTGCTGGGGGCTGGATGGATGCAGGTCCACTTCTGACTGGCTAAAAGCAACTTTTTTTTTTAATATCATTAAAAAATAATGAATATGTAAATTAAAAATTGTATTAATAAAATAAATATTTTAAGTGTACAAGAAAAAATAATGGCAATGTGATTGTTGCATGGCCATGTAATAGAGTTATACACAGCACCAAATCATATAAATGAAAAAGTGGGAAAATAGGGAGGGAAAGAGGGACATGGGGATTTTCACCGAGGGGGGAACAGTGCCCACTTAAAACTGCCCATTTTGTAGGTATCACTGACTGTTCATACTTTTCATGCAGTCTCCATAAATATTTAACCCATTGCTCCCAAATAATGCCAAGAGAAAAAAATAAAAATGGTGGGGTTTTTTTGGTTTTTTACTTTTTTTTCCATTTTATTTAATTTTAATAAAGTAAGTGGTTGGTTTTCCATGTAAATGTTTTATCAAAAGAGAGTCCTATTTGTGCGTAAAATAGTATATAATTTATGTGAATGGAATAAAAGCCTTAGAGGGAAAACACTGTTGAACAAAGACAGTCAAAAAGGTCAGAATTGCTCCGGTCCTTAAGTGAAATCCACCTCAGATTTTCCTAGTCCTTAAGGGGTTAAGGAACTTGGCAGGTCTGTTGTTTCAAACATCTTGGAAAACAAACCACAGTTGTGTGTATGTAGGCAGCCTCAGATGCTTCTCTCTCTCTCTTCATGTAATCCCAGACACTCGATGATGTTGAGATCAAGGCTCTGTGGGGTCTATGCCATCATTTCTAAGACTCCTTGTTTTTCTTTATGCTAAAGATAGTTCTTAATGACTTTGGTTGTGTTTGGGGTTGTTGTCATGCTGCAGAATAAATTTGGGGCCAATCAGCTGCCATCCTGATGGATAAGTATCTGCCTGTACTTCGCAGCATTGAGAAAACTATTAATTCTGACCAAATCTGCAACTCAGTTTGCAGACATGCAGCCCCAGACTTGCAAGGAACCTCAACCATGCTTCACTGTTTGCTGCAGACACTTATTCTTGTACCGCTGTCCAGTCCTTCCACAAAGAAACTGTGTTCTGCTACAGAAAAATATATAAAATAATGACTTATCAGTTCAGAGCACCTGCTGCCATTTTTCTGCACCCCAGTTCCTGTGTTTTCATGTATAGTTGAGTCAACTGGTCTTTTTTCCATTGCTGAGGTATGGCTTTTTGGCTGAAAGTCTTCCATGAAGACCACTTCTGAGCAGACTTCTCTAGACAGTAGATAGTGTACCAGGGTCCCTTTGTTTTCAGCCATTTCTGAGCTGATGGCACTGCTGGACATCTTATGATTGCAAAGGGAAGTAAGCATGATGTGTCTTTCGTCTGCTGCACACGGTTTCCTTGGCCGACCACTGCATCTATGGTCCTCAACGTTGCCTGTTTCTTTGTGCTTCTTCAAAAGAGCTTGGACAGCACATCTGGAAACCCTGTCTTCCTTGAAATTTCTGCCTGGGAGAGACCTTACTGATGCAGTATAAGTACCTTGTTTTTTGTTGCTGTGCTCAGTCTTGCCATGGTGTATGACTTTTGACATTAAACTGTCTTCAGTAACCTCACCTTGTTAGCTGAGTTTGGCTTTTCCTCACTCAGTTTTATTCCCCTTACACAGCTGTTTCTTTTTCAATTAATGATTGTGTTTCTCCCTACATATTAAATTGATGATCATTAGCACCTGTTTGTATAATTGTTTAACCCCTTAAGGACCGGGAAAATCTGAGTTTGATTTCACTTAAGGACCGGAGCAATTTTGACTTTTTTGACTATGTCTTTGTTCAACCATATTTTCTCTTTAATTCCTTTTGTGCACCCACATAAATTATATACTGTTTTTTTAAGCACAAGTAGGGCTTTCTTTTGATACCACAATTATATGAATACCTCATTGTTTAATTTGATTAAAATAGAAAAAAAGAGGAAAAAAATTGAAAAAAAACAAAATTTTGCTTATATTTTCGTGTCAGGATTTGCATACAATTAGTTTATGACAAAAAAATACCCCTAAATATATTCATTTGATTCTCCTGAATATAAGAATACCCCATATGCCTAGTATTTCAATCACTTCCTCACATTTACAAGGTAAATATTACAAGATGGATGCCATTATTTCCAACTTGTAATTTCTCAACAATTGGCATGTGAGCATCATAGCTTAGCTGACGGTGCCAGAACCAAAAATGTCCCACAAAGGTATATGTTTCTGAAAACTACACAACATAAGGTAAATAATCAGGAGAATTTTGGAGTTTTTCATGCAGCTATTTTTCCAGAAAAAAATTTCAAAATTGTGGTAATATTTTGTTTTTTTGCAGTTTTCACACTTACATTTCAATACTACTGTTGATATCAAGCACATGATAGGTGAAGATTTTTAAAAATGCATTGTTTAGTGTTCAGCTCCTTCTTCTGAGTACGGCAATACCCCATATGCATAGGTTTCTCAAGGTTTGGGAGAGCTACGGGGCCCAAATTGGAACATGCGCGTTTCCAGTTTCACACTATGAATTTTCACAGCTTGCATCACTGGTGCCATGTCTCATTTGGGGCTGTGTAACAATGCTCCACTCTAACATTTCCCCCCAAAAGTATATATTTTTGGAAAGTAGACACCCCAGGCTTTCATTTTATGTATGTTTTCAATTTTTTTACGCAGCCATTTTACCACCAATCGCTCGTAAATCTTGACATAAGTTAAAAAAACAGCGTTTTTCACACTTGCACTTCAATGTTGATGTGAATTTCAAGCACATGAAAGGTGAAGATTTTTAAAAATGCATTGTTTAGTGTTCAGCTCCTTCTTCTGAGTACGGCAATACCCCATATGCATAGGTTTCTCAAGGTTTGGGAGAGCTACGGGGCCCAAATTGGAACATGCGCGTTTCCAGTTTCACACTATGAATTTTCACAGCTTGCATCACTGGTGCCATGTCTCATTTGGGGCTGTGTAACAGTGCTCCACTCTAAGATTTCCCCCCAAAAGTATATATTTTTGGAAAGTAGACACCCCAGGCTTTCATTTTATGTATGTTTTCAATTTTTTTACGCAGCCATTTTACCACCAATCGCTCGTAAATCTTGACGTAAGTTAAAAAAACAGCGTTTTTCACACTTGCACTTCAATGTTGATGTGAATTTCAAGCACATGATAGGTGAAGATTTTTAAAAATGCATTGTTTAGTGTTCAGCTCCTTCTTCTGAGTACGGCAATACCCCATATGCATAGGTTTCTCAAGGTTTGGGGGAGCTACGGGGCCCAATTTTGAACAAATATTGAATTTTCACATCTTGGTTAACTGATGCCATTACTCATTTTGGGCTATGTTCCAGTGCTGCACTTTAGAATTTCCCCCCAAAAGTGTATATTTTTGGAATGTAGACACCCCCAGCTTTCATTTTAGGTGTGTTTTCAAAATTTTTACACGGCCATTTTAATATCACTTTCTCATAAACTTGACGTAAGTAAAAAAACAGCGTTTTTCACCTTTGCCTTCAATGTTGATGTGAATTTCAAGCACAGAATAGGTGAAGATTTTATAAACTGAATTGAATAGTGTTCAGCTCCTTCTTCTGAGTACGGCAATACCCCATATGCGTAGCTTTCTCATGGTTTGGGGGAGCTACGGGGGCCAAATTGGAACATGCGCGTTTCCAGGTTCACACTTTGAATCTTCACAGCTTGCGTTACTGGTGCCATGTCTCATTTGGGGCTGTGTAACAGTGCTCTTTTTTTAAGATTTCCCCCCAAAAGTGTATATTTTTGGAAAGTAGACACCCCAGGCTCTCGTTTTAGGTGTGTTTTCCAATTTTATACACAGCCATTTTACCACCAATCCCTCGTAAACCATGACGTAAGTAAAAAAAAAAAAAAAAAAAAAACAGCGTTTTTCACACTTAGGGTTGGCGGCAGTATACTGGGCTGCATACAAATTGGTTTGGGAAACAATTTCACCTAAAATGTCTTCCCCCAAAAACAAATCAAAAAAATGATCATGGATAAATCCTTCCACATCAATTTGAATCCCTGGGTTGCCTGTGAATTCTGAGATTTGTGGGCATAAATTGATACCCATTCATTAGGATCCGGAGTGGCAGGTGTTGGGGCATTTCTTTGGGCAGGTCTTTTGGCAGGTCTTTGGGCAGATCTTTTGGCAGGTGCTGGGGCAGTTGCCAGGGCAGCTCTTGGGGCAGCACTTGGGGCATTTCTTTGGTAGGTCTTTGGGCAGATCTTTTGGCAGGTGCTGGGGCAGTTGCCAGGGCAGCTCTTGGGGCAGCACTTGGGGCATTTCTTTGGGCAGGTATTTTGGTAGGTCTTTGGGCAGTTCTTTTGGCAGGTGCTGGGGCAGTTGCCAGAGCAGCTCTTGGGGCAGTGCGTCTTTTCTTGACAGAAGGCCCAGCGTCATCACTAGAGCTGCTCTCACTTTCTGAAAACTGCGCTATGTCAAAATCTGACGCAGTGTCTGTTGCCTCAGAGTCAGACGCCAAAAAGGCAAATGCCTCTTCAACGCTGTACCTGCGCTGCATTTTGCCCACTAAAAAAACTTTTTTTTTTCTTACGCTATCCCTAAACCTAAATCTAACCCTAAAACTTACCCTAGCCTACGTATATCCTGAACCTACCTAACCCAAGTGAACTACCTATCTAAACTGCACTTATTATATATATTTTTTTTGGGGGGGGGGTTTGGGGTTTTTTGGGGTTTTTTTTTTTCTTACGCTATCCCTAAACCTAAATCTAACCCTAAAACTTACCCTAACCTACGTATATCCTGAACCTACCTAACCCAATTGAAGTACCTATCTAAACTGCGCTTATTATATATATATATTTTTTTTTTTTTTGGGGGGGGGGGGGGGGGTTTGGTTTTTTTTTTTTTTTTTTCCCCTAAACCTAAATCTATCCCTAAAACTTTCCCTAACACACGTCTACACTAAACCTACCCAACTACCTACCAAAATACCTAAACTATATTTAATATAAAAAAAAAAAAAAAATTAAAAAAAATTTTTAAAAAATCTAAAAAAATTCAAGGGGGATGGGGGGTGTCCCACAGATCAGAAAACACTGATCTGCAGCAAATTGATCACTCCAAGAGTGATCAGATGGGGGGGCACTTATTGATCACTGCAGAACAGTGATCAAAGGGTTAATTTTCTTTATTTAAACTTTTTTTTTTTTTTTTTTTTTTTACAGGCACACTGGAACACCATCTCCCTCTGTCTCTCTCCACCTTAGCAGTATGCAAGGTGGAGGGAGGCAGAGAGATCTGACAGGGACAGTATTTACAAATACTGTCCCTGTCATTCAGGTTTTGCAACATGTGATTCGCTTTTGAAGCGAATCGCATGTTGCAACAATGTTTCAGCCGCTTGTTACTAAGTGTCCCGATACCGGGACACTTAGTAACAAGCGGCTTGAACTCTTCCATCGCTCCGTGCGGCCGCGATGGAAGAGTTTAACCCTTGACGTACCAGGACCGTCAAGGGTTGTTCGGTCACATTTACCCTTGACGGTCCTGGTACGTCAAGGGTCGCTAAGGGGTTAATTACACACCTGACTATATGCCTACAAAATCTGTCTTTGTGAAAGTGTACTTAGAAGAACTGATGCTGTTTTGAAGGCAAAGGGTGGTCACACCAACTATTGATTTGATTTAGATTTTTCTTCTGTTAATTGCTAAAAAATAAACTATTAACGTGTATTTTTGAAAGCATTCTTACTTTACAGCATTTTTCTTCCCATACCAGCCTAAAACTTTTGCATAGTATTGTATGTGTGTATATATATAAATAAATATATATATATATATATATATATATATATATAAAATACACACATATATAATATAATGGATGTTGATGTTCAATAACTGGAGAGTCATGGGCTGTTCAGCCCTACTTAGTCTTTGTTCATAAAATACCTGCAGCTAGAACTTAGTCTGCGGCAGTTGAAACTTTGGTTTCTTGATGTCCTACAGCAGGGATGTCCAAGTTCAGTCCTCAAGGGCCACAACAGTACAGTATTTTCAGGATTCCCCTGCTTTAGCACAAGTGATTCAGCTAAAATGAATGAGTCACTGATTAACTCACCTGTGCTTAAGCAGGGAACTCCTTAAATACTGCACTGTTGGTGCCTCTTGAGGACTGAACTTAAACAGCCGAGTCCTGGAGCAAGAGCTCATGCCAAATTTCTTTCCCTTCTGCTGGGATTTTTGTTCCTAGACTACACATTGAAAATGAGTATATATGAGTGCCTAGGGCTGTACATTGCATTACATGTCTGGTGCCCAAAGTGTTGAAACCAAAGCACAGTGAACACAGGTGGTAAAGAGAATGAGAGAACCGTCATTATATGTGAATCTTAAAAAAAAAAAAAAAAAAAAAATTATTATATATATATATATATATATATATATATATATATATATATATATAATTTTTTTTTCTCGATTCTCCTCGTGGGTAAAAAAAGCAGTTCCTGATTCCAAAACGTTGAAAGGTTATGCAAAACTAAATTGGTTCATTCACTGCTCACAAGATTCTGCTAGAACTTTACTACTAATTGAACAAAGAAGTTAGGTTAATCTGGTATCCTGAAAAGAATCTCAAGCAAATAAATAGCAAAAAGATGAAGCACAATAATGGTGCTTTGAAATCTGTTAAGAGTAAAATGGTTAGTGGGGAAATGGCAGATCCATAAGACTGCTCCGAACATGTCCGTGACTGGTGCAGGATAAGGTAAAGAAAAAACAATTAGGTAGCTGAATAATACACGTGAACTAGAAAGCATACACCCAAAGTTAAGCAGGAAGACTAGTATACAAATAGTCGGACCACTATATTTACAGGAGCAGTAAACTTTTTTTATGAAAACACATATTTTACAGAGCATTTCCTGCTGAATAAAACAAGGGCACTCCCATCGCCATTAGATGTTATATTCAAAAATGATAGCAGTTTAAATAATCAGGAAGTGAATTTACTATGTTTACTTCCTGATAGTTCTAACTGACAGGAAGTGACAGGCAGTTTCTATCACATTCTATGGAGAACTGTATGTCTCTGACTTTTCTGACTTTCCTCTCCATTAGAATCTAACAGGAAATCTAATTAGAATTTGAAAACTAGAGGGCACTGCTAATGTAAAAAAAAACATGGGTTTAAACTGTAGTAACTCTGGAAATATAAATCTCTTGGCAGTGGGAGTACCCTCAATAGGAAAATCCCTACAATATATATTTTTTTCTTAAAAAAAGTTTACTGCTCCTTTAATTTTCAAGGATTTTCAGGTGGTTTACAAGATTAGTAAAAAGAAAAATAATTTATCTAAGCCTGGTAATTTTGACCAGTAAGCTTTACATTTAGAGCAAGTAGGCTACTTGATGGGTTTTTCTCTTACATCCTATGTGGAACCCAGGAACCATGGGCAATAATTAGGTACTCCAGGAAGGCACGGCACGGTACTCAGAGAAAAAAAGGGTCTCTAAGGCAGAGACTCCCAGCCTCCTCCACTTTACCCCTTCCTGGAAGTGCTCAGTTTTAAAAGCGATCTTGCGCAAGTGTATGGACAAAGCTGCTTACCTCCTCTCCTTAGCTTGCAGCTAGCCAATCCCCAACCAGTAAAATTTGTCCCTTGGTCAACAAGGCAAGAGAACAGTTCTGTTATAGTTTTAGCTTTTTTATTATTTTTCTGTTTGATATGGGATACCACTATTAGGCGGATTACAATCACTGACAATTCCCATCACCCAAATGTGGATAGATCAGTTTACCAGGTGCTTTTGTGGACCTAAGCCCTGGGGGGAAAATCTTGGCTGCAAATTCTTTCCCCAGGAGTTGCCCACTGAGGCTTCTTCTTGATATATGGTAATCTGAAGACAGAAGATCTGCTGAAAAAGGTGAGCACCCTTTGAATGCTGAGGTCCACATGTCCCACGCTTCCTCTCTGCACAGGGGTCTAATTTTGAGTTCCTGTTACATACTCATTGGGTTTATCTGTGAGGTGTTTGGAGCAAGTTTCTGTGGTAACTTAACCCTTTTGCTGCTGGTTAGCATCTTTTGGGGGAGTTGTGGGCACTTTCCCTACTGGGACCAGTGTTTATTGGGTCTGCTGACTTGTTCTAGTGGGCTTTTGAATGGTTTTACAGTTTGGTATTCACCTTATTAACTTTGTGTTCCGTTTACCACATAGACACCATTGTTCACTTCTAAGGGACTTTATAGTTTGGGTCATATCTCTGCAATCGCTCCACGTAGCGAGGTCAGAGATGGCTCACTTGGTTGGTCTGCCCTTGCTCTGTTATCCGGTCAACGTTCTGGGCATGTTGGGGGGCTTCGGGCACTGTTGGGGTACTTTATCAGTGAAACTACAATTTCCATGGTTGCTAGCTTTGCGGGCTCACTTCTGATTGGCTCCCACTGCTGCAGCCATTTTGTGCCTTCGCTGATCGAGTATCTTACGCAGGGCTTGGACTCTCCTTCTCTCCTCTGCAGTTTAACCCTTTGCTTACCAGATAAGTCTATTTTAGCATTTCTGGGGTGATTTTATTTATCATACACACTACTTTGTGGGTGTTTCTGATACTTTGACTCTGTGAGAATGTCTACTTGTTAGACCTTGGGGCTAGGTCTAAGACTACGGATACTGGGGCGTCTGTGTCCCCCATTGCTCATTGCTCCTCATGTCACTCAGGGTTACCTAGAAAATACTCAATTAATGTTTGCCCAACATGTGCTGCTGCCCCTGAATCCCCTACAGGGGCCTCCAGCCATGCACTAGAGCCAGTTTGGATGCAAGAGTTTAAGGCTTCTACCAGGGACCTCCAGTCCACCTTACAACTCCTTCCATCCACCTTGCAGGGGGTCTTCCACTCGTGGCAAGTCCCCAACCCTATCAGATCTTCCCTGCCTAAACCATTGGGTGTACCTGATGTGTCTTATTCCTCTGAAGAGGAATTATCGGTGGATTCTGATGATGAAGACTGTTCTCCTTCCTCTCAATTTTTTGGGGTTCCCTTTGAGGCTGATCCTGTCCCCTCAGCTGAGGGCCTGATCAGGGCTGTGCTGAACACCCTGAACATCCTCTTGGTACAGGAGGTTTCTTCTGATCCCTCCAATGTGTTTCAGGAGCCTGTTAGGCCTCATACTTGTTTTCCACCTAACCCCACTCTTGACCACTTGGTGACTGAGGAGTGGAAGTTTCCAGTCAGAAAACCGTCTGTCTCTAGGAAATTTTCTAAGCTTTATCCATTCTCTGAAGCGGCCCTAGCTCAGCGGGTTCATCCCCCCAAAGTGGATGCCCCTGTCTCCAGGTTTTCTAAGTCCACTGCCTTGCCTGTGGCTGATGTATCTGCTATGAAAGACTGGACTGACAAAAAGCTTGAGACCCCTCTCAAGGCCATTTTTGCAATGGCTGGTTCTGCCCTGCGCCCCGCATTTTCTGCGGCGTGGGTGAATAGAATCGTGGCTGTTTGGACTGAGCAGCTCACTTCAGCTATCTGTCAGGGAGCTCCTACTACTGACATGTTGCAGCTTCTCGCCCACATCTCTAAGGCTCATCATTATGTTTTTGCTGCCCTGTTTGACACTCTGTACATGGTAGCCAGGGCATCAACTATGTCTGTGGTAGCCAGTCGGGCTCTTTGGCTCAAGATCTGGTCTGCTGACACGGCTTCCAAGAGGGCTCTCCTGTCCTTGCCCTTTCAGGGCACCTCACTGTTTGGGCATGATCTCAAGGATCTAATCAGTGAAGCCACTGGAGGGAAGAGTACTCACCTGCCAGTGGTCCTGAGGAAGAAGGCATCTTTCAAAAGGAATCGTCTTTTTCGTCCCTTTCAGGCTGACTCGAGCCAGGCGACCCAATCGGTGTCTCAGGCTCCGCGCTCCTCATCCATGCCTAAGCAGCAATGGAGGTCCAAGTCCTCCGCTAAGCCCAAGGCTTCCAAACCTTCTTCTGCATGACTCTCCAAATCCAGGTCTCCACCCGCAGGTTGGTGGCCGCTTATGCCACTACCTCTCAGCTTGGGAGGCTTCTGTGGTGTACCCGTGGGTCTTGCAGGTGGTGGCTACTGTGTACAGGATCCCCTTCACCTCCCTTCCTCCTTTTCGGACCTTCTCTTTTCGGTCTCCTTGGAGCAGAAAAGCTCTGCCTTTTCGAGGGAGCCATTCAGGCCATTCTGGACAAGGCGGTCTGGGAACCTGTTCCTCCTCAGGAATGGGGGTTTGGGTTCTACTCCAATCTCATTGTGGTTTCCAACAAAGATGGCGGCTGCCGTCCCATTTTGGATTTGAAGGATCTTAACTCCTATGTGGTCAGGAGTCACTCCACATTGTGATAGCTGCCATGTCCCCTGGGGAATTTCTGGCCTCGCTGGATCTTCAGGATGCTTATTTGCACATTATCATTCATCCAGAGAGTCAGAAATGTCTTCGCTTTGCTTGCGACCGAGTGCATTTCCAGTTTTCAGCCCTCCCCTTTGGCCTGACCACAGCTCCTCAAGTCTTCAACAGAGTCCTGGGAGCACTGATTTCCGTCCTCCATTGGGACGGCATCAGAGTTACCCCGTACATGGACGATCGACTTCTGAAGGCATCTTCTCCGGAACTCCATCATCAGCAGGTGCAGGATTGCATTCATGCTCTGTCCTGTCACGGGTGCATAATCAATCTGGACAAGTCAGACCTTGTTCTCTCACAGAGGATGGTGTTTCTGGGCCTCCTTTTCAACACCCAGAGTGGGATGGTGTTTCTCACGGATAGAGTGGCTCATCAGATAGCACTGAAGGTCCAAGCTGTCCTGTTTCAGGGTCCGGTTCCAGCCAAGAATTTGTCATCCCTGGTGGGGAAGTTCATTTACACCATAGAAGCGGTTCCGTTTGCCATACCAGGGAACTTCAGAGGTTTCTAATCCTGGCATGCAGAGGTCGACCGGATCTCCTGGAGAGGTCCCTATCTCTCCCTCTTCATGTGGAACTCAGCCTCTCGTGGTGGCTCAACCTGAACAATCTCCTGAAAGGCAGGCCCTTCTTGGTGCCACAACAGTGACGACAGACGCCAGCCTTTCCAGATGGGGAGCGGTCCTGGGGCACTTGAATGCTCAGGTCCGGTGGTCCCAGGAGGAATCTCTCTTCCCCATCAATGTCATGGAGCTTCGGGTGATATTTCATGCCCTGCAACATTGGACAAGACTGCTAGAGGATTACCCAGTCAGGGTACAGTCAGACAACGCCACAGCGGTGGCCTACATCAACAAGCAAGGCAGCGCAAGAAGTCTCGCAGCTTGGCTAGAGGTCAAGGCTATTTTGTCCTGGACAGAGGATCATTGTGCTCAAGACCTTGCGCAAAGGTAGCCACAAGTGGCTCATCGTTCCAACCTACCTCTGCTGCGAGCGTACAAAATTCAATGGCATAGTCGGAAACAGTACGTGTGCCCTGTTGGATTCTCATAAGACGTTTGGCAGCAGAGGTAGCACGCCCTGGGATTTCTAATACACTGTGGGAGGCCCTGACAAACTCTGCAAAGTTATTGGTGATCGGTTTGCCAGTCTCCCAAATCGGATTTGCCGAAGCTAGAGCTTTACCCGTCAGTAGTGAGATCATGAACCCCACTTTGCTCCTTTCACTAGGAAATGCCTGAGGTACAAGCCTGGATCGGTACACAGCGAGCAGTAGTCAACGGAATCGGTCACAGGAATTGTAGTCAGGCAAGCCGGGTCGTAAACTAAATGGGCAGCGAAGACAGGAGCAAGGTCAGACAAAACCGGATCATACATGGAACAGGATACTCAGCAACAAACGTCTGGTCAGGAACACCTCGAAAGGGCACCGGTATAGTGACAGGAGGGCGTACATAAAGGCAAGCTCTGGGAGGAGTTATGAACCCAGAGCCAATAAGAATGCAGCCAAGGTAGTAAGTAAGAATGTAGCTCAGGCAGAATCACAGGCACCGTGATACCTCTTCAGCTTCCCTCCCGTCTGGATCTTCTTCTACAGGGTTAACTGTGGAAGGAGGATGTTCATCGTCTAGCTTTTAAGGCATGGAGATTGAATCCTCCATTTTGAAGAAGAAATAATTTTCTTCTGGTGTGGTGGCTACTAAGCTTAGTGCCCGTAAGCCGGTTTCCTCTAAGGCCTACCATCGGGTTTGGTCTACCTTCCTATCTTGGTATGCTGATAGGGACCTGTCTCAGGATTTTGATCTTCCTATGGTCCTTTCCTTCCTCCAGGATGGTGTGGATAAGGGTCTCAGTCTGAGTTCTCTTAAGGTTCAGACTTCTGCTCTCTCTGTTTTCTTTCAGAGGCGCCTAGCTATTCTTCCTGATGTCAAGGTTTTCTTCCAAGGCGTTGCTCATACCCATCCTGTGTTTAAGAATCCTGATCCTCATTGGGACCTTAACATGGGGGTCCTTTCGGGTTCATGCTCACAGGAGTCTTCCTTTACCTTCTTACTACCCAGTCAATAGTTAGTTTTCAAATCTTACTGGATGGGGATTGGCTAGCTGCTAGCTAAGAAGAGGAGGTAGGCTCCACCCAGCAGTCACTTCTCAGAGTTGTTCCTGCCTACTTAAAGGGGCTGATCGCCTATCCAAAGTTACCAGTAACCTGTATGGACTAAGACTAAAATCCTCTTTTTTTAGGTTGCTGTGCCTTAAAACAGATAGTTATGTTTCACATGTGCCAACTGTCTCCACTGTTCCGATTCCAGGAGTAAAAAATATTTCTCAGTCACCAGCACTTGGATCCTAGAAACTGGGAGCTCTATTAGACTGTATTTGACTCTATAGTAAGACTAAGGGTTCTCCTGACACTGCTTCTAAATGCCTCTTGGCCGAATTGCACGGTTCTGTAATTATGTGCCAGGCACTAGAATCCTCTAGCTCAGGTGGTAGAAACAATGGTCACACCATGTTGTTTTCCTCTGGCTTATATCTTTCATCTGCTTCCCCTGAGTCCCAGGGCGCAGAGGAGAATCCAAATGAAGTGAGATCACGTCATTCTTATTGCCCTGTTGTGGCCCTGTAGGACCTGGTTTTTG
Organism: Rhinophrynus dorsalis; assembly: GCA_037306005.1. Taxonomy (NCBI): domain Eukaryota; kingdom Metazoa; phylum Chordata; class Amphibia; order Anura; family Rhinophrynidae; genus Rhinophrynus; species Rhinophrynus dorsalis. The sequence goes on along the minus strand of CM074722.1, from coordinate 344,661,012 downwards.
GATCTTCTCAATCTATCTTTAGAGGAGCTGTCTGCATCATGACCTTTTGACTTTGGGTCTGCTGTATCATCCACAGGTGGTGAAGTTGGCTTTGACAACATGGCTCATGAGGCCAGTATTTTGAGAAAACAAGGTTTTTCTGATGCCGACATTGTTACTATGCTATATGCTCCGGACTGAAAGTGCTTCAGAAGATTCCTTTTGAGCCTTTGTCTTTGGTTTCCCTTGATTCTCAAGATTAGTCTCTCTCTTGGCTATTGTATCGGTTCAGCAGGTGGTTGAACTTCAGGCTTTAACTTGTAAGCCTACTTTTTCTAGTTTTCCACCATGATAGAGGGGTTCTGCATACTCCCGTAGGGTTCGTCCCTAATGCTGTTTCCGAGTTTCACATCAACTAGGAAATTGTTCTTCCTTCCCTCTGTCCAGCACCATCTAATAGACTGAAGCAGGAACTTCATTATTTTGATGTAGTTAGGTGCATGAAGTTCTGTGTTCATTGCACACAGCTCTTTCAGAAATTTGATTCTCTTTTTCTCATCTCTGAGGGCTCTTGTGCAGGGCTGGTTGGGTCTAAGTTAACAATGGTTTCTCGGATTAAGGCACTCATTAGCCAGCCATATGTTCTCAAGAAAAAGCCAGTTCCCTTTCAGGTTATGGCCCATTCATCCAGGTCAGTGGGGAGCATCCTGGGCCAATAAGAATCAGGTCTGTCCTGAACAGTTGGGTAAGGCAGCAAAGTCCCTCCATACATTTGTCAAACACTGCTGTGTTAATGTTCTGGCTTCAGCTGATGCCAACTTTGACCAGAAGGTTCTACAGGCCTGTGTAAGTGTCCATCCTGATTATCTTTTGGGTAGTGAGATGTTGCTTCCTGCTCTTTGGTTTGAAGAGTTGGTGTCCATTGACACCTGAAGTTCATGTTGTGCCAGTCCAATTCCATTCGGACTGGTCTGTGTTTGGAGGGGTGTTTCTCCTTTTTTCCCTGGAATTTTAATGGATGCATATGGATGTTCATGTGTTCTACATATGATGTAAGAAAAATGGGGCCTTTTGTGTACTTAGCGATAAATCACAACTACATCCAGACAGTGTAGATCCCAGACTCATTTATAAGACTGATCAGGACAAAATTCACAATTTCCTGTTTAACATGGAAATCAGAATTCACCTTGAGTAGCAACCCAAATGAGTAAGCTGAACCACCTTATCTGCATGGAAATCAGAAAAGGAGCCTTACAAGACAACTCCTGCAGTTCAGACACTCGCTGAACAGAAACAAACGCTAGAAGAAACGCTGTCTTAAGGATCAATAGAAGAAGAGAAAGAAGCCAACAGCACAAAAGGAGCCTTCTGAAACACACTGAGGACCAGAGTCAGATCCCATGAAAAGGTCTTAACATCAAGTAACAGTGCTATATGCTTCTGAAAAAGAACAGACAAGACTGAGATTTGAGCCTTGATGGATCCAAGTTGAATGCCATCTTGGAGATAGGCCCAAAATACCAAAAGGCAAAAAGAATATGGATGTTGTTTCACACCACCTGAAGAACAGACACCAGACCCTATGATAGATCTTGGCCAAAACCAAAACAATAAGAAGAAACACACGCATACACCTCTAACTGCAGTAAAAACTTTTCACTTCACCCACCACCACCATACCAAAAAACACCTTTTGTGGGATACTATTCACATTGCCTTGAAGGCAAGGTTAGCCTCTAGGTGTAACAGAATTCACTTGTTAACCCCCAATGTAGATAAATCCAGGTTTTCTCCTCTGTTTTATTTCCAGGCACATAAAGCGGAATTACCACCGCTAACAAACTTGCCCCGCAATAATTCCCCATCTGGCGACTAGCTGCTCAGTAGACTTGTGCGATTCGGTTCGTCCACATTCAGATTTCGGACGAATATGGCTAATTTGGAGCCATTCGGATGTCAAAAATCTTAGATCCATTTGTTTTAAGAACCCAAATCTGAAACATTTCTGGGCAGAATTTTGGTACAAGATTCAGATATTCAGATGATGTTCTCCCCGTGTGCGCTACTTTCCCTCCCTCTTTAGTCCAATTAGCTTCTTTGTACTTTCTGTCCCTCTCTAGCATCTTCGTTTCATGATGGGGGTTGGACTAATGACATCACAGACACCCAAACATCTCCTGCATTTCCTGTTAGTGCTAATTGTGTTGTTGGAGCTTGGAGAGAGAAGATGCAGATAGAGAGAGAGAGAGAGACTGCCTGTCCATTTGTTGTGTATGCAGGCAAATAGGCATAGGCAGGCAGCCAGCATTAGTGCCAGTTATTGCCACTGCAAGGGAGAGTCACCTTTGTTCTTGTGTATAAGCTGAAAATTAAACGTCTCACACTTGTGTAGGGACTGGGAGGCCTAGCAGCTCACTGTCAACGCAAGGGAAAATCATCATTGTTTAAAAAATTCAAAATCCAACTTAGGAGTGTATTTGAATAATTTGCAGTGATTCAGATTCAGATATGTGCAGGGACCGGGGGGCCTGCTGTCTAACTGTCACTGCAAGGGAGTCTCATCAGTGTTCCATTGTTTAAAAAATTCAAAATACAACTTAGGAGTGTATTTGAATAATTTGCAGAGTGACATAATCTTAGTTGTGTACGGACTGGGAGGCCTAGCAGCTCACTGCCAGCGCAAGGGGGCATCATCATTGTTCCAGTGTTAAATTTTAAAATTCAACTTACGAGTGTATGTGAAAAATTTGCAGAGTGACACAATCTTACAGTTGTGTACGGACTGGGAGGCTAGCAGCTCATTGCCAACACAAGGGGAAATCATCCTTGTTCCAGTGTTAAATTTTAAAATTCAACTTACGAGTGTATGTGAAAAATTTATAGAGTGATACAGCCAGTCTAACAGTTGTCATGTGGCCAGGTTGTAAAATTGTCAAATTATTATAGTACACTACCTACCTATCTGTAATGGATTTGAGTCTTAGTGCACAACCTGATGTTTCTCGTCCTGGTACCAGCTGCAGTGACCCAGCAACCACCAACACCACCACAGTGATGTTGCGTTCAAACAGAGCTAGCAGCAGCAGGCAGGCAAAGAAGAGTATTAGTAATGGTCAGACTCAGCAGCAGAATTCAAAACAAAAAAATAAAAATAAGAAGGGAACTGCAGGTTGTTCTACTTCTACTAGTAGGGTAGAGAGGTCCAGCTCCTCCTCTAAGACCACTAAGCAGCCGTCACCTGTGTCTCGTCAGCTGTTTCATAATGATCCCCCCAGAACCAGCTGCACAAAGACTAGTGCCACTGGCAGTTTAGTCACCAACTCCACTACAGCCAGTTGTATAAGCCTGGGGACACCTAGCGTTGCTAATAGTATTGGTAGGACACTGCGGTCAGTATCAATGCAGGATTTTTATAGGGAACGTCCATGTAAGCATCCCAAATGGAAATTATTGCAGTATTTGGATAACATTTTTCTTGCCACCACTGTCACTGCCACTGAGAGCATAGCCACTCCAGAAAATGTTATTGAGGGAGATAGTTTACCATTTCTCTGTAGTTGCCAGGCAGAAGAGGGAATTGAGCAGGTTTCCACAAAATCGACTGGTGGTGATGATGATGATGATTATGATGAGGGATCAAAGTCTCCTAAGCTTGATTTGTCCCCTGAGCTTGATTTTTCCAGTGACCTTGATTATTCCCCTGAGTTAAATTTTTCACCTGCTTCCCACAGTACTCTTCTTGTTTCTCCAGTTACACTAGTGTCTTCTATTGACAACTCAACACCTGCCTCCCCAGTTTCATTTGAGTCTCGCAGCCAGGTAGTAGCTGCTAGTGTCTCCACCAGTACCACTGTTACTCCACAGTCCTCCTCCAGTCCCAGTCCCAACATCCCTGCTGCCATCTTTAGGTCTACTGGTATCCCTGTAACTGTACGTAGAAAGAAAAAGCAAAGTGAGGTTGCTCCAGCATGTGAAGATGAAGAAAGTGTCACCTCGGTTTCTTCTTCTCCACACCTTCCAGAGTCATCCGTCGCTCAAAAGCATGGAACCATTTTGTGGCAGTTGGCGATGGCCGTATAGCAAAATGTGAGTTTTGTGGCAGGGAAGTCAGCTGTGGGCGGGTGTTAGGTCATCTGACCACCTCCGGGATGAACGAACACCTGAACAACTACCACAAGTCTGTGCTGATAAGTGCAGAAGGTGGCAGTGCCGGTACTGCATTTACCAGTGTCACACCCACCACCAGTAGGTAGCAGGAGAAAGGGCAGGGGTGATCATGCCACATCTGGTCCCAGTAAGAGCAGCAGACAGTCACAGCCCATCCCAAAAACAGTACAAGCCAAACTTGAAGATTTTGGTGGGTTTCATTCCAAGGGAATGTGCAGACAGCAGGCCAGGAAAATCACACGCCTCACTGCACAGCTCATAGCTGTTGGGGGTACTACTTTTAATTTGGTGGATGGGGAGCCCTTCTATCAACTTATGGAGGCTGTTGCACCCTGATATAAACTTCCATCCCGCACCACATTTAGTAGAAATATAGTGCCCTCACTCTACTGGTCATGCATTGGGCTTTTGAAGGACCTGCTAGGAAAGGCTGCTGGCCAGTCAGTGCACTTTACCACTGACTTATGGAGTGCTCCGAGTGGCCAGCATGGCTTCCTGTTGTTAATGGTGCATTGGTGGCAGCCTAATGTGTTGCAAAACACACCGACAGCAACAACAAGTTTGGGTGCAGTAGCCAAGCAGACAGGGCACCTCTCTTTCCTCCTTCATGCTGAGGTAATGGATCAGCAGCACACCTCAGAAAACATTCGCAAAGCACTGCAGAACATGGTGGCACAGGGGCTAGGTGAGCAGGCAGACACACAGGCGCAGAACACTGGGCAGGGCTGACAGGGCCCTTATGGAACAGGTAGTGACAGTCCTTACTGCTTTCCGTGCTTTGACAGAAATTTTGAGCAAAGAGAACTCTAGCCTGGCAGAAGTTATTCCCCTCTTCACACACCTCTCCTTAAAATTGGACGATTTCCTTGCCCATAGGGAACGCTTGCCTGGTGCTGATGGTAATATACTTCTTGATGTTGCTGCCCTTCTAATGAGGCTGAAGAAGGAACTGACTCGGCACATGGAAAAGAGCATGGACAATTGTCCCGAGTTAATGCTTGCCACAATGTGAGATCCACAAGTCAAAGGCAAGGTGGCACGTACTTCCATTTCACTCACTGCCTGGAGGGAACAATTGATAGCGAGGGTGCATGAGAGGCAAAGGAAGAACAGGATGCAGTTACACGAGGCAGGAGAAGATTCTGCAGATGAGCTGGAGGAGTGTGGTGGTCTTCCGGGACCTATCCGTAGCAGTGCCAGTAGCACGTCATCTTCTTCCAGTGGATCACCTGATGCTTTTTATGCTGAGGCTATGGACAGATTATGCTTCGGGCAAAACAAACAGCTCACAATCAGTAGAAAAAGTGCTGAGTCTGAGGTTAAGGCTTACCTTGCGGAACCTTCTTTGCCTCCAAGTACAGATCCCTTGACTCTCTGGGATAACAAGAGGGCTGTGTGGCCTACTTTGTCCCTGATAGCCCAGGAGTTGCTTTCTTGCCCCCCAACCACTGTCCAGAGTGAGCGGGTATTTTCTGTTACTGGAAATATACTTAGCCCCCAGCGCTCTCAAATGGCTCCCCAGCTCATGGAGCAAATTACTTTTTTAAAAGTCAACCTGCCAAAGCTGGGCTACCCTGCTCTCAGGTTCGATGCAGATTAGAAGAAAAAAGTACCATAGTAACATAATATGCCGAGCGCTCCAGCTTACCCAGCTCTAGGACAGTGGTTGGTTGGGCAGAGGATGCCCCCATGACTTGCTGGGACTCAAGGGGAATTTAAAGTCTACATTGTTGTCCCACTATACAGGTTGTTCAGTCTGGCTCTGCGGTATCTATTTACTGAGTCCTGCCTGCTCCAGTGTTCTGCAGTTTGCTGCTGCCTACATCGCCAGTGTTGTTGTCATTCACAGTTTTGTAGTCTAACTCTATTCTAAGAAAAGTCTATGAGTCCTACCTGCTCCAGGCTTCCTGTATGATTTTCGTATTGTTATCCGACGGTACCTTTTTTCGGTGGAAACGGAATGAAGTCAAAGATGATATTGTCCCAACACCGGATCCCAAAGACATTTGCCACATGGTGAATACTATACTCACACTCAAGCAAACAAGTGGCAGCGTCAGTAAACGCCTGCCTGCTCCAGGCTTCCTCAGTTTTGTAGTCTAAATCAAATCTAAGAAAAGTCGTATGTCTGTGAGTCCTGCCTGCTCCAGGCTTCCTCATTTTTGTACTCTAACTCTAATCTAAGCAAAGTCATCTATATTTATCTACTGAGTCCTGCCTGCTCCAGGCTTCCTCAATTTTGTAGTCTAACTCTAATCTAACAAAAGTCATATGTCTATGAGTCCTGCCTGCTCCAGGCTTCCTTATTTTTTAAGTCTAACTCTAATCTAAATAAAGTCATATATATTTGTTTACTGAGTCCTGCCTGCTCCAGGCTCCTCAGTTTTGTAGTATAACTCTAATCTAAGAAAAGTTGTATGTATATCTATATACTGAGTCCTGCCTCCACCAGTGTTCTGTAGTTTGCTGCTGGCTACATCTCCAGTGTTGTTAACATGACGAAGGGTTTCCGTGATATCAGATTTGTGGGTGTGCACTGCTCGGCACATCTCCAGTGTTGCTGTCATCCTCAGTTTTGTAGTCTAACTCTAATCTAAATAAAGTCATATATATTTATCTACTGAGTCCTGACTGCTCCAGGCTTCCTCAATTTTGTAGTCTAACTCTAATCTGACAAAAGTTGTATGTCTATGAGTCCTGCCTGCTCCAGGCTTCCTTAATTCTGAAGTCTAACTCTAATCTAAGTAAAGTCATATAGATTTATCTACTGAGTCCTGCCTGCTCCAGGCTCCTCAGTTTTGTAGTCTAACTCTAATCTAAGAAAAGTTGTATGTCTATCTATATACTGAATCCTGCCTCCACCAGTGTTCTGTAGTTTGCTGCTGGCTACATGTCTAATGTTGCTAACAGGACGAAGGGTTTCTGTGTTGTCAGATTTGTGGGTGTGCACTGCTCAGCACATCTCCAGTGTTGCTGCCATCCTCAGTTTTGTAGTCTAACTCTAATCTAATCTAATTAAAGTCATATATATTTATCTACTGAGTCCTGCCTGCTCCAGGCTTCCTCAATTTTGTAGTCTAACTCTAATCTAAGAAAAGTCGGATATCTATGAGTCCTGTCTGCTCCAGGTTTCCACAGTTTCATAGTCTAACTCTAATCTAAGAAAAGATGTATGTCTAATATCTACTGGGTCCTGCCTGCTCCAGTCATCCATAATCTTCCTTCAAATAGCTATGTCATTGCTTCATCTACAGTACCATAAGGCTAAAGCTCCACCTTACCCTGTTCCACCATGTTCATTTAGACCCTGGAAAAGGTTTCACTTATTTTTATTTATTTAAGTTTGATTTTATTGTATTTTTAAAAGCATAGTGAATTTGGCCGAATAATTCGGTCCGGTCCAATTTTTGGATCAACCAAAAAAAAAAAATTGTCCGAAATCGAATTTTACCAAATTTTTTTCCCATGCACAAGTCTACTGCTCAGTAGCGCTAGTCACCAGAATTATTACCACGTTAACGAGAATTATCCATTGCTCCCTAGCTGACAGGCATGAAGGAGTTCAGACATCTTTCCATAGTGACACCCGGGGCAAAACCTGAGAGTTTCCAGGTATGATAATGTTCCACAACAACTTATGTTGTTTCCTAGGTTCTTTAAAGGGATTTTAAGTGTCCAATTCTATGAGATTTGAATCATTGTGTAAAAGAGAGTTTGTCTGGATACATAGGGTGGAATGCAAGAAACATTCACAATCGCTATTTCCAGTGTACTTTTGATGCTAACATGATTAACACCAAAATATTACTGAATTGTGAATTTTTTTTAGAATAGGCAAATGTTTGCTCTCTTTTTGTATGAAGACAATTTAAAAAGTGGGCATGGCTAAAATGTCCACTGTTTTTCAAGAGGATGAACGTTTGTGCTTAATTAAGCAAAGCAATTAGTATACATTTTCCTATGTCTGATAGAGAGTGTCCTGTTGTTGTATAGGCAGGCAGGTAGCATAGGCAGTCATCCAACATTAGTACCTTATTGGCACTGCAAGGGAGAGTCATCTCTGTTCCTGTGCAAAATATAAAAAACATTAGGAACTGGTTTGAATAGTTTTCAGTGACACAGCCAGTCTCACAGTTATTTAGGCGGGCAGGCCTAGTACCTTTTTGCCACCACAAGGGAGAGTCATTTTTTTTAAAGTATGTTAAATTGGGCCGAATAATTCAGAATGTCGCCGAATTTTGTCAGAGCCGAACAGGTCTGGTCTGAAATGTGGATCCTCTGAATGACAAAAAAAAAAAAAATCGTCCAAAACTGAATTTTACTGAAAATTTTTGAGGTGCAGTAATTCTAGTTGTTTGGTCTTTGGGGGGAATAGCAAACGGTGGGCCATTTAACCCCTTGAGGAACAGTTGGACCAGGAGTGTTTTACCTTAAACTTTAGGACCAGAACAATTTTGGCCTTTTTAGTATGTCTTGTTCAACTATATTTTTCCTCTAATCTATTTAGTACACCCACACAGATTATATACTGTTGTTTTAAGCATAAGCAGAACTTTCCTTTTATACCACATTTATATGGATAACTCATCATTTAATTTGATTAAAATATAAAAAAGGGAAAAAAGCACATTTTGCAAAGGTTTCCTGTCATGATTTGTACACTATTAGTCCATTTGAAAAAATACCGCCGTTATATGGGAATACCCAGTATGCCTAGTATTTCAATCCCTTTTTAACATGTAAAGAGTAAATATTACAAGATGAACACCATTATTTCCAAGCTGTAATTTTTCAAAATTTGGCATGTGAGAATCATAGCTTAGTTGACGGTGTCAGAGCCCAAAAATGCCCCAGAAAAGTGTGTTTCTGAAAAGCAGACAACACAGGGTAATTCATCAGTAGAAGTTTTTAGTTTTTCGTGCAGATATATTTCCAGAAATTTGTACCAAAATTTTGGAAATATTTTGGAGGCTTTTTTTTTTTTTTTGCAGTTTTCACACTTACATCACAATTTTGCGGTGAATTTCAAGCACATGATAGTTGCAGATGTAAAAAAATGTATTGATTAGTGTTCATTTACTTCTTCTGAGTATGGAAATACCCCATATGGATAGGTTTGTCAAGGATCTAAATTGGAACATGTGCGTTTCCATTTTCACACATGGACATTTCGCAGCTTGCTTAACTGGTGGTATGTCTCATTTGGGGCTGTGTACCAGTGTTCCACTTTAAAAATGTCCCCCCATTGATTAGTGTTCAGCTACTTCTTCTGCGTACAGCAATACCACATATGGATAGGTTTTGGGGGAACTACAGGGCCAGTTTTTGAACAGATATGGAATTTTCACAGATTGCTTTACTGGTGCCATGATTCATTTTGGGTTGCTAAACTTTAAAATCTACCCCCAAAAGTGTATATTTTTGACAGCCCAAGGTTTCATTTTAACACAGCCATTTTACCACCAATCCCTAGCAAAACCTGCAGAAAAAAATAAAAAAAATAAAATTAAAAAAAAAACAAAGTTTTTCACACACTCAATGTTACTGTGGATTTCAAGCACATGATATTTGGGGATTTTTTAAAAGTGCATTGGTTAGTGTTCAGCTGCATCTTCTGAGTGCAATGCCCCGTATGCTACTCATAGGTTTGTCAGGGTTTGGGGGAGCTACTGGGACCAGCTGGGAAGATGCATGTTTCCAGTTTCAGACATGCCATGTTTACAGCTTGCTTAAAGGGATAGTAATGTTTCATAATAAAAGCAGCTCTAATTAATCTTCATAGTATTTGGGCCTTGGAGAGTGTTATTTCAATTCTGTCAGAGTTGTAGTTCAAGAGTAATTAAACGATAAAATATTCCCCTTCCGCCCCTTTTACTGATGTAACACTGCTCAGCTTAGAGCAGCAGGGATTGTCCAGGTAGATTGCAGAAAGGGACAATAAGGGAAAAAGCTGAAAAACCTGTCAAAGGGGGCAGGGTTTTCATTGTACTCACAGTAGAATATTGACCCTTGATGTGAGCTGTCTGGTCTATGGACTGGATTCCACATCTGAGGAGTGGGGACTTACACTAGGTAAAAATGGAGGGAGGGGGTAAACTTTATAATTCAATTACTCTTGAGCTACAATTCTCACAGTATTGAAATAACACTCTCTATGGCTCAATTGCTATGAAGATTAATTGGAGCTGCTGTTTTTGTGACACATTACTATCACTTTAACTGGTGCCTTGTCTCATTTGGGGCTGTTTGGCAATACTGCTATTAAAATTTTACTCGCAAAAGTATGTGTTTTAGAAAGGTAGGCAACCCCAGGTTTCATTCTAGGCGGATTTTGACACTTTTCTCACAGTCACGTTACCACAATCCCTCTCAAAACCTGCAGTAAGGAAGAAAAAAAAAAACCACAGTGTTTTTTCCATACCTATAATTCAGTGTTGCTGTGGATTTCAATCACAGGATAGTTAGAGACTTTTAAAAATGCATTGACTAATGTTTGCTAAATTTTTTGAGTATGACAATGCCCCATTTGTAGGTTTATTATTGAAAAGTCACCATCATCAAAGCCTGCATCAAAGGGGCGACATTCTGTTGTCGCATAGCTAAATGTCACGCAAATCTGCTCCTCTATCAAGCCTGCATCACACCACAGTAATGTTATACATACCCTGCACTGGAACTCACGAAACCACCTGGGACAAATCATCAGACAAAACCGATGTTGGAATAAAACAGGAACACACTTTATTCAGTAAAACTAGCTCTCTTATACAAAACTGACATACAATACACTATGGGCTGAATACAAAGAGGCACAATGGGGAACAATGGTGGCAGGGCACAATATACAAATTATACTATGGGAGCATAAACATGGGGATAAAGGACTGTAAACAGCAAAAAGGCATTTCTACATAATTCAATCTTGCCGCTCCAATTCCCAGCCAATAGGAATTAGAGCAACAAGAGACAGGCGACCAATCAGGATGTTGCCTACCTTCTACACACAATTCAATACTGTTTTAACATAGATTGATAGGCGACCAATCAGGAAGCTGCCTACTGTGTACAGTACAGTAGGCAGTCAATCAGAAAGACACCTACTTTTCAAAAGGGAAGGCAACACTTCCTTTAGTTCTGCAGCTGGCTTACCCCACATGAAAACAGTTCTGTGCCCAAATGGTTCCATAAGCCTGAGAAGGCCTCCCAATAACGGCTTATGGCCCTTTACAATCAACCCTTCCAAGAAAGGTTAGATGAGAAGCCAATGAGTTCCATGCAATGAGTCTGTGTAGACCTATTCCCATGACACCCTCTTCAGATGCCCTGCTCCTCTCACATTCTGATGTTAACTGTTAAATGCAAATCTGCTTCTCTCACAAGGCCGCATCAAAAGGAGTGAGACATTCTGATGTGTGTGCCAATGTGCTCCGAGTAATGCTATGCATACCCTCCATCTGTGCTCAACCCTTTGAGTGCCAGAGGGGTCCGCAAAGCATTGCAGACACCTCTGACCCTCAAAGGGATAAGATGCCCACTTCCTCTCACAAGCACCGTGAGACTTCTCAGTCACCATTTAAGTGCCAGAGGTGTCCACAATGCACAGATGGAGGGTATGCATAGCATTACTCGGAGCACATTGGATAACATGTAAATCCATTTCCAAATCTACTGAAACCCATACTGTTCATCTGTACATATTGAATTAAATTGTTTCTAACGGTGCCAGGGGCAAATACATGTTTCATACATATTAAAATGTACCATAATTGCTCGTGTGCTAACAGTTTTACTATCACTTATAGATGAGCCATTTACTAAAGCCTTCTAAGTGCAAAAACAGATTAAACCCCTCCCCCTGACAGTTCAGTTGCAACTATTTTGCACTTATAGTGCTACTGTAGCAGCAAGAGAACTTGAGAAACAAACTCACATTTTAAGTATTAGAATCATGCATTTAAAATGTTTTTTTCTCTTTCAGACATCTGATACGAAAAGCAGTGAAAGATAAATACAGCAATGTGTTTGTTTGTAGATTTAATTATCTAGGTATCCCCAGGTAAAGCAGACACCTCTGGCACACAGAGGGTTAGGATGCCATCTTTCTCTCACAAGGGGCTCTATCCAAATGTTGGAGATGGCTGTATTTTCTGCCAACAGCATTTTTTTCAAGTAAGCTATTCAAATGCCTGTGCAGTGAAATCATACCGGCAAAAAAAAAAGAGCCGTCGGGAGTTAAAGTTAAGAGGTGTTTTCAGTCATAGCAAATAATGAAAACACCATAAATTGCAATTCAGATGTCTGCATTAGCTATGAAGATCCGAAAAGGGACTCAAGTTATCACAGGAAACTTAAGACCTACTTTTTTCTGACTTGAGTCCCTGATCAGATCTTCAAACAGCCGATGCAGAAACTGAAAGGAGAAAAAAGTTAAAAAAAACCCTAAGTCCTCAGTGGATGTATTGATATGGGACCCTAAGCCCCACATCAATACATCCAAAGCACCCCAAAACCATGTCAAATGTTAGCGAAATTAACCCTAAGAGTGCCAGTGGGGAGCACTCATAGGGTAACCCGACTAAGTAAACAAACATCACACTCACCATTAATCCTGATGTCCAGTGGAGTCCTAAGCATCCCGGTCCTCTTCTTTCCTTCTTTCTTCTCCTCTATTTTCTCTTCTGTCTTCTTTCTTCTTGCCGTTACAAAAAAAAAACAAAAACAAAAAAAAAACAGTAAAGTGTAACTCCAATGCATAAATATCCGGCACACTAATACATAGTTTAAGCCCTGGAGTGCCAGAGGGGTACACAACACTTTGCAAAGATTGTGTCCAAGTTAAGCCAAGTAAATAGTATTGTCATAATAAAACATCCCAAAAATATACTTAGCTTTTATAATTCTGATCGCTATCTGCGCCACTGTATGCGGCCGCTGAGGTGGCGGCAGAGACAGAATCATGCACCATATCCCCCCCTCCTCATCTGCAAGGGCCAATGCCTGCTCCGCTCTGAGGGAATTGGAATTGAGACTGCCCTTATACATGGGCAGTCTTACTTCCATTTCTCTCACAGTTATTGGTTGGGATATGCTTACGCACCTCCCAGCCAATCAGCTTTGAGCATCTGTACTTTAAACTGATTGGCTGGGAGGTGTGTAAGAATATCCCAGCCAATGGCTGTGAGAGAATTGGAATTAAGACTAACGATATATACGGGCAGTCTCAATTCCAATTCCCTCAGAGCTGAGTGGGCATCGGCCCGTGCAGATGAGGAGGGGGGACTTTGGTGCATGATTCTGTCTCTGCTGCCGCCTCAGCAGCCGCACACAGCGGCGCAGACAGAGATTAGAATTATAAAAGCTAAGTATATTTTTGGGACGTTTTATTATGGCAATACTATTTACTTGGCTTAGCTTGGACAAAATTTACTATGCAAACCCGTCACACTACAGCATACATTAACCCTTTTGAGCCCCAGAGAGGTACGCAAAGCATTGCTTTGCAATGCATTGCATACCTCTCTGGCACTCAAGGGGTTAAACTCTGTATTGGTGTGCCGGATATTTACGCATTAGAGCTGTACTTGTTTCGTTTTTGTTTGTTTTTTTACAGAAAGAAGATAGAAGATAAGAAAGAATGAAGATAGAACGAGACAGTCAGTGGATGACAGGTAAGTGTAACACAAATTAGGTAACGATTGGTTCTTGACAGCATGTCAGACACCGATTGTAATTTTTTTTCCTTTGAAGTTCCCAAAACTGCCACTATTTAGTGGCATTTTGGGAACCTAACTCCCAAAATGGACATTTGGCCACAAGACCATTTCTGTGGCCTAACATTCATTATGCTTTTAGCCGGTAGGACACTTGAATACCGCGTTAGACATTTATGTTTTCTGTCAGTATCCATTTTATCCTACCGGCTTTTTTATCACCAACATTTGGATTGAGCCCAGGCACTGGTGACTGAGCAGTCTCTCAGTGCTTGCGAGAGAAAGAGGTCATCTTAACCATTTGAGTGTCAGAGGTGCACTGGTGACCGAGCAGTCTCTCAGTGCTTGTGAGAGGAAGAGGTCATCTTAACCCTTTGAGTGTCAGAAGTGCACTGGTGACCGAGCAGTCTCTCAGTGCTTGCGAGAGGAAGAGATCATCTTAACCCTCTGAGTGTCTGAGGTACACTGATGACTGAGCAGTTTCTCAGTGCTTGTGAGAGGTAGAGGACATCTTAACCCTCTGAGTGCCAGAGGGGCCCTCAACGCATTGCTTTGCAATGCCTTGTGGACCCCTCTGGCACTCAAAGGGTTAAGCACAGATGGAGGGTATCCATAGCATTAATCGGAGCACATTGGCGCATACGTCAGAATGTCCCACTCCTTTTGATGCGGACTTGTGAGTGAAGCAGATTTGCACTTAATTGTGCGACATCAGAATGTGAGAGGAGAAGGGCACCTGAAGAGGGGTATGTATAACATTATCGTAATGTGATGCGGGCTTGTGAGAGGAGCAGATTTGCGCGACGCTTGACCTTGCAATATCAGAATTTTGCCCTTTTGATGCAGGAGACATTCTGATGCCAACATTTTAATGCAGGTGACATTATGATGTTGCTGTTTTGATGGTCACCAAATACAGGGCAACATATCAATAGGATACCCCATATTAATAGAATTGTCAGGGTTTTTGGGAGCTACTGGGCCTAGTTGGGAACATGTGTGTTTCCATTTTCACACCTATAATTCAATGTTGCTGTGGATTTCAAGCACAGGATATTTAGAGACTTTTAAAAAAGTATTGATTAGTGTTCAGCTACATCTTCTGAGTACTGCAATGCCCCATATGCATATTGTCAGATTTTGTGGGAGCTACTGGGCACAGTTGGGGACATGCTCGTTTCCATTTTCAGACTGACTTTTTACATCTTGTGAAAAAAAACAAAAAACTTTGAAATCCACCAATAATCCTACCCCCCCCCAAATTAAATAACAGGGTATTTCAGTAGCCAAATAATAAAATGGTAACTGTTACAGCACTACTGCACTGTACCTACATGATACTGCTTAAAGTGAAACCTTCCAACTCCCACCCCCCAAATTGGGTTATACAACCAAACAAAAAAGCTTAAAAACCACCATATAAGTTAATAATTTTTTACCCTTTGATTTGATAAAAAAAAACCTACCTTCAGTAGCAAAAGGGAGAGCGTTGTTATCCTGTTTACATTTAGAATGACTGGCAGAGCTCTCCCTCTGCCTTAAAGGGGTAGTGATGTTTCACAAAAAAACACAGCTCCTATTAATCTTCATAGTATTTGGGCCATGGAGAGTGTTATTTCAATACTGTCCGACTTGTAGTTCAATAGTAATTGTATGATGACGTATCCCCCTTCTGCCCCTTTTACTGATGTAACACTGCTCACCTCAGAGCAGCAAGTTTGTCCCTTGCTGCGATCCATCTGGACAATCTTCAGTGAGCATAAGGAAAAACCTGTCAAGGTTTATAGTTTATAAAATTTGACTCCAAACCTGGAGCACTTACAGGGGATATACTGTTTGAATCCCAGTCTTCCCCATTATGGATTCAGCAATGCATATATTTTTCTGGGGTGTGTACACATCTGCAAACTTTTTCTATAAATAATGTATTACGGAGTGAATTTTATACAGCTTGTCATAGGTTTTTCTTTTGGGAAGCACAGGGTATTGTCACTGAAATGCATGAAGCACAAAAGCATTTATCAGATCTACTCCTGGACATTATTTTTGGCAAAATAGAGGTAGCACAGATGGGATTTTTGCTCCAACATGACATAATGCTTGTGTTTTTTTAAAGGGATAATAATACTTTACTATTACTATCCCCCATATTGTAGATATTTGCAAAATAATTTAATAACCCCCAGGTTTATCTCTCAAACCTTTATGGTTTGAGAGATAACCGAAGGCAAAGTTCCCCCCTCCCTCCCCCTTCCCTGAAGTCAGCGTTGTACAGACTGCAGGGATATCCAGTCTTATTTTCATCAGCCGGCTCTGCAGCAGAGCTGCGATCGCATTAGTGAAAAAGAATTATTTCACTGAAACGGTCTTCTGCATATGCTTGCAAACCAAACACATGTAGAAGACCGTTTCAGTGAAATAATTCTTTTTCACTAATGGGATCTTGGCTCAGCTGCAGAGCCGCAAGCCTGTCGTACGACAGACTTCCCCTGCAGTCAGTACAAAGCTGATTCCAGGGAAGGGGGAAGGAGGGGGGAACTTTGCCTTCGGTTATCTCTCAAACCATAAATGAACCTGGGGGCTATTAAATTATTTTGCAAATATCTACAATATGGGGGATAGTAATAATAAAGTCTTATTATCCCTTTAAGGGACAGTAATTTATAATTTAAAGTTTAGCTCTGAGTATTAAGTACATTATCATATTGTGCTATGTATATTTACTTACAGATTTATAGTTCAAAAGCAATTGAAGAGGAGAGGATCCCTTACCCGCCCCTTCTGGCTCCCCTTAGAGCTGCAATTGGTCCTGGGACCGTACAGATGCAGTGAGGGACACACTTAAAGGGATAGTAATGTTTCATAATAAAAGCAGCTCTAATTAACCATCATAGTAGTTGGACTTTGGAGAGTGTTATTTCAATTCTGTCAGAGTTGTAGTTCAAGAGTAATTCAATCACAAATTATCCCCCTCCCGCCCCTTTTACTGATGTAACACTGCTCAGCCAGAGCAGAAGGGAGGTGCCCAGGTAGACTGCAGAGAGGGACAATCTTCAATTAAGATAAGGGAAAAACCTGAAAGGGGGGCAGGGCTTTCTTTGTTCTCATAGGAAGAAGATTGTCCCCCTACCGTTATCTGTCTGGTCTATGGATTGTATTCCACATCTGAGAAGAGATGGCTTACACTAGGTAAAAGGGGCGGGAGGGGAACTTTGCTTGTGAATATCTCTCAAACCATAAATGTTTGAGAGATAAGACTTATATCGTTCTTCATTTTTTTTAATGCCTACAAAATAAAATAAAGATAAAACGAAGTATTACTATCCCTTTAAGTCAGTATGTAAAAGGAAATCCCTACCGCCCTTGACAAAGGAGAGCAGGATATTCCTTTGCTTACGGAAGATTGTCACTCAGTGCTCTCCATCCACACCAGACAGAGAGGATCAGTTACAAGGCCAGAAGGGACGGAGATCCTTTATACTGCAATTGCTTTTTCAACTACATATTTGTATGTAAATATAAATAGCACAATATGTTAAAAACTTGTACTTAATACTCGGAGCTAAAGTTTAAATGATATATTACTATCATTTTAATTATCCCCATGGCCATTGTTAGGGCCCAGAATTGTTTAAATTCAGTAATAGCTGTGGGTTGCCATGATTTCTACTTTGCAAAAAAGGATGACAGATTGGCGGCCATAGGCGTGCGCAGCCAATTGCATTAGGGTGTGCACCCAAAAGCACAAACACACACGTGCATGCGCGTATGTAATATATATGTGTGTGTGCTAGCTAAATAAATTATTGCCCCCCATCTGCTCCATATTGCCCCCATCAGCTCCAACTTGCCCTAACATTGCCCCCATAATCTCCACATTGCCCTCAGCTCTGACTTGCCCCCATCAGCTCCAACTTGCCCTCACATTGCCCTCATCAGCTCCAACTTGACCCCATCAGCCCCAACTTGTCCTAACATTGCCCCCATAATCTCCACATTGCCCTCAGCTCTGAGTTGCCCCCATCACCTCCAACTTGCCCTCACATTGCCCTCATCAGCTCCAACTTGCCCCCATCAGCTCCAACTTGCCCTCACATTGCCCCCATCAGCTCCAACTTGCCCTAACATTGCCCCCATCAGCTCTAACTTGCCCTCAGCTCCAACTTGCCCTAACACTGCCCCCATCAGCTCCAACTTGCCCTCAGCTCCAACTTGCCCCATCAGCTCCAACTTGCCCTCACATTGCCCTCATCAGCTCCAACTTGCCCCCATCAGCTCCAACTTGTCCTAACATTGCCCCCATCAGCTCCAACTTGCCCCCATCAGCTCCAACTTGCCCTCATATTGCCCCCATCAGCTCTAACTTGCCCTCAGCTCCAACTTGCCCCCATCAGTTCCAACTTGCCCTAACATTGCCCCCATCAGCTCTAACTTGCCCTAACACTGCCCCCATCAGCTCCAACTTGCCCCATCAGCTCCAACTTGCCCTCACATTGCCCTCATCAGCTCCAACTTGCCCCCATCAGCTCCAACTTGCCCTAACATTGCCCCCATCAGCTCCAACTTGCCCCCATCAGCTCCAACTTGCCCTCACATTGCCCCCATCAGCTCTAACTTGCCCTCAGCTCCAACTTGCCCCCATCAGCTCCAACTTGCCCTAACATTGTCCCCATAATCTCCACATTGCCCTCAGCTCCGACTTCCCCCATCACCTCCATGTTATCCCCATCAGCTCCAAATTGCCCTCACATTGCCCTCATCACCTCCAACTTGCCCCATCAGCTCCAACTTGCCCTCACATTGCCCCCATCAGCTCCAGCTTGCCCCATCAACTCCAACTTGCCCTCAGATTGACATCAGCTCCACATTGCCCCCTTCCATAATGCCCCTTCATCTCCACAATGCCCCATTCATCTCCACAATACCCCCTCCATCCCCTACCTTCAGTCCCTGGTGGTCTAGAGGTGTGCCATAAGGGAGCTCTGTGCCTCCTTCGGCACAGAGCTGAAGCTCCCGCGCACTGCTCTCAGTAATGCAGAGCGCTGGGAGATGATGTCATCTCCCAGCGCTCTGTATTACTACAGAGCCTGGGTCTCTCTGCGGCTTGTCACATAGATGCCGCGAGGGAGCTCTTGGTAGTTTAAATCGGCGCTCCCTCGCGGCAGATATATATAAAAAAAAAAAAATCCCCAGCTTCCTGGCCGGTGCACACGGGGCCGATTAGGGTGTGCCTGGGCACACCCGGCACACCCCGTGCGCACGCCTATGTTGGCGGCAATGTACTGGGCTGCATACACATTTGTTTATGATACAACCTCCCCCAAAATGTCTTTCCCCAAAAATAAATGAAAAAAAACAGCACATGGTTGAAGTCAGACACATCCACTTGAATTCCTGGGTTGGCTGTGAATTCTGGAATTTTTGGACAAAATGCAACTGGCGGTACCCATTCCCTAAGGTCACGATGAGGGATAGTACTTGTGGCAGTATAGCTTTTCTTATCGGGGGCCCAGAGTGATCACTAGAGGTATTACTTGATGAATCACAAAAAGGCATACGCCTCTTCATTAGCATACACTCACTGCATTTTTACCTACTTAGCTACCTAACTTAAACTACTTAATGAATGCTTTATTTGTACTAAATAACTACCCACCCACACTTAACTTATCCACCTATGTAATATACACACATATACACACATATATATATATATATATATATATATATATATATACCATTCATATATATGTATGTATTATATATGTATACATAATATTTTAGTCAATGTTTCGGCCCCCTGAGGGCCTTCATCAAGACAACCAGAGCACATCAACTTATGACCTTATATACAATAAACTGCAGAAATGCGCCAAAACACCACAAGGAACAGGTCCATGGCGTCACTCTATGTTAGATGATGCACAGCACAAAACCAAACAAGTAAGTAATCAATCACATTCTGATTCCCATAGTTAATGAACAAGTGAAAAAACTATCGCATGAATGAAGGAAATCCTGTAGTAATGTACACATCTATAAAGTAGTAAGCCCAACAATGGAGACATCCGATACATCACTAGTAATTATTAATTCACAGAATCAGCACAGAGACATTAGATGACACACTGCAAGACCAGCAAGAACATACCCAGTATGAGATCTAGTAGACCAAACAACGCAGAGCAGATTAATTCTGTATTGAACAATGAATAAATCATTACTCCAAGATGTTGTGGTGTCCATAAGGATAATAATGAAGAGAAATAAACGGTTCTATGTACGCTGCATATGCAAACAATACGGAGTGCCAGTATAGGGCCAGTAAAGAGCCAGGCTGCATCAATTGCATCCGCCACTTGGTGATGGTGGTATCAATGTCAAAGTTCCATTTGAGTTGCAATGTGGCAACGTTTCTCTAAGACAGCTGTCCAAGTTCAGTCCTCAAGGGCCACCAACAGGCCAGGATATAACGAGTTCCCTGATTAAGGACAGGTGAGTTAATCAGTGGCTCATTCATTTTAACTGACTCACCTGTGCTTAATCAGGGAAATCCTTACATCCTTGCCTGTTGGGGGTCCTTGAGGACTGAACTTGGATAGCTCTGCTCTAGGATATGAGTATATAAACCAGTCTAATTACTCATGGCTCTTCATGTGCTGCTTCTGGCAGACCACAAAGTCCTGTTATGAGGTATGGCTGATCAAAAGCAAGGAAAGCACTTAATGTGAACATTAGTCCGTGAGTCTATGACACAGCCCATGCTTGGAATAAATATATAAAGGTTTGTACGTCTGTAGGATACCCACAGTCACAAAAACACATTCCAGAGTAGCTATGCATCAAAATAACAAAGAATCAAAAACATGGTGAGCAAATATAGGCAACCTTGGTCCTCCAGGCTTCCGAAGGGCACCCAATACAACGCATTGTGACATGCTGGGTGTCAACCTGTGCAGCCACAGGGACCAAGGCTGGACGCTGCAAGAGTGTTAACTACAAATTGTATAGATATCAATATGTGTGTGTATAACCTGAAACCGATCAGCAGCATAGCATATGGCATGAGTAAGCACATAATCAAGAAAGATGGGGGAAATGAGAACTTTGTATCGTCATGCCATATGGGACAAAAAACATCCTTAATTCCCTGGATCATACATAGAATTACAAAACTTCATATGAAACCACAAAGAGGATCAGACAAGGGGAGCTCCAGACAGTCCACCAAATGGAAATATCTCCCTGTGGTAGGCTGCGCAAAGCCTCACACATCATGTCCAGAATTCAGTGGGGCTACAATTCATAGCAAATAGATGTGTTGTTGTGAGGACCATTACTCAGAGTGGTACCATCAGCAAGCAGTCACATCAAAAAAGCAGATATGTGAATTGTGTGGTTTACCATTATCCCAATAGATGAGTGATGCCCCAGTGACAGGCCCGGTCGCAGGTGCGACCCCTATTTTTACGCCACTGTAAATCACATACTAATTGGTACAATCCAGATTGTCACAGGACACACAACTACAACAATATGATTGGTGTTTTAACCTTTGAGTAACAGTTTTGTGTATCTGTTTTAACCAATAGGTCTTTCAGATTCTTGCCTCTCCTGTAGCAAAACATTGGTGGCCAGTTTGGTATGTGATAAAGTTGTGGATCAGTTTTGATAATGGGCCAGTGCCCATGGACACTTCTAATATTATTCATACCTATATTGTAGGTTGTTTGAAATGTTATTCTATTGCCCTTGGCACATTTGTTCCTTGTGAAACTGGCTCCTTGTCAGTGCTAGCATGGATTCTGTGCAGTCCTCAATAAGTATCGTGACATATCCTCTCTCTAAGAATTTTCTCAAGCTCAGATTTCAAAGGGCTCCCAAGTCTTAACATCTGTGATTTTGGCAGACTCTTTTTAAGGTGTGATGGGTAAATACTGATGACATGGAGGAGATTATTCCAATTAGACAGTTTAGTATATGAAGTTGTCTCTATGTGTCCATCTACTAATTTTACCAGAACATCAAGGCATGGTATTTGCATCTGGTAATGCATCAACGTCAGTTGTATGTTACTATGTTTCTGGTTAAGGTCCACCAGTAACAACTCCGGTTCAAAAGCCATCACTTTCCACAGAATAAACATATCGTCTATATACCGCGTGTAAATCACAGTGTTTTTGAACAGATCATGTACTTGGAGACCATCATTTTCCAAATAAAACATTCTTAAACTTGAAGTTCTTAGACAAAAATATAATGTGAGAAAAAAAGAAAAAAAAATCGACCGGTGGGCCTGTATACAGTAGGTTATTGAAAATCAAGTCGCGTACAGCATCCATATCATCAGAATGAGGATCACAGTTTAGAGAGACTTGACATCCATTGTCCCCAGCAACAGATTATCAGTGTTTATATCCAGGTTGGTCAGGTGGCTCAAAAACTGCTGGTGTCCATAGCAGGAGTCAACATGGCTTTGTGAAAGACAGGTCTTGTCAAACTAACTTGATCGCATTTTATGAAAAAGTGAGTAATAATATAGATGCGGGAGTGGCGGTTGATGTGATCTATTTAGACTTTGCCAAGGCATTTGATACGGTTCCACACAAGAGGTTACTGTACAAACTGAATGTAATAGGCCTAGGGGAAAATGTTTGTGTGTGGATTAGAAATTGGCTGAAAGATAGAATGCAAAGAGTGGTAGTAAATGGCAAGTTCTCCAGTTGGATAAACGTGATAAGTGGAGTACCTCAGGGATCTGTCCTGGGTCCTTTTCTTTTTAATTTGTTTATTAATGACCTCCCAGAGGGCATAGGGAGCCATGTATCAGTGTTTGCCGATGACACAAAATTAAGTAAGGTAATAAAGTCTGAACTGGAGGTGTCTTCATTACAAGAGGATTTGGACAAATTGAGTAACTGAGCAGGCAAATGGCAAATGAGATTCAATATAGACAAGTGTAAAGTTATGCATTTTGGGTATAATAATAAAAATGCAACATATAGTTTAAATGGTGTTTCTCTGGGGAAATCTACAAATGAAAAGGATTTGGGAGTAATGGTAGACAATAGACTTAGCAGTAGCACGCAGTGCCAGCTGGCAGCTGCAAAGGCCAATAAGATATTGGCATGTATTAAAAGGGGTATTGACTCACGGGAGGAAGATATTATTATGCCTCTTTACAGGTCCATGGTAAGACCCCACCTAGAATATGCTGTTCAATTCTGGGCTCCCTTTCTGAAAAAGGACATTATGGAACTAGAGAAAGTGCAGAGGGAGGGCTACAAAACTAGTAAGGGGAATGGAAAGTTTTAGTTATGAGGAAAGGCTAGAAAAGTTAAACTTGTATACACTAGAGAAACGGCGTCTTAGAGGGGATATGATAACACTATATAAATATGTTCAGGGCCCATACAAAGGGCTCTCCAAAGACCTGTTCATTAACAGAACAGTACATAGGACAAGGGGCCACCCGCTTAGACTTGAGGAAAGGAGATTTAATCTACAACAGCGGAAGGGTTTCTTTACTGTAAGGACAATAAAGGTATGGAATTCACTGCCTGAGGAGGTGGTGCTATCGAATACATTAGACGCCTTTAAAAAGGGCCTGGATACTTATTTAAAAGAACATAACATAGAGGGCTATGTACATTAGTATTAGGATTAATATTTTACTTAGGGCTTGTTGATCCAGGGAGAAATCTGATTGCCATTTGGAATCAGGATGGAATTCTCCCCCACCCCACCCCATTCGGGGCAGAATTTGAAATTGCTGTATTGTTGTGTTTTTTTTGCCTTCTTTTGGATCAACGATGGTAAACAGGAATAGGAAAAGGGTTGAACTAGATGGACGCAAGTCTTTTTTCAACCTAAATTACTATGTTACTATGTAACTAGTATGGTAAGTTCTGTGCACAAGGTTGTAGGTAATAGTCTATATATTGTGTGAGTGGATGTAGAAGGGATCCAATAGCTAAAATGATTGGTCTCCCAGGTGGTTTAATCAGTGTTTTATGTATTTTAGGCAGTGTGTAAAGAATAGGTCTAAAAGGATGTTCTGTCTTTAGGAAGATGTTAGTCCATTCATCCAAACAACTTGCTGCAACGCCCACAGCAACAAATGTATCCACTTCCAGCTTATACTTAATAGATGGATCAAAGAAAAGACTCTCATAGGTATTAGTGCCAGATAATTGGGATTATATCTCTTCTCTCTAGTCTGAATAATTGAGGATAACTATGGCTCCACCTTTGTCAGCAGATCGTATCACTACGTTATTATCACTTGATAAAGATTGTATTGCTTTCTTTTCAACTTTAGATAGATTGAAATTTGATTTAACTTAGATGGTATAGCCATCATGTTTGTCTGACTCATTCTGTGAAATATTTTGACAGAAGTGTTGTTGCTAGGTAGGCCAAACAGTGATTTAGGTTTAAAAGGCACAATTGTGTCAGTTATATCTGACTCATTCTTGAAATGTTCCTTCAGGCGTAGACTGCAGTTAAAACATATAGATCAATCTGCAAATCAAACTTAGAGTGCATGTTAGTTGGTATGAATGATAGGCCCTTCTTTAGAAGTCTGGATTCCCCTACAATCAGAGTATGATAAGATAAATTATAGGCTACATTTTCGGTAAGGGGGGTTGTGGTTGTGTCTGTTTTTTGCCCTTGCCCCCCCTCGTCCTATTTCTCTTGTGTTTACTTGGGCCCTGGTGGTTACCCCTAAAAAAGGAGTTTCTGTAGAACTCATTTCCATCTCTGAATCGGGGAAGATGAGAACTTGTCCTCTTTATCAGTAACTAATTGCAACTGTGGTCTAAGTCTTTGTCCTCTTTATCAGTAACTCATTGCAACTGTGGTCTAAGTCTTGTTCTCATCCTAAAAGCTCTCCTAATATGTTAAATAGCCCCAGTCAGCTACCTATAGACTATGTTTCTTAAAGTCTTCTAACACGTTATTACATTTTTCCCTTTTGTAAGAGACAATATCGCATCAAAAAGTTCAAAAGCATACTGGGGCCTTCAAAGAATGGTGGAAAGACTAATATTTTAATTGGATCAATGTTTCGGATGCAAATTCAGCAACCATCGGCAGGAAGGTTGCTGAATTTGCATCAGAAACATTGAGCTTACATTTTTTTTTTGTTTTTTCATTATTCTTTGAAGACCTGAGTATGCTTTTGTACTTTTTGATGCCATATAGACACCTTTATATCAGCACCCAGGCAGAAATCTAACAAATGAGAGTGCTTCCCAACCGGTATATATGTAACGGTTGGGAAGCACTTTAGTTTTTTAGATTTCTGCTGCTGATGTAAAGGTGTCTATATTTCATCAAAAAGTACAAAAGTGTAATATATATTTATAGATATAGGTCAGCCCGGATTCAGAGCATTCCTGTCCTGACCTGAGTTCAAGCCTTGTTCTAGTGATTCTTGTGTATTGACCTGGCTTTCCTTCTCATTATCCAATTTGGCTCTGTGTTTGTGTTTACCGGTATTTGACCCTGGCTCCATTTCTTTGACTCTTCTTCTGACTGCTCCTTGTGTACTGCCTTTGGCCGATTGGATTGTGAACCGGGCTTGTTTGAGTATTCTTCATCTCTTCCCTGGTACTGCACTGTCCTTCTGGCGTTGACTTGGCCTGTCGACCACCCATATTCTTCGACCCTTGTGGGTCTCTTTTCTGCACCCTCTAGTCTAGCACTGATATTCTTGACATCTAGCTGATGTCAGACTCTTCGCTATGCGCCCAGATGTAAGCGACCAGAGAAGCCCTAGAGGGGAGATAACCCAAATAGGAGTGGCAAGCTGCTACCTTGATGTATATAAGAGTATAACAGTAATTAAGCGATCTGTAATACTCACTGTGTAGGCCCCAGTGAGCCAGGAGCTAAAGTGCGAGGAGTGGGGAGTGTTGCTGGGGGTCTGTGGCTGTTCCCAGGTGATCTTGCTGCGGCTGGAGCCGGGTGGGGTAGCAGGCCGTGAAGCCTGATGGCTGGATAACCACCTAGGAGACAGATAGCTACTCACCGGAAACAACTTAGGAAACCTACCAGCAGTATGGATAGCTTCTGTCGAGTGAAGTAGTATGACTGTTGGTCGAGGGTTACTGAAGTACGACTGAGGGTCGTAGGAGACCGACATACGACTGGGAGTCGATGAAACGGGGTCGTCAAACCCGACGGTAGGGAACCAAAACAGCCTCGACACAGTGGCAAGAAGGAAGGAGGGTCGAAAACTCTGGGTCGGTAACAGGTGGCCGACGTCAAACCTAAGGAGGAGACAGGAGGGGAAGTTGAAAAAGCCAAGGTCAAAACCAGTCGAGCAGTATAGTACCAGAACAGGAGATAAGAGAATAGTTGAAAACAGGCCGGGGTTGGATTAGAGCAGGATAGGAGATAAAGCCAAATCAGGAGACGAAATGAAGGTCAAGAAAAGCCGGATCAAAAACAGGAAACAGTATCAGGAACTACAAAACTCAAACGCTTTGATTACGCACCGAGTGTCGGTGCTAGATATAGGCCTAAAAACAGAGGGCATACATAGAAGGCAGAGACCAGAGGAATCCAAAAAGGAGAGTGGTAAATCCTGGAAAGCACAGGAAAAAAAAACGGAAACCATGACGCCACCCCCCCCCCCCCAAAGACCTACCTCCGGGAGGCCTCAGAAGGCTTGGACGGAAAGGCACGGTGAAAGTGGTGGAGCAGAGATAGGGCATGAATGTCCGCAGCAGTGACCAAGAGCGGTCTTCACCGTAACCCTTCCGGTTAACCAAATACTGAAGGGTACCATGGAACAGAAGGGAGTCAAGGACTGCATCAATAACGAACTCCTTGGAGCCGTCAATGGACACAGGAGGAAAAGGCATAGACGGGGGATGAGCAGCGTGAGCTGCAACATGGGCTTGAGCAAGGAGACGTGGAACACAGGATGTACTCATAACGTCGCCGGAAGGGTCAAGCAGTAGGTGACTGGGGACAGGCGGGCTTCGACCCGGAAAGGACCCAAGTAAAGAGGGCCCAGTTTGCCGGAAGGTTGGCGCAGGTTGATGTTTTTGGCAGACAACCAGACCATGTCCCCAGGATCGAAGCGGGAGCCAGCAAGCAGTGACGATCAGCAGCTTCTGTCGCATCTGGGAGGACAACAGTGTGCAACGGATAGCTTGCCAATGGCCAGCCAGCTCACAAACACGTGTCCGCTGAGGGAACAGCCGAGCAAGGAGGACAAAGCAGGATGGCCGGAGGATTGTAACCCAATGCAGCAAAAAGTGAACATTTAAGGGAGGTCTGCAGGAGAGCGTTAAATGAAAACTCCGCCAACGGTACTAAACGGGACCAGTCGTCCTGTTGTTGGGAACAATAACACCGCAGGTAGTGTTCCATGTTCTGATTGAGTCGCTCGGTCTGGCCATTGCTTTGGGGGTGGTATGCAGAGGAATGGTGCAACTGTATACCTAAGCGAGAGCAAAACACCCTCCAGAAACGTGACAGGAACTGTGACACAGAGGTGATGTGCTGTGGGATTCCGTGAACACAATAGATATGTTCCACAAACAAGTCTGCTAATTCTACGGACATAGGTAATTTAGGCATAGGGATGAAGAGGCTCTGTTTGGTGAAACGATCCACCACAACCCATATCACGGTATTACCAGAAGAAGTAGGTAGATCTACAACAAAGTCCATGGTGATCTGAGTCCATGGCATGGCTGGCACAGGCAGAGGTTGAAGAAGGCCTAATGGGCAGACCCTGGGTATCTTCATCTGAGAACACACAGGACAAGAAGACACGAAGGACAAGGTGTTAGTACGTAAGGTGGGCCACCAAAAGTACCGTGAAATGAGGTCCAGGGTATGCAATAGCCCGGGATGACTAGCTGTTACAGAGCAGTGTCCCCATCGGAGAACGTCCTCATGAAAGTGCTCTGGAACGAAGTACGTGTTAGGAGGTATAATGGTCCCTGGGGGACAAGAAGACTGCACCTGTCTTGTACGGCTGAGTAGCGTGGTAGATAAGGAGGAAATGACCTGAGTAGGGGGTATGATGGGTTCCGGGGGTCTATTGCGGGCTGTGGATGGCTTGTATTGACACGAAAGAGCGTCTGCTTTAAGATTCTTTGTCCCAGGGATATAGGAGATAACAATCAAAGCAGGAAAAGAAAAGCAACCAACGTGCCTGTCAGGCATTCAGTCGTTTGGTGGAAGCTAAGTATTGGAGATTCAGTTGGTCCGTAAGGATGGACACCACATGGGGGGACCCCTCCAACAGATATCGCCATTCTGCCAGTGCTAGCTTAACAGCCAGTAACTCCCTATTCCTGTGTCGTAGTTCCTCTCTGTGGGCATGAAATGCTTTGAGAAAAAAGAACAGGGGTGTAGGATGCCAGTGTCGGGGGACCTCTGGGATAAAACAGCTCCAGCAGCAGTCTCGGAGGCATTCATCTTGAGAATAAAAGGAGCTAGTGGATCAGGGTACCCGAGTATAGATGTCAATGTAAATGATTTCTTGAGACTTTCAAACGCCTGAAGAGCAACAGGAGATCACTTGTGAGGATTTGCACCCTTTTTGGTCATAGCTGTAATAGGAGCAATAAGTGCTGAAAAGCCCTTAATAAAGCGGCGATAGTAATTGGCAAAGCCAATGAAGCTTCTCACAGCTTTAAGGCCACAGGGTAAGGGCCAGTCGGTGATGTAGGAAGCAGAGTAGAAGTCGCACTTCTCAAGCTTGCAATACATATGGTTCTCCCTTAACAGAGTCAACACCTGGGACACGTGGTCTTGGTGTTCCTCCAGAGTGGCGGAGAAAACCAATATATCATCCAGGTATATGATCACAAAAGTTAAGAGGTGGTCACGGAAGACATCGTTAAAGTTCTGGAAGACGGCAGGGGTGTTACGGAGACCGAAGGGCATCACTAGGTACTCATAGTGCCCAAACCTAGTACTGAAGGCCGTCTTCCATTCATCCCGCTCCTTAATCTGTACCAAGTTGTAGGCACCCCTTAGGTCTAAGCGCACCTGCATCTGCTGCATCATAGCCAGGATTGAATCTAGTTTGGTATCCATCTGAGAGACCTGCTCTGTATGTTGTTCCAACTGAGCTCGCTGGTGGACCAAAAGCCGGGACATACCAGCGGGATCCGTCATAGTGGCACAATAAAAATATCAGACTCTTCGCTATGCGCCCATATGTAAGCGGCCAGAGAACCCTAGAGGGGAGATAACCCCAATAGGAGTGGCAAGCTGCTACTTTGATGTATGTAAGAGTATAACAGGCAGTAAGCGATATGTAATACTCACTGTATAGGCCCCAGTGAGCCAGGAACTAGAGTGCGAGGAGTGGGGAGCGTTGCTGGGGGTTGGTGGCTGTTCCCAGGTAATCTTCCTGCGGCTGGAGCTGGATAAGGTAGCAGGCCGCGAAGCCTGATGGCTGGATAACCACCTAGGAGACAGACAGCTGCTCACCGGGTCAGGAAACAACTTAGGAAACCTACCAACAGTATGGATAGCTTCTGTCGAGTGAAGTAGCTGCAAGCATCGCAGGGATACCGTACGACTGAGGGTTGCAAGAAACAGTCGTATGACTGTTGCTTGAGGGTTACCGAAGTATGACTGAGGGTCGTAGGAGACCGACGTACGACTGGGAGTTGATGAAACTGTGTCGTCAAACCCGACGGTAGGGAACCACGACAGCCTCGACACACTGGCAAGAAGGAAGGAGGGTCGACAAATCTGGGTCTGTAACAGGCGGGCGACGTCAAACCTAAGGAGGAAACAGGAGGGGGAAGTCGAACAAGCCAAGGTCAAAACCAATCGAGCAGTACGGTACCAGAACAGGAGAGATAGAGAATAGTCAAAAACAGGCCGGGGTCGGATCAGAGCAGGACAGGAGACAAAGCCAAATCAGGAGATGAAATCAAGGTTGAGAAAAGCTGGATCAAAAACAGGAAACACTGGAACAGTAACAGGAACTACAAAACTCAAATGCTTTGATCGCGCACTGACACAAGAGTGTCGGTGTTAGATATAGGCCTAAAAACAGAGGGCGTAGCTACAAGGAGGAGACCAGAGGAATCCAAGAAGGAGTGTGGTAAATACTGAAAAGGACAGGAAAAAAACCCAGAAACAATGACAGTTTATCACCAAGCCCCTCGACTCTTAGTCGAGCATCTACCCCTCTACACCTAGTTGAGCATTGACCCCCCCCCCTTCGACACTCAGCAGAGCATCTATTCCTTCAACTCTTAGTTGAGAATTTACCCCTTGACAGCTGGTCAAGTATCTTCCTTCTCGGCATCTAGTCAACCCTCTACACAGTTGTATCCTAGTTGAGTTACAACTTCTAGTCATACCTGGTCTCCTGTTCTTATTCTAGTCTGTTAACAGTTACAACTATACTGCTGGTAGGTTTCTGTTTACCTTGATTCCTGAATAGTTGCTGTTTCTTGGGTTGTCATCTGGGGTGTGGGCTGATTCCTCCAGTTGGCACTAATCTGGCCTTGTGGTCAGCACCTTTAATCTGACTTTGGCCGCAGCTAGGCTTTCCACAGCCAGGCAGCAATGTTCCCCAGTCAGCATACTCTAGCATCTCGGCTCACTGAGGCCTACTTAGCAGTATACTCTGTATTGTTTTCTGTCTCAGTTTATTCATAATAATTGCAGTCTGTAAACCCTTTGTGGAGATTCCACTCTGCAAAGTATAACCCAGGCAGCTTTAATTGGTTTTTCGTAGTCTGATCATCACTCGACTCCTATAATACTATTTTTCTATTATATATATTTTGTTTAAAACTACCTAAATAACTAATCAATTTCATGAAAACAATTGATAATTGAGGACAGTGCTTATAGTGATCAATGGAGAATTTTTTTCTATATTTTAACAGGCAGGACCACTGTGAGAATCACTTGCAACAGTGTTTCTATCTCTTCTCCTCACAATCCATGTGACGAGGAGGGAGAGAGAGAGGAGTGACAGAGACAGTGTTTACAAACATTGACTGTCATTTGGCTACAAACACGTGATTTGTTATTTTAGCTAATAACATATGCAAAAGACCCACATTGACTGAAACTAAGCGCTGTGGTGCTGGACCACTTAGTAACAGCCTTCCCATCACTCTCTGTGGCAGCGATGGAAGTATTAAATCATGACATGCTAGGCCCGTCACTGGTCCATAATGCACGGACACTTGTGACAATCTCAGTAAGTCACTGGTCCTTACCTATTTGTTGTACGATTTTATATGATCTATTTAACATGACTTCCATTTGGTAAATATGGGCCTCAATGAATACTGTCTATTTTAGAAATGTACCTTGCCACACATAATGCTGTAATGCATGTGCATTCTAACGGGATATTTTTTATCTTGGGCTCATGTGCTTTGTGGGCACTAGGTTACAGTTATCAATATATTTATATGGAGAACTTCAAAGATTTTCTACATTATAGTAAATAACGTATTACAAAATAGCTGCTTATATAATAGTTGTGGAGAAACAGCATATAAACCCCTTGAATCCCCTACTGCTAAACGTTGTTGTTCCCTGTATTAAGTGTCCCGTGTGTTATAATTTGGTGAGGTTATGTTTCCCTATGTTATTTACATTGGTACTGTATTTTGCTGTGCATTAGGTGTACATAGAGTGCTGAAGCCTAGGGCTTGGGACAAGAAGACTGCTGTGAGAGCAGTTTTGTTTGAAGGACTTTTTCCTGGATTGGAACAGGGGCTCTGATTGGAGACCAAAATACTGCCCCTATATCTGCTGGGTCTTCCTGTGATCAGGCACTGTCAGCACTGTACAAAGCCTTAACAGGACTATGGTCGCAAGGATGCCAGCTAGAAGTGTAAAAAATGCAACTTTCGGCTGTATTTCTGGAAGGGAGATGGCTGATCCCAACTACTGCAAGAGCTAAATTCAGTTACCTCACCAGTCTACCAGTGAGCAGTGGCCATCTGTTTCTGCCTCCTGCCTGATCCAGAATATCCTGGACAGGAACCCAAGGATTTACTGGCCATAGGAAGGTAAATGGCAGAGTGGTATTATTAAGAGCTGCTCACACTTATTTAAAGTGACTCAAACTCCTCTTTGAGTTGTCATATGCAAAGCCAAATATCCACACTCTCTGCTGTCACAGTCCCTGACAGAAAACTCTATGGTAAAAGAAATGCAGTGAGCTCACCATCAGAGAAATAAGATTGTAAAACAGGAAGCTCAGTAAAACTAGGATTTTAGTCTTACCTGTTAAATCCTTTTCTCTTAGTCCATATAGGTTACTAATAACTTAGGGAAGGAGACTGCCGCTTTAAGTAGGCAGAAACAATTCTGGGAAGAAATGCTGGGTGGAGCCTTCCTCCTCTCCTTAGCTAGTCCCCAGCCAATCCCCTCCAGTAAGATTTGAAACGTCAACTATTGACTAGATAGCAAGAAGGGAAAAGAAGACTCCTGTGTGCATGAACACGAAAGGACTCCCACGTTCAGTCACAGGAGAACCAAGCATGATCCCTTGACAGGGTGGGAGACCAGTAACCTATATGGACTAAGAGAAAAGGATTTAACAGGTAAGACTAAAATCCTCTTTTCTCTGTCGTCCAATATAGGTTACTCGTAACCTTGAGTCTCCCAGAGGTGGGAAGTAAGGGAAGGACCAAGTGACGGTCCCCAAAGTCACCAGAGCATATATGAACCATCAGATCATAAAGTAGCCCTACAAATAATAATAAAGTGTCAAAGGACAAAATTGGGCACAACACACCAGGAACGGTAACACAGTACACAGAACTAGAGCCAGCCAGGCTCAACAGTTAAGGAGTACTGAAGAGATAAGGAAGACCCTAGACAGGCAAGACCTCCAGGATCTTCCTCTCCAAACTGGCATCGGCCGATACCAGAACATCAACACGGTAGTGTTTAGAGAAGGTTTGCACAGACGACCAAGTGTCCGCCTTGCACAACTGATCAGCTGAGGCCTGATTCCTATAGGCTCAAGACGCCCCAATGGAACTGGTGGAATGAGCTGTGACACAAAATGAAACAGGCTTCTTCCTCAGCTCATAAGCCTTACGAATAGTAGACTTAATCCAGGAAGCTAAGATAACCTTGGACGCCAATCTACCTGCCCTGGGACCCTCAGGAATGATGAAAAGTGTGTCAGACTGACGAATGGACTCAGTGAGGTGCAAATAGAACTTAACCCTTTGAGTGCCAGAGGGGTACACAATGCAATGCAAAGCAATGTGTTGCTTACCCCTCTGGCACTCAAAGGGTTAATGCAGCGCACCACATCCAACAAGTGAAGATCCCTTGCCTTGTCAGATGAAGGGTCAGGACAGAAAGAGGGCACCACAATTTCCTGATTAATGTGGAAGTCAGAGACCATCTTAGGGAGGAACTCCTGAGAAGAACCTCCTTGTCCTTGTGAAACACCAAAAAGAGTGGTCTGCAAGACAAGGCATGTAACTCAGCGACTCGACGAACAGACACTATAGCCAGGACAAAAGCCATCTTCCAAGTCAGCAGAAGCAGAGGAATAGTAGCCAAGGACTCAAATGGAGGGTGCTGAAGGACGCCCAAAACCAAGTCAAGAGCCCACTGAGGAGCACGGTTCTTAAAGGCAGGACGAGCATGAGCAACACCCTCAGAGAAAACTTTGACAACCAGAAGGATGGTAATGCGTTGCTGAAAGAAAACAGAGCGCAGAAGTCTACTTGAGTTCCCTGAAGGTTCAGAGTCCCTTATCCACCCCCTCCTGTAAAGAGAGGACCGTAGGAAGATGAAAGTCATGGGAAAGATCCCGATCAGCACACCAGGAAAGAAAAGTGGACCAAACTCTATGGTACATCTTAGAGGAAACAGGCTTGAGGGCACTAAGCATAGTGACCACCACACCCGAAGAGAAACCCTTCTTCTACAGTATTGAGGATTCAACTTCCATGCTGTCAAACCCAGACAGTCGACAACCTCTTTCCACAGGTACCCCTGTAGAAGAAGATACAGACGGTGGGGAAGCCGAAAGAGTTCCACCACGGAGAGATCCAGGAGCTCTGAAAACCAAGCCTGACGAGGGCAGTATGGAGAAATCAGAATGACTGTAGAACCCTCAATCTGCTCTTTCCGCAACTCCCTGTGTAGCATAGGAATGGAAGGAAATATGTACGCCAGAGGAAAGTGCCATGGGATCGACATGGCGTCCACTGCCAGAGCTAGAGGGTCCCTCCAGTGGGAGCAGAGCAACGGAACCTTCTGATTGTGCCTTGTCGCCATCAGGTCGATGCAAGGAAGTCCCTACTTCTGTACAATGAGGTTGAACAAGTCTTGATGCAGTTCCCACTCTCCGCTGTGTGTCGACTCAGGAAGTCCGCTAGAACGTTGACTACTCCGGGAATATGAACTGCGGATATGGCAGGAACATTCTGCTCATGATAAAATAGCTTTGACTTCCAACCAAGCTGCGAGACTTGTTGTTCAGCCTTGCTTGTTGATTTAAGCCAAGGCCGTGGCATTGGCGGACTGAACTCAGACATGGCATCCCTCCAGCTTGAACGTCCAGTACCAGAGAGCATGAAATATCACCCAAAGCTCCAGCACGTTGATGGAGAAGAAAGACTCCTCCGGAGACCACCGACCCTGAGCGTTCATGTGACTCAGGACCGTTCCCGAATCGGCAAGGCTGGCATCCATCGTCACAGTTGTCCAGAAGGAAACCAGGAAGGGTCTACCCTTCAGCAGACTGGAGAGGTTGAGCCACCACGACAGGCACAGCTCCACATGAAGAGGTAGAGAAACTGACATCTTCTGGATATCCGTCTTTCCCTTGCAGACCTAGATCACGAACCTCTGAACTTCCCTTGTGTGAGCCATGGCAAACTGAACCGCCTCTAGGGTGGATATGAGCATCCCCACTTTTTGGGAGGAACTGGATCAGAGGCCAGGACAGCAGACACCCTGTGGGTGATTTGGTGAGCAACCTCGTCAGTGAGAAACACCATGCCCTGCTTGGTGTCGAAGAGAAGACCCAGAAAAAACAGTCTCTGAGATGGCATCAAATCCGATCTGTCCACGTTGAGGATCCAGCCATGATGGGCGAGTACATGAATGCAGTCCTTGACCTGCTGATGAAGGAATTCCGGAGAAGGGGCCTTCAGGAGCAAGTCGTCCATGTATGGAGTGATTCTGATGCCGTCCTTTTGTAGAACGGACACTAAAGCACCCAGGACACGACTGAAGACCTGGGGAGCTGTGGTCAGACCAAAGGGAAGAGCAGAAAACTGAAAGTGCCCTTGGCTGCAAGCAAACCTGAGGTACTGCCGGCTCTCTGGATGGATGGCTATATGCAGGTAGGTATCCTGAAGTTCCAGAGAAACAAGGAATTCCCCAGTAGACGTGGCTGCGATCACAGTCCTTAGGGACTCCTGGTGGTAACGAGTCTTGACGACGAAGGAATAGATATTCTTGAGATTCAAAATTGGATGATAGCTGCCGTCCTTCTTGGAAACCACAAACAGGTTGGAATAGAAGCCCAAACCCTGTTCCAGCTCGGGAACGGTTCCAGAACTTCCTTGTCTAAAAGGGTCTGGATGGCACTATTGAAGAGACTATGATTCTCCACTCCCTGAGGAGTATGAGAAGGTAAGAATCTGAACGGAGGAAGAGAGGTGAAAGGGATCCTTTACCCCTCAGAAATGACCTGTAAAATCCATGGATCCATGAGGAAGTGGTGCAGTCGGCACCCACTGGTGCGTGGGGACCTGGGTCCCACGAGTCATGCCGAAGAAGGTTTGGAATCCTTGGGCTTGGTTGAGGACTGCTTGGACCTCCATTGTTGTTTGGGCTTGGAGGAGGAACGCGGAGCCTGGGGAACCGCCTGGTTCGTGGCACGCGCCTCTGCCTGAAAGAGACAAAAAAGCAGATTCTGTTTAGCCAGAGGCTTCCTCTTGGGAACTAAGGGCAATAAGGTACTCTTACCCCCAGTGGCTTCACTAATGAGGCCCTTAAGCTCCGGCCCAAACAAAGACTTTCCCTGAAAGGGTAACGTAAGGCTTTCTTAGAGGTAGTGTCTGCGGACTAGATCTTGAGCCAAAGAGCCCGTCTGGCCACAAATGACATGGTAGAAACCCTAGGCACCAACTGGATGGCATCAAAGCTGCAGAAACATAATGCTGAGCTTCAGAGATGTTGGCCAGTAGACGCAACATACAGTGAATATAAAAAGTCTACACACACCTGTTAAAATGCTAGGTTCTTCTGATGTTAAAGAATGAGACGAAGATAAATCACGTCAGAACTTTTTCCACCTTTAATGTGACGACCTATAACGTGAACAATTCAATTGCAAAACAAACTGAAATCGTTGAGGAGGAAAAATAAAAAAACTCACAATAACCTGGTTGCATAGGTGTGCACAGCCTCTTATAACTGGGGATGTGGCTGTGTTCAGAATTAACCATTCACATTCAATCTCATGTTAAATAGAGTTCTGACATGATTTATCTTTGTCTCATTCTTTAACATCACAAGAAACTGGCATTTTAACAGGGGTGTGTAGACTTTTTATATCCACTGTATCAGCAGTAGGAGCTCCCTGACGTAACTACAGTTAGCTGTTCAGTCCAAACAGCAATGGCCCTGTTCACACAAGCAACGGCAATTGCGGGACGTAATGAAGCGCCAGCAGTAGCGAAGATGGCCTTCAAAAAGGCCTCAGATTTCCTGTCAGTCCAGTCCCTAAGGACAGATGCATCTGCAACAGGCAGAGCAGTGGACTTAGAAAGTCTAGAAACTGGGGCATCCACCTTAGGGGGCATCGGTCTCCCTTGGGCTCCTGTGCTTCCTTTCCCTGTGGTGTGTCGACCGGCATATTTGCGGCCACTTCCGCATTACCGACATCATGAAACAGGCACTCGCAAGGGCCTATTCTTTGTTGCCTAATTGGGTCCCGCCTTCTCCTGCTCCTTTATATATACTTACCATGGAGTCATTGCCCTTACGTGGTGTTTCCAATAGTGTCTCTTGTGCTTATGTAGTGACTCATGCTTTATCTGAGAAGCCGATCTGTGTATGACCCCAGCTTGTCTGACTACCCACTTCGGTCCTGACCAGTGGCACTGCCTATCTCGCTCTGTGCAGTCCCCTGCTTGCCTGACCTGTGGCTCTGGCTGACTACTTGATCAGTACCCTCCTAGAGTGCCTGACCATCAGACTCTGTGTTCCGTGGCTCAGGCCTGCTCTCGCTCCCTGTTGCCTCCAGTCACATGAGCTGGAGTGGAGACTGGTGCATCAGTACCAGTACCATCAGGAGCCTGGGTCCTATCATCCTGAGTTCTGGGGTTGTGTAGGCTATTATATTATTTGCTGTACATTATAAATAAAGGTGGTTATTTATATTTTACGATTGTGTCTGTCCTTCTTTGCATGAAAACTGTGACAGGGGGTGAGCCCACTGCACTAGGGCCGCTTCAGAGAAGGGATACAGCTTAGCAAACTTCCTGGACACAGCAGACTTTTGTGTCAGGGGACTTCCATTCATCACACACAAGTTGGTCAAAAGGTGGAAAGAAGGTACCCTGCTTCTTAGGTTCATGAAACACATCAGAAGGGTCCTTGGGAGTCTCAGAAACCACAGCAATGTTCAGCGTAGTGAGTACTGCCCTGATCAGGCACTCAGCAGAGGGATCAGGGTCAGCTTCAAAGGGGTTCCCAAAGAATTGGGAGGATACCACCGCAGAACATTCACCCTCATCCGAGTCCCCCACCCTCATCCGAGTCCCCCAACAATTCCTCCTCAGAAGAGTCTGATACATCAGGTACACACTGTGGCTTAGGTAAGGAAGACCTGATATAAGTAGGGGGCTGCTAGGACTGGAAGACCCCCTGTAATTGGGATGGAAGGAATTATAAGGTAGACCTTATGTCTCTAGTAGTAGCCTTAAACTCTTGCATCCACAGTGGCTCTAGTGCATGGCTGGATGTCCTGGGGGAGACATAAATGACACGAGTATTCTTTAAGTAGCCCTGATTGACATGAAGAACAATGCGCAATGGGGTTCACAGACACCCCAGTATCCTTAGTCTTAGGCCTAGCCCCAAGTTCCAACGGAGTCGACATCCTCACAGTGTCCAAAGGTCTGAAAGTATAAGGTATACCCAAATACAGTGCTTAAGATAAATATTTCACCCCAGAAATAGCTAAATCGCACTTATCTGGCAGACGAAGGGTTAATCTGCTGAGGAGAGAAGGAGCGTCCAAGTCTTGCCTAGGATACTCGTGAAGGGAAGGCAGAAAATGGCATCCACGACGGCAGCCAATTAGAAACGAGCGAGTGAAGCAAGCGCTCATGGGAAATGTAGTTTTCCCTTCAAAGTGAACCAAACAGTGCTCGAAGTGCTCAGAACATGAACCAGATGAAAGAACAAGGGTAGACAAACAAAATGAGCGGTTGCAGAGATATGTCCCAAACTGTAAAGTCCCATAGGAGTGAATGGAGCATGGCGTCTAAGCCGTAAAGCGCGCCTTTACACAAATAATTCTAAAAATTCCAAAAGTATGTGAACAGTGTAAAAACATATCAGAAAACACTAAAATAAATGAAAAACACCAGACCCAGTAGGGAAAGTGTAAGGAACCCCCCAAAAGTGCCCACAATGGCTAACAAAGGGGAAATTTACCACAGAGACCCAATAGCTCCAAATCCTGCAGACATACAGATAAACCTAATGAGAGCAAGAGTATGCATTAGGAACTCCAAATGAGACCCCTGTGTAGAGGGGAAGCATGGGACATGTGGACCTCAGCATTCAAAGGGTTGCTCAGCTTTTTAACAGGTCTTCTGTCTTCAGATTGCCATTGAGAAAGAAGCGTCAGTGGGCAACTCCCAAGGAAAAAGCATGCTATACAAGATTTTCCCTCTCAGGGCTGACAGATCCACAACAGCTCCTGGAAACTGAGCTATCCGACTTAGGAATGTCAGTAATAGTAATCCGCCTCATGGCTGGTATTCCATATCTAACAAAAAACAATAAATAAACTATAGCAGAACTGTTCTCATGCCTTGCTTCATCAAGGAACAAATCTTACTGGAGGGGATTGGCTGGGGACCAGGTAAGGAGAGGAGGAAGGCTCCACCTCAGCATTTCTTCCTAGAATTGTTCCTGCCTACTTAAAGGGGCGGTCACCTTCCCAAAGTTACCAGTAACCTATATTGGACGACAGAGAAACTTGTGTAAAAGTGCAATCCCCTCCCTCATACAGCATAACAAAAACGGCTTCAAAAAGACTCTAGAAACTGTAAATTAATACTGATCAAAAGTTTTATTTAAATAAAATCCAGCATTTGCAATAGCCCAAATTACAAGGCCTAATTATCCTTTGCAGACAGCTGCATAATAACATTTTTTTAACAACTTACTGAACATAACCTTCATCCTCTGACATTCAAGTGCTGTAGTATTTGTTTATACACATTTGCACACTCAGAGAATGAAGTGCAGCACAGTTAACAATTGAGTACCAGAGTGGTAAAAAGAGCACTGTGAAGAAATCTGTTGGAAACCCCTCTGGCACTTAAACAGTTGTATCAGAATATCCAAAAGAAGCCACATATTTGCTTTCTCCTGTAACAGAGTTCTAATGTATTCCTGCAATGTTCATCAACCAAGTCAATGCGTCCTTTTCTGCCAGCATCTAGTAGGCTTATACTGTACAACAGGCAATCAAACACACGAGGGGGCAATGAGTGAGAGTGAACTTACTAAGAGCATTGCTATAGTGATATGATGACGGTGTCTGGATAATTCTATGTTTCCAAGTTTTTCTCACTCAGTAGAGAGGATCATGTGCCTGAGACAGATGTTAGTATAAATCTCCCATATATGTAAAAGCTGCACTATGTGCTTTAAAAAAGATAAGATCTTGGAGAGTACAAGTGAGCCTTGGCTCTGCAGATATTGGGTCTTATGTATAAAAGAAAACAAGAGTAATTCTAGGGAAAACAAACTGCTACATAGAGGGCAAATAAAAGGTACAACACGCCCAATGTTTAAATGGAACTTTTAAAACCTTGACTGACAGATGGGTCTCAAATGTATTGCTTTGCACTCTTCTAGGAGACCTCCTTGGCAATCAATGTGTTAAATCCCCATTTAAATCAATGTAAATGTTATTTGTCCCCAGTGGTACAAATGGTCTGCTCCAGAATCACTCCGGTTTTCATTTATGTATAAGGCCCACTGGCTACTATCCACTATCACTTCCCATCTCCTCTAGCCCCATAAAGATGCACC
The DNA here is from genome assembly GCA_037306005.1 of Rhinophrynus dorsalis. Taxonomy (NCBI): domain Eukaryota; kingdom Metazoa; phylum Chordata; class Amphibia; order Anura; family Rhinophrynidae; genus Rhinophrynus; species Rhinophrynus dorsalis. The sequence goes on along the minus strand of CM074722.1, from coordinate 344,620,864 downwards.
TACAGTCTAACTCACCACCTATTCTCCCCCAATATGATTCCCCACCCCCAGTTACTTATCACCCAATCTTCTTTCCACCTCCAAACCCGTTCTCTTGCGAATAACCATTGCCCCATCAGTCTGCTGACATTAATGAAGGTTATTGTTCTCTCTTAGTAATTATGTTAGTCTTACACAAACATTATAACACTTCCAAACAGGACATTCGTTTGGCAGATCTAACAAGGCATTTTAATTGTAACTTGTTTGACTTTGTAAGCGCACCTGAAGGTTTCCAGGGGCTTTTTGGGAAAGTAGAGCCTGGCGGATTCAAGTCAATAAAAAAATACATTTGATTTGTAAGAATCTTTAATACTTGGAGAGGCAAACAGAAGCCATTGATATGGTATACACCAGTCAGCAGTCACATTTCATCACTGTGAATATTCTAAAATTGTTAGTCTTTGCCCAGTTTATAAGTCAAAAGAACAGGATGTGCGCTATGTATGTTACTTTAAAATATTCTAGTATTGCCTCTGTCTGAAATACTGAGTTTTTTTCCCACTTGGGATCCTCCAAACGGAGAACGGTTATTATGTTCCAGGAGGAGCAGATAGGAATCCCAAGCACAAATTGTGCCTCAGGATCAAGCAGCAGATCCACTTGTTCTAAACAATTTTGCAGAAAAAAAAAAAAAAAGATTATAAAAGATTAACTCTTTGCGTGAGCTGGTGCAGCTCATGAACAAGGTGCAGGCTCAGAAAGTGTCTGTGTGTACACCTGTTGTAAAAGGTGCAGGGTGTTGTCCATGTGTTCTGTCATCACTGAGGGGACTGCTGCATCTGAATCCTACGCTCTGCTGCAGCAGCCAGTGTGCGTCTGCGGAGGGATACCAAGTCTGAAGAAGAACCCTCTATGTAGAAACCGCTCTCCGATGATGAAGGGGTGTCTTCTTCCTCTGGTGTTCTATTTAAATAACGTCTAAAGTGAAACAAAAACACAATCTGTAGTATATACACACACATTGGTGATGCCCTATGAATCAACAGAAATGTGTGTTTGTTCTCTATGGTACAGTTGCATTGCACCAGAATTGCACCTCTTCAACTCGATGAATAAAGACCCTAAAGACTTAGGGCTAGATTTAAAGGCAGGCGTTAAGCAAAAGACTGCGTTAGCTGGAAAAGATCCGATAAGGGACTCACTTACCGCATAAAACTTGAGACCCAGTTTGTTTAGCCGGCAGCTGTTAACTGGCAAAAAAAAAACCAAAGTCCTCAGTGGATGTATTGATATGGAGCCCTAAGCCCCACATCAATACATCCGAAGTGCATAAAACTTGTCCAAAGTTAGTAGAATTAACCCTATGAGTGACAGTAGGGTATGATTACCCCGCCAGCATTCATAGAGTTAATCTAAGTAAAAAACATCATCACATTACAAGTTACACTTACCATTAATCCAGATGTCCAGCAGAGTCCTCAGCTCCCTGCTCCTCCTCTTCATTCTTCTATCTTCTCTTCTTTCTTCCGGTTCCTGTAAAAGAAAAAAATGTATAACTACAATGCGGAATACAAGATTTATTTTAACCCCACAAGTGCCAGAAGGAGACACAACACATTGCAGACCTCTCTGGGCTCAGCTGGTTAAGTCACTGTCCAGTAATATACATACAGAGCACCATTATGTGTCATAAAATAAAATATGCCCCAAAGTGAACAAATATACTACATATATTAGGAATAAATTAAGTAAATGCTTAGCTTAATAATGTAACTGTCTCCGCTGCGGGCAGCCTCTGCTCCAATTCCCTCACAGCCATTGGCTGAGATGTGCTTACACACATACACATCCCAGCCAATCAGATTTGAGCGACTGTGCTTCAAACTGATTGATGTGTGTGTAAGCACATCTCAGCCAATGGCTGTGAGGAAACTGGAGCAGAGGCTGCCCATATAATAAGGCAGTCTCTGCTCTAATTCTCTCAATGCGGAAGGGGCATCGGCCCGAAAGGAAGGGGGGACATGTGGCGCACGGCACTGTCTCCGCTGCCGCCGCCACTGCGGCCGCACACAGCAGCGGAGACAGTTACATTATTAAGCTAAACATTTACTTTATTTATTCCTAATATATGTAGTATATTTGTGCACTTGTTCTTTGGGGCTTTTTTTTATTTTAAGACACATAATGGCACTCTGTATGTATATTACTGGCCATGGACTTAACCCGTTGAGCCCAGAAAGGTCTGCAATGCATTGCTTTGCAATGCGTTGGTGTACCCCTCTGGCACTCAAGGGATTCAACTAAATCCTGTATTCCACATTGTAGTTATACATTCTTTTCTTTTACAGGAACAGGAAGAAAGAAGATCAGTAAGAAAGAAGAGAAGATAGATGAAAGAACAGAAGACAGAAGGAGACAGACAGTGATTAACAGGTAAGTGTAAGACATATCAGTTAACATTCGGTGCTTGGCAGTATGTCAGGCACCGATAGTTAATTGTTTTTTTACCATAAAGTTCCCAATATCGCTGCTTTTAGCAGCGTTTTGTGAACTTAATGCACAAAACGGATGTTCAGCCACAAGACTGTTTTTGTGGCTTAATGTCCTTTGTGGTTTTTGCTGGCAGGGCCTTTGAATACCGCGCTAGACATATTAGTTTAACAGCCGGTATTCACTTTGGCCCTACCGGCTATTTTAACTCCTGCCTTTAAAACTACCCCTTAGAGATTAGGGAGATCTCCAACTTATAGCAAATCAATGGGTTGGAGACCTTTTTAATTTAGCAGTATAGTTGATGAGACTGAAAAAAGAAGTCAAAGTTCACCCTTAACTGCATAACCCTAGTTTCTGGTTATACAGGAGGCAAATATAGTCAAGTTGATACCTTTATTGGCTAACTAAACAGACTTAGGATGCAAGCTTTCAAGACCTTAGGTCTCTTCCTCAGGCATGTTATACAGGTAAATATGAAAACATCTCTTATATACAAGTACACATTGCATTGTTTTGAATGGAGATCAGATTAGGAAGCTCAGTCCAGACTCTGGTTCTTTGATCAAACAATGGTAGAGGAGAGAGCTATAAATTGCAGTCTTCCTCTGAGGGGTACAAGGTATAGTTTTTGGTCATGCAGAGAAAGGCAAAAACAAAAACATTTTAGCTGTCTCCAAAAGGAAACTGAATCAACATGCTGGATCGAGCATCCAAGGGGCTAAATAACCGTCAGTAAAGAGGAACATAAACTGGCCAGATTATTATGTTACCTGGACATTACAACAATATGGAAACTGGTAAATAAACTGGTCACCTAAATCAAGTGCAGGAACATTAGGATTCTGATGGCTAGTGCCACAAATCATGGTGGCTGTTTCCAGGCACCCCATATGATGTTCTACTCATCCTAATGGGAAATCCTGCCTAGCAGCACTGTAAGGGTTTTAACAACATGAACAGCTGTTATAAATTCATGTCTCTATTTTCAGGGCTGAAATGAGGAAACTGTCACTCTGCAAAACTGTGAAAGTCAGGTTTCAAGGTGAAAAGGGCACCTGATAGGCTACAAGATAAGGCAATTTGTTACTTTGGTAATTCCATCAGATTCTTAGCTATACACTTCAGGCGAATAAAGTGTGATTTTGTTTTTTTACTTACCGATAAATACTTTTTTCGTAGTCCATAGAGGGATACTAGGACTATGGGTTATACAGAGTCTCCGTTAAGGAGGCAGGGCTCTTGCAGCAAAGCTCCTCCTATTGCCCACCCACTATACCCCAGCACCAACCAGAAAGCACTCAATTTTTGGTTAGCAAAGCCAGGATAGGAATAGAGAAAGCAACAGAACAGAGGAAGAAGTTCTAGAGGGATGCAGTGATCATAGGTACATCCCAAAGAAGTCCCAAACAGAGGGAGGGAAAGCAAACTTAAGGAATAATAGCCTATAAAACTTTGGCCAAAACTATCATTCTGAGATGCAAAAATATATACGAAAGATACCGAATTTGGCAAAAGTGTGAACAAATAACTAAATGGCCGCCTTGCATAGATGGGTCACAGAGGCCTGATTCTTGAAAGCACATGACATGCTAACTGCACAAGTCGAATGGGCAGTAATCTCGAAGGGAGCCGGATGGGACTTGAGCACATAGTCCATTTCCGCCACAAAGCCAGAGTTACCTTCCTAGGTAGGACAGAGTGTCCGATTGAGGAAAAACATTGGGTAGCCACTTCCAACGTACGGAGAACTTTCTGATTCAAAGGACAAGGACTCAAAGATGGAAGAAAATGTTCCTGATTAATGTGGAAGTCAGAAACAACCTTAGGTTGAAAATCAGGAACAGTTCTCAAGACAATCTTGTCTCTGTGAAAAACCATGTGTGGAGATTGACAAAACAGAGCACTCAACTCAGAGACTCACCTCGCCAAAGCAATAGCTGTAAGAAACACAGTCTGACAAATCAAACGTCGAAGATGAAGGTTCAAATGAACAATACTGAAGTACCTCCAAAACCAGGTGCAGGTCTCGCGGAGGGATAGGAGCCCGGTATGGCGGGAGGATAAGAGTCACTCCTTGCAGAAAAGTCTGAACGTCAGGAATACCAGCAATTTTATGCTGAAAAAGAACAGAAACGATAGACACCTGAACCTTAAGTGAACTGACCCGTAGTCTTTTGTCAAGGCCAGCTTGCACAAAATCCAAAAGAGATGGTAAATGGTAATGCAAGGGATCAAGGTCCCTATGACTGCAAAAAATTAAGTACATAAGTTAAACTCCATGATTTATTTTGGAAGAGGCAGGCTTGCAGCAGTCTGGATAACTGAATCACTTAATCCCTTGTGACGCAAGATATTAGCCTCCAGTTCTACCCCCTTAAAGTACTGTCCAAGTTAGGATGACAAATAAGCACTTGGAACCACAGGCAGACATAATGGTGTCTCCATGATGTCTTGAGCAGGTGATGAATCCAAGCACATTTTTGTGCCAGAACGGAGTGATTAGAAGAATGTGAACTACTTCCCTCTGTATTTTGACAATGACTAAGTATCAGGCCAGAGAAGGAAATCTGTAAACCAGAGCATACCAGAATTATCAGCATATATACTGTCAAAGTCCGGTGATCCCATGCTCTGGTGCAGAGCACTGAAAGTTTTGCATGGAGACAAGAGGCCATCATGTGTATGTTTTGCCAACCCCAATGTTAAGCTAGTTGAAGGAAATGTTCTGTTTTAACTCCCATTCACCCGGATCGACGGACTGTCAGCTGAGATAGTCAGCTTCCCAGTTGCCTTTGTCTGGAATATACCCGGCGGACAGGGCAGGCATGTAATCTTCTGCCCACAGCAGAATCTTTCGCACTTCTGCCCAGGCGGTGCTGCTCCTGGTGCCTCACTGATGGTTAGTGTACGCTACGGCCGCAGCATTATCGGACCGAAACCGAATGGGAAGACCCTGCAGGAGACTTGAACAGGAGGACAGACCATAAAATACGGCACAGAGCTCCAGAAGAGAGATGAGCAGCTGTGCCTCGGTAGATGACCAGTGTCCCTGAATGTAGTGACGTAAGCACACAGCTCTCCACCCAAAGAGGCTGGTGTCCTTAGACACCAACATCCAGTCCGGGAGAAGGAAGGACCAACCTTGGGACAAATAATGACTTGTCAGCCAAAACTGGATAGACAGGCTGGTGGCTCTGGAAAGAGGTACAGAGTGATGAAGATGTGTTGTTCTTTGTGACCAGTGATGAAGCATAGTGAGCTGAAGTGGATACAAGTGAAACTGTACAAACAGAACTGCTGCCATCAGGGACACCAGGGTGCCCATCAGAGACATGTAGTACCTGATTAAGTACCTTAATTGTGCCAGAAAGAGAAACCTTTGTTGGCATATTGGACACTTTGCTCTGAGGCAACAAAATTTCACAAAGATGTTGCAAAAATAAGGCATAAAAACAGCAGCCACCACCAAGAAAGAAAGAAAGAAAGAAAGAAAAGCCACCGAGGAACCAGGCCAGCGGGAAGAACCCAGAAAGTCTCCAGTACTTGAGGCTGGACCCTTATTCTGAAAATCAAAATTAGGGGGTTTGCCCTGAGGCAACAAAGTACACTTTCCTCCAGTGACCTGACTGAACATCTTGTCAAGCTCAGGACTAAAGAGAAGAGAACAACTGAACTGCAAAGCATCAGCTTTCCAGACTCTGGAGCCAAAGAGTACGTCTCACTGTCACAGAGGTAGCTGAACATGTGGCTGCCATCTTGGCAAAGCTACTTCACTAGTGTAAACAGTGGTATTCTGAAGAAGACTGATCAAGGCCAACAGCTCTTCTGGAGGAGCGCCCTCTTGGACAGCATGCATAAGTTGAGACCGTCATGCTTCTCTCACCCTGCAAGTTCAAGTTGAAGCAAAATTACCCCTCAAGATAGTGCTGTGGCCAGAAAAAAAGCAATTTGATAAGAGCCCAGTTTCACATTAGCAGAATCCCGAAGCACAGCCACGCTCTGCACCAGCAAAGTAGTAGGTTAAAAACTCACTGGACACATAGCAGTGATGGTGGAGCACGAAGACTCCCCCTTGAACTGGAAAAGAACAAACTGCTAAGACAGAATAGGACTGCATCTGCCATCTATATTGGTACTACAAAACGGCTGGAATAGAATCCCATGAATTTTACCTGAGGACGAATAGGTACCAAGAACTCTCTCTACCAGGTAAGAAACCACGTCTAAAAATAAATTGTCCCTCATAAGATTGGCAAGGGACGTTAGACATAGGAGGGAGGGAAACTTATCTGATACCCTTTTATGCTCACCCTCAAAAACTACTGGCCTGCCACTGAGAAAATCCCCATATTGTGAAAGAGACACAGACAAACTCTGATTGACTGAGGTGGACCAGACCCCTGCGAGTCATGCAGAGGTAAACTGGGGGGTCTTTGGTTAGGTGTCTTGCCTGCCCAAACCTGTATGGCTTAACCCTTTGATTGCCTGAAGGGTACGGAATGCACTGCAAAGCAATGCATTCCGTACCCCTCTGGCACTCAGAGGGTTAAAGGGTAGTGAGAGCCTACGCCACTGTAGGAGCAGACACCTTTGGCACATACCCATACTGGCGAGGGTAAGGAAAACACACACGTTTCCAGTCGAAAAAGAAATGCTTTGGGGCAACCCGAGTTAACAGTACACCAATACCCCCAGTAGCATGGCAAACAACCTCCAGTTCAAAGCCAAACAATTACCTGCCCAAAAATGGGAGAGAATCCAAGGAATGCTTGTAAGACTGGTCTACTGACCAACGTTTTAGCCAGCAGGTACAACAGACAGCAACATTGTACCAAGGCCTTCCTGGTTTAGTGGAATCAAAAAAACGCTTGAGTAAGATATACATTAGTAGCAAAGATCTCAGAAACAGCTAGAACATGCTCCAATCTTGGTGAATCCATAAGCACAGCCTATAAGAGTCATACTGACCCAGACAATCATGGCCCTACACACCCAAGCAACAGCAAAAGTGGGGTGTATAGTAGCACCAGAGGCTGCAAAACGTGCTGTAAGGAGAGAATCCAGGCACTCATCTGCGTGATCCATCAGTGTTGCAGCACCCACAAGTGGCACTTCTGTAAGGGTGAAAAATCTGAGAGGCGAGTGTTAGCTGGGAGGTAGCCCACTGCAGCAGGCTATCAGAAGAGAGGAATAGAAGAGAAAATTGCCTGGGAACAAATGTTTTCATAACAGCTGATTTTATTTCTTCAGAACCATCTGCCAAAGGACTAAAGGGGAAGGGAACACAGCATTCCTCTAGTGATATTCCAAAATGTACTTGAGAAAAGGAATTTGAGTTGGAGGCCCCCAAAGGCCATTGTGCTAAGACCCTGAGCAGGGGACGCAGGGTCATCCCAGTAGTAAATGAGGAAAATCATCCTCATCTGTGTCTTCCTCCTCATCAGAAGACTCCCCTGCATCCAGAGTAGGGGGGAACAGGGCTGTCCTGGTGCACCTCATCTGAGGTCACTTTTAAAACTAAGCATGTCTGTCCCTACCCTACGTTACCCCCATCAGAGTTCCTGCCTTCACCTTTCATTTTCTTCATCTCTCTTGTGAGGTGACATTTTGAGTTGGGATTCCTCCCTCTCCAATACTTTCACCACCTCCAGGTTTTTTTTATTTTCCTCTCTCGCTCTCAGGCAGCCCAAATTACATAAATGGTGACTCTGAATATAGGTTGACCCCTACCAAAACTTTTTACCTTGTGTTAAAAAAAACCTGAGTTAATGTGACCCTCTCCCTCACTTTACCTTTAAACTGCAGTAATAGGAAAGGCAGGCATCCATGAGACCGGTCCATTAGGTGGCATGCATGTATTTGCCACTCAACTCCAAGCAGACGTCACCTGAATCATAAAGTTCTTTCCAGGACCTACCTATCTACGTGGAAAGACCTTTCTAAGTGTATTGACAGAAAGGTCCCAGAAGGACCTAGATCTGCATCAGGAGATGTCAGAGTGGAAGCAGACGGCAAATTCAAGCATCCTGCCAGCCGAACTGGTCTCATGGAAGCTTACCTTTTTTATTACAGCAGTTTAAAGGTATCGGGAGGGTAGTATACTGGTCTGTCTGCTGGATGGTATGTTCTTACAATACGGCAGGCAGCCCGAATAAAGGATGACACAGGAAAATATGACAGATTCACTTTTTCAGGCTAAATTGGCTGAAGAAAAAACAAGACAAATCAAAAAAAATTAACTCTCCTTATACTCAAGCAAATATGGTACATCCAGCAGGTTCACTGCCAGGACTGAGATCATGACTAACTTGCAAGAAGAAGTTAATTAACTCTTCCATGATTAGAGAGATTTGTTTTTCCTTAAATCTTTTTGTTATAAAAACACAAACTGAAATATACATCTAGACAGACAGACAGACACATAGATAGATAAATTAACAACATTGAGAAGGCGTTGCCCGTCTTATAATGTTGGGGTAGATATGTATAGAGGAATGGAAAATAGTAATGCATTGAAGATGCTTGTGTGTGTGTATTTTTAGTGGTGTATTGCAGTTTTCTTATCGTTTTGTAGGTGTTTGTGAAAGGGCCTCTTAGAGAACAGCATTGGTAACTGTGCGTTTTTCTTTCAAGTGGCAGGTGTGTGTGTGTGTGTGTGTGTGTGTGTGTGTGTGTGTGTGTGTGTGTATATAATTGTAAGAAATGTGGAGTGTTGTGTCCTCTGAGCTGAAAGCTGATGTTTGTGTGAGGCAGATTGTGATACTATATAGAGTCCATGTTATCCATATCCTGACCCTGTAATAACATTAGTGGACACGGACAATGTCGCAATGCATTGTATATCCCACTGGAAGTCACAGTGTTAAAGCAGAACTATCATCTTCATAATATTGCCCCCCCCAATACATTACTAATATAGTGATAGGCAAACGCAGACATCTAAGAGGAAAGATACCTCTGCGCTGTCTGTCCCGTTCACTGGTTGGATTGGTGGTGATATTCACTGGTTACCTTAAGGTAACGGAAGTTGCTGCCTGCGCAGGTGCACAGACCTTCTCTTGTAAGCTCTGTGCCCTGGATGCCTGCACAAGAAGCTGGATTACTTCAAAAACGTAGACTTATTCAAAATAATACAAGTATGACTTTATCTATTGCTATATTAGTAATGTATTGGGGGCAATATTCTGAAGATGATCGTTCCATAGAGTTACATTGTATTTTAGTAAATACATGAAAACTCAAATGTGGAGACAGTCAGCAGCGATGTCTCCAAATGGCTGGGAAACAGAGAACCACTTGGCTTACTCCTGCGGGCCATGTGAGGGAGTCATAAATTATGTCACATGATGCTTATTTTATAATATTATATATATACACTAGTTTAAAAGCCCGTGCACACGGGCCAAAGTGCCACCCAGCAGCCTCGGCTGGTGCCCGGAGCCTCTCTGCTCACTGCCCACGCTGCAGTCATATGCAGTACAGAGTTCCCGAACACGCCGTGGCTGATAAGGAGCTGTGCATGACTGCAGCGCGGGCAGTCTCTGCTGCGGAAGACGGCTTCTGACAAACATCCTAGAGAATTATTATATAGGAGATTATATATATATATATATAGATAGATATGACTTCCAGATGAGTGTGCACAGGTCACTACAATAAACTGTGGGAGAGACTGAGACTGGGCTGACCTGGGGAATGGGTGAATTTGGACAAAAACTCTAGTACCACTCAGTAATATCTATTCTATGCCTAAATTAGAGTATTGAAATGAAGAACTGATGTCACCAGAAAGGGGTTGGATCATTTACAAAATACTCACATCTCTCTTAAAGGGATAGTATTGTTTCATAATAAAAGCAGCTCTAATTAATCATGATAGTATTTGGACTTTGGAGAGTGTTATTTCAATTCTGTCAGAGTTTTAGTTCAAGAGCAATTCAATGACAAAGTATCCCCCTCCCGCCCCTGTTACTGATGTAACGCTGCTCAGCCAGAGCAGAAAGGAGGTGCCCAGGTAGATTGCAGAGAGGGACAATCTTCAATTAAGATAAGGGAAAAACCTGAAAAACTTGTCAAGGGGGGCAGGGCTTTCATTGTTCTCATAGGAAGAAGACTGTCCCCTGCTGTTATCTGTCTGGTCTATGGACGGCATTCTACATCTGAGAAGAGATGGCTTACACTAGGTAAAAGGGGAGGGAGGGGGAACTTTGCTTGTGAATATCTTTCAAACCATAAAACATTTGAGAGCTAAGATTTATATCGTTCTTCATGTTTTTTTAATGCCTACAAAATAAAATAAAGATAAAACAAAGTATTACTATCCCTTTAAGCCTCACAGTGCAGTGAAAAATGAACACTACAACTATATGCAAAACGTAATGCTCTTTCTAGTGATATGAGGATTATACTGCAGGACAGCCATTTTCTATTGTGGTACTATGGCGAGCCATAGTCTATAATTTGAGCTATCCCACAGAGTGCATTGTAAAAAAAAAAAAAAAATCACATACCCTTTTGGATACGGATTCCTGATGTTACCAGTTTCAGTAAAATAAAGAAATAAAAAAATGCAAGTTTGAGTTGTAATAACTCTTGAATGATAAACCTCCCAGCAGTGCGAGTACCCGTGTTTTACTCGTCAGGGAACATTCTAAAAATTTTACACGTTTAGAACTTCTTTAGCTCTCCTCCGTACCTTGTCCCTTACCCACATTTAATCCTCCTACCTCCTTGCAATTTGCACCATCTCCTCTTTCCTCTGAACAAGCATTCTTTGCCTCTCCTCTGCAGACTTGGAGAATCTGCTTCCTCTGGCCTCAAAATCTTCTGCCTCGCTCGTCTGTGTTTCCACTTCACTGAAATCTTCAAACTCCTCCAGACTGGGGCTGAGATCCAAGGGAACCCGCTCAGTCTTTTTATGAAACAGCAGAGAAGAATTGGTAGGGTTAGACAAAGGGGCTGATGTATTAACCCTATGAGTGACAGAGAGGTATCTAGTGCATTGCAGTGCAATGCGTGGGACACCTTTCCAGCACTCAAATGGTGAAGATAAAAAGGTGCAACTCTGGAGCAAATCAACTGAATATTTAGAAACAACGACATTCCCTAAATGACCATTGATTTGCATGAGGTTTTTAACCCAATGAGTGCTGTACAGGTTGTCAATGCGTTGCTAGAGACCTCTCTAGCATTCAAAGGGTTAAAATCTCTACTTTTGCAATTGGTTTACCCCAAGATTACTACAGTTGTTCTTAGTACACATCAGCTTCATATAAAAAAAAGGAAAAAAACTTAGTAACAGAGTTCTCAGAGAGATTTTAACACGTAGCTGCTGCCTCCACTGAATATAAATGTGGATTCAAGGGGAGATGTACAAAATGCTGATATAGCTGGTATCACGTAACCCTAAACCAAGGATTCCTAAAAGAAGATTTTAGAGAACTGTTTAATCCTTTTCTCTTTGTCCTCGTGGGACACAGAAACTACAGAGAAAAGTTCCCTCCTCCAGAGGGTTGGGCACTTCAAAAAAATGCAGGGCCTTTGAGGCAGAGACTCCCCTCTTCACTCCAGCTTTACCCCTCAGTCTGAAAGTATAGCAAAGTAGCATTAAGAAACAAAAGCAAGAGGAAAGAAGGAAATCCCCTGAACAAAGATCCCAAGAGGTTCCCTCTGCCCCTGAATAAACCACATGTTTATTCTCAGAGTCCTGTGTTCTACATGGACTAATATAAAAAGATTTAATGGCAAGTTCTCCTTTCTCTTGCGTCCAAAGTGGAACACAGGAACCATGGGGATATATAACCAAAGCATCCATCAAGATTCCTGGGAGGGAAAAAGAAAAGAAAAAGAAAAACCTCCACTATGGACCAGTATTCCACATATAAATATCAAGTGTCAACTGACATCAAACGTGCGCACTAAGCAACTGAACCCGAAATAGAACAAATAGTGATCAGAACACCGCATAAAGAAAGAAGAAACAAGTTCATAATCAGACAGCACCACCTGAAGGACCTTCCAGTCAAAACTGGCCTCAGCTGAGGCCAGAACATCAGCATGGTAGTGTTTGGGGAAGGTGTGCAGAGACAACCATGTCAGAGTCTTACACGGCTGCTCAGAAGCGGCCAGATTCTTGTTGTCCCATGGGGCGCCCGCAGATCTGGTATAGCGCACTGTGATTCTGAAAGAAACGTTTCGTTCTGATCACATATAATTGTCCCCTTGATCCAAGAAGAAATGGTAACTTTGGACATAGCATGGCCCCCTTGGGGGCCCACAGTAATGACAAAGAGAGAGTCAGATTTCCTAAAAGGCTTCATGTGATGAACACAATACTTTGGACAGAGTACCACATCCAACAGATAGAAAGCTCCTGCATTTTAAATGGATCAAGGTAAAAAGAAGGAAGTACAATTTCCTGGTTGATGTGAAAATCCAAAATGACCTTGGGCAAAAAAAACAACTCTGGGAGTACGAAGAACTGCCTTGTCCTGGAGAAAAGTCAGGAAAGTGGACTTCTGCCCACTGAAGGAGCTCCCAAACCTCAGTCCAAGCAGACACTTTCTGGTTCCTGGTGTATGTGACCGATGTCCATTGACCAATAGGAGCCTCCCGGTGCTCCCATCAGCACATGGGAGTAGTGGAGATGCACAAAGAAAATATGCAGTTCCAAAATGTTGATTTAGTTGGACCTCTGCAGTGGGAAAACTGCTAGAAGGGATAATAAGGGACTATATTCAGGATTACAACACAAAAAATAAGATCATTAGCAGGAATCAATACGGTTTTATGAGGAATAGGTCATGCCAAAATAATCTTTTCAGCTTCTATGAGGAAGGAAGTAGCAACTTACATAATAGTAAGGCAGTTGATGTAGTATATCTAGATTTTGCAAAGGCATTTGATACAGTGCCACACAGAAAGCTGGGGTATAAAATAAGGAAGTTGGGGCTAGGGGTTAACCTTTTGCAATTTGATATGAAACTGGTTGAAGGATAGGGAACAGTGGGTGGTTGTAAATGGATAATTCTCCAATACAGTTAAAGTGGAGAGTGGAGTACTTCAGGGTTCAGTATTAGGTCCTCTGCTTTTTAACATGTTTATAAATTACCTGGAAATAGATATAAAAAGCAAAATATCAATATTTGCAGATGACACTAATTATCCAGGGTAATTAATTCAGAACAGGATATTTGCTATTTATATAAAATGGCAGATTGTTCAAACAAATGGAATATGAAGTTTAATGTAGGAAAGTGTCAAGTCGTGAATTTGGGAGGAAATAATCCCAAGACTACTTATGAACTTAATGGAATCATTTTAGGGCACTGGTTGCAAGAGAGAGACCCGGGTATCCTTTTAAACTACAAACTTGGAAACAGTGACCAGTGTCAAACAGTAGCAAAAGCAAACAAAACCCTGTCTTGCATAAAAAGAGGTATTGTAGCAAGAGTGGATAACATCAATTTGCCATTGTATAAATCATTACGAAGACCTCACCTTGAATATGCAGTACAGTTTTGGGCACCAGTTCTAAAAAAGTATGTACTCGAATTAGAGAGGGTACAGAAAAGAGCAACAAAATTAATTAAGGGAACGGAGGTAGTCCAAAGTAGAAAGGTATGAGAAATTGCACAGAAGTACCCCCAAAATTACCTGATTACAAGGTGTTAAATGAGAAAGGCAACAAAGATAGACCAGTTGCCAAAAGGACCACCCTACCTAATCCAGAAAGTCCAGGAAATAGAGGATTCTGGGGAATGCAGTTTCCAATTGCATATGGCCAACAGATGGTGGCCATGCAAAAATGGCAAATATAAGTGTTCTGATCAATATTCCCATGCTCACCATGCAACACAGCAATTTGATTTGAGCCCAGTCTGAGCCTTGAAAGTGAAACGGGTGCAGATATGTCCATGTAGATTTTCTATATGCATCTCTATGTAACAACGATAGCCTCCAGGTGGGCATCAGTTTTTAAAGGGCCACGTTAAATAAAACCAACAGTAAAGAAATTACAGAAATAAGGATGAAATAAATCTTATACCCAGTATAATGTAAGAAAATATAAATGGAATACACCTGTTTACTGGTCACTCCATTACAGGGAATCCAGGTGAAGGAAGCATTCTTAATGAGGGATTATACTGCCCTAAATCTAAGCATAAAAAAGGGAAATCTAAAAACTAAGAGAAGTTGCCAACTTGCTCTTTTCCTGAGGCAGGTCACTTGAAACAGAAGGGCAAGGGCAAAAGCTGGAGGGAAGAAGGGAGTCCCCTCCCCAAAGGTCCTGCCTTTTATTGAACTACACTGCCCTCTGGAAAAGGGAACTTTACCCCAGACTTTAGAGAAAAATCAGTACACAACAAATATAAAAGTTCACTACAGCCTCTATGGACCTGCTCCACCGTATTGTTTTCTTCCTGCTCTACTTCTGTGGAGTTTTCAGGTGTAGGTCTGATGTCATCTTGGCGCTACAAAGAGAGAGAGATAGAAAATATCAGCTCAAGAGAGTTGTGGAGCAATACTGGAATAATACAATTGCATTATAAGGGGCAGATATAAATAAATGTGAATTTAGGAATTTGTGAGGCTTTTAAAGGTGATCACCCCAAATAAAGCCCCCCCCCCATAATTAGCCATCTAGCAATAAGCTTACCAATGGTACTGTTATCCAGAAAAATCACCGTGTTACTCAGAAATCCTACTTGTGCAGAGGCTGACGGCCAGGCAGCAGCACTTTAGCGGCATCTGTGTGCCTGCTCCATCAGTCCCTTCTGATACATAAAGGTACCATGTAACACCTCCTAGAGGAGACCAGGACTGACAGCGCAGATGTCTGTACGCAAAGAGGTCTGCGCTGTAGCCTGTTTGTCAGTATCAGCACAAGCAGGATTTCTGAGTAATGTTGTAATTATTCTGGACAACAGTACCATTGGCACAAGGGCTGTACCGATACTGGTATTGGTATTGGTGCCGATACCTGCATTTGCTCAAGTACTCATACTTGCGCAAATGCGGCCGATGCCAGCACCGATACCCTGTGTCAGGGTCGGTGCTGCAGAGAGGGAGCCCGGGGAGCTGCTCACAATGCTCCCCGGTCGCCTCTCTCCCTCCTGCAGCGTTGGAGCGTTGCTGCAGGTTACCATGGCAACGCACTGACGCTGACCTCTGCCGGGGCTAGTGAGGGTAAGGCAGGCAAAGTGGGATCAATAAAGGCAAGATGTGGTGAAGAAAGAGGCAGAAAGGCGGGTCAAGAGGGAGAAAAAAAGGCAAAAGGGACTAAGGGAGAAAAAAAAAAAAAAAAAAAAAAAAAAAAAGGCAAAAGGAGGAAGGATCAGGAGACAAAAGGAGGGGGGCCAAGAAGAGGCAAAAGGAGGGGGGATCAGGAGAGAGAGAGGCAAAAGGGTGGGATCAAGAGTCAAGGAGAGGGAGAAGGGGGGATCAAAAGGGAGAGAAAAAGCCAAGGCAAAAGGAGGGGGCTCAAGAGGGGGAGAATGAAGCATAAGGTGGGAATCAAGAGGTGGTGTATATTTATATACTTTAGGTACTTGGAAAAATGGCAAATAACTGCAAAAAAAGTATCAGTAATTGGTATCGGTGAGTACTTTAAAAAAGTATCGGTAATCGTACTCGGTCTTAAAAAACTGGTATCGGTGCATCTCTAATTGGCACACTTATCGCTAGATGGCTAATTTGGGGGGGGGTACTTTTTTGGGGTGATAGTTTCCCTTTAATCCCTTGAATGCTAGAGAGGCTCCAATACATTGCTTAAGTAATGCCTTGGAGAACTCTTTAGCATTCAAAGGGTTAAAAGGACACAACCTTTTATTATTAAAAGTTCAGTTTAAACCAATGGGATTTTTTTTTATTTCTCCCTTAGAATGTTTGCCTGAGAATTTCACCACTTTTCTTATGAAAATAAAGTCCTGTGCCTTTAAGCTGTCCCTGCTTTAGTACAGGTCAGTCAGAGGTGCAGTCATTTACTTTGCACCCGTGCACAAGGCGGCAAATCCTAGCAACAAGAAGTTTGGGAATCACTTGTCTATATCTCTGCTGTCCGAATCCAAAAGCCAAACTGAAAATGCTCACTAACTGGCTCACCTGGGTGGGGAATGGAACCTGAATGCGCCCTTCCAAAATATTGTCAGTGGTAATTTCAACTGAGCGAGTTAGCTGCAGATCTTGCAAGACTAGATGATAAGGAATCTGAGGGAACATGTCCAAAACTTGCCGTGCCTGTAGAAAAAAAGATGTTCCAAACATGACAGCAGACAAAGTCACAAATAATTCTTCTCTTGAACACACAGCATGAACATAAACAGGACATACTGCGCAAACAGACTATTTAATCCTAGTAAGTTTAGCAAAGGGGGCACACTTAACCCTTTGAGTGCCAGAGGGGTAAGCCACACATTATACCTGACACTCAAAAAGGGTTAAAAAAAACAGTAAGGGTTCTGGAAAAGGGGCTTTATAAGTGTAGGATGTTAACGGAAAGCTATAGGAATTGAGCTCCCATAGCTTAAGATTCTGCAATACTCCTCATTCCCTCTGTAGATCTGTGAGCTGCACAACAGGGTGATGTCCATTCTTCTTGGAGATTGACACACTTTCCACTGAAGCCCACTGTCACTGAATCCAGACATGGTGCTTCAATAGAGAGAATAGGAAAAGAAATGCTGAGTGAAGCACTGACGTCACTCAGTCTTGCAACCTCAGGGAGATCTCAGGGGAAAGGGGGTAAAGCATTGCAGACATTTAAGCTATGAAAACTTGATACCACAGCTTTCATGTGACATCTAATCACTTATAAAGCCCTTTGCTAGACAATTTACAGTCCCTTCAAGTTGCTCACAGCACTTCCCACACTGTAAAATGCACAGTCTTTTGAGGAAACAATGTAGACTTATTTCAAGAAAAGCTCAGTGGTTTCTCCTTGTATGTATGTTACAAGTAGGAACAGAAATTAAGGTAAAGGTTCTTATTGGTAAAATATTAAAACGTACATTTAAATATGGGTAAAATGCATGCAAATATTTATCAGTATCAAGAAGGGGGGCATATAATTATCTCATGTGGCTTTAACCCTTTCTGGCATTCAAAGGATTGAGAAGCAATATGGCTGATGCATTATGAAGAACTGGAACAATTCAAGACTAAACCAGATGCAAAACAGCTGAGAAACATTGCCCAAATTCCCATTGATTTAAAGGGGCTCTTAACTCCTTGAATATCACAGAGGTTTTGAACACATTGCTTTCCAGCAATAAATAAACTGGATGCCTCAATTAAAGGGATAGTAATACTTCGTTTTAACTTTATTTTATTTTGTAGGCATTAAAAAAACATGAAGAATGATAGAAGTCTTATCTCTCAAACCTTTATGGTTTATGAGATATTCACAAGCAAAGTTTCCCCCTCCCGCCCCTTTTACCTACTGTAAACAATCTCTTCTCAGATGTGGAATGCAGTCCATAGACTGGACAGATAACAGAAGGGGACACTCTTATTCCTTTGAAAACAATGAAATCCCTGCCCCCCTTGACAAGCTTTTCAGGTTTTTCTGTTATCTTAATTGAAGATTGTCCCTCTCTGCAGTCTACCTGGGCAGCTCCCTTCTGCCCTGGCTGAAAAGTGTTACATCAGTAAAAGGGGCGGAAGGGGGACACTTTGCTTGTGAATATCTCTTAAACCATAAAGGTTTGGGAGATAAGACTTATATCATTATTCATGTTTTTTTAATGCCTACAAAATAAAATAAAGTTAAAACGAAGTATTACTATCCCTTTAAGCCTTTGAGTGCAAGAGGGGTATCCAGTGCTTCTCAATGAAATGGATACCTCTCTGGCCCTCAAAGAGTTAAAATAACAGGCATTTTTATTTCCTATGGAGCAGACAGTTTGCTCCAGAATTACTCCAGTTCATCTAAGTACATCAGTGTAATTATGTTATTATATTAGATAGGATAGGACACAGAAGGCGGCTTACACTAGGTAAAAGGGGCGGGAGGGTAATGCTTTATCATTCAATTACTCTTGAACTACAACTCTGACAGTATTGCAATAACACTCTCCATGGTCAAACACTATGAAGATTAATTGGAGCTGCTTTTATTGTGAAATCATTACTATCCCTTCAAGTGCTTCAGTGCTAGATGCTTGCAATATTATTGTGGTACGACCCACTTGTTGGACCTGACATCTCACAATTTATAAGATATTGTGGTGTATTACATTTGATGTTATCTAATATAATAACTTAATTAGACTGATGTACTTAGATGAACTGGAGTAATTTTGGGGCAAACAGTCTGCTTACTATCCCTTTAAAACTTCTGTTTAAACCAATGAGCATTTGTAGCTGTTCTCTATGGTACAGTTGGCCTGTCCCATGTTTGCTTTTATATGCAGGGGTAAAAGGAGAGAGAAGCAATTCTGGAGAAAATTAAATTTCACATTAATATTAATGGGACTAAACCACTTGAATGCTACAGTGGTATCCATGCAATGTATCTGAGGGGTTAAATATATCCATTTAAATCAATGAAAGATTTCTGAATGTTTATTTGCCCCTATGGTAGAGTTGCTTTGCTCCAGAATATCTCCTCTTCTTTTGTGAACAAGGTCTGTCCTTCCCTAACCTATCCTTTCCTTAGTCAGGAACCCTCAGGGCACTTGCACATGTCTACCTCTTCACACTTCTATTACCCCACGCTCACCATTACATTCAGCTGTGAGTTACTTGCTTGTGCCATTCCCAGGATATTGGTTGTATGCATCACTTCCACCGAGAAGCTAGGCAGCCAGCTAGCAAACCGAGAGCCTACAGGGAGAATAACAAACAGGGAAAACAAGTTAGGGCTCACCATTATCATCTCCTTTAAAAGAATAAAAATAGACCCCCTTAAACAAATAGTAATGGCAAAAAATGGCAGCTGCATGACAACGGCATCATAGCCATTGTTTTAGATAAAACAGGACTTCAACATTAAATGTCAGTTTTGAACACAATGACAATTTAAGCTCAAATTTGGCAGTTTAGGATTCTTTGCCAGCCCCCACAAACCTGTACATTTGGTCCAAATGTATTTGGCATACATTTTTTGGAAAAAAAAACAAAACTCTGCTTTCCCATTATACATTTTCATGCAGTCGTGAAACATTGTCAGAGCTACACCCAACTACTGAATGGATACAGCCGAGCTTTTGGCTCACTTAGCTCATACTCAGATACAGTGTAGCTTAGATTGATGTGGCAGGCCTAATCAATTATTATTAAAAATATAAACAAATTACCCATAAGCCAGCAGAGGACCACACATATTTTTGATAGTCGCATATATAGTTCTACTGAAAGAAAGATCATTTACAACACAAGTGTAAAATGTGCTTAAAGTGTTAGTAATGTTGAAAAAGTTCTTTGTAATAGATTTGAAGAGGCTAAAAATAATTAACATTGCCACATCTGCTATGGTTTGAGAGAAATTGGCAAAGAAAGCTCCCCCTTCCCTCCCCTTCTCCTGACGTCAGCGTCTAGCTGACAACAGGAGATCCCAGTCCAGGGATCAGCCGGCGGCTCTGCAGCAGAGCTGAAATCCCGGTATTAGAAAAGTATTACTTCATTGGAAAGGTCTACAAAGTGTGCTTGGTTTGCAAGCACACTTTGTAGACCATTCCCATGAAGTAGTTATTTTCTAATAACGGGATTTCAGCTCTGCTGAAGAGCCTCATTATGTCGGCTGACACGGATCCCCTTCTGGCAGCTTTACAGCTGACATCAAGAGAAGGGGAGGGAAGGGAGAACTTTCATTGCCAATATCAATCAAACCAGAGCGGTTTGAGAGATGGGATTTGTGGCAATGAATCTTTTTTTTAGCCTCTATAAATCTATTACAAGAAACTTTTGGACATTACTAACACTTTAAATCGATCCAAATAAAAGGAATAATCCCCTCCATTTGAGCCATTTTCCAGCATTCCAAGTACAAACTGTAGTAACAGGAGCTGCAACAACACAATTCATATCAACCTTGGACAAATGGATCTAAATGAGGTCTAGTCGCTAGGTCTTGGAAGCCTTGTCAAATGGGTCTACAATATCAAAACAGCCACACAAAAGCATGTGTTTGATGTGGATTTTATGGGCCCATATTTAAATAGGTTCAAAACAGTTTCCATACTGGATACAATTATGTGAAGATGGGTGTGGAAAGCTGGAAGTGAATGGGAAACAGGTACCAAGAATGAGTGGATGAAGTACACAAAGACAGGGATAAGGATATAAGGGGAAGGGAGTATAAAGGGGAGACAGAGAGGCAGCAGGATATGGATGAAGGCAAAATTTCTGGTAATGTGGCCTAAATCAAGAGACAGGAAAAGGATGGAACTTGAATGGAGAGAGAGAGAGAGAGAGAGAAAATGGGGTTAAAATAGAGAGGAAGGAAGTGGAAAGGGTGGTGAAGGGAGAACGAGGAGGAGAACAGAAGGCGAAGAGAGAGGGGGATGTGCGTGAAATGAGAAAGGCAGGGGATGGAGAGTGAAATAAGAGACAGGTAATCAAAGGAAAGGGAGAGCCAGAGGATGGAAGGTGAAAGGAGAGGGGAAGGTGAAGGGAAAGAGGAAAGGGGTGGAGCTTGTTGGAAGTGAGGTGGAGATAGAAGGAAGACAGAGGCAGGGGATGGAAGGTGAAGTGAGAGGCACAGAGACTGAGTGTGAAGTGGAAAAGAGAGAGAGAGAGACTGTATGGCATGTAAAGCGAAATAAAGAGGCAGGGAATGAAGGGTGAAGTGCACTATTTTATTATTTGGTTGATCAGAGTGCAATGTAAATTAACAAATTCCCTATACAACACCGCCCAACTTGTACAAGTAATAGCTTTATAAATACAGTAGGTTTGACTGCCGTGTTCTCTGATAGACTATTAGTCTAGCTCACAGCCAAAAGCAAAGTGTGAACAGGGTTAAAAATTCAACCAAAGATGTATGCAGAGTAAATGAGATGCTGGAGGACAGGAGAACAGAGAGGAAAAAACACTGGAACAAGCTAAGCATTTATTTTTTATATGTCTCAGCGAGAAAGTTTACATTTTTGCTACTCTGGGTAATAAAAAGGTCACAATCTGCACTGATCAGATCCCTGCTGTCAACTGGTGATGCAATCTGAAAGGGTGTCAAGGCACTGGCATTTTTTTCTTGACACAGATACAAGGATTTAAACCAAGATTATCTGTGACTTCAAGGGTTCATTGGAGTGGTCCTGTCACCATGATTGAAGTTTGTATGTCTGAAAACTTAAAAAAAAACTGATTATGTGCCCCAGTTATGCTACATAGCTTATATCAGGATGTGCCAGTTTGCAGGCACACATTTGGTGGGAACGCCCCCTCATATATCCCTTCTGGTCGCAAATTCCCCCTACTTTTCTCCCTGCCGCCTTTTTGTTGCACCTCACCGCTGTGTCTACTCCGCATTACAATAAGTCAGTCATCAAGCACTTGTTAAATGCGGCCAAAGCGCTGATCCCCCTGCACTGGGGCAAAACCTCTCCTCCGACTATTTGTGAGTGGGTCTTGCGGGTGAAGGAGCTCGTCTTAAAATATGATAGTCAGAGGGACCGGTACCTGGTTTGCTTGGATGCAATTCCTAGAGGATCCGCAGACTCAATACCTTTTTCATGTCGTTGGCTCTTAAGAGTAGAATACCCTGCCTTGTGCCTTGCTCTGATTTCCGCTTTTCATCCTCTTTCTCTAGGTTCAGAGTTACCTCCTTTTCCCTTGTTCCTTTCCTTCCCCTTTCTTTCTCCCCTCTCTTCCCATACATCTCCTCTCCCCCCCTCCCCCTTTTTTTTTTTTTTTTGTTTTGCCCCTGTTATGATCTTGGGTTCCAAAGATGTGTCGTGCACGTGGTGTCCTGCCATGTTGGACTTATGCATTGTTTCAATATGTATAAATTAAATGATGCAAGTCCCATAAAGTATCTACAAACGTACTCAGCCTGGGTATCCAGCGGATAGCACTCATCAAACAAGTGGAGAATAGAAGAAAAGTCTTTATTAATACATTAAAGCAATGCCAGATGTTTTCAGTCCAGAATGCCCTGAGAAAGGTCCCATTCTGGACTGAAAACACTTGGCATCGCTCTCATTGATTAATAAAGAATTTTCTTCTATTTTTCACCTGTTTGATGAGTGCGGTCTCTGCTTTTTGCTTACCTGGAAAAAAATGAAAAAATAAACAATTTTAAAGCATCCAAAGAGTTAAAGATTAATCAGCATAACACATTCTTCTTCACACAATACAACAGCACACTGCACAGATACATTATACAGAATATACACACATCGCTCTCACCATCAAAGTGGAAGAAATGGTTATGTTGGTTGAGGCGAGTTCGTCCTTCTGTCACTGTCAGGGGAATCATATTCTGATCAATATTGTCCCTCGGTTGCTCCACACGCACTGGATTACCATCAGCCATATTCAGAGACATCCTACAGGTTGGGCATGATGTGTCTTGCTCCAGCCAAGAACGAAGGCATGAGCTAAGAACAAAGCATACAATATTATTCACATTGATATGTTGTTGACATTCCCTACAACACCATGTGTATATGTCAAGCTTAAAGCAATATAACAGGACCCATGATTCAGGATTAGAACTTTCCTATTGCCAATGGTCAGTTTTATACCTACACAGGGCAGAGCTAAATATTAAACCCTAATGCAAGGCCAAGGATTTGGGTTATATGCAATATAAAAGCATGCAACTGGCTTTAATCTACCCCAGCAAAAGTGAAAACATATAATCCAACACATACTAACTTGTGGAAGAGGTGTCCGCAGGGCAGCTTGCGGGCTGCCTGCATGGAATCCCAGCAGATGGCGCAGTCATCATTATTGGCTTCTAGTTCCTCAGGAGTTGCTACTGCAAAACTTAAAAAGAAGGTACACATCAAGGACCATGGCACATGCATTTACTCTACACTCAGAGCAGAAAGTGTACCTACTCCATAGTCTAGGATCTAATAAACACCAAGACAGCAAAGTGTGAATCTAACCTGAAGACTAAGCTTGAGGCACACACCAAATAAGCAGTAACAGGTAAGCTAGCACTAGCACAGTAAATCCAAAAAAAAGTCTCAAAGCATGTGCACGCACACACGCACGCACACTTTCCTTCTCCAGTGAGTTGCTAGTAGTATCTTAAATGATGAGGAGAGGTCACTCAAATTTACAGGAGACAGGAATAGAGACACAGTAATAAAGTTGAAGCCCGCCCCATGTATACAGAATAGAAAATAGCTCATAGCAGGGTGCTCTGTAAGCCTAAGAAGAAATTACATTGAAGTACAGTGTGTAGGTTTGCCTGACAGTCCATAAACCCACAAAGAAAAGGAACACTTCTTAATCATTTTGCCCGTCTGTAAGGACTTTCCTGAATGCAAACACCGAAAAAACGCTTGGTCAGAAAGAGGCAAGTACACTTAATTATTACAGGTATTGCACAACATCTAACATAGGCAGTAATTTCAGAAGTAATGCGAGGGTAAAGAAACAATGAAAGCAACACCAATTATAGATCAAAGGTGAACGAGGACAAACCCTCAAGTTGAAAAACTTGAAACCATTACTAACGCTGCATAGTCCTGAATGAAGAAGAATGACAAGAAAGTACACCAAACTACAAGACTTGCCTGGTTAGGGAAACTGCCAACAGAAAGACCATTCCCAAGCAAGATGAGTGGGAGATGATGAAGAGATTAGTACAAAAGGTGCAGACCGCACCACATCTAACACTTAGTCCTAGGCCCAGGAAGAAAGTGGACCTTTGTAAGGAAGGCTTAATATCTGAAACTTCTACCAGCTGCATTTGAAAGGGAACTGAAAAAGCAGAAACTGAACAAGGCCAGCTTTGGTTCTGTTTCCAATACATTTGCAAGAAGCTGAAAGACTAAGTCAGGAGAACCATAGAAGGTTACAATTGTTTAGCGCACTACAGGAAAAATAAAGCTGGAGAGCGTGATCTTTTTAAAAAATCCCTTCCTTCTGAAGAGCGAAGGTTCATTATAAAAGCTAAACTGCACAAGCGGGAAAGTCATATGGAACCCTACATCTGTTGGATAGCTACACCAATGAAGGACAC
Source organism: Rhinophrynus dorsalis (assembly GCA_037306005.1). Lineage (NCBI taxonomy): Eukaryota > Metazoa > Chordata > Amphibia > Anura > Rhinophrynidae > Rhinophrynus > Rhinophrynus dorsalis. Next base: position 344,596,248 of record CM074722.1, on the reverse strand, counting down.
CAGACCCTTTTTGGACATGCAGGAGCTATGGGATGACTTAATTCCTTGCATTGTAGCAATAACTCTAGTAATTCTTGCCAGTGGAGGTATTGGGTATGTTAGTGCACAGTACCAAGTGAATACCACTGCAGTGACCTTCATAGCTCATAATGCTGATTGGAAAAACTAACGTCTGGAGCTAAACCTGATCATAAGGTCAATTTCTGATCATCTGCAGTGAACAAAAATCTTCACAATATTACCCAAGCCAAATCAAATGCTAGTATGTTCAATCTGACACTCAAATCAGCTACTGTAAGTAGATGTACAGCTACAGAATTAGCAGAAAACTCTGCCAATAATACAGCTACACGCAACCGGCTGCATCAGAAGTGTGCGCTGATGCTGTAAGCATATGAAACAAAGCAACTCTATAACATTGCTTCTTGATCTGCTAAATAAGGTTGGTCTCAAAAAAAATTAATAGCTCCACCAATCAAAACCAAGATATGAAAATAAGCTAGTGCTCTCTCCAGAATAGGGTCATAATTCAGAAAATATGATTTTAGTGTTCTTACCTGTTAAATCCTTTTCTCTTTAGTCCACATGGAACACAGGAACCATGGGGTTGAATCCTTGCTTCAGGAGGGCAGGGCACATCACAAAAGACTGTCTTCCTCCAAGCTCAACACCTGCCTACATCCAGAACTCATGTGACAACAGCCACAGCAAAATAACTGAGTGGTTAAGAAGAAAAGAAAGCTCCAAAGACTAAGACCCTAAGAGGACTCCTCTGCCCAAGAAAGGAACACAAATCTGATTTTTCTCCAGGCAGGAGTTCTGTATTCCATATGTACTAAAGAGAAAACAATTAACAGGTAAGAACACTAAAATCCTATTTTCTCTTACATCCAATATGGAAAACATAGGAACAATGGAGATATAGCAAATCATCCCAAAGATTACAGAGAGGGAAAGGAGAAAAATATTGCAACTTCCCCATGATAGTAGTGTTCAGTGGGACCAAAGTATATCTGTACAACCATAGGTGTCAATGGACACCATGCTAGAACAGCACACCAAACAAAAGCCAAACAGGGCTCAAACTACTGAACAAAAAACTGGCAGTAGACTGTGTGAAGGACCTTCCGGCCAAAACTGGTCTCAGCAGAGGCCAAGACTGAACCAGTAGTGAATGGTGAATGTGTGCAAGGAGGACCAAGTGAAAGCACTGAAGCTCTGGATTGATGTAGAAACAGGAGGTACTACTGTTCTCTCCTACAGAACTGCGGGCCATCCATGCGCAAGAGTGGACTGCAGAGAAAACAACCAGTATTAAGTACCCATAACAGCTATTTCCAGTGTGTCCTGTCTGATTAAGCAAGCCCTTACACAACAAATAGCAGCCATGGTAGTCAGATAAATATGTCTGCTAACAGACAGAACAAATAACTCCTGCATCATAAAATACTATGTTCAGTGCTTCTAGTCAACAGATATAGCCCTTAGAACACCACACACACACACACACAAATAAATCCTCCTTTGTAGTCCATGCACAGGAACATTGCAGGTTGATGCTTAATTTTGCAACTTGCTTGGATATCTTACCTAGTGAGAGAAGAAAGCACCATCAGTCCCTTATTCTCACCCATTAAAGTGAACCAAATAGGGAAAACAGGCTATTGCTGCACCTAACAGTGCAAAATAAACAGCCTGGAGAGTATTACTTACTCTTTGGAGAAAAGAAAAACAATAAATTTAAAGAAAATAAGTTTCCACACAGAAACAGCCATCTGCCTCCTTGATGGCACTTGAAGGGATAATAATACTTCATTTTATCTTTATTTTATTTTGTAGGCATTAAAAAAATATGAAGAACGATATAAGTCTTATCTCTCAAACCTTTATGGTTTGAGAGAAATTCACAAGCAAAGTTTCCCCTTCCTCCCCTTTTACCTAGTGTAAGCCATCTCTTCTCAGATGGGGAATGCAGTCCATAGACCAGACCGATAACAGAAGGGGACAATCTTCTTCCTATGAGAACAATGAAAGCCCTGCCCCACCTTGAGAAGTTTTTCAGGTTTTTCCCTTATCTTAATTGAAGATTGTCCCTCTCTGCAATCTACCTGGGCACCTCCCTTCTGCTTTGGCTGAGCAGCGTTGTCATTGAATTACAACTCTAACAGAATTTAAACAACACTCTCCAAAGTCCAAACACTATGATGATTAATTAGAGCTGCTTTTATTATGAAACATTACTATCCCTTTAAATAAATACTGACTAGTGGCAGAACCCTCCCCCCCACCCAACCCCAATTGGAGGAAAGGGAAAAACCTGCTGAAACCATTTCCAGTTAAGCTCCAAGTAGGTTAAAATAAATTCCTAGACAGCTGGATATTCCCTGCATCAACATCCTATTTGCATATAAATATATATTTACTACTCTCTCAAAGGCAGCAAGTGGAGAGACATTAACCCCATGGTCCATGTTCCCCAATGGATGAAAGAGAAACTATATTTATTTAGTGGGTGACGATGTACAGTGTGTTTCAGGATTGGGGACTGTCTTCCTCACCATCAGGAAGCAATTTAGCTGCCTTTAAAGCTACAGTAAGTGCGCAGAATTTCTGTTCCTGCTTCTAAGCCCCAACATACATGAAAGAGGAAAATGTGCTCCTACATGCTAGCCTAAGCTCTAGTATACATAGAAAGATAAGCTTCTAGGCCCAGACTGTAAGTTTACGATTTACTCAAGACACAAAGGACTCTATGTAGGAAGCTAAAGAGGAGCTCTGAAACAGACCTCTGGCACCAACCATAGGGGGACAAAATAAAATGTCAAACTATTTAAACTGGGCGTTTAACCCCTTAAATGCTATGCACTGAAGAACTTTAGCACTCAAGGGGTTAAAGGCCCCATTTAATTAATTAGGAATTTTTCCTTTCTCCTCTAGGGTGCAGATAGCTTGTCCCATAGTTGCTCCCTTTTCCCTTCTGAATGCAGCCCTTAATGTCCTGGACTTACTAAAGTAGGCAGAACTGTAAGTGCAAAGCACTTGCACACATGTAAACACTGTTAGGTGCAATGTTCTTCATACACTGTTATCTGACTATACATTGCACAAAGCATGATCACTGCACTGACCTACAAGAGCAATGCCCTTTGTACTGACAGAAGCACACACAGACATACAGTACTATGTACTGACAAACAACCAAATTTTACTGCAGGGTATGGGCTGAGATTACTTATTGGAGTTAGAAAGCACCTGATAAAACAGCTCGTATGATTGTTCTTCCTACCACTTACAACTGATAACAGACTGGATTATTCACACTACAGATAAATATTAGGGTGGTGCTAGTCTGATTCTGCTCCTGTTCTGCCTAACTCTCGTGCAGTAAGACATCTATGACAAAAATTCTCTGCCTTACACAGACTGCACCAAGGAAGGGTGGTGTGGGAGTGCATGGGTGTTTGGGGCATTCCACTTCTCTACCCCTTGCTTCTTGCTATGTACTGACAAGGTGCAGAGGAAATTATCTTAAATTAAGTCACATTTTCTGAGCACAGTGTTGGGGTTGGAGGCTTGACTGTATTATTCTACTAGAGTGTGCGCTAAAGTGATCATACTCACTGTACATAGCATTAAGTGCCGGTGCATGATTTTTATGCCAACATCTAAACACTAGGAATGAGCCGAACTGGTGTATTTATACATTACTTTTACTGTGTTCTTTACACCAGGCTCCATACTTGCACATGGACACATATACAAACTGTATTGGGTACTTATATTCATGCATTCTATGCTCATACTGATAAATCCACACTGTGCAGTGTCTTTATATTCACTCTATTCAGGATGAACCTAAATGCATGTACTCTCTGCTACATAATCTGTACTTGCACACAGACAATACACTGCAATGTACCCAGTACCGGCATACATTGCCCTCTGCAGTGACACACATACAGCACTGCCACACAAACATACCCTGCTATGCACTAACACATGCTACACTCTATGCCAACAAGCATTGGTCCAGCACTCACTGAGCTTCCATATTTCCAACAACCCGCAAATAATTCTTGTGGCGTTTAATTCTCCGTTGAAATTCATGGAAAAGGTGACGTAGCTGCATAAATATGACCAGGCTTGCCATGGAGAGCCAGATATTGCCAAACAGCTGGAAGAAGAAAGAGGTTGGTTTAGACTGAGGGCAGTAAACCACAGCATCAAGATAAAAATGTAGAGTGAGGATGTATCAAAGCATACAATAACATGACATGGAACTGAGTGGTGTTAAGGGATTGGGATTATAGGGCAGACAGGAAAGAAGTTTGAAGAGGCAAGAAGAAAAATCCAATGGAAGAAGGGAGGAAAGGATGGGGTACAGAAGGATGAGCGGCAAGAAAGCAACAGAAGGGAGGAAGTACATAAAGGTGTGGGAACCATACGGAGAGGTAGTGAGGAATGTGAGCAGAAGAAGAATGTAGCGTTAGGAAAGCAAGAAAACAAAGACATGAAAGGGGAGAAGCAGTAGACATGTTTATATACATAGGCAAAATGGATCATTCCTAGGGTAACCAACTGCCTAACAGGAGGAAAATAAAAATTCCTATTGATTTAAATGGGGCTTTTAACCCCCTCAATGGTAAAGAGGACTCAAACATGTGTGCCCCAATTAAATCAACAGGACTTTTCATCTGTCACTTATGATGTGGTTGGTTTGCCCCATAATTGCTTTACTTTGCCCTTCTACATAAGGCCCATTGTCCTACCACTTACCAGCATGTGAATATGATGAACCAGATCCATGGATAGATGGCTGAGCTCCATTACAAAGTCTGTGTAATATACATATGTCCCTTTGCCTTCCCATGTTCCTTCATGGTTTACGTCCCAAAGGTGAATTACATAGCTAGAAACACAGAAGAATGAAATGAAATTCAGCTTGTAACAAAGAGCAGCTGGGATGGTTAAGAATTAGAACAACAACTTTGGGCCATATGAGCAAAATAAAAGGTGAAGAAGTCTGGGCCAAACTAATAGACCAAATTAAAAAAAATATATATACACAAAAACTTACCATTGCTTTAAATGGGGATGTTAACCCCTTGAATTCTAAAAAGGTCTCCCAAAACACTGCTTTGAATTAAAGGGATAATAATGTTTCAAAATAAAAGCAGCTCCAATTAATCTTCATATTATTTGGCCATGGAGAGAGTTATTTCAATACTGTCAGAGTTGCAGTTCAAGAGTAATTGAATGATAAAGTATCCCCCTCTCGCACCTTTTACCTAGTGTAAGCCACCTCCCCTCAGATGTGGAATCTGGTCACAACAACGGACAATCTTCTTACTTGAGCATAAGGAAAACCCTAAACACCTTGGCAGATTTTTCAGGTTTTTCTTTATGCTAATTGAAGATTGTCCCTCTCTGCTATCCACCTGTACTCCACCTTGCTGTTCTGAGGTGAGCAGTTTTACATCAGTAAAAGGGGCAGGAGGGGGATACTTTCTCATTCAATTACTCTTGAACTACAACTCTGACAGAATTGAAATAACACTCTCCAATGTCCAAATACTATGAAGATTAATTGGAGCTGCATTTATTTTGAAACATTACTATCCATTTAAGCTGGAGACCTCTTTACTAGTCAAAATGTTAACATTTTCATTTTAAATGATTGGGAATTTTTCTCTCCCCTATAGTACAGCCAATTTGCCCCAGAATTCACTGCTCAAAGACAAAAAGAATACCATAAAAGGCACTGGGTCCATATGTGAATAATGTCTCACAGAACTAGCTCTTTACAGAGTAATTCTACTGACATAGAAAGCTTTCCTTGTATAAGGTCTCAAACACAGAACTAAACGTTTACAGAGCAATTCTACGGACATAAAAATGTTTCCTTATCTAAGGTCTCTCTCTCCGAGTAATTCTACTGACACAGGCAGCTTTCCTTGTAGAAGGTCTCACTCTCCGAATAATTCTACTGACACAGAAAGCTTTCTACAGAACTAGCATTTTCACACAGAAATTCTACTAACAAAATCCTTTCCCTGTATAATGACTCTAGCAATGAGCCTCCTGTTTAAAATGGTGCTGTCTGAGAGCCCACCTTTTGCATGTCTATACCACAGAAATCCTTATGTGACTTAACCCCTTAGTGAAAAGGGCTTTTTGACACAAGAGGAGTTAATTTCGCCCAACCACACAAATTATATACCATTTTTTTTTATATGTTTATGTTATATGTATAACCCACAATATCAGCTACAGTAGTGTGTGTGTGTATTGAGTGCTATCGAGGTCTCCAACTCACTGTTCGCTAGAATTCAAGGAGTCAGAGGCCCTACTAAAATAGAGGGGGAATTCTTGTGCAATTGGTTTGCTGCTCTTCTTTTACCTTATGCATAAGACACTTTTAAAGGGTTAGTAATGTCTATAGATTAAAAAAGGTCATATTGCAGCTATTAGAGAATGAAACTAAAACGACCCCAGTCCCATCTCTCAAACCTTTATGGTGTGAGAAATATAGAAGGCTAAAGTTCCGCCCTCCGTCCGCTTTCCCTGATGTCAGCTGTAAAGCTGACAGCATGAGATTTGAGGCGGCTCTTCAGCAGAAGAGCTGAAATATGTAAAAAGTATTTCTTTTTACATTGTGCTATTTCGGCTCTGCTGAAGAACCACTTGCTTGTCCCAGAACCAGGATATCCTGCTGTACAGCTGACGTCAGAGAAAGCAGACAGAACAGGGAACTTTAGCCTTCTATAGTTCTCAAACCATAAAAGCTATAGGCATTACTAACTCTTTAGTGTCAATGGTCTCAAAGTTGAACTGATTGCACACATATCTTGCTTATAGAATCCTGTACACGATTATCTAATACAGGCTGATCAATAACATAAGAAGACTTACCGTAGCACAACGTGAGCTGTTCTTGTTGTCACCAACATACACTAAAAATCCAAAATGACAGAAGTGTTAGATCAGAGAGCAAAATAACTTGTATAAAAGATCCTATGGACACAGAAAGCTTTCAGATATGGACAGCCTGTGCTGTGCTGGCACAGATATTCATGGATCTATTCCTCTCCATACTGTGGTACAGACTTCAAGCATTACCCCTTTTTTGCACAAGGGCAACAATGCAGCAGAAAATAATGCTGTATTATAATATTTAATAAATATATTTTTACACACACAGGCTTTTCTGCTAAGATATTATTCATTCAAAAGTTATTTCAAGTTTTTTTCCCCCTTCTTTCTAACTGTACCACCCAGTGACCAGAGTCTAAATTGCATTTTCTATATTAAGTAGCTTTTGCTCACAGTCTAAAGTTCACAGACAGAAATAGCAACAGCACAACTTTGTGATCAGGCCACGAAACTAAGTCTGATTAGAAAGAAAGAAAGAAAAAAGGGTTTGTGAAAAGCAAGCCACAGCAGTGGTAATACCCTTGTATTAGTCACCAGAAGGAACCCTGAGTGTATTGAAATTTTTTATATATATTAAATAGTATGAGGATGGAATCACTTGCAAAATAAACAGTCTCTTATGCCCATGTGCACATTTCTGTACAATAGACGCAAAAGTTGCCCGATAACATGAGGGTTATTGAATGGTGTTAAATGAGCAAATGATCACTTTGCTTACAAATAGGACCCTATTCATAATGTAAAACAAATAACAGATTTCATATGTGCATGAGAAGTAGTAATACAGGTTTCAGCAGGAATATTGTCCCTGGTCAGATTCTGTAAGACTGCTCACTGAAGAAAGGATAATATTCACTTGACCCTTCAGAGACTGATGAGGGATTGGGTGAGCAACTTTAAACTTTACAACACTTCTCACTGTGCTCATAGCAATGTACCCTTTAGACTGAGCACTTTTTGCATATGTTATTATTCCTTAAGTGTCAGTCTATCCTTAAGCAGGAATATTGTTAAATCCGGTCTAGACTGTATCCTTGAGGGCCAGAGTTGGACATACGCCCTTTTACACAGTTCTATCTACTTCACTCCAAGGTGTAAATGGGGGTATATAACAAGGCTGTGTGGAGGGCAGCAAGGTGTAAATGGGGGTAAAACAAGGCTGTGAGGAGGGCGGTACTTTGGGTGCAAGTGGGAGGACGATTTATAAGGCTATGGTGAAGGAAGGAGGGTGTTGGGTGTGGTAGTGAAAGGTATAACAAAGATGTCAGGAAGGCTGGAAGGCTTGAGTGGGTATACATAGGGAGCTATAACAAAGCAAAGGTAGGAGGGTGTTGTGGGATGAAGTGGAGAATAAGTCTAAGAAAGGGACAGAAAAGTGTTGGAGGTGTGAGTAGATATAAACAAGGGTATGAGACAGAAACAGGTTGTTGGGGATATAATAAGCCTGAAATGGACAGTGAGGTGCTGTGGTGCAGATTTAGGCACATAACAAGGCAGATAAATGGTTAGTAAATGCTAGGTATACAGTAATGGTATGAAGGGATTTTCTCACCTCTGCTGCCATGAAGGCCAGTGTGTGCATCCCATGTGCATACCCAGCATATGCACACAGCACAGCAAGACCACAGCACGCCAACAACATGGTGTTCAGAAGAACCAGCACACGCACATGGCAACTCATTGGGGTGGTGGGCGAGAAAGACAGCTGTAATACAGAAAGAGGGATAAGTGATTCATACATAGTTCTCAAACACTGCAATGGTTCAATGCAACTCACCAGTTAATTCAGGGTTGATTTGAATCAAAATGAATTTAATCATGATGCAACCCATACTTTAGTCAGGAAGGTATGATTTAAAGGAATACCAACACCTAAAAATAACACTTAAATACCATGTACTTCATACTGTAAGAATGCTCTGTTTTCTGAGGCCTAAAATCTAGATTTATAAATGTACTATGAATGCAGCCATCCTTGCCTTTTTCAGGACTCAACGTACATTCTATTGAAGTGATTATCCAGGCTTGTCTATAAATGGACCGAGACAACAGCCTTTCTGAATACATGAGCAGTGCTACTAATCACACTAAATTAACGGACTTTAGCTTTTCTCCAATTACTAAAAGCACAAACAAAAGTAATGATCTCTGAATGACGTTTTAGTTTGCGTTAAAAAGAAAGTTTAGGACTATATTTTAGAGATATGATTATTTTTACATAGGCTAAGTACATTATATTTATAATAATTAACCTATTTCTAGGTGTTTGTTTTCCTTTAATAATAGCTCACAAATGCATTCTTGTTGGTTGTTACAGCTTAAAGCGGAACTACCACATGTTAACAACTTTAGCTTCAATAACTCCGCATGTGGCGACTAGCTGCTTAGTAGCGCTAGTCGCCAGAATTATTACCTTGTAAAGGAGAAATAGCCATTCTTCCCGGCTGACAGGCAGGACGGATCGCTGACATCTTGCCATAGAGACATCCGCACACCTGCTCAGTCAGTCCCAGCCGGCTCTAGGAGGCGTTGCTAGGAGCCATTCAGCTCTGGAAGAGACCGACAGAGCAGGCATGCAGACGTTACTATGGCAAGATGTCCGCGATCCGTCCTGCCTGTCAGCCGGGGAAGAATGGCTATTTCTCCTTTACAAGGTAATAATTCTGGAGACTAGCGCTACTAAGCAGTTAGTCGCCAGATGCGGCGTTATTGAAGCTAAAGTTATTAACGCGTGGTAGTTCCGCTTTGGACAAATCACCTTTCCAAGTCTTCCCCTCAGTGGGAACTTTCATGATATTATTAATCTTTGTCAATTTATTCCTCCATCTGGCTTTACTAGCCTACACAGTAGTATGTAGACAGTTGGTTTTCTGGACATTTTAGTCATTTATTATGCAGATTTATCTGACCAACTTAGAGAACAAAGATCTGCTGAGATTAGATTCCTCAACTACTAAACCAAAAATCTCTAAACTATTAACATTTTTAGATCATAAAAAAAGCAGAAGTTATAGGCAGTTTAAACAGATTTATTTAATAAGATTAAAGCTATGTAGGTAGCAGGTCCAATTTACAATCGGCACCAGAGAGGTTTGCACCGTGCTGCAAAGTTAAAGATGTCTAAAACACCAAAGTTCTTTTTTGGCAATAATGTTCCTTTTAAGAGATGGGTACCTCTTAAAGGAAAATAATGAAACAATGATAAAACACACACATATTGCATCTGTTTTCAGCGTGAATGTGTGCTTAGCACATCTAATAATAGTGAATAATGGATAATCCAATTGATTTGACAAAATTCCCACCGAGTTAAATAGGGATTTTAACCATTTGAATGCTAGAGAGGTCTCCAAAACATTGCTTTTTTGTCTTGCAGTGCGTTGGGAGTCCTCTCTAGCATTCAACGTGTTAAAACTTGAGACAAATACTTCCAGCAAAGGTTAAAAGTTCTATGCAACCTAAACAATGCAGTTGATTTATCAAATTTCGTTTTAGAATATCAGCCTCATAGTGATGTAAAACTCAATGCCCCAAACGCACTAAAGAATAACGGCTATGCCCCATTGCTGGAGGTCAGTCAAGTGACCCTTTGGAGGTACATACATATTCAAACCTGTCCCGACAAAGCTGCACCATGAGATGGAGGAAGACCAAACCAGCAAACCACAAAAACCACAGGACCACCTCCTCCACTGTCTGGACGTTCAACACCCCAAAGATGAAGATAAACTTGTAAAATATGAAGTTCCAAAACTTGTCCTTCAGATGCTGCAAAAAAAGGAGAGAGAAGCAAGAGATTTATTGTGTGTAAAATGTTATAATTTCCATCATGCATTTCAGATGCAGGGCAGCATTCAGCTCTTAGCCCTGGATCAGAGAAGCATATACATAAAGCTAAAAAGGTGCAATTCTGGATTTAACTGCACCATGGGGGGGGGGGGGAATTAAAACGCCCATTGATTTAACTGGGGCTCTTAACTCCCAATGAAACTGTTGGGAATCTGTCAATTTTTTCATTTGAACCCTATGTTGCGTATGGTCTGCTCCAGAATAGCACTTCTGTATTTTGTTTGATAAGGCCCTAAGGGAGGCATGCAAAAAAACATTAGCTATTCATGCAAGTTTTGACAGAAGAAAGTATTAGCTCCAAAATGTTACTGAACTGCACACTTTTTATTGACTTCGCAAACATTTACGTCTTAGCGAATTAGTTTCACAGAGGGTATGGCTAAAATGTCCACCATTTTGTGAGAGGATTAGCAAATACAGATAATTCACCAAAGCAATTAGCACTTATTTTCCTGCATCTGGCTAATTGTGGTGTTAATCTAGGAGCATATACTATTCAACATTAAGGTATTACTTGTTTGTTTGCATCAAAACATGAGAAATCACTAATAGCTTATACATTTATGGCTTTCAAAAATAGTTAATGCTGCACTTTCCTGCATGACAGCAGGAGTGTCATACACTTATCTTCAGGATATCAATCATGTCAGGATTCAAGGAAAAGCCTGCTTATGCATTCGTGAAGAAATCCATTGGTGCAAGTCCTATCTCTTAAACCTTTAGGGTTTGAGAGATAGAATGTTTTAAAGTTCCCCACTCCCCGCTGTAAAGCTGACAGGAGGAGAATCAAGTCTGCTGACTCGAAGTGGCTCTTCAGCAGAGCCGCGATAACAAAATCTAAAAATAACAACTTCATTGGAATGGTCTACAAAGTGTGCCTGGTTTGCAAGCACACTGTGTAGACTGTTCCAATGAATAGTTCTTTTTAGATTTTGGTATCTCGGCACTGCTGAAGAGCCGCCTGACGGCCACCAGTCCAGGATCTCCTGCTGTCAGTTAGATGCTTATGTCAGGGATAAAGGAGGGAGGGGAGAACTTTAAAACGTTCTCTCTCTCAAACCGTAAAGGACTGAGAGATAGGAATTGCACCAATTCAGCTCTCTTGATGATCTGCTAGGGATCACACTGCAGCTCGGGTAGTGGATAATGATGGGAGTTTCTGAACTACATGACAGCTGCCCTTATAACCCTTTGAGTGCCAGAGGGGTATGCAACGCATTGCAAAGCCATTCTTTGCATATCTCTCTGGCACTCCAAGGGTTAATCCTGGCCCAGCAGGTACCCTCAAGGACTGAATTTTAATACCTAAAATTCCAACACGCTCATACAGCCATTATACACAACAGGACAAAGACAAATTCTACTCACCTGCCTCTCACTAACACGCAGGGGACCAAATACCACATACTGGATTAATTTAGCAACCAGCATCAGCAGGCAGCACACTGTGTTCACCAGAACCTGTGGAGAGATGGAAGGTTTTGTCTAGTAAGAATAATAATTATTATCAGGCGCACAATTCAATTGACCCAACTCTAGGTACAACGTTATATATTATATATGGGGTGCCCAAATCCGAGAAATACATTGAACTAGAAAAAATATAAAGGAGTGCCCTAAATAGGACACTCAACCTTAACTGGAATTAAACAAACAGAATAATACAAGTATAAATTATATATTTTAATTATTCGGTTTAATTCCAATTTAGTTATACCTTATTTAGGTCCCTCCTTCATTCTTTTTCTAGTTGTTCAATGTTTTGTCCATTACAACCACGGGACATACAAAGGTAAAAGGGATACACACACACATGTTGAGAATTATTCTGTGTGAAGGGATCCTTGAAGACAAAGAAAGAACTGAATATGACTTCACTTGGTCAGTCTCATAATCCCACAGATGGCTCTGCCTGTTTTCCAAGGCCAAGAAACTATATTGGGGGTGGGAGGAGAGGTTTTGAGCCATTACACTACAGCAGTGATTCTCAGAGGCAATCTTCAGGCCACACAAACAGGTAACAATATCAGGATATCCCTAATTAAGAACAGACAGCTCAATCTCAATATGAGAGTCACCGAATACTCACCAATGATTAAGACCTGTTGTTGTGCCCCGAGGACTAGCATTGAGAGACACTGGTCTAGAGTAGAGTAGGTTCCAGTACTTTACTAAGTGGAGTAGAACAGCACAGTTGGAAAGCCCAGTATCCAATAATCTGGATCAGTGGGGACACGCTGAACAGAGAAGAGTAACAAGAGTAGCTGCTCCCTTCCACCCTTCAGTCTCTCCCTCCCATTATTCACTCTTTTTTTCTGTCCTCAATCTCAATCATCTCTCCTCTCCATATTATTTATCACACACAAAGTCATTTCCATGTGGATCTTGTGGACAATGTAGGTCCCTCCAGATGTTACTTCCTATCATCCGCAGACAGCCATTAGAATTCCCATTGACAAATGATCTTTTAAACATTTGAATGAATGAATGCATACAATGTGAAGCAATGCATGGGAGCCCTGCCTGTCATTCAGGGAGTCAAAAGACCAAATTTAAATCAACTGGGACTTTCATTCATGCCCTAAGGTGCAGTTGGTATGCTCCAGAATCCTTCCCCTTAACTTCCTGAATAAGACAACAAAAAAAATCAATGCTTCAGATATGTGCACGTGAAAGCTTGGGTTATTTATGTCTAAAGCAACGGGGGTGTAAAAGAATTACCTCATTCACAGGGAACAGATCTGGAAAAATAGTTCATCTTCACTAATTCAGGGTCAGTGTAGTTAGCTACCATGCACTTTAGGGTCAGTGTAGTTAGCTACCATGCACTTTAGGGTCAGTGTAGTTAGCTACCATGCACTTTAGGGTCAGTGTAGTTAGCTACCATGTCACTTTAGGGTCAGTGTAGTTAGCTACTATGTCACTTTAGGGTCAGTGTAGTTAGCTACTATGTCACTTTAGGGTCAGTGTCATTCGCTCTGCCTCTGCTCTTCAGAGTGAGGATGAACATCTTTCAGACCACCCTGGTTCTTCTCCACGTAAACATATCAGAAAAGGTACATTTAAGAGAGCTCCGAAATCTGTTACAATGGGGGGGGGGGGATTGTTTTTAGCTTGATCTTGTGTAATTATTACTATTTTTGTACCCAATAAAAGATTTAGGATATGATATAATTCTGGGTGGTGTGCCTCATTTGAAGGGATTCCCTTTTTTGGGACTTTTGTCCTTTTTGTACTTGCATGAGATGTAAATCCGGCCCTGGGAAGCACTTTACTGGTAATTGCGGACACATGGTCAAGCTTTTATGTTAGATTAGTTTAGGGTTTAGTGCCCCTTTAAGACAAGTTTACAACTACATTACACTGTAGTTTATAAGTGTCATGAGCTGGTTTTTATCTAACAGATGCATGGATAAAACCCTTGATAAATGGATCATATACAATGAAAACTAGAACTTAGCTTTTGCACAGAATTAAAGCGGAGCTTTTACCTATCTGCATCTCACCCTCAATAGATGTCCACCTCTTAGTCAGGTAAGAAAATAAGGTTAAAGTGTCCATAATCACAAAATGTTTAGGAAAAAAAAGAAAAAAAAAAAAAAACGTAGCCGTGGGATCTATGCAGGGAGACAGATGCCCTTAGCACCATCCATAGCACAGAGAATACCATTCATCTATTTAATGTAACTATCTCTAAAGCCTCCAGATGAACAGGAAAAGGATGTTTAGAGTATATTTCAGGGGCTTATGCACCTATGAAATATGTCTTACAAATGCTGACTAGGAATAAATAATATATATATTAAAAAAAAAAAAAAAAAAAGTATGAATCCTATTAATTTAACATATCTTGTGCCAGGGAGGGATCCATTTCAATGCAATGCATTGGATAGCTCTCTGGCACTCAAAAGGGATATAAAAAGCTTTTAACCCACTGCTTAGCATCCGTTCCAATGCACTGGAGACCTCTCTAATATCCAAGGTGTCAACAACACAAAAGTGGTACAAAAACTTTTAAACTTGCCTCTATAGTACAAGAGTAGGTTTCTGGAACAGGGACATTGGGATTATGCTGTTCACACCCAATACCCAGAATGTGGATGGGGCAACACAGCTCAAAGCTTTGTGCTTTAGTCAGTTACAATGAGGGAAAAAATTATTTGATCCCCTGCTGATTTTGTATGTTTGCCCACTGACAAAGAAATGATCAGTCTATAATTTTAATGGTAGGTTTATTTGAACAGTGAGAGACAGAATAACAACAAAAAAATCCTGAAAAACGCATTTCAAAAAGAGTTATAAATTGATTTGCATTTTACTGAGTGAAATAAGTATTTGACCCCCTATCAATCAGCAAGATTTCTGGCTCCCAGGTGTCTTTTATACAGGTAACATACTGAGATTAGGATCACTCTCTTAAAGGGATTGCTTCTAAACTCAGCTTGTTACCTGTATAAAAGACACCTGTTCACAGAAACAATCAGATTCCAAACTCTCCACCATGGCCAAGACCAAAGAGCTGTCCACGTATATCAGGGACAAGATTGTAGACCTACATAAGGCTGGAATGGGCTACAAGCCATCGTCAAGCAGCTTGGTGAGAAGGTGACGACAACAGTTGGTGCGATTATTCACAAATGGAAGAAACACAAAATTATCTCCCTCGGTCTGAAGCTCCATGCAAGATCTCACCTTGTGGAGTTTCAATGATCATGAGAACGGTGAGGAATCAGCCCAGAACTACATGGGAGGATCTTGTCAATGATCTCAAGGCAGCTAGCACCATAGTCACCAAGAAAACAACTGGTAACACTATGCCATGAAGGACTGAAATCCGGCAGTGCCCGCAATGTCCCCCTCTCAAGAAAGTACATGTACTGGCCCTTCTGAAGATTCAGAGGAGAACTAGGTGAAAGTGTTGTGGTCAGGTGAGATCAAAATCGAGCTCTTTGGCATCATCTCAACTCGCTGTGTTTGGAGGAGGAGGAATGCTGCCTATGACCCCAAGAACACCAGCCCCACCTTCAAACATGGAGGTGAAAACATTTTGCTTTGGGGGGGTTTTCTGCTAAGGGGACAAGACAACTGCACTGCATCAAAGGGACTGACAAATCTTGGGTGAGAACCTCCTTCCCTCAGCCAGGGCATTGAAAATGGGTCGTGGATGGGTATTCCAGCAAGACAATGACCCAAAACACACGGCCAAGGCAACAAAGGAGTGGCTCAAGAAGAAGCAGATTAAGGTCCTGGAGTGGCTTAACCAGTCTCCAGACCTTAATCCCATAGAAAATCTGTGGAAGGAGCTGAAGGTTCGAGTTGCCAAACGTCAGCCTCGAAACCTTAATGACTTGGAAAGAATATGCAAAGAGGAGTGGGACAAAATCCCTCCCGAGATGTGTACAAACCTGGTGGCCAACTACAAGAAATGTCTGACCTCTGTTATTGCCATCAAGGGTTTTGCCACCAAGTACTAAGTCATGTTTTGCAAAGGGGTCAAATACTTATTTCACTCAATAAAATGCAAATAATTTATAACTTTTTTTAAATTAATTTTTCAGGATTTTGTTTGTTGTTATTCTGTCTAACTGTTCAAATAAACCTACCATTAAAATTATAGACTGATCATTTCTTTGTCAGTAGGCAAACGTACAAAATCAGCAGGGGATCAAATAATTTTTTTCCCTAACTGTATCTTCTTTGTTTGTGGGAAACTTGTCCCAATATACCAGAGATGGAGAATCTACAGAACAATTGCCACCACTTGCACTCAAAGGCCTTTATATTGGCACATGTAGGACTGCCAGACATCCAGCCAACAAGGTAATCCAGTCTGTAACTTACTAGTCTGAACTTCTAGGGGGTTGGGTGGGGATCATGAGAATGAGGTCTGAGGATAAGGTCAGGAGGTGAGGTGAGGTAAGGGAGCCAGATAGGAATGAGAAGGGAGAGCCTGCCTGTCCCACTCCTGCTCAGAGGGTCTGTCTGGGACAGACTCAGAGGGGCAGCAGGACAGAACAGAACTGGAGGAGTCAGGAGAGCTTGGGACCAGACTCTTTGCCTGGCAGCCAACAGAAGAAGGTGTGTTTTTATGTGTGGGACAGGACACAGGCACAAGCAGGGGTGAAGAAATCTGGAGAGAAGGAAGAGGATTAAAGGACAAAGGAACAGTGTACAATAATAAAAAGAGGAGTAGGTAACTTAAAATGTATTTTTTAGCTAGGGTAGGGAGAAAACAAATTATTTCTGTGGCAGAGTGTAATGAACCGTTAGGGCAGGGAGGGTATTTCCCTGTGCATTATGACTCTCTAAACCTCAAATGGCTAAAATCTACATAGCACGCTTCTGGTGAGTGCCAGAGAAGTGAAATGTAATGGTTAGCCTTGGCCAGGAAGACACAGCATTAGCTCTGAATACTACAGATGTATAATAGGCAGGGAGCAGATTAAGGGGATAATGTTATGGACAACTTTCCCATTTTATTACCAGAGGTATATATGTTTTAATAGAGGGTTCAGACTGAACAACATGACAATGTGTAAATGTTGTAAATGGGGTGTTTTATTTTTACCAGTGGAGTATGTACAGTAATGTGTACAAGTTTTAGGAAGGGATGAAAAGATACTGTAAAGTAAGAATGTTTTCAAAAACCAGAAATGTTATCAATTCACAAAATGCATAGTAAGAGAACAGAAGAAATATCTAAATTAAATCAATATTTGGTGTGACCACCCTTTACCTTCAAAACAGCATCAACTCTTCTAGTTACATGTCCACAAAGTCAGAGATTTTGTAGGCATATAGTCAGGTGTATGATTAAACAATTATACCAAACAGGTGCTAACAATCATCAATTTAATAAGTGGGTTGAAACACAAATATTAACTGAAGAAGAAACAGCTATGTAGGAGGAATGAAATTGGGTGAGGAACAGCCAGTCTCAGCTAACAAGGCGAGGTTGCTAAAGACAGTTTAATGTCATAAGGCACACAACATGGCAAGACTGAGCACAGAAACAAGACATAAGGTAGTTAGTTATACTGCATCAGCAAGGTCTCTCCAAGGCAGAAATTTCAAGGCAGACAGGGGTATCCAGATGTGCTGTCCAAGCTCTTTTAATGACACACAAAGAAATGGGCAAAATTAAGGACCGTAGATGCAGTGGTTGGCCAAGGAAACTTAGTGTAGCAAATAAAGGACACATCATGCTTATTTCCCTTTGAAATTGAAAGATGTCCAGCAATGCTATCAGCTAAGAATAGGCAGAAAAAAGGTGGGACACTTGTACACCCATCTACTGTCCGGAGAATTCTGGTCAGAAGTAGTCTTCATGGAAGACTTGCAGCCAAATATTCATATCTCTGACAAGGAAACAAAGCCAAGTGACTCAACTCTGCATGAAAACACAGAGGCTAGGGTGCAGAAAACTGGAAGCAGGTGCTCTGGACTGATGGGTCAAAATTTGAAATATTTGGTTGTAGCAGAAGGCAGTTTGTCCACCTAAGGGCTGGAAAGCAGTACAAGAATGAGTGTCTGCAGGCAACAGTAAAGCATGGTAGATTTTCGTGTAAGTTTGGAGTTGCATGTCTACAAATGGTGTTGGGCATTTGGTCAGAATTAATGGTCTCATCAATGCTGAAACGTACAGGAAGATGCTTTTCCATCATACAATACCATAAGGGGGGCATCTTATTAGACCGGATTCATTCTGCAGCATGACAACGACCCCAAACATACATCCAACATCACTAAGAACTATATTCAGAGTAAAGAAGAACAAGTAGTCCTGGAAGTAATGGTACGGCCCCCACAGAGCCCTGATCTCAACATCATTGAGTCTGTCTGGGATTACATGAACAGAGAGAAGCAACTGATACTGCTTAAATCCACAGAAGAACTGTGGTTAGTTCTCAAAGATGTTTGGAACAATCTACCTGCCGAGTTCCTTACAAAACTGTGGGCAAGTGTACCTAGAAGAATTTATGCTGTTTTGAAGGCAAAAGGTGGTCACACCAAATATTGATTTGATTTAGATTTTTCTTCTGTTCACTCACTATGCATTT
The DNA here is from genome assembly GCA_037306005.1 of Rhinophrynus dorsalis. Classification (NCBI taxonomy): domain Eukaryota; kingdom Metazoa; phylum Chordata; class Amphibia; order Anura; family Rhinophrynidae; genus Rhinophrynus; species Rhinophrynus dorsalis. The sequence continues at coordinate 344,577,406 of CM074722.1, read as the reverse complement.
TGTTAACTGATAAATATAAACTATTATTTATAGTTTTGAATGCATTCCTACTTTACTGCATTTTTTCCAACACCTGTCTAAAACTTTGCACATTACTATAATTTGCATAACAATCAGTCGACAGGTGCAATGACCATGCCAGTGCCTATCACTAATGTCAGTGGACAGGACCTATTCTATTCACCGATTCTCTCTAGGACATCGCTATGGCTGGAAAATGGTCTGGAAGAATGCTAACCAGCAATATGCAGAAGAACAAATCATCAAACCCAATGGCAGGCAAAGAAGTGTAAAATGGCAAGACATCACGTGTGGCTTTTGCATACACCTGTAGTAAACATTTAGGGCACTCTCACAGCCCGCTGGTATGTAGACCTGGTTACACAACCAGCCACACCATTTCCCATTGTTCTGAATGTTCACTTGATATGCCTACCATCAAGCATGTGGGGGAACTTATGAGACAACACTTCAGTCAGAAACCCTTCCACGTTCACCCTGCAGGAGTTGCACAGCCAAATCTGTGCTGCATGGATTAATATTTCCCAAGAAATAACTGCCTTACTGAAGATGTGCCTCCACATTAGCCACCTTTAATCACCTGCTGAGGTTAGAATACTCACTAATGCAGTAATTCCTAACTCTACCCTAATGGGCACCCTACAAGCCATGGTTATTTTGCGTGAATAAAAGGGAGTTAATCAGTTCAGTCAATTACTTGCCTATGCACAAGGAGGGAAATCCTAAAGGCATGGCTTATTATGTGCCGGAGCATAGAGTTGAAAACCACTGCACTACTAAATAAATTGTTCTGTTGTGTACACTCATCTCACAAGTTAATTACTTAAGCCTTATGTTTTCTCTGATACAGCTTGTGATTTCATTCAAATCTGATATCAACATCCTGGTGATGCAACTTCAATGTTGAGAAGTTTCTGTGTGTATTTTTTATATTATATATATTTCAGTCAGGGCCAGATTTGCCATTAGGCAAAGTAGGCACCTGCCTACAGGTGCACGCCAACGAGGGGCGCCTGCCATTTGGATTTATTTATTTTTTTTTTTTAAATATTCTTAAAAAAAAAAAAAAACTAGCCGCCTTGCTGGCTGCGACAGCGGCACCCACTCACATTGCCCACCGCCCCACCCCCAGTCTTGTACCTGATGGAGCTCCCTCGTCGCCTCTTTAGGAATGCAGAGTGCTGGGAGATGACATCTCCCAGCGCTCTGCATTCTTGAATAGGAGACCATGCGGGAGCTCCATCAGGTGCAAGACTGTGCCAAAGGAGGCACATACAGATCTCCTACCATGGAGGTAGGAAACGGACAACGGGGAGATGGCAATGTGAGGGCAATGTGGAGCTAATGGGGGGCAAGTTGGAGCCGATAAAGGGCAATGTGGAGCCAATGGGGGGCAAGTTGGAGCCAATGGGGGGCAATGTGGAGATGGTAGGGGCAAGTTGGAGCTGATGGGGTGGGGGGCAATGTGAGGGCAATGTAGAGCTGATGGGGGGCATTGTGAGGGCAATGTGGAGCTGATGGGGGGCATTGTGAGGGCAATGTGGAGCTGATGGGGGGCATTGTGAGGGCACAATATGGAGCTGATGGGGGGCATTGTGAGGGCAATATGGAGATGATGGGGGGGCAACGTGGAGATTAGGAGCACTGTGGAGGTATTCAGTACAGATGGCCCACGGGGGGGGGGGGGGGGGGCTTCACATATCTGTGCCTACAGGCTCCTGAGATGTAAATCCAGCCCTGATTTCAGCATACTCAGCCTGGAGATACTTCCAGCGTTGTAAGGGACAGAACACAAGATAACTGAAGAATGATTAATGTATTGCATTCATATGCAATAAATTAATCATTCTTCAGTTATGTTGTGTGCTGCCTCTTAGGATGTTGGGAGCATCTCCAGGCTGAGTATACTTAAAGGGATAGTAATGTTTCACTATAACAGCAGCTCCAATTAATCTTCATAGTATTTGGGCCACGGAGAGTGTTATTTCAATACTGTCACAGATGTAGTTCAAGATTAATTGAATGATAAAGTATCCCCCTCCCACCCCTTTTACTGCTATAACACTGCTCACCTCAGAGCCGCAAGACTGGATGGATCGCAGAGAGTGACAATCTTCAATGAGCATAAGTAAAAAACCTGTCAAAGGGGCAGGGTTTTCATTATGCTCACAGTAAGAAGATTGTCCCTTGCTGTGAGATGTCTGGTCCCAGGACCAGATTCCACATCTGAGGGGAGGTGGCTTACACTAGGTAAAATTGGTGGGAGGGGGATATTTTAGCATTCAATTACTCTTGAACTACAACTCTGACAGTATTAAATTAACACTCTCCATGGCCCAAATACTATGAAGATTAATTGGAGCTACAGTTTTTGTGAAACATTACTATCCCTTTAAACATATCCATTTTTATATGGGACGTGCACCGTTTTTATTGGGATATTGCTTAGTAAATGCCACTGTCTCTTTGTGAATTTATACATAGTTATTAAATAATATACAGGAAGGACCGAAACATTGGTCCCTTTACTCTATCGATGCTAAGCACTTGGCTCTGGAATTCCCTCCCCTGCCCAATCAGACTCTCCCCCAGCCTTCAGATGCTCCCTGAAAACTCACCTCTTTAGGGAAGCCCATCAACTACCTCCATAAACATTATCACCAAGAACCACCCCTTCCATGGACCACTGCACTCAACAGCACTTCTCACTCCCACACACTGACAGGAAGTTCATGTGGCAGGAGGCACTTACAACTAATAACACTTACTCCATCTGTGTCCAACCTTTCTTCCTCTACATTGTAAGCTTTCACGAGCAGTGCCCTCTGATACTTCTGTTGTCCACATTTGATTTGTACTATTTAATATCTCTGTATGTCCATTCCCTATTGTACAGTGATGCAGAATTAATTGGCGTTATATAAACAATAATACTACTACTAATCTCCTGCAGTTTGAAGGGAGATGTCACTTGCATCCAAAGGGCTAATGAACATTATCCTTTGAGTTATCAAGACCAGCACTACTACTACAACATTTGAACTTATAAGTAAATATATACCACAAGGAAGAGGACTTACAATACTTGATGTAGCTGGTTATTTACAGTAGAAGGAAGATAATATTTTTTTTTGTTATTAGTATAGGATAGGACGATATGCTAACACACAGGCCATTTTAATTAAGTTTCAGAGTATGTAAACTATAATTAAAGTGAACCTGCCACCTTTGAATGTAAGTTTTCAACATATAAGTTATTTCTTGTTGGTTCTTATAACCTTAAAATAGCACAATTCGTTTGGTTTATGTGAATCTTAATCTGTTTTACAAAATGATTTAGCTGGCTATGTGTCTCATGTAGCAGATAGTTATTTATATAATTATTTTATCTGTATGTCATAGCAGAGATATCTGTGTGATATGACATAGCTATCCGTTTATTAATGGAAGATGACATGACACATCCAAAAATCACATGCACTCAAGCTGCCTCAGAGCTGTAACAGCAGAGACTGCAGACGTGTCTGTGCAGGAAATATGTGAAGTTAGTGATGGCTTTACTGTTCTCGTGTATGAACTTTGGGTGCCACATGAGTTTAACCCTTTACTTCTGGAAATATTGAATGCCACCCAGCACATCCGTGTGGATGTATAACTATAAATACCAGTGTGGATCTGTGCACTAGTACTTCTGTGTACACTTGTACTCATGCATACGTCATATTACATATACACACACGCTACTGTACGTATGCAGTTGTGTGTAAACATGTATCATGTTCATTATCCATTATGGCGACGCTGATGTGACATAGAATCGATTCACATTTTGTTTGTGTTTGGTAAAGGTTTTTGAGTGCCAGGGAGTGGTCAAATGAATTCCTTTGCAAAGCGTTGCACAACCCCGTGGCAATGAATTGGTTTATTCCTGTTAACACACATTCGTTAATACACACAATAATCTGCGGTACACGTTTAGTCGCTATACTCACCCACACCCCCAGGCTGTCTGACACCAGGTACCGGCCCAACTCCAAGAACAACTCCCCGGTTTCCTCCGGGAGCTGCGTCCCGCTTTCCTCTGCCTCCGCCTGGTCCTGTTCTAGGAGCTCCACGCTCAGGCTCCGGTAGGCGCTCAGTAGGCTGACCCCCAGCAATAAGCCGCTCAGACAGGTGTAAGTCCGCAGGCTGGGCCACGGGAACCGCTCTAGGAAAAGCAGCGGCATCTTCAGGCTACACTGGGGCCTATTACCCCAATCCAGACATATAGGGAAGACAACACCTGGCCTGTCACACCGATTCGGGCTCAGACAGGATATCTCGGGCCTTTCAAGCCTACCCGAACACACTGAGTGTAGGGAAAGAGACCAGTAGCTTGTTCTGGGGGTACCAACTAGCTTCTGTCGGTCTCCCTGGGGATTTCGCTGTCTCCGGCCTGTCCTTAGTTGTTCTCCTGCCTGGAAGTCTCTCCAGAGAAGCCTCGGACTATTTCCCGGTAGGTGTTTGCCCCCTAATGGTCAAGAGCCGCATTAACTAGCAGAGCTACAAGGGATCTCTAATAAAAAATGTGGCCAGTACAGTTGTTCCCTACAGTTTGTAGTTTTTTTTTGTGTAAGAGGAATGATTCGCGAGGGCTACGTGACCGTTAGTTTACATAACATAACACACACACACACACACACACACACCCCCGTGGGGAAACACTCCAACAAAACGGTTACGGTTCCTGGGTGCTCAAGTACTCGGGATGTAGTTAATACATGTAACAAATAGTATACAAGCACTCTCAGGTTTTCTATAACGTTGATTTTAATTGAAGTTTCAATGCCAGATCAGCATTTTCATAAGGACAAATTGAATGAACACCATCACCCTTGTTTATATACCCAAAATCCCCCAAAAACCCGCCAAGTGTATTTCTTGCGTCATCAGTGACGTCATTACATATAGTCCTCTTGTTTCATAATTTACATATCCATAGTTACAATGTAACTTGAATAATTATAATTAAAATTCCATTTCTTTTGTGGTGCAAAACATATAAATATACAGCACTTAAATTAAGGGCGGAGGGCGGCTTGTCCACACGTAGCCCAATGAGGCGCCTGCCCTCCCCCCTGTCACAGGATAATGTGTATTCCCCCCACTGATGGGCTGGTGTGGTCAGCCCCTAGACAATGGGGGCTGGCCACTCCAGTCCAGCCAGATTTAATTTGATCTGGGAGAGGTGAGGGTTATCCCCCAGGTAAAGGTGTGAGAAGGGGCGGGGGATATGTGTTTAAAAAGGAGGCCAATGTTACCTTTAAGCATTAACTGTTTTTCTTTTCCTCCCACCCACCCAGGCTAAATGTCAAGAAAAATCCATCGTTAGCCAGAGGCCGTGGATAGGTCATAAGAAGCATACCCCGAGATGTAGATTACAAAGGTCCAATAGTGTGTCTCTCCTGGGCACTGTGTCGGTGGGGCATACCTGAAGGTTCTGTTTAAGTCAGGACACCAGTTGTGCGGCTGGTGTGGCCTGAGGGGAAAAGGTTTTGCCAAGTACCAACACCAAGGGCACGAAGTGGTGAGCTGCCGTGGAGGGTGGGGAGGTGGGACTAAAAATGTCTGGTAAAGCCTCCCCATCTAGGTAGCTGCCCTGGCTGGGGTGCGTGCAAGGCCGATCCCATGCCAGGACACCATGGTCCAGGAGCTCCACATTATGAGGGTGGGTTCAAGGGTTTAAATAGTTAATTAGGCCTTAAATAAACCGTGACCTCCATTTATCCCACAATTACTGCGTCGTGTCTTTATTTCATTGAGTGTAAAAAGTTTAAGTCAGGCAGGATGTCGGTGTGTATTGTAAGTGGTTGTGGTTTGGTTTGTTGGGGGGAGAAGCAGGATTTGGGGAAAGGGGGGTATGGCATGCACGCCTCATACTCTGTGTGTAGGACGCACAGCATCAACACCTTATGTAAAGTGCATTAATCATCACCCTGTATGTCCACTTTAAAGTTTTAAACAAAAAAACCTGGAGACAATTAGTGACTAAAACCAATGCATCAATACACTGTGTCTCGGGGCACCCTACCCGGCAGGTGTATATATGCCAAAAATCGGAAAAGCGATGTATATGTGCGGAGAATCCGCATTCAAGCAACCAATGCATTTTCAATATACGGAGCTTCTTTTATATATCTTCACATTTATATAATCTATCTTCATATTGTGTATACTATATTTGAGACTTCAACAGAGTGACACTGAACCGATACCATCATACTACAAGCGGGTAAACCATATAGTGTACTCGCGGGACGCCTGTACATCGCAACGCTTCTCATGTAACTTAGTATCAGTGAGAACATCACTTGTTTATGTAACCATCATCATATTTTGTTAAACCACCATCATCTTTGTATTTATTATAATATGCAAGACTGACACATAACCACATATTCCCCAGTGTTACAATTATATAAAAAACCGTATATAATCAAAATATGTGGTCCTACGTATAGGCATCACAGTGGACCATGGTGAACCTTATTAGAGTAATCACACTGACCCCAGAGGTTTTCCAAGTGTCTGTGGATTTACTTTTATTTATGAAATACCTATCGTTTCTCATGAATGACTAGGAGACTATCCCAGTCCTTTACAGAGACACTACTAGGTATCACAAAAACTACCATCAGGAACCCCAACAGTAGGATAATGTATACACGGTTGAGGTTATATTAGGTCACACAGCTACCACACAAGCCCAACAATGTAGCTACCACAAATTGAATCAAATAACAATTGACCTCTAGGGGAAGTGATTAATTTATGTATATAATGCAGGGGATAGATGTAATGATTTCCAGCAACCACTAGGTGTCTCACAGCTACCAGTCTATTGTTCAGAAATGGCGTGTACAAGAAGTGTACAAGAAGATGTGGGGTCTCATACATAACCTTATGTTAATAGAAGCAGGCATATGAAATCATTTCATTAAGACCATATGAAGAAACTGTATTTAATGTATAGGTCCAATATGTTTCTCTTTGGAGTAGTAGACGGTCTCTATTGTCACCCCCTTTAAGTGGAGGTACATGGTCAATTAGTATAGTTTTTATATTGGCAACAGTGTCCATTCTCCAGCCAATGTCGAGCAACTGGCTTACCAGAGGTCGTTTTTTCCAATGCCTGTCGAATACTACTCCTGTGGTTAGCCATCCTTTCTCTGAAAGTTGTACTTGTTTTGCCCATGTAGTATAATCCACATGGGCACCTAAGTATATATATATATATATATATATATATATATATATATATATATATATATATAACAAAGTCTGAAGTACACGTCAGTCTATATTTAATATCAATTTTCTTGTTAGTATGTGGATGCCTAAAGGAGTCTCCTGATAACATAGTATTACATGTGACACAGTTTGAACCTCTATAACATCCCTCCTTTGGTTTCGGTAGCCAGCGAGTTTTTGCTGTATTAATAGGAAGCTCTTTTTTGTACAGGTAACTTCAGGTTTTACGAGTAATTCTTGCAATCGTTTCCCTCTCCTAAAGGCCACATACAGTGGCTTTTTATTAAAAAAAGGCAAAGTATTGTCCGTGGAGAGGACAGGCCAACAATTTTTTAATAGTCCTACTGATATTCTTTCCTTGTGGTGAGTGATTACATACAAATGCCAGTGTCTCTTCTTCCTTTTCTTTATCAACAGCATTCAATAGGGTATCCTGTGTTAACCCTTCACATCTACTTAATTGTTCCTCAATTAGTGTTGGGTCATATTTTCTCTCCAAGAACTTATTCGACATTTCCATCAACTGTATGTCTGCAAATGTTTTCTCTGTATTGTTCCGTACAACACCAAAAAACTGAGAGTAAGGAATACCTCTAATCTGTGCACGAGGGTGATCACTATCTGCACGGAGTAGGGAATTTCTATCAGTGGGTTTTTGGTATAGAGTAGAACACACTCTAGAGCACTTGATGTACAATTTGACGTCCAAGAATTCTATGTTATTAAAGCTATAGTTTATTTTGAATCTCACTGTACTATTCAGGTTATTCAATTCAATGTGCCATGCAATGAGCTCTTGAACGTCTCCTTCCCATAAGAAGAGAAGGTCATCTATATATCACCTATAAAAAATGATATTGGAATTAACTAGATACTCTTTCTCATATGCCAGCATAAAGATGTTGGCATATGAAAGATCCACATTAGATCCCATTGCAGAGCCAGTCAATTGAAGATAGAATTGATTATCATACCTGAAATAGTTGTAAGTCAAAGTGAAATGTAACAAATCACATATAAATTCAATGGGAACGTCCCCATTGCATCCTGCCTCACTGAGTGTGTCCCTTACAACTTGAATTCCTACATCATGTGAAATGATTGTATACAAACTGTTTACATCCATGGTAATGAGGATTGTACTACCTTGAGTACAAGTGACATTTCTTAGTGCTCTCAGTAGGTCCGTAGTATCCTTTATGTAGGACGCCATCCTCGCCACCACCAGTTGCAAAAGAGTATCCAAATAGATTGCAATATTTTGTGTAAGGGAACCTCGACCTGACACTATAGGTCTACCTGGAGGGGCTATAGGGTCCTTATGAGTCTTCGGTAGGGTGTATATCAAGGATATACGTGGATATGTACACATGAGATATTTCTGTAAACTACCGTTTATCCATCCCATATTAACCGCAATTCATAATTTCTTGTCTATGTCAACTTTGTACTTATCTGTGGGGTCACTTGAGAGTTTCATGTATGTATTCCCATCATTAAGTCGTCCCAGGAGTTCATTGTGGTACTGCACAGTGTCCATCACCACAATAGCTCACCCTTTATCTGCGGGGCGAATAACAATATTTTCATCCTGTGCAAGTAATTTAATTGCAGCTTTTTCTGCTTTAGTAATGTTGGGTCTACACTTTTTCGGTATAGATAGATTTTTGCTAGTATCCGTAATCTAATATACGTTCTAATCAGAGGCGTAGCAGAGGCCCCCGCAGCCCCTGCCAGTTTTGGGGGCCCCCAGAAAATGTTGTTGCCATATTCTTCTATTGGAGGCCTCATCAAACTTGGGGCCCCCAATAGCACATACATTTTATGTGAAGACGCCCACAATAACGATTCCCCTGTCGGCTATCTTGCCGGCTTGAAATTAAACCAACAGCGGTGGCAGATCTCACATTACATCTGCTCTGCTAAACGGAGGCAGGGTGAAATAAAGCAGAGCAACCGCGCACTACGTCATCACGTAGCTGCGCGGGCTGTTTAAAGGAGCAGTAAACTTTTTTTACAAAAACACATATTTTATAGGGCGTTTCCTGCAGAATGAAACAAGGTCACTCCCACTGCTGTCAGATGTTTTATTTAAATTCTATAGCAGTTCATATCATGAGGAAGTGAATTTACTGTGTTTACTTCCTGATAGTTCTAACTGACAGGAAGTGACAGGCAGTTTCTATCACATTCTATGGAGAATTGTATGTCTCTGACTTTCCTGACTTTCCTTTCCATTAGAATCTAACAGAAAATCTAATTAGAATTTGACCACTAGAGGGCACTGCTAATGTAAAAAAACATGGGTTTAAACTGTAATAACTCTGGAAATATAAATCTCTCGGCAGTGGAAGTACACTTATTTTACTCAGTAGGAAAATCCCTATGATATATATTTTTTCATAAAAAAAAGTTTACTGCTCCTTTAAATTCTGAAGGCACCACACACCAACACCAGCTACACACATTTTTGTTGTCTTTTGTGTAGTTGGTGTGATTTTCCTGCTCCTGCTGTTGTTTTTGGGGATTTTCTGCTGTTGGGGATTTTCTGCTGTTGGGGAGCATCTGTTGCTGTCTCTCTGCCTGCCTTACAGTACTGGGCTGGAAAGGTACATGTCCAGAGAACGTGGGTCCTGTTGTGGTGTTGCTATAGAAGTGTATTAATGGCAGAGCCGGCCCTTACATGGGTCCCGGTGGGTCCACTGGACCCAGTTGGCACACTGACGGCGAGGCAATTTGCCGCCCCTTCACATGCATAAAAACAATGCCCTGCATGGGGAGCCAGTGAGTGTCAGTCCACAGTGTAGGCGGCTGTGCTACACCGGGCGGCAGGGGTGAGTAGCGTGTGCCTGCAGACTGGGGCCTCTCTCCCATCAGGCGGTGGCTGAGCACAGACAGCTCCTACCAGAAGCACCTGGACGGACTGGTGAAGAAGGACATGGTGGTGGTGTTTATGAAGGGCACAGAGCAAGAAGGGGTGCAAACTCAATGGGAATTCTGAAAATCCCAAAATGCCCATTAATTTAAATGGGGAGTTTAATCTCTAGTAGTCAAGGGGTTAAAACTCAGTTTAAATCAATTGATATTTTTAACCCCATCCATTTTTGAGGAGGTTGGGTTGCTCCACAATTCATCCAGTTTTCTTATGAACATGCAGTGTCCCTGTAGTAACCCGTTAACCCTTTGAGTGCCAGAGGGGTACGCAACACTTTGCAATGCGTTGTGTACTACTCTGGCACTCAAAGGGTTAACCATCTGACTGCTAGAGCAATACTCACCGCTCTGGTGCTCAAATAGTTAAAGCAATAATTTTCCCCAAAGAGAACATACAATGCAAATGAATCTATCCAGCGCATCGGGATGCAACGCCTTGACACTTCATTTTCATCTATAAAGGGGGTAGCAATTGGCAAATGAACACCAGGGACTGTATCCTCAGTATGCTGCAGCTGGTCTGTGGTTAGAATATTTAATACAATGTATGTGGTTATTAACACTCCCCACTAACTCCTTATATGCCAGTCTGGCGTGCAAGACGTAGCTGTCCAAGCGCTGCTCAACCCTGTAAACCTCCATAGAGTTAAGACAGGAAACGTAATTCACAGTACGCTCTGTCTAGGTAGGAGCTAGCTGTCATTGATTAGCCTCATGCTAGTTTAGATTAGAAAGTGGTTACTCTATTACTAAGAAACACTGTGATGCAAAGTGACTGGTTATATAGGCTTCAAAACAGGGGTTAAAAGCTGTTTTACATCACTGGAAAATGTGGAAATGTATATATGTCCCCTATGGTGCACTTGGTTTATTCCAGAATTACACCAGCTTGTTACTTTTTTATGTATAAGAGAGCTACATAAAGGGCAATTGAAAAAGCCAAAGAGTAAATCACCTGCTCTATAGGGAAAAAAATCAGAATTCCCAATTCATTTAACCCTTTCAGTGACGTGAGGGGGTATGCAATGCCTTAAATGGGGCTTTTAATATTTATATATAAATATAATAATTTATGTGGACGTGTTTTGGTGAAAGGGGTGGGGGCAGCATTTCATCCTTGGACCCAGGCAGCACAATGTCTTGGGCCGGCACTGATTAATGGAAATGTGGGACCTATAGTGCCTGACTACCCCTAATATGCAGGTCTTCAATGTGAACAATGTCAAGATCTATAACTTGAGCTGCGGGAAATCCCTGCCTAAGGTGAGTGAGAGGGACTCTCTCTGTAAGGGCTACTTACCGAACATCACATGTTCCTCATGTCACAACAGTAACACACATCCATCCCCACCTTATCGTCAGTAATTGCACATCTATACCATGATATCCTTCTCAGTACTGGCAAACTTATACCATCATATCACCCTCTGTCATACCACACTAATACCATCATACTAGATACTACACTAAGTAGTGGCACACTTATACCATCATACCTCCCTCATTAATGGCACACATATACAGTCATACCACCCTTAGTAATAGCACATGCATATAGTCATACCACCCTCTGTAATGGCACACGTACACAGTCATGCCACCCTTTGTAATGGCACATGTTTACTGTCATGCCATCCTCAGTAATGGCGCTCACATAGTCATGCCACCCCAAGGAATATCGTTTGGTCATTTGTTCAAAAGAAAAGTAGAAGAGTTCTGGGGCAAACCATTTGCACTATAGGGGAGAACTAACAATTCCCATACAATGGTTGAAGACCTCTTTAAAATTCAAGGGGTTAAAATCCCCATTTAAATCAATGGGGATTTTTAGTTCTCCTCTGTAGTGCAGATGGTTTGCCCTCAAACTCCTCCACTTTGCTTTTGAACATGTGGCTCTAAGTGTCTCTTATATCTTTTAATTTCATGTTTTAAAGGACCAGAAAGGTGTGCAGCCCACTTCATTACAAGTTGTTGCACACCACTTTGGTCTTTAATGGGTTAATACAGTGCAAATGAACCCACATAATTCCAGAGGTGTATCCAATGCATTGTGACACCTTTCTAACACCAAGACGGTTCAAGGGATGGAGATATGTTGCTACAAAGAAAATGTTTTCTTGTTGCAAAGATCAGTTTAGAGCCTTAAATCAATGTGTATAGTAAAGAGTAGTGTGTGTGTGTGTGTGTGTGTGTGTGTGTGTGTGATTTTGTGTGTGTGTGTGCGTCTGTACGTGTGTCTGTATATGTGCATGTTTGTCTATGTGTGTCTGTGCGGGTGTGTGCGCTCCTGTGTATATATGTATGTGTTGCTTGTACATGCATGTACGTGTGTGTGTGTGTGTGTGCATATGTTTTTGAGCGTACGTGTATGTATGTGTGTTGTATGTGTGTACATGTGTATGTGGGTATATGTGTTTGTGCTTATGTGCCTATGTTTGTGTGTGTGTGTGTGTGTATCATGTACATGTCTTTTTCAAGAAATCAACATTTTCAATGTTTATATTGGAAGTGGACCTGTAACACTAAGGTAAGTTTAGTTATATTTAAAGAAAATGAAAAAAAAACACCTGCCTATATGTTGTATTAACCATTTGATTGTCATATAGATATATATAGTCTTTAAGAGATTAACTTTTATTTGTTGGTGGCACAGTGTGGCACTGTATTCTAACTACATTATGTGCTGAGACAGTGGGTGAATGAAGGACTATGTTGTAGACAGCTTGGTTGCCATCACTGCCAACTTCCCTGCACAACATTTCTGCACTAAGATATACACCAGTATACTGTACTATACTCTATTTTGGTGTATATGTTAGTAAAGAAATGTTTTTATGCTTGCCCACCCTTGGCCATGCCAAAACTTTGTTTTAAACATATCTATCTACTAAGACGTAGATAAATACATGCTGTGAGCGTACACATCTGTTGTATATGTTAAAGGTTTAGTAATGTCGACAAAAATGTTTTTTGCATTTAGAAGAGCTTAAAAAGCTGAGCTAAATGCAAAAAACGTATCTCTCAAACCGCTATGGTTTAAGAGATACAGGCGTTTAAAGTTCAATCTCCCCTACTGACAGCTGTAAAGCTGTCAGCAGGAGATCCGTGTCGGCCAACACGGAGGCGCTTGAGAAGTGCCGCGATTGCGTAACAATGCCTCTCACGCTGGTCCGGATGGAGTGCAGCAATGGACAATATTCACTGAACATAAGGAAACCCAGCACTCCTTCGTCAAGGGGGGCAGGGTTTTACTTATACTCAGTGGATGAAGATTGTTCCTCGCTGCACTCTGTCCTGTCCCAGAACCAGATTCCACATCTGAGGGGAGGCAGCATAAAGGGGTGGGAGGGGGAGTATATATAATTGAAATGCTGTTGAACTACAACTCCAATACCATTGATATACCTCTCTACATGATTAACCCTTTGAGTGCTAGAGAGGTACAGCAAAGCAATGCGTTCCGTACTCCTCTGGCACTCATAGGGTTAAAAAAGTATACTGGTAAATCGGCGCTCCATTTATTTTTATATTACTATCCCTTTAACATATGCACAGCTATATACTGTATATTGGTATATTATAAGTTAGTACGGACATGGGATTCTTAAGGCTGCCCACCCCTGGTAAAATCTTTTTTTGGAGGATGTTGGGTATATAAAAAAGGGTGATGGTGTTTATTCACTTGGTCCTGATGAAAATGCTGATGTGGCATTGAAACGTTGACACTACAATTAAAATCAGCTTGTATACTATTTATATATATATATATATATATATATATATATATAAAACCAGAAATGATAAAATTATCATCAGGAAATGCACTCACAGGACTTTGTAGAAAAAAACTTATTTATTCATTAGGTAAAAAATCGACGTTTCGGCCCCCTCAAGGGCCTTTATCAAGACAAACAGGTAGTCACCAGGAGAACCCTATATACAGTGAAGTGAAAAAAGACCGCCAAGAACCCTCCACTGACTCAATGGTGACGTCATTAGCGCTAGCGCGGCGTCACCATGAACAGCGGAGGATGATGGGAAAACGTGTTCATAGATAACACACGCTACCATCAAATTGTGCATCCACTGACATGCTGCATAAATCACAAAGAAATGCTAAATGCAAGCTACAAACAACCAATTTCTCGTACTTTGAAGGATAAACGACCGATTCCCCTTTTCTTAAATCACATATACAAGTACATCGCAACTCGCACATTCACTAGAATGCGATTCAATGTTAGAAGCCTGTACAGTCCGCATAGGATCCTTAGGCGTCCTTAGAGGGTGCATCATTGGCTAATGTAAGCCATTATTTAGAAGAAAAGTCAGTATTCTCAATGGATAGCACGAGTGTCAACCATGTGATGAAAATCCAACTCCCAGACGAGATGGTATAACATGATTATCTATATTTACCACCACTAATGTCCTCACCAATTCGTAGGGATCTGATAATCCAATAGCGATTTAGCTGCAAACAAAATCATCAATTTTTGGACTGCCATCCATCCACCTCTCTGGCTCTACGCTTGCTGCCATTTGTGCAGACACAGCGGAGACCGATTATGAGGGTGTATTTAGGCACCAGCAATCGCGTGAACATCAAGTGCCAGATTCTTCTGAAGTCCTCCTGGCTCTACGCTTGCTGCTACTATAGCAGACATAGCGGAGACCTAGTACGGAGGATAGTGAGAAAAACATACAATGTGGCTAGTGGCGGTTGTCATAAATCTTAGTAAGTGAACACAAAATTGCAATGAATCAAATCTGGAAGTTAGGTTGACACATAAGCAAGGGGAATCAATAATCCAATAAATACTCTGCATAGACACAGAGTCACATATAGGCGCACCAATCAAAGTACCCCCCTGTGACTCGATGACAAAAATACATGAATAAGTACATAAAATGAAGCAACAAGTGTTTAGTGAACAGAAAATACAGCAATGTCAGTGGATGCCAATAAAGCACATCAAGCAAAGAGTAGATCTGAATATGTGGAAAAACGCTAATACTTAGTATATAAATGAAATGATGATATGCAATATCCAGTTAGTATAAATCAGGCAATAAAAGGGACAAGAATAAACATCATCTTGGCCCTTCTATGCCCGGTAGCGGACCACCCATTGTAGATCACATGAAACAGTTTAAATAAAGTTTCTCATTGAGGCCCCTCGGGGCCACAGTATCCAAAAAATGTATCCATTTGGCTTCTTTTTGTAACAGTCTTTTGCCCCTGTCACCTCCCCTATGTAGAGGTGGTATCCAGTCAATTATCATGTAACGCAGGGTGGGTAATGGATGATTGTATGTTGCAAAGTGTAGAGCAACGGGTTGGTCCTTGATCTTTGATTGGTACTTCCTCTGGGGATTGGATGCTGCCTCCAATGCTGCTCGAATAGCTGACCTGTGATTGGCCATTCTATCTTTGAATGTGTTGGTGGTTTTGCCCACATATGTCAATCCACACGGACATTGTATAATATATACCACAAATTGGCTTGTACAAGTGAGATGGTATCTAATGGGTATTTTGTATCCCTTATGAGGGTGTCTGAATGAAGGTCCTGAAATGAGATAGTTGCAAGTGACGCATGATGAGCACTTAAAGCAACCCGGCTTATTTATTCTGCTGGTTTTGGTATAACTCTGTATTGGATCAGTTTTTACCAATAAGTCCTTAAGGCTGCGGCCTCTCTTGTAGCAAAACATGGGTGGTTTCTTTTTAAAAAAAGGTAGTGTTGAGTCTGTGTTAATTATTTTCCAGTGTTTGTAAACACTGGATCTCGTGATATTAGAGTCAGTGCTAAACGTGGTTTGTAATAGCAGAAGATCATCCTTTGTCTCTTTTTGTTTATCCAACACGTCTTCTCTACTCATGTTTCGTATACTTTCTTTGTGTATATTCACTAGTTCTTCGCTGTAGCCTCTGTGTAGAAATTTATTGCCCATCTTGTCAAGTTCACTTGTCAATTGTTGTTCATTACTTATAATTCTTCTTGCTCTTAACATTTGTGACTTAGGAAGGCTATTTTTTAAGTGAGGTGGATGATGGCTCTTAAAATGGAGGAGATTGTTTCTGTCTGTTGGTTTTGAATAGAGGGTAGTCTGAATCGTACCATTTGTTAACTGTATCAATACATCCAAGAATGGTATTTCTACTGTGCTGTAATTTAGTGTCAACTGTATATGTGGATGGGTTTTGTTGAGATCAGCAACCAGAGATTCCAATTCATGTGGTGTACCCCGCCAAATGATGAACAAGTCATCAATATAGCGGGTGTACAGCACTGAATGTTGTCTGAAAAGTGGATGTATGGACAGGTAATCTCTCTCATAAATATGCATGTATGTATTGGCATATGCTGGAGCCATGCATGCTCCCATGGCTGTCCCAGTGAGCTGGAGATAAAACGTATTCTCAAATTTAAAGAAGTTCCTTTGAAGGCACAGCTGCAAAAGGGTAAGGAAGTATTCAATAGGTGGACCTGTATACAACTCATTCTGAGTGATAAGTTCTCTGATAGCTTTCAGTCCGCCCTCATGAGGAATCACAGTGTATAGTGACTTAACGTCCATGGTACCCAATATGCAGTTGTCCAGAGGTGTGTGTAGGTTACTTAGCAGTGCCAATAAGCTGTTTGTGTCTTTCAGAAAAAAAGGTAGATTTTGTACACATGGCTGCAAATAAAAGTCTACAAACTGACCCAGGGGATGAAGTAGTGACCCAATTGCTGAAATAATGGGTCTGCCCGGAGGGTCAGTGAGGGACTTGTGTATTTTAGGTAGCGTGTACAGAATGGGGCGAACTGGATAGTCAGTTCTGAGAAACTGTCTTGTTTTATCGCTAATCCACCCTGATGTAACACCAATGTCAATGAGTTGGTCTATTTCTCTCTTAAATTTTATAGTAGGATCATGAATCAAGGTTTCATACGTCAATGTGTCCGCAAGCTGTGTGAGAATCTCTCTTCTATAATCCGTGTAGTTCATCAAGACTATAGCTCCGCCTTTATCAGCGGCGCGGATAACAATATTATGGTCGTCAGTTAGAGTTTTAATAGCTTCTCTTTCGGCTTGGGACAGATTGTGTTGAAATCTTTGCTTATTGGGATGAGATGTTATGGTGTCCTGTTCCACTAGCCTCTGAAAGGTCTTAATAGATGAATTATTGCTTGGAGGGTCAAAGTTAGAGCTAGGTTTGAATGGGGTAGTCTCAACATGTCCAGTAGGTTCTCTGGAAAAGAATTCTTTTAATCTTAATGTCCGATTGAATTTAAAGAGATCTACCTGCCAATCAAATCTAGAAAACTTATTAGTGGGAACAAATGATAGACCCTTCTGTAGAAGTTTTTCTTCCCCCATAGTTAGAGTGTGGGAAGAAAGATTAAATATTAGGTTTTCGGTAGGGGGGGCTTTGTGGTGATGTCTGTTTTTATTCTTCCCACCCCTCCTCGTCCTCTGCCTCGTGTCCCTCCTCTTGCTTGTTCTTGTGCTCGTGTTGTGACCCCTAAAAAAGTCTCTGATTCTCCTTCTATTTCTGATTCGGGAGAAGATGATAGTGTGTCTTCTTTATCTGTTAGGCCGGGAAACTTGGGTTTGCGATAAGGTCTTCTCCTAGGTGGTTTCCTAAATTGTTCAGTGTTCCCTATTAACCACTTGTATACCCTATGTGTTGTATAATCTTCTAATACTTTATTAAAC
This sequence comes from Rhinophrynus dorsalis, assembly GCA_037306005.1. Taxonomy (NCBI): domain Eukaryota; kingdom Metazoa; phylum Chordata; class Amphibia; order Anura; family Rhinophrynidae; genus Rhinophrynus; species Rhinophrynus dorsalis. The sequence continues at coordinate 344,559,451 of CM074722.1, read as the reverse complement.
TTGTCACGTTTATATTTGGCTAGTTTGTTTCTGTATGTCTCTAATTGTTCGTCAAGTTTCTTGAGCCAGTCAGTGCCCTTGTCATTGGCTAGTGTAACACTGTGTTTAATATCAAAATCGCTAATGTTTTTTCTTACCTCTGTCAGTTCTCTATTAATCTCCTCCACCACAAGGACCATCAAATCCAGAGAGCATTGGTTCAGTACTCCAATCCATTTTTTGCAAAAATCAGCATTGGTCCGTCCTATTGTGGGAGTATTCTTAATCCTGAAGCCTCTGGGGATTTTTTTCTCCCTGTGGTATTCTGATAGAGTAATTCCATGTAAGACCAGATCCACCTCTCGTTTTTTGTGCTTAAGGAGTTGATAATGAAGCTCTGTAGGAGTGTATTGTCCATACGTATTGGAGAAATTGTCCTTAAATAGAATCTCATCAATCTTAGATTGATCCACCTTATAGATTTGTGCCTCAATGTCTCTACCTCCTGCGGCTTCAAAAAAACCTTCCATTAATGCAGTCCTGAATCAATACACTGTGTAGTGGGTCCTGATGTATCAAAAATGCAAAAGAGTTCCTCTATATTGGGAAGATCTATTAAATCATTGAGGACAACTGCATATTGGGTACCATGGACGTTAAGTCACTATACACTGTGATTCCTCATGAGGGCGGACTGAAAGCTATCAGAGAACTTATCACTCAGAATGAGTTGTATACAGGTCCACCTATTGAATACTTCCTTACCCTTTTGCAGCTGTGCCTTCAAAGGAACTTCTTTAAATTTGAGAATACGTTTTATCTCCAGCTCACTGGGACAGCCATGGGAGCATGCATGGCTCCAGCATATGCCAATACATACATGCATATTTATGAGAGAGATTACCTGTCCATACATCCACTTTTCAGACAACATTCAGTGCTGTACACCCGCTATATTGATGACTTGTTCATCATTTGGCGGGGTACACCACATGAATTGGAATCTCTGGTTGCTGATCTCAACAAAACCCATCCACATATACAGTTGACACTAAATTACAGCACAGTAGAAATACCATTCTTGGATGTATTGATACAGTTAACAAATGGTACGATTCAGACTACCCTCTATTCAAAACCAACAGACAGAAACAATCTCCTCCATTTTAAGAGCCATCATCCACCTCACTTAAAAAATAGCCTTCCTAAGTCACAAATGTTAAGAGCAAGAAGAATTATAAGTAATGAACAACAATTGACAAGTGAACTTGACAAGATGGGCAATAAATTTCTACACAGAGGCTACAGCGAAGAACTAGTGAATATACACAAAGAAAGTATACGAAACATGAGTAGAGAAGACGTGTTGGATAAACAAAAAGAGACAAAGGATGATCTTCTGCTATTACAAACCACGTTTAGCACTGACTCTAATATCACGAGATCCAGTGTTTACAAACACTGGAAAATAATTAACACAGACTCAACACTACCTTTTTTTAAAAAGAAACCACCCATGTTTTGCTACAAGAGAGGCCGCAGCCTTAAGGACTTATTGGTAAAAACTGATCCAATACAGAGTTATACCAAAACCAGCAGAATAAATAAGCCGGGTTGCTTTAAGTGCTCATCATGCGTCACTTGCAACTATCTCATTTCAGGACCTTCATTCAGACACCCTCATAAGGGATACAAAATACCCATTAGATACCATCTCACTTGTACAAGCCAATTTGTGGTATATATTATACAATGTCCGTGTGGATTGACATATGTGGGCAAAACCACCAACACATTCAAAGATAGAATGGCCAATCACAGGTCAGCTATTCGAGCAGCATTGGAGGCAGCATCCAATCCCCAGAGGAAGTACCAATCAAAGATCAAGGACCAACCCGTTGCTCTACACTTTGCAACATACAATCATCCATTACCCACCCTGCGTTACATGATAATTGACTGGATACCACCTCTACATAGGGGAGGTGACAGGGGCAAAAGACTGTTACAAAAAGAAGCCAAATGGATACATTTTTTGGATACTGTGGCCCCGAGGGGCCTCAATGAGAAACTTTATTTAAACTGTTTCATGTGATCTACAATGGGTGGTCCGCTACCGGGCATAGAAGGGCCAAGATGATGTTTATTCTTGTCCCTTTTATTGCCTGATTTATACTAACTGGATATTGCATATCATCATTTCATTTATATACTAAGTATTAGCGTTTTTCCACATATTCAGATCTACTCTTTGCTTGATGTGCTTTATTGGCATCCACTGACATTGCTGTATTTTCTGTTCACTAAACACTTGTTGCTTCATTTTATGTACTTATTCATGTATTTTTGTCATCGAGTCACAGGGGGGTACTTTGATTGGTGTGCCTATATGTGACTCTGTGTCTATGCAGAGTATTTATTGGATTATTGATTCCCCTTGCTTATGTGTCAACCTAACTTCCAGATTTGATTCATTGCAATTTTGTGTTCACTTACTAAGATTTATGACAACCGCCACTAGCCACATTGTATGTTTTTCTCACTATCCTCCGTACTAGGTCTCCGCTATGTCTGCTATAGTAGCAGCAAGCGTAGAGCCAGGAGGACTTCAGAAGAATCTGGCACTTGATGTTCACGCGATTGCTGGTGCCTAAATACACCCTCATAATCGGTCTCCGCTGTGTCTGCACAAATGGCAGCAAGCGTAGAGCCAGAGAGGTGGATGGATGGCAGTCCAAAAATTGATGATTTTGTTTGCAGCTAAATCGCTATTGGATTATCAGATCCCTACGAATTGGTGAGGACATTAGTGGTGGTAAATATAGATAATCATGTTATACCATCTCGTCTGGGAGTTGGATTTTCACCACATGGTTGACACTCGTGCTATCCATTGAGAATACTGACTTTTCTTCTAAATAATGGCTTACATTAGCCAATGATGCACCCTCTAAGGACGCCTAAGGATCCTATGCGGACTGTACAGGCTTCTAACATTGAATCGCATTCTAGTGAATGTGCGAGTTGCGATGTACTTGTATATGTGATTTAAGAAAAGGGGAATCGGTCGTTTATCCTTCAAAGTACGAGAAATTGGTTGTTTGTAGCTTGCATTTAGCATTTCTTTGTGATTTATGCAGCATGTCAGTGGATGCACAATTTGATGGTAGCGTGTGTTATCTATGAACACGTTTTCCCATCATCCTCCGCTGTTCATGGTGACGCCGCGCTAGCGCTAATGACGTCACCATTGAGTCAGTGGAGGGTTCTTGGCGGTCTTTTTTCACTTCACTGTATATAGGGTTCTCCTGGTGACTACCTGTTTGTCTTGATAAAGGCCCTTGAGGGGGCCGAAACGTCGATTTTTTACCTAATGAATAAATAAGTTTTTTTCTACAAAGTCCTGTGAGTGCATTTCCTGATGATAATTTTATCATTTCTGGTTTTGTAAATGTTTTTGGAGATAGCACCCAGGCACTATATAGTTGCTTATTAATTGTCGAATAGGAGTGCCCAGTTTTTCTTTGTATATATATATATATATATATATATATATATAAAAACTCCACCAATTCTGTGATCACGGCGCCTTATATCACACAACAGTCAACTATTATCAACTTATAATTTATAGTGCAGTCAAGCGCTACAATCCTAACCCTGTCAGTGTAAAGGGTCACATACAACAAAATAAATACTACACAAAAAGGGAGAGCGCTTAAAGATGCACTATAGAAATATCAAATTTAATACATATACAATCTACATCAACAGAACATGACATATATATGCGCTAAAAAAGTAAAATAACATTACTGATGTTAATAATAACAGCTCCGGAGCTATATAAACGTGCACTTATTAAAACAATGAGATGCAGCAATGTCTTTGGACTGTGAATACAGCTGTGTTTATATATAGCGATAACACTATTGAATTTCCAAATATAATGGAGGTATGATGACACTTTGTTGCGAGGCTGGGAATAAAGTGTCACGGGCAGGTTTGTGTTAAAGTAACACTAATGTGCCAACTTGGTAACTGGAGTTAATGTCCCCACAGTTAATCCCGGCAAATCAAATGTGTTACAAATGCCGTCTATAAATAATCTTACTCGCCACGCTATGTCTGATTGTGGCTCACTTCAAAATCAAACTTCAGAGTCAATGGTGTTTAAATACTTGCGATATAGCACCTTCCGACTCCAATTCCCATCTGCATTTAAACGGCTTCACCGAAATAGAACCTCCCGTCCTTAGGCACCTTCCCCTCTTCAGCCTCTTATTATTATCTCCAGAAGAAGTTCTGATTGTTTAGGACGAAACGCGTTGGAATTTGCTGTTTTGCGCTAATTTCTATTGTTGAATAGAGATGCTCCAGTGTGTTTGAAGAAGAAATAATAATAAGAAGATTTATTGATTTGATTGTGGATACGCTGAGGAGTCCGCTATAGATTGGAGATAATAATAAGAGGCTGAAGAGGGGAAGGTGCCTAAGGACGGGAGGTTCTATTTCGGTGAAGCCGTTTAAATGCAGATGGGAATTGGAGTCGGAAGGTGCTATATCGCAAGTATTTAAACACCATTGACTCTGAAGTTTGATTTTGAAGTGAGCCACTTTCAGACATAGCGTGGCGAGTGAGATTATTTATAGACGGCATTTGTAACACATTTGATTTGCCGGGATTAACTGTGGGGACATTAACTCCAGTTACCAAGTTGGCACATTAGTGTTACTTTAACACAAACCTGCCCGCAACACTTTATTCCCAGCCTCGCAACAAAGTGTCATCATACCTCCATTATATTTGGAAATTCAATAGTGTTATCGCTATATATAAACACAGCTGTATTCACAGTCCAAAGACATTGCTGCATCTCATTGTTTTAATAAGTGCACGTTTATATAGCTCCGGAGCTGTTATTATTAACATCAGTAATATTATTTTACTTTTTTAGCGCATATATATGTCATGTTCTGTTGATGTAGATTGTATATGTATTAAATTTGATATTTCTATAGTGCATCTTTAAGCGCTCTCCCTTTTTGTGTAGTATTTATATATATATATATATATATATATATATATATATATATATATATATATATACACACATACAGTGGGGCAAAAAAGTATTTAGTCAGCCACCAATTGTGCAAGTTCTCCCACTTAAAAAGATGAGAGAGGCCTGTAATTTTCATCATAGGCCTGTATATATATGTGTGTGTGTTTTATTTGTATTTGTACACATTGGCAAGAAAAGGCACGTGAACGAAGTTGCTGGAGGATTGCTGATGCTGAGTCCTTCATCCTGCAGTGGATCAGTAGTGGCTGAGGAGGAGGATGACATACGCAGTGGATCAGTAGTGGCTGAGGAGGAGGATGATGACATACCACCCAACATTTCAAATGGCGAAACAGGTGGGCAGGGCATTGCTGAGAATTTTTAGGTTACTTTGTGACCTATTGACACCTCTTTGTGTAACTGAATAAAGGATATAGAGCAAGACCAAAGTATTTTATTTATACAGATTCATTTACAAACACATATACTGAAGATTAACTAAACATTATTGTGAGTATTATTGCTGTGGAGCAGTGTGATACAATTGTATACACACCACCCAGTCTCATCTCCTAAAAAGAGGGACATCAGAGTAGAAAAAGAGGGACAGAGGGATTTGTGTCTCAAAGAGGGACACTTTGGAGGTATGGGATGATGATGATCCTATATAATAATTCGCTAATGTAAGTTTGTCAGAAGCTATCATGCGCAGTTCAGATGGCTGCTCGCACTGCAGTCGTTCGCAGTACAGACTACCCGCGCCACAGCTGATAATGGAGTGGGGCGCTCCAAATTCAGACCGTTATCAGGCGCGGGCAGTCTGTATTATGCATGACTGCACCACGCCCGTTGCTGCCTGGCACTGTGGCCCGTGTACATGGGCTGTTCAACTAATATATAAATAAATGAAGTGGGTCATGTGACCAAAATTCCACCTGCCACAGACCCAGGGCAGTAACATGGAGGAGTTATTCAAATCTCTTCTGTTTTGCAACTCTCATACTTCCATGCATGGGAGCTTGAAAATCTCTGAGAGCAATTGCAAGGGCTTCTACACATCTCAGGGAGTGATTTTGACAGGAGTGATCAGGGGGGCTTATTTATCACTTTCCTCAATTATTACCTCCCTTCAAACATTCACAAATTCACATCTTGCCATGATTTATGACCTCAATACATTATCTTCTTCAATTACGATCTCCGTTCGTAACAACCTCGCCTCCCTCATAATTTCAAAATCCCTCCATTAGCTGATCACCACACCAAAAGCTTACCTCCCTATATCCAGACCTCCCTCATCGTCTCCCTCCTAAATGTCACCTTCTTTGCTAACATACATAGTAACATAGTAAATTAGGTTGAGAAAAAAGACACAAATCCATCAACTTCAACCATTGCCTCATAACCCAAAGAAATGAGAATTATATAAGCTTTCCTTTTGCCAAGTAAGTTAGCCTTTATCTGAAATTGCTGTTTTGCCTACTAATACACAGTATAACCGTATATGCTCCATCTTGAAAAGGGATGGGCGAAAAGTGTGAAAAATTTCCTGCATGACTTTTCATGAAAACGTGCCGATTTTTCGCTTTTCCCGCCAAAAATTTTGCCTTTCCTCCTATGCAAAAATGTCCTCCTTTTCGCCTATTTTAACAAATTTTCTGCCTATGTTAACATATTTTTCGCCTATATTTCCTATAGGTACTACATTTCCCACTGTAATATTATTTCTTCTGAGGGCTGAAGTTTAGAAATAAGTGGATGAAAGTCAAAGTTGTGAGTCCTAAAGCAAAATATGGCTTGAAAAAATGTGTTAGCATGCAGAATGCATTTGTCCTTTGCCCACAGCACTTTCTTGCTTAAGTGACACAGGCACATATTCATGATGATATCAAGTAATAAAAAAAAATAAAGTACAACCTACAATGTGGCAGATATATATTATAGTGGTGGTGGTGGGGGACTGGCATGGTGTGATTTGTGTATGTATTTTTATCATTGTCATACTCTATCCTCCTTCTCAGATTATTGACACACATAACTTATTGGTCATAGCAGTGGTCCCATCTGTCCTCCACCTCCTCATCTGTGCTGCTGTTAATATATTTGTGCTGGCTTTGTCTGTCATGTGTGGTTTCTGCTACTACTACTGGAGCTAGATGTTGATGTAATTCTACTGCCACTACCACTAGGTGTCAAAGGTGCAGCACTTACAGCAACAGCACCAGAGGTACTCATCATATCTAACACTGTGGATGTTAACCCGTGTTGCTGTTGTTGGGTACTCAAAACAGGTGTGTGTGGCTGAGTGGGACTTGGACTTTGAAGAGGCGATGATGCTAGTGATGACTGATAGGGTGACTGTGTGCTTTTTGACATCTGTGCTTGTCCAGGGTCAGACTTTCTAATGGCTTTCTCAAACAGTTTATAGACAGGCACAGTGCTCCTTAAAAGTGGTGGAAGATTCAGCCTTTGACTTTCTGCTAATCTTATAGCCCTGTCACCATCCTCACCATCCTGTATCTGAACAAGAGAAGGACACTGGAGGGATATATTCTAGATCTGCATCATCATCAGTCATCATTAGGTCATCCTCAGGAGCATCAGCATCACCTGACAATTCTTGCCCACTACCCTTATATTCCTCTAAGCTTTGGGAGGCCTGAAACCATTTATTTTTACTTTTACTGTAACAAAGTTCCCTACTATGGGTGTTTTGGTGCTTGTTTGTCTCACTATGTGATGCAGCAGGCGGTTCAGCTGCTACACCTTCCTCTATTATGCTGTTGCCAGCATCATCAACACTTGAATGCAACTTGTTGTCATCTTCAGTGTTCTTCTTATATGGTTCTTATTTCTACTGGCACTGGTGGTGCTGGAACTAGTTTTGGTGGGACCTTGACAAACTGCATCCTCCCTTGGAGTAAAGGGATCATCATCGATTGCACATGCTGCAGCAACCATTGCTACAATCCGTTTTTGAACTACTACTTTACTCTCATGTCCCTGCACTGCTCCACCCCTTCCCCTTGTGCATTTGCTGGACATTACGCAAATACACTTTGTTTTTTTACTGTACGGTACAAAACACAACTGATGCAGCTGTATGATGCTTTGCCTAAGCCCAGTCAGCTGTCAGTCACTGTCACCTAAGATATTTATTTTTTTATTCTTTTTTATTTAATTTTTTATTTTATTTTTATATATATATATTTTTTTTTAGTTGTCCACCCTGTTGTCTTATCACAGTCTGACCAAAAAAATTATAACTGAAAAACAAAATCAACAACTCCTTTCCCCAGCACAGAGATAATAACAGCACGCAAACAGGTCCCTAGTTGTCTGTGTCTTGCCAGTCAGTCACATGGAATTTTGGAGTATTTGGGGGTCAACCTCCTTCTTCCCTCCTTATCATCTAGAGTGCCCACAGACTCCCCTAACACAGAGAACAAATGTCCTACCTAAATGACTCCATAAACTAAGCTTCAATTCCCCTTTATTTGCCTATCTCCTCTCACAAACACAGAATGGCTGCTGTGAGAGCCTGACAGCCTTTTATATGGCTGTAGAAAACTTTCGTGTGGTGGAGAAATTTTTTTCTTCCCATTTATTTCAATGGGTAGAAAAGGCGGGAAAAAGCATAAAAACAGCACTTTTCGCTGGAAATTATTCGCCAAGCTGAAAGTGCCATTATTCTCCGATTTCAGTTTGAGGCAAAAATTTTCACCCATCCTTACTCTTGAAATAAATGTATCTAATCTTCTCTTAAATATATCAGTTGTATCTGCCATTACCACTTCTTGGGCAATTAATTCCACAATTTAACAGACCTTACTGTAAGAAAATCCTTACTCTGCTGAAGTTGAAAACTCCTTTCCGCTAATCTCAAAGGGTGGCCCCTGGTTATTTGATCAAGCCTTGGACTGAATAGCTCACCAAAGAGATCTTTATATTGACCTCTCATAAACTTGTGCATTGGTATATGTATTACAACAATTCCAAATGCACTCATCTTATACCTCACTCATGTATAAAGTGTTAAAACACAATTGCCTATTGACACAAACCTCCTCTTTTGTCCCTAGGGCTAACTCTGCTTATCTTCATCCAACCATTTGGAAAAAAACATTACCTAACCGGCTCTAGTGTTCCTTCAACATGCCTTCTCTGCCGCCATCAATACACCATACCATTAACTGACACACTTGCACCCTCTTGAATGTTTCCTCCCCACCCACACCACAGTGCCTGACAGGCTGTTCCGTCCCTTTACCTCTAGTCTGTGTATACATTGAGTGTGTGTGCTTGTGTGTATTGTGTGGTACGCCCCCATGGCCACTCCTGTCAAAATCACATACCATGGTTGGACCAATGGGACAGGCAGTATAGAGGAGACTAGCATCACTCCTCCTTACTGCCTCCACTCCAATGGGTGTATGCACAAGGCACTGAAACTTTTGGTCACATGATGTGTTCCTCTCTTCTATAGATATATATAAGTTAATCTGGTTTGCTATCAGGGAGTGGCTGGAAAGCGCTGACTGGTTGAGGACGAGGCAGGGGGCATAGTCAGACCTTGTAGTACCTGAGTCAGGCAGGAGTGGGAGGGATCAAGAAACCTTTAAATGGCAATGAGGGAGGCCTCCAAGTTAACATTATTTGATAGGTAACACAGTTTGGGCAACAGTAGTAGCCATTTTGCTTGTAGGATCCATTTTGACCAGCAAATCTCTCAGACTGGCACCCTTATTTGTAACTCATTAAAGGCTTCTGGCTGAAGCATCCAAGTAAAGTAGTGTCAGTGGAAATTATATCCTATTGTTTACAGACACAACGGGATAGTTTGGAGCTGCATATATTGTATTTTGTAGAGAACACCAATCCGTTGATTTTGCCTCTTGTGTTAAGGTGATTTTAATAAGTTACCTTGTGTAAAGCAATGTGTACAATTGTATTGTTTGTTCATTTCCTCCATGTCATAACCACTGTCATGAAGACAATCCATCAATTCACGTATTTGTGTTTCAGCAAGTTCACGTACACTGTTATTCCTAATGATGCAAATAATTTTAGAATAAGGTAAAGCCCTCACAGTGCAATGTGGATGAAAGTTGACATGATGTAAAAGAGTATTTCTATCTGTGGGTTTCCTATAATTAGTAGTTTGCAAGGTATTATCCTCTGTCCCTAACTTAATATCAAGAAAAACTCTCCGTTGAGCTAGAATTAGTAGTAAATATAATGGTGGAGATGTCTTGTGATAACATAATACATGCATGACCTAGTTATGATGCATACATGCACATACACATTGATTCATTCCAGCCTCCAGAGAGAATGAAATTGGCCAAAAAGGAAGGAAGATGTGCACATCTCTGTGTCCTGATGGGACCACTATTATGGCAGGACCATACTCCATAACTATCATTACTTATATGAACCAGCTGTCTGAGTCCTTTCCCTTCTGTTTCCTTAAAGGGAAATTAGCATTACAATAAACCTACTAACCTTTTACCATTTGAGTGCCAGAGGGGTAGGCACTCAAGGGGTTAAACACCATATTTATATAGCATAGGCTTCAATTTCATCTGGGTGCCAGTTAGCATTTCATTCTCCGTAAGTAACTGCTGTGTATTTGTTTGAATAATATTATCTTCCCCAGCCTTTTAACAAAACCTCTCCAGGGTAGATCTTACTGTATTTCTGAACACATCAGGACACTTGGCTTTAAAGAGGGTCTGCTTTATTCGTTATCAATAAAACGGCATATAAAAGGAACAATGAGTTGCTTAGAACTAAAATAGGATCACTGAAAATAGCTTCAACCCTTTGAGGGTTGAAGGATCAGAGACATTTTTCTTATAGGAAAACAAATAAAATAATATTTTTTAAAATATTTCAAATATTGTATGGCCTTTCTTATGCAAGAAAGCAATCACAACTGGGTGGTTATGCACTACAGTGTGATAAAGAGGTGATAAAGTAGAGATAACCTCCCCAGTGATATCACTTCTTCCATTCCTATGTTATTGTATAGATCCTACGCACTAAGATTTCTTAGGAGATCTAAGTGTATAGGTTCTATAGAATATCATAGGAACTGGGGAAGTGATATAACTGGAGGAGTCATCTTCACTTTATCACTTTTTTGCATCTCTTCCCCCCCCACCCCAGTGTAGAAATGGCAAATCCTATATAATAATTCGCTAAACCTTGTGTAATGACGCTGTCATGCTCAGTACCGACTGCTGCGTGTGCTGCAGTCATGCGCAGTAGGGACTGCCCGCGCCGCGGCTGATACAGAGCTGTAGGCTCCTTCGGAGCCTCCAGCTCTGTATCAGCCGCACCACGGGCACTCTCTACTGCACATGACTGCCCCGCAACCATCTGGCAGTGGCATTGTGGCCCGTGTAACGTGCTCTTCATCTAGTTTCTTTATATAACGCATTGGAGAGTCATTGGGGGTTATGCACTAATAGGTGATAATTACTTCTCCAGTTTGTACGAGTGTCATTCTATGCAGCCAGTGCACTAAGATGTCTCCAACTGTGGAGATCTTAGTGCATAGGTTCCATAGAATAACATAGGAACTGGAGAAATGATATAACTGTGGAAGTTATCTCTGCCTTATCACTTCTTTATCACGCTTTAGTGCATAACCCCCATAGACCCCAGGGGGGAGATGCGCTAAGGAGTGATAAAGATGCAATAAAAGTGGAGATAAATTCTCCAGTGATATCACTTCTACAAGTCCTATGTTATTCTATTGAGCCAATCCACTGAGGTTTCCCCAGCATTGTAGATCTTAGTGCATAGGCTCAATAGAATAACATAGGAACTGAAAAAGGTGATATCACTGTAGAAGTCATCTCCGCTTTATCACCTGTTTATCAAGCCTTAGTGCATTTCCCTCCCAAATCTTCATAGTAAGTGATGATTACAGTGGCGCCTGGTGACCACAACATAATACTGCAGTTTAATTTAAAAAAAAAGTTTGTGTTGTAGAAACATTTTGCTTTATTCGGCAGGTGACATTCTAAAATAGACAGTACTGTGCAAAAGATTTAGGCAGCTGTGAAAAAATGCTGTAAAGTAAGAATGCTTTTAACAATAGACATGTTAATAGTTTAGTTGTATCAATGAACAAAATGCATAGTGAGTGAACAGAAGAAAAATCTAAATCAAATCAATATTTGGTGTGACCATCCTTTGTCTTCAAAACAGCATACATTCTTCTAGGTATATGTGCACAAAGCCAGGAATTTTGTAGGCATATAGTCAGATGTATGATTAGACAATTATACCAAACAGGTGCTAATGATCATCAATTTAACATGTAGGTTGAAACACAATCATTCAAGGAATAGTAATGTTTGATATAAAGCAGCGTATGTGCGAGGGACAAAATTCCATAAGCAAAGGGAAATCCTGCCCTCCTTCGTCAAGGGGGCAGGGTTTTCCTTATGCTTACTTACGTACGTTTGTCCCTCTCTCCATCCGTCTGGTCCCGGGACCAGATTTCAGATTCAGTGGGAAGAGGCAGGTGGGGGAACTTTCTACACTTTAATATCTTTTGAACTACACAAAAGTAAGTAGATAAACATAGCACAATCTGTTACATTTACTATAAAGAAGACTCTGCAAACTATTTTATAACAAACATTACTATCCCTTTAACTGAAACAGAAACCGCTGTGGGACGAATAAAACTGGGTAAGGAACAGCCAAACTCGGCTAACAAGGAGAGGTTGCTCAAGACAGTTTAATGTCAAAAGTCATACACCATGGCAAGACTGAGCACAGCAACAGAACACAAGGTAGTTATACTGCATCAGCAAGGTCTCTCTCATGCAGACATTTCAAGGCAGACCGAGGTTTCCAGATGTGCTGTCCAAGCTCTTTTGAAGAAGCACAAAGAAACGGGCAACGTTGAGGACCGTAGTCGTAGTAGTTAGCCAAGGAAACGTAGTGCAGCAGATGAAAGACGCATCATGCTTTCTTCCCCTCTCAATCGGAAGATGTCCAGCAGTGCCATCAGTTCAGAATTGGCAGAAAAAGTGGGACCTTGGTACACCCATCTACTGTCTAGAGAAGCCTGGTCAAAAGTGGTCTTCATGGAAGACTTACAGCCAAAAAGCTATACCTCCGACGTGGAAACAAGGCCAAGTGACTCAAAAGTGCACAAAAACACAGGAACTGGGGTGCAGAAAAATAACAGCAGGTGCTGTGGACTGAGAAGTCAAAATCTTAAATATTTGGCTGTAGCAGAAGGCTACAAAGGGCTGGAGAGCGGTACAAGAATGAGTGTTTGCAAGCAACAGTGAAGCATGGTGGAGGTTCCTTACAAGTTTGGGGTTGCATTTCTGCAAATGGAGTTGGGGATTTAGTCAGAATTAATGGTCTCATCAATACTGAGAAGTACAGGCAGATACTTATGCATCATGCAATACCAACAGGGAGGCATCTGATTGGCCCCAAATGTATTATGTGGCATAACAATGATCCCAAACATACAGCCAAAGTCATTAAGAACTATCTTCAGTATAAAGAAGAACAAGGAGTCCTGGAAGTGCCCCCCACAGAGCCCTGATCTCAACATCAAGTATGTCTGGGATTACATGAAGAGAGAGAAGCAACAGAGGTGCCTAAATCCACAGAAGAACTGTAGTTAGTTCTCCAAGATGTTTGGAACAACCTACCTGCAGAGATCCTTAACAAACTGTGTAGTGTACCTAGAAGAATTGATGCAGTTTTGAAGGCAAAAGGTGGTCATACCATATATTGATTCATTTAGATTGTTCTTCTGTTCACTCTAGTCTCCAACAGCTGAAGAGCCAAAGGTTGCCTACCCAGGGAAACACAGTCAGGTGAATTTATGAATTATCCAGTAAAGCCACCCTAATGTTAGTCTGTAAAACAAAATAGTTGGAGATTGGAAACATTTTTTTAAATATACAGAAATATAATATAGACACAGGATGCGGATGTCATTCCACCTGTATATAAATCCTTGGTTAGGCCTCATCTGGAAAAAAAGATTAAAGTTTTGGCCACCAGTTCTTAAAAGAGACATTGCTGAAGTGGAAAAGGTGCAGAGAAGTGCAACAAAACTGATAAAGGGATTGGAGGATCTGAGTTATAAAGAGAGACTAGCCAAACTGTGTTTGTTTACATTAGAGAAGAGACGTCTAAGGGGTGATATGATTACCATTTACGAATATATTCTAGGTCAATACAAGAGAACTCTCCAAGGAACTATTTACTCAAAGAGCTGAGCGATGAACAAGTGATCATCCATTAAGACTTGAGGAAAGGCACTTCTGACTAAAACAAAAGCAGGGATTTTATTTTACAACTAGTTGAACAGCCCGTTACACGGGCCACAGTGCCTCTGGCAGCCGGTCGCGGGGCAGTCACGCGCAGTAGAGACTGCCCGCGCCACTGCTGATACAGAGCTGGACGCTCCTTCGGAGCGCCCAGCTCTGTATCAGCCGCGGAGCGGGCAGTCTGTACTGCGCATGACTGCCGCACGCGCAGCAGTGTCTACTGCGCATGTCGGGCGTTACACACAACTTAGCGAATTATTATATAGGATAAGGGCAGTAAAGCTATGGAATTCTATCTCTGGGTGCTGTGCTTGCAGATACTGTATCCTAGAAGTCTGGGCTATCCAAGTTTGGTCCTCAAGGGCCACCAACAGGCCAGGATTTAAGGATTTTCCTGTTTCAGTACGGGTTGCTAATCAAAGCTCACCTGTGCTTAATCAGGGTAATCACTCAAAGGGTTAAATCCTGGCCTGTTGGTGGCCTTTGAGGATCAAACTTAGACAGCCCTGCTATAAGTTAATTCTTTAAAAAAACAAAACACATTGTAGGTAAATGTATGACAGCAATTCTGTAATATACCTGACTGCTATGTGATGGACTGTTACCCAGGTAAGTGCTTTTATTTCACACAGTAATTATATAGATACACCTGACTACCATATGATGGACTCATACCTAGGCAAGTGCTTTTGTTACACACAGTAATTATTTAGATACACCTGACTGATGTATGATGGACTCCTACCTAGGTAAGTCCTTCTGTTACACACAGTAATTGTATAAATATACCTGACTGCTGTACAGTGGACTCCTACCTAGTTAAGTCCTGTTGTTACACACTAATTTTATAGATACACCTGGCTGATGTATGAATGACACTTGTAACTATGATTCCTGCTGGGAAAGTTGCTTATTCCTGTGGGAAAGTTCTCCTTAATGACTACTGAAGTAAATGTATGTCACAGGGAAAACGTGCATTAATGACCCATGACATATATGTACATCATGGAATTCAGGGGTCCCCGCCTGTCTGCACTCCGTTCGGGTACCTCTGATTCCGAAAAAAAATAAATAAATAAATAAATAAATAAAAAACACCTGTGGTCCTTAAGTGCCGGCTGAGCAGCTGGTCATTAAGGGGTTAAACACCAAGATTTTTCCAACGAGACAAATTCTCCTGGTGGCTCATCTTGCATTTTAATGGTAAACACACAAATCCTTTCTTCCAAGTTTCAAACAGAGAGAGTGACATTGGTTTATACAAAGTTAATCCTCTGAGTGCCATAGAGGTATCTAATGCATTGGATACCTCTCTGGCAATCACATGTAGCAAATCACATGTAGGAAAATGACACTGTCCCTGTCACTTCTGTCTCCCTCCCTCCTCACAGACATCTAAGGGGAAGAGAGAGAGAACTTTTACAGTGTATCCAGTGTCCCACTATATGTTTCAGCTCCACTACCCGTTTAAAAAAATAATAATAATAATAATAAAAAAATAACCCTTTGATCAATTAAATTTCCCTCACCACAGATTACCAAAATAGTGATCAATTGCTGAAGATCAGCATTTGCTGATCTGTGGTATTTTTTTGCCCCACCCCTGTCTTTTTGTTTTACATTAAAAAAATAATTTTTTAGAATTTCTTTGTTATTTAGGTAGTTGGGCTGGTTAGCTGGGTGTTTAGGGTATACGTGGGTTATGTAAAACAAAGAAACAGGAGAGCAAAGAGATCGCTCTAAGAGTAGTATTTATTATTCCGATATAAACAAATAGATACAATCCAAACACCCCTCAGGATGTCTACTCACAAAATCAAACTTTAAAATACTCGCATATCAGAGATCCAAAGGTGCAGGAACGCTCCTTCCAGCACTATCACGAGTCCTCCAACACTTCCAAACAGCAGTCTTACTTGGATGACGTCACTTCCGGTCCGATCACTTCCTAGCGTTTCAAGCCTCGCTCCTGTGCTCCAGTCCAATGCGTCCTTCAACTCGAATGGATCTCCACACCTTCTCAACGCACGTTTCGTGGGTAAACCCACTTTATCAAGAGATGGTGTATAGCACTAACCATATCCTATTTATACCTTCTATATTAACTACACGATTGTATAATCAACACACACATATAAAAACCATAAAAAAACATAAATTAAATACATAATACCAATATCACCAATTGCAATTAAATCAATACTTAAATGTAATAAAATATTACTTAATCAAATAATAAATAATGATTAATACTAATATAATATAAATATAGATCCACAAACCTGAATTCCAAATGGCAAGTGGAAACGGATATGATCTGATATCTGAAAAAATTAATACAATATATTAAATATAAATTTATATATAAACTCACTAAAAATTACCCAATTACTACTAAAAACAATACATATCTATTTCCTCATTCATGCCACCTGGTTTCAAAGTTTGTAACTTATGTATTCAGTAGGACTCTCTCTGGCACAATTTTCTAAAACGATCACTGCCTCTAAAACTCACTGGGATTTGTTCAATCTCAATGATTCTTAAATCCCCAATCTCCCCATTCTGACATTCCAAAAAATGCCTAGAAACAGTATGTTTAACCGACTTATTAATAATATTCCTCCTATGTTCCCTAAAGCGTTCCTGCAAACACCGAACAGTTCGTCCAACATACTGTATTCCACATCCACAACTCAAGAGGTATATGACATAATTAGAACAACAAGTTATCCTACCACCAATCTTATACTTCTCCTTATTACTACTTGATTCAAAACCTTTCGTTTCTTTCAAAAACTCACATGTCAGGCAACTAATCTACCCAAGATAGTGTTTAGGAGAGCACGTAATTTAAAAAATATCTTGGCCCCTACTATGCTTAGGAAGGTTAAAGGAAAAGGGACGTTATTGGTTGAGAATCAAGGTTGTTTCCGATGTAGGCACATTCGTTGCCTGACGTGTGAGTTTTTGAAAGAAACTAAAGGTTTTGAATCAAGTAGTAATAAGGAGAAGTATAAGATTGGTGGTAGGATAACTTGTTGTTCTAATTATGTCATATACCTCTTGAGTTGTGGATGTGGAATACAGTATGTTGGACGAACTGTTCGGTGTTTGAAGGAACGCTTTAGGGAACATAGGAGGAATATTATTAATAAGTCGGTTAAACATACTGTTTCTAGGCATTTTTTGGAATGTCAGAATGGGGAGATTGGGAATTTAAGAATCATTGGGATTGAACAAATCCCAGTGAGTGTTAGAGGCGGTGATCGTTTTAGAAAATTGTGCCAGAGAGAGTCCTACTGGATACATAAGTTACAAACTTTGAAACCAGGTGGCATGAATGAGGAAATAGATATGTATTGTTTTTAGTAGTAATTGGGTAATTTTTAGTGAGATATATATATATATATATATATATATATATATATATATATATTAATTTATATTTAATATATTGTATTAATTGTTTCAGATATCAGATCATATCCGTTTCCACTTGCCATTTGGAATTCAGGTTTGTGGATCTATATTTATATTATATTAGTATTAATCATTATTTATTTATTATTTGATTAAGTAATATTTTATTACATTTAAGTATTGATTTAATTGCAATTGGTGATATTGGTATTATGTATTTAATTTATGTTCTTTTATGGTTTTTATATGTGTGTGTTGATTATACAATCATGTGTAGTTAATATAGAAGGTATAAATAGGATATGGTTAGTGCTATACACCATCTCTTGATAAAGTGGGTTTACCCACGAAACGTGCGTTGAGAAGGTGTGGAGATCCATTCGAGTTGAAGGACGCATTGGACTGGAGCACAGGAGCGAGGCTTGAAACGCTAGGAAGCGATCGGACCGGAAGTGACGTCATCCGAGTAAGACTGCTGTTTGGAAGTGTTGGAGGACTCGTGATAGTGCTGGAAGGAGCATTCCTGCACCTTTGGATCTCTGATATGCGAGTATTTTAAAGTTTGATTTTGTGAGTAGACATCCTGAGGGGTGTTTGGATTTTATCTATTTGTTCATATTGGAATAATAAATGCTACTCTTAGAGCGATCTCTTTGCTCTCCTGTTTCTTTGTTTTATATGCCTAGGTTTCTTTGAAGCCATTTGCAAGATTGGCACTACTTGCTTTAAACAGGATTGGAGCATTGAGAGTATATTTCATAAAGAACCTTTTTATGGACTGATAAGGATTGGAGCACTATAATAGATTTTTTGTGTTTATACGTGGGTTATGGTAAGGTTTAGATTTAGGCTTAGGCGTAGCATTGTATAAAAAGAAGAAAAAAAAATGTATTTATTTAAACATTTATTGTTTGGAGAGATTTGTAGTTATTTAGGTAGTACACATAGGTAGTTGGGTTAGGTAGGTTCAGGGTATATGTAGGTTGGGGCAAGGTTTAGGGTTAGATTCAGGTTAAGAGTAGAGTTTTATACCAAAAAAAGAAAAAAAAAAAAAAAAAAAAAAAAAAAAAAAAAAAAAAAAATACCCCCCCACCCAAAAAAAAACAAAAAAATTGGATCATAGGAATAGTGATCATTTAGGTTGTTTTTTTTTTTTTTTTTAATTTGGGCCCTGTTATGTTCCTTTCTTTTTTTTTTAATCACATTAACCCCTTCACGACCATTGACATGCCAGGACCGTCATGGTGGTCCAGCACTTAAGGACCAATGACAGTCCTGGCACGTCATGGAATTCAGGGCTCCCGGTGTGGGCGCCCTGAACTGGAAGAACTAATATTTATTTAAATAAAAAAAAAAAAAAAAAAAAAAAAAAAAAAAAAAAAAAAGCCACGTGGTCGACAAGTGCCGGCCGCGCATGCGATGCTCCTTAAGGGGTTAATTTAATATTCAATTAATTCGTTTGGGTGGGTAGTTACTGTTAATTTAGGTAGGATTAGTGTTTGCATGGATTAGGAGAAAGGGTTACAGTTAGACAACTATTACTATATAATTTTTTTTTTTTTTTTTTTTTTTTTTTTTTTTTTTTTTTAAGTAGGTTAGTAAGTTTTGGTGGGTAGTTATTTAGGTGAAATTAGACATTCATTTAGTTTAGGATAGGTATCTAGCTAGCTAAGTAGATAATGCAGAGAATGTATTCTGCTGAAGTGCACATGCCTTTTTGGCATCTGATGCAGAAGCCACAGATACTGTATCAGACTGACATTACACAGTTTTCTGAGTGTTAGGCTCTAGTGATGATTCTGTCAAGAAGAGATGTACTACCCCAACAACTGTTTGGAAAAATATCTTTTAAAAGTCAAAGATCTGGTAAATCTGTTCAAATGAAGGAATAAATCCGATTCTTTAGGACCAACCATAAGGGGCAAATTTTAACCCTTTATTAATCAGTGAAGCTTAATTCCTAGTGAAATTGTGCTCTGTCAAATTAGAAGTCCCCATAGCTTGCAGTATGTTATTATTCATTTTTTTGCGGGATCTCGGAATCAACCTTCTTAAACCTTTTACCTCTTTTATGACATTTGGTTTTTACTCTGGTGATGCACTTCTGCTTCTTTTGGTGGGGTTGCCCATGTCTAAAAAAACATGCCTGTGAAGCCGGATTATTAAAGGCTTGAGAATAACTTGTGGAAGGCAAGACTTCCAATTCTGTATCCAAAGAGATTAATGGATGTCTTAACTCATTATGTATCACACCAATAATCTCTAGTACCCTATATTTGTTGGAGGTACTGACTGTGGCAATATAAAGATAGTGTTGACTATATATATAGAACTAGAAGAAGCTGACGCTTCAGAGACAGTGTCAGGTATAGTAGTTTTAAGTGTAGCCTGAGGACGTGTGATTGTGCCCTGTCTAAATCTAACCTGTGCAAGAGTAATAGTGCCAATGCTTGAACTCTGTGTAGGTGTTTTAGGTGAAGGGTGATGTTGTGTGGGCTGTGTTTTACGATGGTGTTGGGAACGTGTTTGAAAATGACGTGGAGATGTAAAAGAAGCAGCAGAGGATGTGTAGAAATTGACTTTTGTGAAAGATTGTCTCTTCATCACTCACATAATCCATTTGATCACAGTTAAATTTTTTGTTTTCTCTCAAAAACTGTTTTTTCATAGGAAGCAATTAGGGATGCACCGATACCAACAACAGTATCGATACTGAACAGTTGCACGAGTACTTGTACTCGTGCAAACTGTTCCGATACCCTGCCGCCTACTCACCTCCCCGCAGTGAAATACTCTAACCAGGGAACTTGGTCATTGTTTACAGAGGATTGTGGGAGGTCTACCTGTACTCCAATCACAACGGAACTCTTACAGATAGTCGCCTGATTGGGCAGAGGAAGTGGTGCATTCTGGGAGGACAGCCGGTGTGAATAGACTGGGTACAGCTTCCACTGGTAAGTAATGTCTGTGTGTGAATAGGGACCGAGGCTCACCAGCTGTTGAGTATTATGATTCCCTCAACACCGACCAGCAATTGGCTGCCTGTGGATTGTGGGAACTGTATTCCTCAGAAGCTGGAGGACCTCCGGTTACATACCTGCCTTTTATCCCTATAATAAATACCTGCATATTAGCACTAGTATGCAGTGACAGTCAGAGATATGGGCCCTCTGTATCCTTCCATCCCTGCTCGTGTCCATATATCCTGCTGTCCCCGTATCCTGCTGTCCATGTTCTTTGTCTCCCTGTGTCCTGCTGTCTCTGTCCTTGTCGTCCTGTCCCTGTATCCTGCTATTCTTATTTTGTCCCCCTTTACCCTGCTGTCACTGTTCTTGCCCATGGTTTTAAAATGTGAAGTTCAGCTCCATACTCTAGATGCTAGTCCTTAATGTTAATAGTCTATAAGCTCCCTGCATGTAAATATTGCCTTTTAAATTAATTGGTGTAGTATTTAGATATACTGTCTGTTTTGCTGCACAAATGCAGCGTTAAGTCAGTTGTGTGAGGTTTTGTGTCACTCTCTGTGGTTTCATGGACCACCAGTGACACTTTAATATGACTGCTTAGGGGAAAGTGCCCCTAGAAATGTTTTAAAATGTCTAGCAAGGTGATGGCCAGCTCTGGTGTATGTAATGTGAGGGATGTGTGTGCACTAAGAAGAAAGGGAGAAATTTACCTTGAGATATTTCCTTTTCTTCTGTGTCCCCCCCCACGGCCATAGACTTCTATGGGTATTGTCTCCTCCCACTAGCTGGTGTAGGATCAATGAAAAACTACTTAAGGAATCCCCTTGCCTCCTCTCGTCAGTCATCTTTTGTCAGAGCTGAAAAATATATAAGGTAGATAGGTTATAGGGCAGGGGTGCCGTGGGGGGGGGGGGGGGGGGCACAGAAGAAAAGGAAATATCTCAAGGTAAATTTCTCCCTTTCTTCTGTGTCCCCTTCCACGGCCATAGACTTCTATGGGACATACGAAAGAAAAAATGTCTATAGGGTGGGAAATATACTTCTATATACAAAAATTTTAACAACGAATTATTGAATAATATTCTTAACGTATGCTTAATTATATGGAAAGATCTTACCCAGCAGGGATAGCTGCAGCTTTCAAGACTCTCCTGCCGAATTTTGCTGCTGCAGATGCTTGAACATCTAAACGATAGTGTTTTATAAAGGTAGAAATGGAAGACCAAGTGGCCGCCTTGCATATCTCTTCTGCCGTAGCTGCCTCCTTTGCTGCCCAGGATGTTGCCATAGCTCTTGTTGAATGAGCCCTTATGGTTCTAGGCGGCTCCTTCCCTGCACTAATATATGCTTCTTTAATGCATTCCATTATCCATCTTGCAATTGAGGGCTTTGAAGCAGATGACCCCTTAAACTTTCCTTGATAATGTACAAATAGAGAATCTGATTTTCTTATCTCTGATGTTCTCTTCAAGTATTCCAGAATACATCTCTTTAGATCCAAGTTGTGCAATCTTTCCTCCTTTCTGTTCTTAGGATCTGGAAAAAATGTTGGAAGAACTATCTTGGTTCAAATGGAAGGCAGAAACTACTTTAGATTTAAATTCACTTTTTGTTCTAAGCACTACTTTGTCGTGATGAAAAATTATATAAGGTTCCTTAGAAGATAACGCCTGCAATTCACTTACTCTTCTTGCAGATGTAACAGCTACTAAGAAAACAGTCTTTAACGTTAGGAACTTTATAGAAGTTTCCTGTATGGGTTCAAACTTGTTTGACGTTGCCAACTGATTCAATACAGTGTTAAGGTCCCAAAGAGGAACAATGCTTCTAACTCTGGGTCTTGATTTATCTATTGCCCGCAGATATTTCTTGACTAGGTCATCTTCAGCAAACTGCTTTGCCAAACAAGCAGAAATAGCAGAAACTTGAACTTTTAAGGATGCTGGGCGAAGTCCAGCCTCATAACCATTTTGCAAGAAACTCAGCAATTTTGGAGTAGAAATTGCCATCCTATTCACATCATTCTTCATACACCATGTACAGAATATTGTCCATACTCTATTATAAATCTTTGCTGTGGATGGTTTTCTTCCAGCAATACTAGTACTGATTACTGACTCAGTCAGGCCTCTTTGCCTCAAGGAATTCCTCTCAGCCTCCAGGCCACTAGTTTCAAAAACTCTGGTGCTGGATGAAACACAGGGCCTTGATGTAGAAGGTCTAGCCTGGCAGGCAGAGGCCAAGGCTTCCTTACCGACATGTTTACTAGACTTGAATACCATATTCTCCTTGGCCAGTCTGGTGCTATTAGAATGACATCCAGCCTTTCTTGTCTGATCTTCTTTATTACCCTCTGGATCATAGGGATTGGAGGAAATACATATGCTAGACTGATTGTCCAATCCTGCGTCATTGCATCCATAGCTTCTGCTTGTGGATGGTACCTTCTGGAGAAGAATCTCTGGCATTTCGCATTCTGACCTGTGGCCATCAGATCTATCAATGGGTGACCCCATTTTTCCTTGATCTGATTGAATACCTCTTGATTTAAGGACCACTCCCCTGGGTCCAATTGTACACGACTCAGAAAATCTGCTTGTATGTTCTGATTTCCTGGTATGTGTATTGCTGATAGAACCGCCAGATTCCTTTCTCCCCATACTAAGATTCTTCTCACCTCTGCGTTTAAGAATCGGCTTTTTGTTCCTCCTTGATTCTTGATATACTGTACTGCCACCATGCTGTCCGATATTATCAGTACTGGCTTCTTCTTCAGCTCCTCCTTGAGAGCTTTCAGACAATAATATATTGCTCTTAACTCCAGTATGTTTATATGTAGCAGCTTTTCCTTTGCACTCCACATTCCTTGTATGGATTTGTTGTGCCAATGTCCCCCCAATCCTATGAGACTGGCATCCGTTGTGATCTTTTGCCATACTGGCTCTGTCAAGAGTTTTCCTTTGTTTAGGTTTTTCTTGCAAGTCCACCATTTCAGTTCTTTTCTTACTTGAGTTCCCAGTGGAATCACTTGAGCTGAGTCTGTTGGACTCTTGTTCCAATGATTTAGGAACCACCTTTGCAATGGTCTGAAGTGTAACTTGGCCCATGGAACAGTCTGTACTGTTGATACCATGACTCCTAGGATGGTCATGTATTCCAGGGATGTATGTTTCTTTTGTCTCCTGAATCTCTTGACCTTGTTGACTAAGGAGTTTATTCTGTTGCGAGAAAGAAACACCTTGCATATTACTGAATTCAATATCAGACCCAAGAACTGCAATTTCTGGGCTGGAACCAACTGGCTCTTTTCCGTATTGATTTTCCATCCCAGGTGCTGAAGGTGGTTTATAGTGATCTCGGTCTGTGTTACTGCTGAATTGAAGGAACTTGCTATCAGTAATAGATAGTCTAGGTATGGCACTATTATTATTCCCTTTCTCCTCAATGGTTCTAAGGCTACTGCTAGTATCTTGGAAAATATTCTGGGGGCTGATGTAAGCCCAAATGGCAGCGCCTTGAACTGCCAATGCCGCCCCTTGAATGCAAATCTGAGGAATTTCCTGCAATTCTGAGCCACCGGAATGTGATGGTAGGCGTCCTGTAGATCTATAGTTGTCATGTAGGCATTGGGCAGCACCGCTTGAATGACTGATGTTACAGTCTCCATTTTGAATCTCTCTTTCTTGATGAAGGAGTTGAGTATCTTCAAGTCCAGAATAGGTCTGAACCCTCCTGATGTTTTTGGAAGCACAAACATTGTGGAATACCAACCTAGCCTTTTGAATGCTGATGGAACTTCTTCTATGACTTGTTTTTCTGCTAGTTCCTGGATTGCTTTTGATAGTTCTGAGGCTTTTATCGCGCTCTGCAGAGTCCTGGAACTCCTGTAGTGATCTTTGTGGGGTCTGCATTCGAATTTCAGCGGGCATCCTGCTTCTAAAAGGTGACGAGTCCAAGAATCCAGATTTGTCTTTTCTTCCCAATTCTTGATAAATTTTCCCAGACGACCCCCGACTGGAGCTAGAAGCAGGTTCCGCTGATCTTCAGGAAAATGCTTTCTTGAATTGATTACCACGAAACCCATCCTTCCTGAATGAACCTTTCTTGGCTTGTGAAGGCTGATGTTTTCATGTTTCATACTGTCTTGAGTTCTGAAAGCGTCTCTGTTCCCTGAATGCCTGTTTCCTACGAAAAGACGTGTGCGTAGGTGATGTTCTGTGTTTCCTATCCTGGGGAAGAAAGGAACTCTTTCCTCCTGTTACTTTCTTAACAATTTCTTCTAGCTGTTCACCAAACAGCAATGATCCTGTGAAAGGTAAGGACACTAACTTGCTTTTTGAAGATGAATCAGCGCCCCAAGATCTAAGCCATAATGATCGTCTGGCCGTAACAGATAA
This sequence comes from Rhinophrynus dorsalis, assembly GCA_037306005.1. NCBI lineage: Eukaryota > Metazoa > Chordata > Amphibia > Anura > Rhinophrynidae > Rhinophrynus > Rhinophrynus dorsalis. The sequence goes on along the minus strand of CM074722.1, from coordinate 344,534,297 downwards.
TGATGATGACCTGGCGGCAGTTCTAATAGAATCCAGAGAGGCGTCACAGACAAAACTGACAGCTTCTTTAATAGATGCAACCTCTTTTATCAATTTAGATCTGGATACAGATGACTCAATATGGTCTTCCAACTCTGAGATCCAAATCTTCGCAGTTCTGGAGACACAAGCCAATGCAGTGGCAATCTTCATGTTTTGCCCCAACAAAGAAAACTGTTTTTTTTAATGAGCTCTCCATTCTTCTATCCATTGAATCTTTCAGCGAGGAACCATCCTCCATTGGAATTGTCATCCTCTTAGCGATTTGAGAGATAGCAGCATCAATTTTCGGCAGAGATACCCATGCAGCAGTTTCTTCCTCTTTGAATGGATACATTTTATGCATTCTTCTTGATGTAGACATTCTTTTATCTCCTTTGTTCCATTCTGTTTTTACTATATCTGCAATGGAATAATGTACAGGAAAAACAGGACCTTCCTTTTTTGAGCCTGTAAATGCCATATCAATAATTCCTTGCTGTTTTTGTTCTTCTGTTAAACCCAATGTCTTGCGCATTAATTTAAGAAATGGCTCAATCTTATCTAAATTAAATGTTCCATCCTCTTCATCAATAATTTCTCCATCTTCTTCCGATGAATATTGGGACATAATATCTATCATACTGCCCTCTTCTGTTTCCTCTCTCCTAGCTGAAGTGCCTTCATCTGGGTCATCTGCCCTCTGTCTTTTTCTGGGCTGATTCTGTAGAGCCGAAAAAGTCTCTTGCATTGATGTCTTCATCCAAGACAGAAAGTCTTGGAATTGGTTGGGTACTTCCATTCCTGCTGCCTTTTTAATGCAATCCATGCAAGGTTTGGCATTATCCTCTGCAGGAATCTTATTGTCACAAGCATTACATAATTTGGTTTTTGAACTGGCTTTATCTTCTTTATTTTCTGCAGGATTCTTATCCTTCATGGTTCCAGACTTGGGAGTAGAAGCCATAAATAAGGGGATAGCTAATAACGTTTAAAACATAACTTTTACTAATTGCTATCATAAAACAAATTTTTGGGCACTAATAATAATAACAACCTGCAAATTCCATACCTTGCTACACCTGTCCTCCCATGGTTTATATAGAGGACCGGCTAGCGTGTGTTCCAAGCTGGAACGCATAAAGGAAGTACATTGAAATGTTATAAATATACCTTCCTACCTTATCCTCCGTCACAGATTACTGCCCCCAGACTGCCACGCTTGCTGCCCCGGACGCTGCACATCCCTTGATGCTGAATCAAGGAGCTCCGTTCGGGATCCTGATGCGGTGAACTCCGGTGTGTTGAACTTCCGGTTCGCGTACTTCCTGTGAGCGCGTCACTTCCAGCTCACACGTGGGCAATTCTGGGTTTCCTCCGGAGGATAAGGGCATGATACACAGGCCGGCACGAAGCGGAGCCTGGTCTCCGGGTACACCTCCCCGGTCTGGGACAGCTTGTAGTGGCCGCTGTAAGTACAATCCACTTGATTGCACAAACTAACTGAGCTGGATAAACCAGCCAGCCTACTCCAGCTGGTGTAGGACCAAAAGACTAACGAGAGGAGGCAAGGGGATTCCTTAAGTAGTTTTTCATTGGTCCTACACCAGCTAGTGGGAGGAGACAATACCCATAGAAGTCTATGGCCGTGGAAGGGGACACAGAAGAAAGAGGGACAAACTAAGCGAGCCATAAAAATGAGAACTAGGGATGCCGAAACCGCCTGCTAACGGCACCTCTCCCCACTTTGGCAGCCTCCTGTTGGTGCAGCTCTCTTCCATAACGCGTGGGAGGTATCGGTAATTGGTATTGGTGAATACCTGAAGGAAAGTATCAGTGCTCATACTCGGTCTCAAAAAAATGGTATCGTGCATCCCTAGAAGCGATCCTTCCATTACTGGCCTCATCCAATGCTTTAAAAACAACAGTATATGTACACGTTTGCAGCGACTCCTTAATTCCCTCAATTTGATTGATAATTTCATTAAGTTTAGCCTCTCGGTATTGTATAAGTGATCTCATTAAATTGAATGAAAACTGGTCTACAGTGTCATACCATATGGTTTGAAGTTGTTTGTCTTGAAAACCACAGGGCCTGTAAATTCCCAAGCCTCTTGGAATTATCTTATGGTCCAGCATGGAATCCAACCAGTGGTTCATTGTGCAAACTTTCCAATGTCAGGAAGGTTTTACGTATACTGAAATTATTTTCTTTATCTACTGGTTGTTTGTTGTCTTGGTATCTCACACACACACACACACACACACACACACACACACACACACACACACACACACACACACACACACACACACACACACACACACACACACACACACACACACACACACACACACACTTGTGTTGATTCTATCCGGATTTAAATACCATGATAACAAAAGACAAATATTACTATCAATATAACTATGCAGTACAGGTTAATGAGGATTTAGGCAGCTACCAATGAAACACTATAAATACCAAAAAACACAAATTTAGATAGATATGTTATGTGTATGTATCCTTGTTCCACAACGAAGAACTGCTCATCATCTAGTCAATCACAACACACAGGGCAACATGTAATAATATATTCATATATACAGGCATACACGAAATAATTCAGTTTTAATGATGTAAGAAAATTGAGCGACATTTTATAATGAAATAATAATACAAAAAAAAAAATAAAAAAAAAACACTATTTAACATTTTGCTGCATGGTCTTGATAATCTGGCAGCAACAAGACAAGAGGATGGGGGGGGGGGGGACAAAAAAAAAAACCAAAAAAACAACAAAAAAAAACAACAACAACTTGTCAACTTGTGATTTTTCACATTATAAAGCCGTTCTCACAGAGACCGCTTCATCCACGCACCGTACTGCTGAGCTCTGCCCAGTGCTCAGTTGTAAATAAAATTGAACCTGGAGGGGAAAGGCAGAGTAAAACATTGTACATTACTGTGTTAGAAAACATCTTACATATTAGAAACTGCCTCACATTGACCCTCCTTTTCTTGAAAACCCTCAATGCATTCAACCAAGTCGCAAGTTAGATTATAAACTTAAGATAAAAGGTCTACTTTAGTCCTGGATTACTGTAAAATCCCAGGTATGATACACAGGTGTACATTATACCCAAAATTTTAGGGTAAAACAAAAGTGACTATGTATAATATGCACACTTGTTTTCCCAGTGTCACAATTTTTTTTTTTTAATCTTGCAACTCTGATTCCCTCCCTCCCCCTTCTCAAACCCTCCAGAGTTCAATCCAGTACCCTGGCAGAGTCACAGCGTATAGCTAGGCACATTGGATCTATACTATTGCCCTGCCAAGACCTTGTGGTCCTCACAGGGCATTAGCATTGGCTTAAAGGAAGAGGTCCTGACAGGGCACCCGCTGTGACCCTGTCAGTCTGTCGTACAGGACTTCGGAGGGGGTGAGAAGGATGTATATTACAACCCCCCACTTCACATAAGGTTGTGCGTATTCTACACAAGATTTTACAGTAGTTTGTTTCACAGAGAATTAAAGTTGCTATACGTTGTACTTGCAATATTTTAGAGCATTGGATATTTATACTTCGGTGACACAGGGTAGATCTGATAAAAACCACTAATCAGGCCCATTTGCACAGTTAAGTATTTTACAAGCTTCCTGGAACTTTCATGCACACACAGAAAAATGAAGCAATACTGAAGCAAACCAACTATGCACACAAATTCCCACCAATTTAAAGAGTAGTACATTACATTAATCCTTTGCGTGCCAGACAGGTATCAAACGATATCTCTCTGGCACTCAAAGTGTTAAAATTGCCATCTGGATTCAACACAGTTCACCTAGACTCCAGTTATTCTATTGCATTCAGTGTAGAGTCACTGACTACGGTTGTCCATAAAATCACATTCTAATCACTCACTTTGTGACCATTTGAATGATTAGAACTTCTGAATAAAGCAACTGCCAGAAGTGGGGTACCCTTGGTTTTTCAGTAAGAAAAGCCCTATAACACTTTTTAATTTAAAAATTAAAAAATATTTTTGTCCTTTAAAAGGACCTTTAAAATAAATTACTTATGGGAAAATTTGTTTTCCAAGGTAAAGGTGAAAGATGCTTTTTAGGAGCCAATACATGGATGGAGATTATATTTATTTTACATATTCCCTAAAACTGCATATGGACCAGATAGTACCACATCATATGAGAGATACATGTAAATTAACTTTGTTCTTGCCTACTTTACAAAGAAAATAACATGTATGCTTTAACAGACACAATACTACTCCGTTCAATGGGCATTATTATTCAGTCGGTAGTTTTCTCCGATTTCCCTGCACAGCATTATTATATAGGACATACCTGCTGAGAAGCTGCGGAAGACTGGAAATGATCGGACCGTATCCAGGAGCATTGTCGTACAATTCAAACAAAGGGGCTGCCACAAGTTTGTAGTTTTTTGGGACTGCGAACAGTGCTAAAGATAAAGTCAGACAAAATATTGTATTTACAAAACTTTATTGGCACATGTACAAAAAAACATAAGTATACTAAAAACGTAGAGCAATAGCAAAACAGTTTTGAAGCGGGTGCTGGACATCAGACACTTGTGTAATAATACAGAGTAATGGGATGAGGAAATAATTTGCAGTTACAGAACTAAAGAGGCTGCATTCAATAATCTAGTGGTGCAACTCTGGAGTAAACGAACTGCACCATACATACATAGTAAATTAGGTTGAATAAAGACACATGTCCATCAAGTTCAACCTTCTCCTCATACCCCAGTAATTGTATAGCTTTCCTGCTACCAAATAAGTTAGTCTTTTTCAGATCTTCCTGATCTGCCTACTAATACACAGTATAACTCTGTATGTTCCCTTTGGAAAGAAATGTATCTAATCTTCTCTTGAATGTATCCATTGTATCTGCCATAACCACCTCCTTGGGCAAAGAATTCCACACCTCACTGTAAAAAAACCCTTCCTCTGCTGAAGTCTAAACCTTCTTTCCTCTAATCTCAAGGGGTGTCCCCTGGTCATCTGACCAAGCCTTGGAATAAATAGCTCACCGCAGAGATCCTTGTATTGACCTCTCATATAGTTGTACAATGTGATAATGTTTATCTGTAAGAGGAGACCTTAGCAAAATGCTCAACAATTTAATGTAGCTTTTTAACATGTTTCTCCCCTATGTTGCCACTGGTTTCCTCCAATGCAACCCATAGGACATATGTGTCCAACATGTGGACTGTGGGCCAGATGCCCATGAACCAAGGTGTGACTCTTGTGAAATGATTAACCTAACTGGCTAGCACCTATGAACTAATAAGCCATTAGGGCCCAACTACCACGCTACAGTTCCCCAAACAGGTCACTGCAGAGTGCCTGCATTTTTACAGACAATCAAGACTGATTGTTACATAGCACAGGGCTTTAGCTGCGCACCAGTGTACAGATCATGTTGATTATCCCTTTTGTATTACTGCTATAAACCATATCTTAAATAGCTAACAGGTTATTACTGCACCATATGGGGGAAATCAAAAGCCCCACTGATTTAAATGGGGATTTAACCCCCTGAACACTAGTAGTCTCCAACACACTAACAAGTAATGCTTTGGAAACCTTTCTAGAAATCAAGCGGTTTAACCCCTTGGTGACATGGGCTTTTATTTACACAATAGGACAAGCTCAATCCTGGCCTTTTTAGTATGCATTTGTTCAACTATATTTTTCCTCTATGTAATTTAGTATACCCCACACAAATTTTATACCATTTTTAAAGCATAAGTACAGCTTTTTTTGATACCTCATGTATATGTATAGCCCATCATTTAATTTGATAACATAAAAAAGGTGAAAAACATTTTTATATGTTTTCCTGTAATAATTTGTGCTCAGTTAGATCATTTTAACAGGCACTGGATAAAAAAGGTATGAACATTTGTTCATACCTCCCAAGTGTCCCTTTTTAGGGGGGTACTGTCCCCATAACACAAAAATTCTTATGCCCCTCTTTCCCGCCCTGGTGTCCCTCTTTCAGGAGATCACACTGTGTGATGTGCATCCAAGTATATCACATTGCTCCACAGCAAATAAAACTCACATTAGTGTTTGTTTAAACTTCATTATGTAAGTTTATAAAACAGATCTGTACAAATAATTTTATTTGGCCATGCTCTAAATAATGTATTCAGTTCCACAATGAGGACTTAATAAGTCAGTTCCTTTTTTTGTTTTGCTTTAACCCCACCTACCTGTCCTGCTCCCAGTACAAGTGCTAGAGTGCTCAACTCTTTGTGACAGATACCTTGGAGGAGAAGCGAGTTTTGAAGCACCACCAATAGAGGAGTGCGTGTGTGCGGTAGTACATGGACGTAATCCCAGTACAAGTGCCCCATATTTGGCCATTTGGGGCACTGGGAGCTCTGATCACAGTGTGGAAGAGAGAAGCAGATAAAATTGACAAAGTCAATGTATACTTATATTGCCTTTGTCATGTGGTACCACAGGCAAAAGTGATTGCTATAGCAGTGATCACGTGCGGAGCCACCAGGAAGAGGCTGAAACGGACTGCACCACTCCTGAAGTCAGTTACAGCCTTCCCATAATGACCACATCTTGCCTGAGGGCATTAACCCCTAACATGCCAGTACAGTCTTCCTGCAAGGATGGATTTCTGTGATGGTCTTGGCACATCACCTGGCACTAACAGGTTAAAGCCCCATTTAAATAAATTTATATAGCGCCACCACACACACTGTACAACTTGTTTGTCCCAGAACAGCACATCTTTAGCTTCCTGAATAAAACGCAAACTCCTAAACATGATGTATAATCACCTAATCAGTCTCTTTAGACAGGCATGGGAAATCTCAGAACATGAGCCTTACCTTTCTCCTGCAACTGTACTAGGAACAGCTTCTTGTGTTCTTTGGGTTTTGTGATGTGAGCAGGAATGTATGGGTACTGGAAAGACAAACAGATATGATCATTACACAAAGGGCTCATGGACATCCTATAATCAATGCTCCTATTATTGTGAATCTTAAAAAAAGTAGAGTTATCAATAAGATACGTGTTGCAAGGAGTAGCCTCTGTGACTTCAAGTATCTATTTTGTAGGTCTAGAAACTGGACCATGTGACAAATCATGTTGTCATTTGTGGAGATTTGTCATCTCTGAGCAGGGATTTTAGTCCATGAGGCCCAGTCTTTTATTACAGTGTAAATGGCACTGACGAATGCCCACAGTAACGGCCAATGGCCTGTTACACTGCTGTTTTATTGTGACTGGTCATTTGTGTCCTAAAATAAACCCTTGCATTTTTAGCATACTAGGCTATGGGCCTAAAAAGATGCAATTCAGAAGGAAGCCACATGCACCTTAAATGGCAAATGAACCTTTCCATTTACATGGTATTTTTAAGTCCTTGAATGAGACAAAGGTCTCCATGTATTGCTTTGCAATGTGCTGGAGACCTCTCTAGCATTCAAGGGGTTCAAAGCCCCATTTAACCCTCTGAGTGCTAGGGAGGTATCCAGCGCATAATACTTCCCTGGCACTCAAAGGGTTAAGCCAATTGGAATTTGTGGAATTTTAATTTGAGTTTGACAGTGCAGTTGCTTTGCTCCACTATTGCAGGTCCTTCGGTTGATGAATAAAGCGTGAAACACTGTGCTCTGTTTTACCCACGTCTTTCAAACTGTATGTGAGGTTAGAACCTTAAGAGTCACTGCTCTTTAATTACATAAAAGAAACATTTGGACTTTGTCATGTTCACTTAACCCTTTCAGGACCAGAGGTGTGCAGAATGCTTTGCAATGTGTTGTGCACCACTCTGGTCCTGAAGGTGTTAATAAAGATATGAAACAATTAGAAGCATTCTCACTATTCAAACCTTTCCTACACAGCCTGACGCTTTACACCAGGGTCACAAACCTGTGGGGGTTCAAAGTTCGGCCTCCACCAGTTGCCAATACAGTCATCGATAACCCAGTCCTGCTGTACTCCATCCTGACGGCCAAGGATCTACAAAAGAGTAAATAATCAGAAACATTAACACTGCATGGCTGAGAACGCTCTAGTGAACCCCCAGAACACATCAGCATCATCATCCACTACTAAACTGCTCTACACCCATCATACCTACCACCTAAACGCCACCATTTCACTCCAATTTTTAACTGTTCTCAGCATGGCTGCTTCGTTTTCCCGCTTACAAATGCGACAACCTCCTTTATTAAACGAACACTAACACCTAAAGAAGTTAAATTGGTTTATAACTTTAAAGGGATAGTAGTACCTGTATTAACCTGCTGAGTGCCAGAGTGGTATGGAACGCATTGCAAAGCAATGCATTCCATACCACTAGCAATCAAAGGGTTAAAGTGGAGGTCTGAGTTTTTATTTTTTTAACACGTAGTGCTATATTTCAATACTGACAGTTTTGTAGTTCAAGCGCTATTCAATCTGAAAGGATCCCACCCCCCATTTCCCCTGCATCACTATGCCTCTCCTTCTGGCCTGGATGGAGCGCGGCGAGGGACAATCTTCTGTTAACAAAAGGAAAATCCTGCCCTCCTTCCTCAAGGGGGACAGGGTTTTCCTTATATTTACCGAGTGAAGATTTCTCACTCTGCATCTGTCCGGTCCCACAACCGGTTTCCAGGTCCAATGGGAGGCGGCCAGAAAGGGGATCATTTGACTGAAAAAAAATATACGTTGTAGGGTTTATCCCCGTGAGTAAAACAAGGGTACTCCCACTGCTGAGAGATATTTTATTAAAAGATTATAACAGCTCAAACTTGAATTTTTTAGGTGCAATATCACAGTGGCCTAAAAATTTACAGTGGCGCTGTTGCTACACCATCCTATGGAGATTTATGGTCTATGGACCAGAGCAGTCCATAGGATGGTGTAACAGCGCCACTGTAAATTTTCAGGCCACTATGATATTGCACCTAAAAAAAATTCAAGTTTGAGCTGTTATTTTTTAATAAAATATCTCTCAGCAGTGGGAGTACCCTTGTTTTACTCAGGGGGATAAACCCTACAACATACATTTTTGTTTACATTTTAACCCTTTGAGTGCCAGAGGGGTATGCAACGCATTGCTTTGCAATGCATTGCGTACCCCTCTGGCACTCAAAGGGTTAAGTATTACTATCCTTTTAATACAAGTATTACTATCCCTTTAAAGGGGAACTTTCACCCCGCAATAACTTAACGTTGTCTTATTGCTCACCTGGCGACTAGCTGCTTAGTAGCGCTAGTCGCCAGCAATATTACCCGGTTCAGCAGATATCGGCTTTTTGCCGATGGTGACAGGAGCAGGAAGCACGGACGTCTCTTCACAGTGACGTCCGTGCGCCTGCGCTGTCAGTCCCTTTTGCACCGTGTGGTGCAAAAGGGACTGACAGCGCAGGCGCACGGACGTCACTGTGAAGAGACGTCCGTGCTTCCTGCTCCTGTCACCATCGGCAAAAAGCCGATATCTGCTGAACCGGGTAATATTGCTGGCGACTAGCGCTACTAAGCAGCTAGGATGTTTGTCAGAAGCAGTCATGCTCAGTAGAGACGGCTGTGCGAGCTGCAGCCATGTGCAGTAGAGGCTGCCCGCTCTACGGCCGATACGGAGCGGGGCACTCCGAATTCAGACCGGAGTCTTCTTTGCGCACCTTCCTGGGACCACGGTCTGAATTTGGAACGCGCCGCTCTGTATCAGCCGCAGCGCATTCGGGCAGTCAGTACTACGCATGAATGCAGCGCTGCCAGTGTTTGCCCGTGTACACGGGCTTTAAAACAAGTTTAACCATAAGAGACAAATAAAAATATCCATGGATTTAAATGGAGTTTTTTTTTTTTATCCCCTAGAGAATCAATGGGCTGGAGATCACTAGCATTCAGGGGAATAAAAAGACCCATTTAAATCAATGTGGATTTTTACGTTGCTTTGTTCACTCACTCACTCACACACACACACACACACACACACACACACACACACACACACACACACACACACACACACACACACACACACACACACACACACACACACACACACACACACACACACACACACACACACACACACACACACACACACACACACACACACCTTTGCCTGATTTTTAAGAAACCTTGACATTAATATTTATATTTACTTACTTCTGTCATTAGACGCTTCAGTCCTTCCACTTCATCCTCTCCAGGATTGAGTTCACCCCCAGGCCTTTAAGGAAACAAAGAAACACCTTATATATTAAACCCAGATGTGACTTGAGCTGCATACTACAGTCACAGCCTCGGAAAGACACTAGTTTCCCTTTTCAAACCAATGGCAATATAGATTGTCAAGACCCTTTTACAGACTGCGGTGATGTGACGGCCAACTACAGAGAACTACACAAATTGCTATAAAGTAACAGTATTGGATCGTTTTTGTTTTTTTTTTTTTCCCCTAATCACATCAGAATGTTACCACTTCTCCTTCAAGGGAAACATCTCATTAAAAGAGATGGTGATCCTTTATTTTGACTTTATAAATCCTGCAAATGCATTACAGGTAATTTTGTCTTTATCAGAACCCTTTCCGTGCCAGAGGGATGCTCAACGAGTTGCAGAGCAATGCATTGAGCTACTCTCTGGCACGCAAAGGATTAATTATTTTAAAACTTATGTTCTTGACAGTAGGCTCTCTGGTTCTTGGTTTCCAGATTTTTCCTGTCCAATGACCATCACATCAAGACAGTGACACAGTGTAGCTGCAGCACTGAGAGCTCATCATTATCCCTAAGAGAAAGCCCTTTGCAAACAAATCCGATGAGCAATGTCAGGCACATCAAAGTGTTTTAAAAAAGCTATATGTAATAATAAGTATAAGCAATTTGAATTCACATAGAATGCGCTTGCAAAATATGTAAAGTCAGAATAAAATGTTAACATCACTTTAACATTAAAGATCCTATTGATTTAAATGATAGAGATCTACAATTTGTTGCTCGGCAATGCACTGGGAACTGGGGAGTCCGGGGGGGGGGGGGGGGGAGACTTGCCCTTCCCTATAGTTGCCCCTCCATATAATCATATGGGCTGGGTAGGCTGGCCAGAAGGTCAAATTATGGGCTTTGCCCCCCCCGGGAAAAATTTCTATGGACGCCCCTGCGTTGGAGACTCTTTATTTGTACCTTATGCAGCAGTTGGTTTGCAGCAGAAGTGCTATAGTTCTTAGTAAACAACTCCAATATCTTTCCAACAGTGTTACTATCCACAAACTCACAGCTTAAAGAAGGTAGTGCCCAGCTGCAGTAAAAGGACATGGGGCAATCGGTGTTCATGTACAATCAGAACTCCCTCCACTGTCCTCCTCATTCCGATCTTATCGAATTCCTCCCGCATCCGCTGAAATCTCGCAGCCACTGAGCTGTCCTTCTCATATAGAGGCTCTTTAGTACCGAATGTGTAATTAGTCAGTGGATACCTGAAAAAAAAAAAAAGTCAGTCTGTGATTACACAACTAGTATAGAAAGCACAAAGTAGTCAACCCAAAAAAATAAAAAAGTGTTTTACTCACAATGTAAGATCACTTGTTTATGTAATTCTCACCTATAACCTACACCATTGCTATACAACTAATCTAATGACATACAGAAACCTAATCTGTAAGGTTCCTTCTTAATCCAGTGGCGCAAAGCAAAAATTTGCAAACTCCCCCCTCCATCCAAGGGGGTTGCAGTTTTCAGGATGCATGAGGAGGGCAAAGGAAGAGGAAATACATGGTCTAAGAGGCACTTGAAATTAACTAGTACTTTGAGGCAAAGGAAGTTAAACTGGTCGGACCCAGTAAACCAGGGCTCAAAATTTCAAGCTACTAGCCCGGCCTGAAAAGTTACTCGCCATCAGTTTCCGTGCCTAGCCCCACCCATCTCAAGTTCTCTTTGATGAAATGACACTGCTGCCCACACTCTGTCCACACACTGCCCACACTGTGTCCACCCTCACACCCTGTCCACAAACACTGCCCACACTCTGTCCACCCTCACCACATACTGCCCACACCCTGTCTGCCCTTCACACACTGTCCACATTGTCCACCTCAACACTGCCCCCCAAACACTGTCTACCCCCACATTGCCCACACTGTCCAACTCCACTCTGCCCAAATTATCAAAGAGGGACACTTATGTCTTAGGTGGTGTGTGTGTGTGTGTGTGTGTGTGTGGGGGGGGGGGGGGGGAGGGGGCAAGACAGGTGAACTGGGCATTACTGAAAAGTTTTAGGTAATTTTGTATGAATAGATGATTTAGAACAAAGCCAAAGTATTTTAATTACAGAGACTAATTTATGAACCCATACACTGAGTTGAATCAAACATTAACGTTAGTTTTACTACTAAGCAATTTGATACTCTAATATACACTCCATAGGGTTTGCTCTCCTAAAAAGAGGGATAACAGTGTAAGAATAAGGGACATAGGAATTTGGGTCTTAAAGATGGCCACTTCTGAAATATGTAGAAGTTGGTGAAATCATAACCAAATAGACTTGTAGTACAAGAAAAACACTAGATAAGCACAATTTATCCATACATACTGTAATGTGCTGCTAGTATTCACTGTATACAGCACAAATAGGTCATGCTATTAAACTCCCTGGCAATCAAGGAATTAGTTACCTCCCAGTGGATTCCTGAGACTCACTCAAGACCAATGTCTCTTTTTCCCCTACTTGCAGCCATCGGTGGACCATAAACCTTTGAGTGCCAAAGAGGTAAGCAACGCATTGCTCTGTGTGTATGGTATGTATAGATGTGTATCATCACATTACTCCACAGCAATAAAAATATAGTAATTCAGGGCTATTGGTACTCATACTCACTTCATTTAAGGCAGGGCTGGATGGACTATTTTATATGTTTGATATCCAATACATATTATGGTATAAAATAAACAGCAAATAAATATGTATCAGATATTAATCATAAAAAATAGCCCAGCCAGCCCTGTCTCAACCTTCAACTGATGTGAGTATGAGTATATTAATGGGCCTGAATACTGCAGTTTTATTGCTGTGGAGCAATGTGATGATATACGTTACACAGTCTGATCTAAAAAAAGAAAAGGGGAATGACAGGACAGCATAACAAGTGGCAGAGGGAAGACAGACATATACACAAATAAAATATAAGACTATGTGTAGTATTATGATATAAAATAAACAGCAAATACAGAGGCTTATATTTTATTTGTGTATATGCCTGTCTTCTAGTGCCCCTTGTTATGCTGTCCTACCGTTCCCCTCCTCTTTTTAGATCAGACTGTGTAAAGAGTATCATCACATTGCTCCACAGCAATAAAACCTCAGTAATTCAGGGCCATTCGTTTACTTATATGCAGTTCATTTGAGGGTTAAGCCAGGGCTGGCTTTATTGAATGTATTAACTCGCATCTACATGCTGATAGAGACACATTATTACCATGAAAAAAAACCTTATTGACAGCTGGATAGATAAAGGCTCTGGTACTAGCCGGACTCTCTATGGGCCTTATGTATAAAAAGTGGAGCAGTTTTGGAGCAGACCAACTGCACTGTAGAAGACAAGCAGCAAATGCTCCCACCCCACGTGTCAGCAGTTTTCCCCACCAGCCAGGCCCCTGTATCATCCCCATGAGAGGCCCCCCTGATTTCTTGTTCAGTTCCCTCCAACGTACTATATATCTTTACCCTCCTCCTGCTCGTCAGATGCCACGCTACCTTTCAGGAAGGATAGTACAAACTCTGCAATTTGGACATTCGGGACAAATGGCTTGTCAGAGATTAGTTGAGCTGGGCCTCTGTGGCATTCATGTCCGTCTGCTCCCAAGAGTCTGAAGCAGTCACCGGCATATGGAAGAGAAGGCAGCTTGAAGTGCTTTCTGTGGGTGGATGTGAAGGGGCACAACATGGAGTATGACTAAAGTTAGGGGACACGAGGGATAATGCAGATCCCAGTGAATAAAGCATCCTCAACTTTGTGTGGCTCATACGCTTCACTGTTCATCCAGCTTTCATCACCGTCCCCACTCCTCTCCATCAACACCGCCCGTCATATACAGTTGGTAGCCAATGAAAGAGGAGTATCCTCTCTCATTAGCTGCAGTACAGTTGTAGAAACTTGAATAGCTATAACATTCGTGGCTGCTCACAGCTAAACTCAGGGCTTCAGCACCCTTAGCCATCACCTAGCGATGCCCCTGGCCGCATGCCACCAATCAACTCATTTTCGGCATCTCGCCACCTAGTGAGCCAAGTGGCTGAGGGCTCCATGGGAGGGTTGAGACAAAAATAAAACCAAGCAGGGCAGAAACCTGGGAAGCGGGACAGCGGGTTAACGTGGCAGGACAGTTGGCAGCTATGCGTCTGGTCACCTTATATTGCAGGGAAAGGGGCCATTTCCACATTTCATTTTAAGCCCTGCAGTAAACTACTGAGCCTGGACTTTCATGCATCCCTAGTAGTTAAATCCATGATTTAACCTCTAATCACAACCTCCAATGTTTCCCCATAGTCAATCTCTATTATCTAATTCAGAGGTGGGCAATGTGAGGCATTTCCGCTACTTCCAGACAACTCCCTTCTTTTCCTACCAGCAGCACGAAGACTTAAAGGGATAGTTAATACTTCGTTTTATCTTTATTTTATTTTGTAGGCATTAAAAAAACATGAAGAATGATATAAGTCTTATCTCTCAAACCTTTATGGTTTATGAGATATTCACAAGCAAAGTTCCCCTCCCCGCTCCTTTTACCTAGTGTAAGCCATCTCTTCTCAGATGTGAGTCTGGTTGTATGACAGTACAGTAACAGAAGGGGACAATTTTCTTTGTATGAAAACAATGAAAGCCCTTCCCCCCTTGACAAGTTTTTCAGCTTTTTCCATTATCTTAATTGAAGATTGTCCCTCTCTGCAGTCTACCTGGGCATCTCCCTTCTGATCTGGTTGAACAGGGGGGGGATACTTTGTTTGTGAATATCTCTTAAACCATAAAGGTTTCAGAGATAAGACTTATATCATTCTTCATGTTTTTTTAATGCCTACAAAATAAAATAAAGTTAAAATGAAGTATTACTATCCCTTTAATTTTGCTCGACCTTATCTAATCAGTTACTCTGTCTCACTTATCACCCTTATAAATGATTGGGTCCAGATTTAACATGTAAATCTCAACAGACTATCTTTCCCCAGAATCTTATCCAACCCAATACCCTCTAAAAAGTATTCTTTCCTTAGGACACAAATGAATGATTCATAATATTAGTCCTCAGGATACTGCAACAAGTTAGGTTTTCATGACAATCATGCTTATTTACAGGTGGTTAATCTATGGCTCAGTGGGATTGTAACTGAGCTGTCAGTTGTCTGTGCTTACTTAGGGTTATCCCAAAAACATGTATTGGTGTGTTTCAAGGACAGGAGCTGAGAAGCAATGCATTGTCAAACGTCAGCAGTAGTGTACATTTTAAAAGCAGATGGAACATAAGATCAGGTATATATGTAACTAGGACTATGACATGGAATAAGTGAGGAAATCCTTAACCCTCTGAGTACCATAGAGGTATCCAACACATTGTGCAGATTTACAAGATATCCACACATGCTCATATGAGAATTAAACAGTTGTCTTCTGGTTCTCACTCTCCTCACAGAAATGAATTACAAAAGTTCTAATAATGTGGTTACATAGCTGTAGTTGTCATGATTCAGAAAGAGGATAGGCAGGGATCCACTATACCTGTTTCTTTGTATAATGTGGCTAAACTGCTGGAGGACACAAATAGAGAGCTACTCTTGCATATAAAGTGGTTGTTTAAAAAATAAAACATTAGTGCATTGTGATTCCTCTTCTCTGCCCACACAGTTTGTCTTTGGGATTAATGTATCTATAGAAATTACTATAAAAAGAGTTCCCCATAAATAGCAGTTTTTACATTAAAATTAGAATAAACCACTTGAGTGCTAGTGTGGATGTCCAAACCTCTAACACTCATAGGGTTAACAAGAAACACTTGTAACTGAATACACTGGAGAGTTTCTGGGATCCCTTTCCTCAGTTACTAAAACAAACATTGTGAAAGGAATGAGGAGCATTGGAGAACAAGAGTTATACCGGGTATAAACTAGACAACAGCATAGACACACCCACAGCACACATTAATAAAGCTGTGACATCACAACCAGGCGCTCTGTCAAAGGAAATGAAGCTGTCACTGGAAGCTTCTGTACCGTCACAGTAAGAAACTAGACGCCAGGGACAAACCTCTACAATTGTGGCTGTTAGTTTATAAATTTGCTGCGCCAAATGATAAAAGTTTTAACTTTTTTTTATATTAATTGCCCATTAAAATACAATAAGACAAAATTGGTGAGAAGTCAATGAAAGCAAGTGACCATAACACAATGATAAATTAAAACTGTCAAAATGATCTGCTTAAGCTATAATAACTATTGAATTTAACATGTCACAGTAGCAGGAGTACCCTCATTTTACTAAGCTGTACAATGAGATTGCATGGTCTTGCTCTGTCCCCCCGTTTTCATTACCTATTTCCCCTTAAATTTGTGCACATGACCCTACAATAGTCACCAGTGAGTGACTGGGAGAAAGAATGGTGAAGGTTGAGTGGGATGTACCAAAGCTGCTTAGATTATGTGACCAGAGTTTCAATTTAATAGGTTACATTCATAAAAATATTCTGCATAAAAGGGGATGTCTTGAGCAGACTGTTTTTGATGCAGGAAACACACTGTGGGGATGCACCGATTCATGTGCAGCAATGAAGAATGTAATTTTCTTAAGTGGCCTCTATTAAAGGGACAGTAAGGTTTCACAATAAAATCAGTTCCAATTAATCTTCATAGTATTTGGGCCATGAAGAGTGTTATTTCAATACTGTCAGAGCTGTAGTTCAAGAGTAACTGAATAATAAAGTATCACCCTCCCGTCCCTTTTACTGATATAACACTGCCCACCTCAGAGCAACAAGACAGTCCGGATGGATTGCAGAGAGGGACAATCATCTGTGGGCCTAAAGAAAAACCTGTCATAGGGTGCAAGATTTTCCTTATGCTCTCTGTAAGAAGATTGTCCCTTGCTATGAGCTGTCTGGTCAATGGACCATATTCAACATCT
This sequence comes from Rhinophrynus dorsalis, assembly GCA_037306005.1. NCBI lineage: Eukaryota > Metazoa > Chordata > Amphibia > Anura > Rhinophrynidae > Rhinophrynus > Rhinophrynus dorsalis. The sequence goes on along the minus strand of CM074722.1, from coordinate 344,517,100 downwards.
GAAGGGAGGTGGCTTACACTAGGTAAAAGGGTGGGAGGGGGATACTTTATCATACAATTACTCATTAACTACAACTCTGACAGTATTGAAATAACTCTCCATGGCCCCAGTACTATGAAGATTAATTGGAGCTGCTGTTTTTGTGAACCATTACTTTTCCTTTAACCCTTTGGGTGCCATAGGGGTACATAATGCATTACAAATCAATGCATTCATACCCATCTGGCACTCAAAGGGTTAAAGGGATAGTAATACTAATAATTACTAATCCCTATATTGAAGTCATATTAAAAAGAAATGTATTGCCCCCAGTGTCATCTCTCAAACCTTTATGGTTTGAGAGATAATCGCTCCTAAAGTTCACCCCTCCCTCCCCTTTCCCCGAAGTCAGCGTTCTAGCTGACTGCAGGGAAGACTGTCGCACGACCGTCAGGTGGCTCTGCAGCACAGCCAAGATCGTGTTAATAAAAAAAAGAAAAAAATTTCACTGAAACGGTCTCGGCTCTGCTACAGAGCCGTCTGATGATCGTAAGACCGGATTTCGCTTCAGTCAGCTACATCTCCGAGTGGAAGGGGGAGGGAGACAGGAACTTTGAGCAATTATCTCTCAAACCATAAAGGTTTGAGAGAGGACACTGGGGGCAATACATTTCCTTTTAATATGACTGTAATATAGGGAATTGTAATTAAGTATTACTATCCCTTTAAGTTGAGGTGTGATCACATAACTCTAGCATCCCTCATGCTTCCTTTCCTGCCACTTGCGCCCACGGTTGGCCCACATTAACAAAATAAAAAGTGAAGCAATTTGGGGGCAAATCAACACCACCACAGAAACAAACAAACTGTAATTTAGTTGGTGTTTTAACCATTTTAATACTACATGTTTACATAGACACCTCTGGCATTCAATTGATTAATCACCCCATTTAAATCAATGGCAACCTTTTTGGTTGTTTGCATAGGGTGCAGCTGATTTGGTTCTCAGGTGCAGACCCCGCACAATAATTTATTTCGTTCAGATTATGTGTGCCATTATAAGTTCTCAGCCCTATTTTATACAGCACTGCAAAATATATCATTATATATAAATAAAACATGCTGATAATGCTTTGCTCCAGAATTGCTCCACTTTGGGTTTTCTGTACTACCACTGCCCAGACCCCCAGTGCAGTATCTCACAAGTTGATGGTTCTCTCCAGTGTCAGTGGCTTGGTTTGCTGAATGTATTTGTTCCCGAACTGATTCACCCCACGGGGCCACCCGGTTTGAGACCGATTCGGAGGCAGCACCGACATCCTAGGATCTTATGTAGGAAAACGGCTGACTCAAAAGAAATCTCGATGTCCGATCAGGTTTTCCCCGTGATGCCCGGTTGCACAGGCCCAATTCAGTGTCAGGCCCGCGGTACAGGCCGAAACACAAAATCGCTCACCGGAAACGAGCTGACATCACTTCCGTGTGCGCATCTCTTTGCCGTCACAGTCCGGCAACCTCCTAGCATCCCGGAAGCGTGGGGCAACTTGACTCAAGCGTTTATGGGAGTTGTAGTGTTTGGTGGGATGAGTGGAAAACGGGGGTGTGTAGCAGGAGCCGGTGATCCCGTCATCAAGAAAGACAAACGGGAATGCCGAGCACAATTGTCAGAGGGATTTATAGACCAAAGTGGCAGAGAGTTGGCAAAGCGGGCATGGGAAAGGAGACAATCCGGAGAGTTCGGTGAGTATGGAAGACACGTGTGGCTATGTCAATCATATCACATAGCTGTCTCAGATATCTGTAGACAAAGTCTGCTTTATATTTCCTTTCCCTTGATTTTTGCTGTCCCGAGTTTAAAACGTTGCGTTAACCCTATCTGGGAGTTTTCAAAACGAATAGACCTGGAGATGTTTGAAATATTAATCTATACATGTCCCCATCGCGGGTGGTTTAGACCAAAGTTAGTCAGTTGTCGGACCTCCATCTGCTGGGGACTTGTACTCCCATTATGCATCAGCAGTAGTGGGAGGTTGTTGGGAATTGTAGTCTCTAATCGGTTAAGTCCCGACAGATGGCTGGAACTGTTGTATTCGATCTTTCCCCACTTGTACTCACCCAGAGATGTTCCAATAAATCTTCAAGGAACCCTATACGTGTATCAATGGGTCCTTTAAATCGGACCTGTCATTTTAGTGTATTATTTTTAAATGAAACATTTGTATTTGTTTTCTAAGATACACCTTTTTGTTTTAAGTACCAGAGAGTGGTGTGCAATGCATTGCTTTCCACCATTGCATTCACGCCTCTCTCTGGTCCTTAAAGGATTCTAAGATTTTACAACCTGAATAATGAGTCTCCCTTTTACCTTCTGGGTTAAAGGGATAGCAATACTTAAAATGTAAAAAAAATATATATATGTTGTAGGGTTTATACCCCTGAGTAAAACAAGGGTACTTCCACTGCTGAAAGATATTTTATTAAAAAATTATAATAGTTCAAACTTGAAATTTGTAGGTGCAATATCACAGTGACCTGAAAATTTACAGTGGCGCTGTTGCTACACCATCCTATGGACAGCTCTGGTCTGTAGACCATAAATCTCCATAGGATGGTGTAGCAACAGCTCCACTGTATATTTTCAGGCCACTATGATATTGCACCAAAAAATTCAAGTTTGAGCTGTTATAATTTTTTTAATAGAATATCTCTCAGCAGTGGGAGTACCCTTGTTTTACTCAGGGGGATAAACCCTATAACATATATTTTTTTACATTTTAAGTATTACTATCCCTTTAAATTGATCCACTTTAGAGTTTAAACAAGCTGTCACTTTATGCAGATCTTGTAATAGGCAGCTGTCCATTCCATTTTGGGTCCACCCCATTTGAATATTCCCACTAAGGGAGTCACATAAACCCTATGCAATAATCTATAAGAAAGGTCTTGAAAATAGGCAAACGGAGAACATCACAATCTGCGCAAGAAGCTGGATTCCAACATGTCCACCGTTAGCGTAGGTATATCTACCAAACAGCTACACGAGCTCAAGGGATTCAATTCCCTGTGAGCCATGGAAAAGATAGTTCTATAAATATGGGAAATTTTTAAAGACACTGCTGAAAGTTTTTTAATTAAATAACCTAACCGGTTATCTGTAAGTTGGGGGGACAGTACCGGTAGAAGAGACTGTACATAATGTTTAGCCTGCAAGAAAGCAAAGAGATGGTTTGATGGCAGAGTATATTTCTATTTCAGATCTGAAAAAGAGTATATCTGTTGAGTTAAGGGATCTAGTAAGTGACCTACTGATGTTATATCCCGAGAGGCCCAATGAAGAAACCGGGCGTCAGCCAATCCACCTTGAAAAGAGGAGTTGTGAGTGAAAGGCAGAAAGATTAAACAGAACGCGATTTGAAAAGATGATATCTAATGTATTACCAGCCCTTCACAGTAGATGCCAGCAAAGGATTAGCCACACAAGGAGTGGGGGAAGAGCTGACAAAGGAGCATGCAGGATATAAGGAAGACTAAGTGATGGACAAAAACACTGGTCCCTATCAGAGTCAGTATAAACCATGGTGCCATCTAGCCAATCTTTTGCATACCGAAGAAGGCATGCTATATTATAGAACTGTAAATGTGGAAAATTAAACCCCCCAGACCTTTTAGGCTGAGTTAATTTGGTCAAGCTCAGCTTGGGGAGTTTGCCACCCCAGATAAACCCTTGGAAGCGGCGATTAAGTGATAGAATGTCTAGCGCAGAGAGATATAATGGGAGCATTTGCAGTAAATACAAAATGCGTAGAAAGACTATCATTTTAATTAAGTTAATGCGGCCAATAAATGTTAGAGGTAATGCCTTCCAAGCAAGAAAGTCGGAAGTCAACTTGGTCAACAAGGGACCAAAATTGGTCAGAAGCATAGAGATATTCCTAGGTAAATGAATACCTAAAAATGTATGATGACAAGTGGACCATTGTAATGGGCAGGAAAATGGTAAGGGAGGAGGGGGTTGCGGCAAAAGCCACATCACCTCAGACTTACTAAAATTAATTGTAAAACCTGCCACCCTGCGGAAATCCTCAAAAACCTGCATAATGGAAGGAAGTGTGAGTTATGAATAAATAGTAGTAGATCGTCTGCAAATGCAGCAAGTTTGTTTTCCACAGCTCCCACTCTAATACCCTGAAAATCCTGCAATGCCAATAATGTACGAAGAAGGGGATGCAGTGCCGGATTGAAAAGAAGGGGAGAGAGGGGGCAACTCTGTCTAGTACTTCTGAAAAGTTGAAAAAGGGAGAGTTAGTAGAAATTGTGGCCTGAGGTTTAGAGTAAAACTGTCCAATTAGAGCACGGAATAAGGGACCAAAACCCGGGATTTCCAAGACCTGGAACAGATAACATTAACACAAGGAACATAGTCCATAACGAACTTAGCAACATATTAAAGAACGTAAGTTCTCATGAACCTGTGGAGCAATGCAACAAAAACAATGATAGTGGCATGATGGCTAACCAGGAAGCCCAGAGCCAAGACAGACCACAGAATTGATCTCCACCACGGCATTGCACTCCCCCATAAGAGAATTGTTCAACCAATGGCAAAAAGAAACCCACACCACCCAACCTCAGTCCATCACCAGAAACATTCCCACCCTTCAACAATGGTGGACATGTAACCACTGCAGGAAGTGCCCAACCAATCACCAGATCCCAAGACACACAGACTTCGGCCTTGCAGAGGAATTCCCTATCTGGCTGACCCCCAGGCAGCCCGGAAGGACCTGGAACAAATCTGTAGCTGATCCAGGGGGAGAGCCAGACAGAGAAGAGGGTCCCACAATCTGTAAGAAAGACAATGAGAGCCAGCGATAGCAGCAAGAGCAAGCACAATGAATAACAATTGAATTAGAAAATAAAAGAGAATTACATACAATGCAAAAAGCCCAAGTATATGGGATAAATGACAGCATCATTATCAATGGAGTGAGATGGACTTCAATAGCAGTCCCACAAATTGAGCAAGATGTCCCACTACCACTGAAGGGAAGGAGAGAGGAAGCCTGCCACCCTAGTGTTGCCTAAAAGGGCCCGATGAGCGTACCGCTCAACCTCAGTCCATCCTCAAAGTTATCTCCCATTTATTAACCATGGTTTACAGTAGAACTGCTCTAAAGAGCACCCATGTCATCACCATCTCCCACACTTCCAAGCAGCAGATCTCCGGTGTAACATGTAAATCTCTCTCAGCCTGATCCCTCGACAAACCGGACAGGACCCAGGATAAAATCATAGCCGGTCCAGGGGAAGAGCCCAACAGAGAACAGGATCCAGATCCTGTAAGGAAGAGAATGGGGGTTGTTAGCAACAAAAAAGCCATAAAAAGAAGCACAACAAAACAGCATTGAGGCAGGCAAATAAACAAGTTAAAAGGAAGTGCATGTAGTTCAAGGATCCAGGTATAGGAGACGAGGCACAGCACTGAAGCAATCAGTCACTCAGGCGACACCTGCCGGGTACAATGAGAGGACATGGATGTAAAAATCAGCAAACCATCCCGGACATGTCCATGACAGCAGCGGAAACGTCCTCCAGGATACATAAGGGGCCAGATGCCCACACATATGTCCAAAGGAGAGTGACCATGGAGGAGGCTAAATAAGACATGGAGAGCCTCAACGTGCAGACAGGATTCCTCAGAGAAAGTTCCATAGGCCCAGAGTGACACAGATCCATGGACTGATGAGGTGGAGGGCAACATAATCAGCAATGTCCCCCAACTTTCCTCTCGCTATTACTTGCTGACAAACTCTCATAGAAATCCCAAGCCTCTGCAGGTGAATCAAACCAGTGAGTAGATGAACCATCCAGAACCTTGAGGTGTGCAGGATACAAAAGAGCAAATTTTGATGTTTCTCTTGAAGAGCTTACTGCAGATTTCCGAGAAACCACACTGTTGTGTGGAGACCTTGGCTGAAAAATCCTGAACCAGTAGGAGTTGAGAGTTAAGATACTCGACTCTGCCTATTTTTCTGTAGGTGAAGAGTAGCCGTTGCTGGTCTTCATAATGCAGGAGTTTGAAAATGACGGGCCAAGGGTGACCTCCCTCTGATGGGATAGCCTGTCCCAGCCGGTGAGCTCTTGCGATGACCAATTGAGTACTATAAGCCCTAATTTTCAGAAGCACTGGCAATTCCGTGCTCAGAAAATGAGTCAAATCCTTAACTCGAAGCGTCTCTGGTAGACCAATGATGCAAAGATTGTTCTGACGAGTGCGGTTTTCGAGATCATCAATTTTATCTGTAAGAGCAGTAGCTTTGGCCTCCAAGCTGTGAATAGTAACACTATTGCTTCGCAATCATCTGCACGTTGTGTAAGACCTGTGATCTGTTTGCCATGATTCTTAACTTCACCTAGGATAGTGTGAATTGAAGACTGGAGAGCATCCAGTTTAGTATCTAGAACTGGCGTAAGCAATGCAAGGACTGCCTTGGATGTGTCTTCAGCAATCGTGGACGGCACAATAGTAGTAGCAGTAGAGGAGGAGCTTGTTGCTGGTTCCTCAGCAAGGGGGACATGAGTACAAAATGCTCCATGATGACAGCAGTAAAGCAGAATAAGGGAGCAAGGTATCAGACAAAACAGAGATGAATATCACAGTTGGAGAAGGAGGCTGGGGGAATACTAAGCAGGAACATCACATTTTTACATGCCCCAAACAGGTAACTGGGAAGCCCACAGGATAAAATGGGGTAGTTCACATGGTAGAAGATACCCAGCAGAACATCATTGCGATGTTATGAGGCCAGAATTGAAGGGGGGGGGCATCCCGTGAAGTAACGTTGCAGAGATATGTAGAAAAAAGAAAAATATATGGGATAGGCGAGGGAACACAAAAGGGAAAATAACAAACAGGGCGATGACTTGGGAAAATCAGTTGCTTCCCAAATAGTCGGACGTGGACTTCTTTGAATCGGAAGAGAGCCCCACAGATCTTTATAAATTATGAATAATGAGGCAAATACTCAGGTACACATCAGAAACTTGCTGGGAACCTAGACAGCTTCAGGGACACAAGTCATTTACACTGGCAAGGACAAGAAATGGTGGGTCCACAGTAGAGTGCCAGATGGACTCCTCAGCAAGACAGAATCTGACTAAGTTGAGCAAAGGTAGGCTCTCCAGCTACATCCACTGCACATATACAGAAGCTGGGCTCCTGAAATGTAGGTAGAAAGCTGGATGGCAGCAGATTAGTAGGTTTAGGCCCAGAGCAGCAGCAAAACGCGAACATCCAGTATGGCTGCCAGGCCACCCCCCACCCCCCTTTTTTTTTTTTTTTTTTTTTTTTTTTACTTCAATATTTATTGGGTTTTCAATGGTCTGGGATACAGAAATAAGAAAGGGAAGGGGGAGTAACAAATACATTTGGTACAAAACACAAGCAATAGAATATAAGCATACAGCTGTACCCATTAACCTCACCGAGGCTATTCTCTCTTGATTAAAAAAGCAATAATGAAGGGCAAGCCCAAGGTTGTCTATTGTTTCTTATCCCATGGTACTAGTGTTCTTTGGGACACAGGCAAGGGGTACGTCCCAAAGTGAACACCTGTCCTCAGTTTAGTTGTTATGAGATGTCTATTAGCAAAATTATGCAGGCTGTGACAGTAGAGGTGCTTGCCTGTGTATATTATGGTTATGTCCACTGGTTTAACTCGTAGCCTGTATTTGGTCATCAGTGCAGGCAACAAATAGGCAGGAGGCTTGGTGGGAAGTAACAACTCAATCATAGCTATAACAAGTGGCCCCACTAACTAGCCGCACCCACTACCCATGTGTAGGGATGAGTGTCCATGATTCATTTTGCAGCCTCATTTGGAGGACCTAGAGAGAGAGATTGATTGTGTGCTGTGTCTGGAGAGGTGGGTCTCTGTGAGGGTGAATTTATTTAATTTATCATGAATATAAAACTGTTTATACCCCCCTCTAATCCAGCTGTGAGCTGGTGACCTCTCTACCATTCAAAGGGTAAAAAGCCCTATTTAAGTAAGTGGATATTTGGGGAATTTTTATTTGCCCCTGTGGTGCATTTGCTTTGTGCTTTTGGCTCTTTATGTAATGTTGTAATATTTTTATGTTCTGTTTCAGCTTGCATAGAGAACTTTATTTTAGGTGACACTGACTTGTATTTATGCGATCCTTGGTCAAAAACCAGGCCTCGCAGTTGGCATGTTTTCTATTTTAGAGCATGCCAAGCCTCCCATGTTTACTTAGCCAGGGGGTTGCAGGAGATGAGATATCTCCTTGCTTTGGGAGAGTGGGGAAGGAGTTAGAGAGCTGGCTTACATGGAGTTGGCCAAGTAGTATTGTGTAATACCCACGTATCAGTCAGTCATTGGAGATGGAGAACAGTATCATAACCTTCAGGGTAGCCTGTGTAAACAATGTGTCTGATGGACTGTAAGACCACCTTGCACATCTTGCATGCATTAATGCATTCAAGTTGAAGCATGCCGCATTAGGGTGCTTTACACAAGGTAACAATCACCCCATGGAAACAACACCATTTGGGGCAATGTATTTCACAATGATGTGTTTAACCTATGATAACTCTGCAATAAAGTAGACCATGTGAACATTGCCTAAGGTCAGTCTCATATTGGTTAATTGATGTTCTTCCCACTGCTGGTAGTAGCAGAATTACACAGCCTTCAGTGTATATGCCTCCCTGGGTTTCCCCTCCCTAGAGCTGGTACTGGGAGTGCCAGAGGGACAGTGATAGTTCCAGTTGGCTGCTTTTGCATCACAGGGATCTATCTGTTCAGTGGGAATAATGCTGCCAATTACAGTTTTAGCTCTTAGAGGAGGTGAAAGAAAATGTCTGGGGCAGATCTTTACTATTAGATGCGTCATTTTATGATGCTGCAGTTCCCATAGTTGGGAGCAGTGCGGATTTAAAGTGATAGTATAATCCCATAAAAAGTATGTCCTAAATCGTAGCTGCAGTAAAAAAACATTCAATGTGCTTAATCCTTTCTCTCAAACCGTTATGGTTTGAGAGAAATAAGAAAATAAAGTCCTCCGTTCCCGACCCTTTCTGTCTGACGAGCTGTAAAGCTGTCAGAGGCAGAATCCGGTTGCCCGACTGTAGGCGGCTCTTCAGGAGTGCTGTCATCGGGATATCTAACTATAATTACTTCATAGGTATGGTCTACAACGTGTGCCTGCCTTGCCAGCACACGATGAGGACCATTCCGATGAAGTAATTATACTTAGACATCTAGATGACAGCGCTCCTGAAGAGCCACCGTCTGGTCCCGGAAGCAGGATTTCATGACGTCCACTGTACAGCGGACGCAAGAGAAGGGGGGGGGAGCGGAGGTCTTTATTTTATTACATCTCTCAAACCATAACGGTTTGAGAGAAAGGATTAAGCGCATTAAATGTTTTTTTACTGCAGCTACAATTTAGGACATACTTTTTATGGGACTATATTATCACTTTAAGTGGTCAGCCACTGAACATTAATACCATTATTTTCCATATTTGTTGCCTTTATGTATGTATGTTTGGATGTATATATGAATGTATATTTTAGATCCACCACACATTGATAAATTGCTTTGAAGTAGTGGTGGATTTGGATCAGCACAAATATTTGGATGTCTTAGATGCGAAGCAAAACATAGTAATAAATATTCACAATACCTATTTTTATTATTCTTTATATAGCGCCAGCTTATTCAGCAGGCAAATATAGTTTTTGATACCTTTTATTGGCTCACTAAGCAGATTTAGAATGCAAGCTTTCAAGACCTTAGGTCTCTTCCCAGGCATGTCTGAGGAAGAGTGCTAAGGTCTTGAAAGCTTGTATTCTAAATCTGCTTAGTTGGCCAATAAAAGGTATCAAAAACTATATTTGCCTGCTGTATTTCTACGGCTAACACGGTACCAACTCTCATCTGTTATTAACTTATTCAGCAGCGCTGTACAATAGGGAATAGACATACAGAATATTAAATAATAGTATAAATCAAATGTGGAGAACAGAAGGATCAGAGGGCCCTGCTTGTGAGAGCTTACAGTCTAGAGGAAGGTAGGTTGGGCACAGAAGGGGTAAGTGTCTCCTGCCACATCAACTTCCAGTCAGTGGGTGGAAGAGAGAACTGTTGTTGAGTGCAGTGGTCGAGGGAAGAGATGGGGAGAGTCTGATAGGATGGGGGAGGGAATTCCAAAGCTCAGGTGCAGCACGGGAGAAGTCCCGTAGATGGGAAGATGTGATAAGAGCTGTAGAGAGGAGAAGGTTGTGTGCAGAGCGAAGATGGCGAGTGGGAGTCTAGTTGGAAATGAGAGATGAAATATAAGGGCGTGCGGTGTTAGTAAGAACCCCCCCCCCATAAAAACATATTTTTTTGCATTTATTACATAATGATAAATTACCCCAGTGATAAATTATCACTTACAGTGATGTAACATCTTGGCAGCAGTAAAAAAAATGTATTTTAAAATTAATTGTTAACATTGAACACCAGATGGTTGTGCAAAACATTGCCTTGCATACTACTGCAAACGCCTATGGCAGGGCAGTGTTAAGTGTCCAAAGACTGCAAAAGCACCTTTTTTTTTCTCTCTGAAACTTCTTTTTTTTTTTTCCCCATTTTATAGAAACAGATATATACATTTTTTTATTATTATTATTGAAACATTTTCACCGCACAATCAAACAAACTGTTTCACATGATGTGAATTTTTCACGACTGAGTATACTAGTAAGGATAAACACTATATAGTGCACCTTTTCCCTTCCAGGTGCAGTTGTTTTGGATGCAGTGCCATTCCCGCATGGTGTGATCCGGCCTTTCATTCAGGGCTCCAGGTTCCTAGAAGAGCTGAAAGAAGAGCTGCTTAACTTGAATTTCCACCCTAAATCCAATGACCTATACAAGTTCCAACAGGTAAATGTAGAGGTGGAACTTGTGAAGGCAATGGGATGGAGGGTGTTAAGGGACTCTAGGCCTTATGCACATAATAGGAGCATTTCTGGATTAATAAACATTTTCAAACTTCCTGTTTATTTAAATGGGACTTTTAAACACTTAAATATAGTGAGGTCTCCATCTCTGCTGGGCAATGCATTGTGGACCTTTCTAGTATTCAGAGGTTTAATGCCCTGTTTAAATAAATAGAAGTTTTATTTCTTCCCATATTCGTTTACTCCATAATTGCTCATCACTGAGTATAGGCACAGGACTGGATAATATGGAAATGCCTATATTTGAATGCAGAAGTGTAACTTGGTACGCTGCACTCTCTGACTGATTTTTCTTTTTTAGTCAGAAGATCTAAAGAGTAGGAAGGAACCACACATCAGCGCTCTGAGGTGAGGCGGCAACCTGGGTAAAGGTGCTCACGCACTGGCGGTTTTGGTTCGAACTGATTAGCCATCAGATCACTAAGCTAACCACAATTTGGTTAACTAGATCTAATTGAGCTAGCCCATACACTGGCCAGTCTGTTGGCTTTCGAGCAAAAGCAACTTAAAAGGATAGTAATGTTTCACAATAAAAGCAGGTCCATTTAATCTTCATAGTATTTTGGCCAAGGAGAGTGTTATTTCAATACTGTCCGAGTTGTAGTTCAAGAGTAATTGAATGATAAAGTATCCCTCTCCTGCCCCTTTTACTGATGTAACATTGCTCACCTCAGAGCAGCAAGATTGTCCAGATGGATCGCAGAGAGGGGGTGGGAGGGGGATACTTTATAATTCAATTACTCTGGAACTACACATCATAGAGAATGATACTACCGCTCTACACGGCCCAAAAACTATAAAGAATAATTGGAGCTGCATTTATTTTGAAACTTTACTATCCCTTTAAAGTGGAATGATCACCAGTCCTCATTCACAGAAACATAGTTGATGAGGCTGAATAAAGACATTTGTCCATCAGTTTCAGCCCATGCAATATCACCCCTGTTAACCTAGATGTAGGCAAAAATGTAATGTAATTTGCATAAACTGACCATGATAAATGTCTCATAATCCTATTGTTTTTAACAAAACATGTCTAACATAAATGCTGGTGATTTTGAAAGCTTTCTAAATCACCTAAGCTGTTGTATGTTGTTAGTTGTACTGTAAGAGAGAAGCAATGTGTTTTTAAATAATATTTGTCTTTTAAGCATATGCTGTTCCCTGCTGTGTTCCAGGCAATTGCTGTTTGAGGATTTTCGACAATGGCTGTCAGAAATTACAAATGTGGAACTGGAGAAGACGGTTGATTTGTCCTGTGCACAGTACGACTACACAGGTGGGAAGCAGCCATGTGCATACAGGTTGAACTGCAATACAAAATAGGATCAAACTGGGCCTTATGTGTAAAGAAAAGGTGGAGCACTTCTTACTGGAGCAAACCAGCTGAACCATAGCTAACAAACAAAAAAAAAATACCATTGATTTAAATTTGTCTTTTAACTCCTTGTATGCTAATGTTTTGGAGACCTAGCATTCAAGCGGTTAAAAGTAGAACTGTCACTTTGTAACACATACATTTTGAAAGATTTCAGAAGCACCTATATTTGTTAAAGGGGAACTACCACCCCGCAAAAACTATGTTAATTAAGTCTTCGTCTGGCGACTAGCTGCTTAGTAGCGCTAGTCGCCAGAAATATTACCTGGTTTTAAAGATTTTCTACTTATTCGGAGGCTGACAGTAGCAGGAAGCACGGACATCTTGCCATAGTGACATATGTGCGCCTGCACTGTCAGTCCCTTTTGGAGCCGGCCTGCTCCAAAAGGGACTGACAGCGCAGGTGCACGGACGTCACTATGGCAAGATGTCCGTGCTTCCTGCTACTGTCAGCCTCCGAATAAGTAGAAAATCTTTAAAACCAGGTAATATTTCTGGCGACTAGCGCTACTAAGCAGCTAGTCGCCAGATGAAGATTTAATTAACATACAGTTTTTGCGGGGTGTAGTTCCCCTTTAAACATTTATTATTGTATTTTAGACAATAGTTTAGATATTTATTTTAGATATTTAGCTTTATTTATTTGTCAGTTTATGGAAATGAGCTAGTAATTCCTGGTAGGAAGTGGCAGTTGGATGGGGAGTAGTGTTCCAGTACCTGTCAGATTTGCACTAGCTGACAATAAATAAAGCTAAGTATTGCAAAGAATTGTTTTAAATAAAACAATGACAAACATAAGTCTAGGTGTTCGTGAAAGCTCTTTCAAAATCACCAGTTTGTTACAAAGTGACAGTTCCACATGAAATCAGTGGGAACTGTGTGAATTTCTGTTTGTTTCAGTTTGATTGCTCGAGTTGCTTCTCTTTTGGCTTTACACATAAAGCCCACTGTTGTTGCTCATACTTTTGTGGTGACTTATGTGTGTGTTTATATGCAGACACACTGCTCTGTCATGACGATGAGTTGGAAGGAAGAAGATTTGCCTTCATCCTTTACCTGGTTCCTGAGTGGTCTGAGACAGATGGGGGATCCCTGGATCTGTACGGTATTGATGGTGAGTTGCTTCTTTTTCTACTTATTTTCCAAATACTCCAGTAATGGGCATCGTGCACTTAACAACAAAATGTGGAGTAATTCTGGGGCAAACCAGCTGTACCATAGTGAGTAAATAAAAATTACCTCAGATTTAAATGTGTTTGTTTTTCCACTTGAATGCTACATAGTGCCTCAATGCATTGCTTTACAATGCTCTATATACCTCTCTAGTATTCAAGGCTTTTAAAAGCCCTGTTTAATTCAATGGCAATTTTTTTTATTTATCCCCTATATTGCTTTTTGAGGGTGTCTGAAGCTCCAGTCTCATGCCTAAAGCCCCAGGTCTTATTGCCAACTTGGGGCATGTGATGGTGGTGAGATGCCCATTAGTAGTGATGTATTTGGGCCACGCTAATGTATTATTAGTGCATTGTGCAGCCCAAGCCTCATATCTCTTGGGAGACTAACAGATATGCTGGCCAGAATTAATCCACTTCTTTTTTGTAGGTATGGCCCTTGGAAGTGACAGCAGAACAACCTCAGTATATTTAAAATCTGTAATTATTTCCTTGCTTGGTAACCCCTTGAGGACTGGAGGGGTGCAAAACACATTGCTTCCTTGCTCACCCCTCAAGTCCTCTGGGGGTTAAAAGAGCCCCATAACATTGTATTTTCATTTGGATTACTTTTTCTTCTATAGATTGGCCCATTTGTCACTCATAATGTTACTGAATATTCTAAGTACCTCATGAGAGAGAGATTATAAATGACAATGATGGTATAAATTTGTATTTTCCAACCATATCCTCTGGGGCACCTAGCAGGTCATGTCTTAAGGATTTCCCTGCTTGAGTGCAGATGAGTTAATTAGACGATCAGTCCTCTAATTAACTCACACAGGCAGGGAAATCATAAATACATGGCCTGTTTGGGCCCCTGAGGGAAAGGTTGGAAGTCACTGGTATAATTTTAGTGCCATAAAATTATTTTTAAATATGAACAGTTGTTGATCACTGAGGATTTTAACGGAATAGGACATTGCATTATTTGAAAATAAAAAGACTCGATACCTACTGGAAAGTTGCGTTGTTCAGACTCCATACAGTTAACAGAAGTGGGCGGGGCAGACCTCTATAAAATTGGATTGTGGCCACATCCCGGTTTTTGAGGTCCCCACCCACTCTCTACTGGCGAACCCCTCCAAAAGCAGGTCAGTTAAAGTGGAACTAACACTTATGACGGCTAATTTTGAAAGTGCTTTCAAGATCGCCTATATTTATGCTAGTCATTCTTTATCTAGATTGTAAAATATTTAGTTGTTTTTTTGTTTTTGTTTTGTTTTTTTGTCAGTTCATGCACATCAGCCTGTGTGTCCTGGCAGGAAGTGGTAGTTAGGAGAGAGAGAGAGAGAGAGAGACAGAGTGGAATGTAATCTGACACTCCAGTCTGTGCCAGCCAGTATTTCCTAATGCGTATACAATGACAAATAAATACATCTAAATATAACATTAACTATAGTTTTAAATAAACAATGTAAAGGAAGACAAAAGACTGGAGGCACTCCTAGTGTAATAGCCTCAAAATGGGTAGGATTCACTGCCTCCCTTCACCAATATAGGAAATCTACTTACAAGAATAATGCACCGTGTAACACTTATATATCCACTGAGAATCAATCAGGAGGGATCTTTTATACTGCCCCAACCACAGTGTAGATGATCATCTGTTGGGTCTTATGCTTCTATTAATAGGTGGCTCCTCAATTCATCCGTCTGGAGGGTGCCCAAAAGTGCCTGTTAACAGAATGGCATTTTAGCTATTGGTATAATTTTATTGTTAATTGCTAATTTTATTTCAAAAATTTTCTACATGAAGATTTAGTGCAGCACCTTCATTTCTACAGCTTTTACCTTGGAGACCTGAGCAGAGACAGGCATATTTTCTCTGCAGGCCTTTATTGTTGGGAGATGGTATAGCCCTCTTCCCACCCATGACAATTGTGAGTATTTTGTATCACATTCTATATACCAGTTGTTTGGTTAACAGGCACTATTTGGCACCCTCTTTTTGTGTGTTTTCTTTAAATAAATTACGGCTAACATAAATATTAGAATTTTTTTTTTTTTTGCCCTTGTCTTTTTGTTCAAGAGAGAACACCTTCAGTCATCAGGGATATGTCTTTAGAGGTGGCTTTGACAGGTACTGGCAACTTCTTCAACCTGAAGTAAGCAGAGAGCATGAACCTAATTAACCCCTTAAGGACCTGAATGGTGATCAATGCCTTGCACTCTTCTCTGGTCTTTAGTAGGTTACGATTACCATATGCAGTGGATGGAGTTTCTCTGACATGGCAGCCTCCATGGACATGATTGAAAATGGTATCTTTTGAATGAAGGAGCAAGGAAAAGATTCAGAGGGACAACTGGGATTTTTTGATCATACTAAGTAAATTGAGATTATTATTAGGAGTAGTTAGTTCTTCTTTAAGTTATTAATATTATTTGGCCTTATGTATGTTTAATGGAAGAAAGCACGTGTGGGTTCAGTCTTGGATTCCTCTAGGATAATGTAACTGTGTCAGGTCATCTCTCCTTTTATATCTAATATCTCCTTCATGATCCCGCTCTTCAAATATGTTTTCTGTAGAGAATGGACAGCCTGGGCCTGTTGTGAAGTCTCTGATACCTATGTGGAACTCTCTGGTTTTCTTCGAAGTCTCTCCAGTCTCCTTCCATCAGGTGAGAAACACAAACTGTGCATGGACGGATTTTCCATTAGGCAGAGAATACAACAGCCTAGTGTGCCAAGTTTTGAGAGGGGCTTTTTCATTAGTACTAGCCACTCCAGTGATAACATTTATCAATTGTAATGTAATCTAGGCCTAAACTGGTTTGCAGCAGTAAAATTGTCTATAATGACACAGTTGTGAGCTCAGTGACTAGCAGTTACAGTGTTCACACTGAAAGAGATTGAGATTGTTGGAGAGTATGTGCCACGTTGAGGCTATTAAAATAAATAAATATCTACAAATAAAGTGATTGCCTGTGTATAAAATATAATGTGCACCTTGAACTTTTAACCCCATAATTGGCACACACATTCAAAGACACACACTCATTCCTCTCACATTCATTCACTCTTTGTGAATTAGTGAAATTTATATTTTGGAGTATTTTACAACAACCACACTATCATAAATTAGTTTTTCCCGTGTATGTAATTGTACAAAAAGCCCAAAACAAGCACATTCTAAGAAACTTGACATGGTCCTTATGGTCATTTTAGGGTCCAGTGAAGGGTTCAAATACACAGGTGTTTATAAAATATTCCAATGGTTAAGGAACCAGACATAAGATTTTTGGAGCTGGAGCCCCTAGGGTAAGGCACAAAATAGCCCAGCCCTTAAAGGAGCATTACACTTCCATTTTATGAAGCATATATATTGGCTTGCTGAGTAAAATAAGGATACCCCCACTTCTGAGAGGTGTGTAATTCCAGTTATTACAGTTTTAAACACTTTTTTTTTTTTTTTTTTTTTTTTACACATTAACAGTTGTCAGATTTCAGTTACTGGTAGTTATTCTGGTGCATTCTATTGGAGAGTAAAGTTGCTGATAAATAGTTCTCTATAGAATGTGATAGATACTGCTTAGTTATGCTGTTAGTTTGAGCTTTCAGGAAGTAGTCAAGCTGTAACTCCCTGACAATTTAAACTGCTCTAACATGTTAAATACTTGACAGCAGTAGGAGTAACCTTGTTATACTCAACAGGAAAAGCCCTCTAACCTATATGTTTTCATAAAAGAGAGGATGTATTAGTGATTCAGAAATTTAATGTAGTGCTCTGCAGCTTGAGGCACCCTAGCTGTTTCAAGACTACAGTTTCCATCTTCACAGTTTGCCATTGCCTGGCTGGGAATGGTGGAAATTGTTGTGCGCAATAGTTGGATGGCCTCCGATTGCTTTAAAAAGTGGTATAATGAAGACCTCTAGCATCTTAAAGTTAAAGGAGTATACTGGTGTACTTGAGGACTAACTGAGAAACCCTAATGTCGATAGCCTGTTCAAGATTGTAGCATGTTTATGGCTGATTCATTTTACTGTGTCCTGAACACCTAATACAACACAGATAGCTTCCAGGACACACAAATTCCCCACTCTGAATAATTTTACTATCTTGATCTGTGTACATGGGGGGTTGCCATGGCATCCCAGCTGTCGGTTGAGCCATTGTGTGAACTGTGTAATGTCAGAGAAATGGATGAGAGGAAATATGATAAATGTTACTAACTGATGTTGAACGGCATTTAAAGAGTATTATATACATCAGTCACACTCTTAATTTATTTATATCTAGTGCCCACCATTTATATGTATTCATTTCTATTACTTTAATGAATTAAATTAATGAATATAAATAAACATATTCATTCATTCATGGGGTGCTGGGGATTATTTATTACACCTCATTTTATCATCTTCCTTAATAAACCATTCTACTGATCCTGTCTGTTAACATTGTCTTCAGGTTTCAGAAGTGCTGTGTGAAGGAAAATGCCGTCTCTCAGTCAGTGGATGGTTTCATGGCTCCTCGTTGGAAAGACCAGCACGTTGCTTAGACCCTGTACCTGTTCGAGTCCCTCACATCCCTCATGATGTAAGTTACTTAGATTTAATGTTGAGCCCAGGTGAAGGGCTCTAGGCGCAGACAGATGACCTGAATCCATCTGTGGACTACAATTCAGTTTATACCCAGCCAGACAGTGGCTGGAGATGATGGGAGTTGTAGTTCTCCAGAACTGAGGGTCTCATATTGCCCACCCCGGCTCGGAGGTCTTAGAAATATCAATACCTCTTGTAATATCTTGTGAACTATGATATTCTCTCTTTTTCTCTGTCTCTTTCCAGCATGAGATTTTATATGAGTGGATGAATCCAACTTATCTGTCGTATGAATCTCAGGCTCAGATCCAGGAGGAATTTGAGGAAACATCCGAGATTCTCTTGAAAGACTTTCTTAAGGTTGGTGTGAAAGGAGTTCGAAAGGACTACTGAATTTGGGGACAGGAAGTGGGAGAGAAGGACTTCAGACAGGAGTATCCAGGAGAACCAAAGACTGTAGGAATGAATGATGTGAGAAGGTATAGGACAGACAGGCTAGTATTGTGAGACAACAATGGCTAGTGTGCAGAAAATAAGTTAGTTCAGGCAGGGTAGTGAGGTAAGAATAGGGTAAAGCACATAGGGTAGTGAGTTAAGAGTAGTGTTGGAGCAGGTAGCATAGTGAGACAAGACTACAGTAAAGCATACAGGGTTGTAAGAGCGTGAGTATTAAGGTGAGAGTAGGTGAAGAGTAGGCAGAGTAGTGAAATGAGTCTATGGGTAGAGCAGGCAGGGTTGTGAGGTGATATTAAGGGTTGTTTAGGAAGGTTGATGAGGCAAGAATAGGTTATAGCGGACTTTACTTGATTTTACGAAAGGGAAAGTATCAATTTGGACAAGGGAATTGCTGTTTATGTAGTATACCTGGATTTTGCAAAATCCTTTGATACTGTGCCACATAACAGGTTACTGCATAAATTAAAAGGCTTCGGTATGGGAGGTGATATTTGTGCATGGATAGAGAACTGGTTAAATGATAGATTGCATAAAGTAAATGGGGCCTTTTCAAGTTGGTCTAAAGTTGTAAGTGGAGTACCACAGGGTTCAGTCCTGTGCCTGCTGCTTTTTTTTTTTTTTTTTTTTTTTTTTTTTTTTTTTTTTTTTTTAATGATCTGGAAGTGGGAATTGAAAGTAATACAGAGCAGGATGTTTTTTCTTTGCAGAAATATTTAGATAAACTGAGTGCATGGGCAGAAAAGTGGCAGATGAGGTTTAATGTAGATAAATGTAAGGTTATGTATTTGGGCTGTAGAAACAAACATGCTACATATACATTAAATGTAAAAAGAGGGTATAGATGCACTGGACGAAAATATAATCTACCTATATATAAATCCTTGCTAAGGCCACATCTAGAATATGGAGTACAATTTTGGGCACCATTTTTTTTTTTTTTTTTTTTTTTTTTAAAGACATTATTAACTGGAAAAAGTGCAGAGATGTACAACAAAACCGATACAAGGGATTGGAGGATCTGAGTTATAAAGAGAGACTAGCTGAACTGGGTTTGTTTTTATTAGAGAAGAGTTGTCTAAGGGTGATATGATTTCCATTTACAAATATTTTCAAAGTCAATATAAAGAATTCACCAAGAAACCATCTGGCAACTAGTTGCTTAGTAGCGCTAGTCACCAGAATTATTACCTTATTTAATAGATTTAAGCTTTCTTCCATGGGTGACAGGCAGGACAGAGCATGGACATCTTGCCATAGTGACGTCCGTGCGCCTGCACTGTCAGTCCCAGCCAGGTCTAGGAGGAGTTGCTAGGAGCCAGCTGGCTCCAAAAGGGACTGACAGCACAGGCGTGCGGACGTCACTATGGCAAGATGTCTGCGCTCCGTGCTACTGTCAGCTATGGAAGAAAGCATAAATCTGTTAAATAAGGTAATAATTCTGGTGACTAGCACTACTAAGCAGCTAGTTGCCAGATGGGGACATAATTAAGCTTAAAGGGGAACTACCACCCCTTAAAAACTTAACCTGTGCTGATTCTTCATCTGGCGACTAGCTGCTTAGTAGCGCTAGTCGCCAGAAATACTACCCGGTTCTGAAGATTTCTGCCTTTTTCGGACGGTCACTGGAACAGGAAGCACGGACGTGTCTTCACAGTGACGTCCGTGCGCCTGCGCTGTCAGTCCCTTTTGAACCGTGCGGTGCAAAAGGTACTGACAGAGCAGGCGCACGGACGTCACTGTGAAGACACGTCCGTGCTTCCTGTTCCAGTGACCGTCCGAAAAAGGCAGAAATCTTCAGAACCGGGTAATATTTCTGGCAACTAGTGCTACTAAGCAGCTAGTCGCCAGATGAAGAATCAGCACAGGTTAAGTTTTTAAGGGGTGGTAGTTCCCCTTTAAGATGTTGTGCGGTGGTAGTTATGCTTTAAACATGGTCATCAGTTTATACGCTCAGGTCTTTCAGTCTCTCTGTCTTACAATTTTCCATCACAGCAGACACACCAAGATCTATGCTGTGACTAGAAAGTAGTAGGGGAAGAGCAGTCAAGAGAATTTGAGGTGGACAAAAAAAACAAAACAAAAAAAAAAAAACAGTGATGGTCAGGACATGTAGGATAATGTGAAGGAAAGACGGAATGAGCAGGATAATGTGGTGAAAGTACTAGCTCAGAGAGATCAGGACAGCATTAATTATAAAGAAGGCTTCAAAATATTATACATTATATCTATACTTGTATATTATATACGTATTTCTTTGACATTTGATTTGCAGGAAGATAAATTCCAAGCAGTTTGTGCAGCTCTGGAGACACAGAGTATTGATTGGGAGCTGTGCGGCCCACCCAACAGGAGGTGGGTACTATGTATGAGGGTAGGTACTGATGTGCTGACCGTGGTTGTTTGTCTTCTTCTAAACTCTGTGTGGGCTGCAGGTTTTATAAAAGGGCAAGAGGGGATCTCCCAGAAGTCCTTAGTAAATGCATGGAGCTGCTGAAATCTGAGGCTTTCTTCCTGCTGCTTTCCAACCTCACTGGCCTCAAGCTACATTTTCTTGCCTCCGGCAATGAGGAGTCAGATGAAGGGGAAGGTCCTTCAGAGCACAGTCCTGGAGACACTACACAAGGAAATCATTCTGAAACTGGACATTCTGATCTGACAGATCAGGGAGAAAGTGAGTGTAGCCAGTAGAAGATGTCAGTGTCTTTT
Source organism: Rhinophrynus dorsalis (assembly GCA_037306005.1). Lineage (NCBI taxonomy): Eukaryota > Metazoa > Chordata > Amphibia > Anura > Rhinophrynidae > Rhinophrynus > Rhinophrynus dorsalis. The sequence goes on along the minus strand of CM074722.1, from coordinate 344,495,789 downwards.
TTTTTTTTTTCTCTTTCTTTATTTATTTTTCTCTCCACTTCCTTCTCCATTTCCAATCTAATGTCACCTTCCTTAGCTCCAGGTGGACGGGTTCCCATGTGTAGTGGAGAATTACGGCACTGGACACACAGGCATTACACCATGATCCATGACTTTGATCCTGAACGGCATGAGTTTGCATTAGACCTGTTTCTGTTCTGTGGATGTGATGGTTAGTAAAGCATCTCATTATTTGCAATTCAACTTTTGGCATTTTCTCAAACTTTAAGGACCCAAGGGATGTGACGTGTATTTCTAAGAAATGCATTGCACACCCCTTTGTTCCTTGAAAGATTCATATCTATATTCATAATAAGCAGAATAAGAGGATATTTGTGTGCTCACCTTTCTCTTTGTCCACGTGCAACACAGGAACAATGCGGTAAAGTATCCCCCGGACCAAAGGGTAGGGCATCTATCTTAAAAAGTTGTCTGGATGCAGACGCTTCTTCCCTATTCCACTTTACCCCTACCAGACAAGCTCAGTTTTAACATATAGCATAGATAAAAACCAGAAGTGAGGTGGGAAAGGGGGTCACCTGAACCAGTGAACCCAAACACTTATTTTTTTTTTCTCTTGGAGGGGAAGTCCTATGTTCTACAGGGAGCAAGAGAAAAGGATTTATTGGTACATACAAATAATCCCGTTTTCACTGTCGTCCAATACAGGTTACTGGTAACTCTGGGAGGTGATCCGCCCCTTTAAGTAGGCAGGAACATTTCTCCAAATGTATGCAGGGGGCGGAGCCTCCCCTCCCTCCTCAGCTGCTTCCCAGTCAGCTAACACCAGAATGATTTGTTCCTGGGTGTGTACACACCAGGTGGAGAACATCTCTCTTCAGTTTTAGTCTTTTTATTGTTTTCTGTCAAATATGGAATACCACCATTAGGCGGGTTACCATGACTGACAAATGCCCTCTCCAAAGTGGCTAGCTCAGTGTCCATTGATTTTTGGTGGACCTGTTAAATCCTTTTCACTTAGTCCATACAGGTTACTGGTCTCCCACCCTGTCAAGAGACCATGCTTGGCTCTCCTGTGGCACTTTGTGGGAGTCCTTCGGGGCATGCTCACAGGAGTCTTCTTCTCTCCTATTTCTGGTCAGTTAGTAGGGTCTCAAATCATTCTGGTGTTAGCTGACTGGGAAGCAGCTGAGGAGGGAGGGGAGGCTCCGCCCCCTGCATACATTTGGAGAAATGTTCCTGCCTACTTAAAGGGGCGGATCACCTCCCAGAGTTACCAGTAACCTGTATGGACTAAGTGAAAAGGATTTAACAGGTAAGACTAAAATCCTATTTTCTCTTTAGCCCAATGGGGAACACAGGAACAATGAGGATATACCAAAGCTATCCAACCAAGATTCCAGGGAGAGAAAGGAAAACCCCCTTAAAACTCAGACCAGTTCCTCCAGAGACAGACTGGAACAAATATAAGCTTCAGGTATCAACTGACACCTGCACATCAAACCAAGTAACAATAAAAAGGTTACTGGAAGAAAAGACAAGAAAGACTTCTCCAGATGCATAATAGCCTATAGGACCTTCCATCGAAAACTGGTTTCATCAGAAGCTTAGAAGAAGCTTGAACCGCATGAGGGCCCTCAGGAATGACAAAAAGGGAGTCTGATTTCTGGTAAGGCTGCGTGAGATGAACGCAGTACTTCAAGCACCGAACCACTTCCAAAAGATGAAGCTTCTGTCTGTTAGATGGAACTAGACAAAGAAGGAAGAACAATTTTCTGATTAATGTGAAACTCAGAAACAATCTTGGTGTGAGACTCTACAGACGTGTGGAAAAACCATCTTATCTGAATGGAAGATCAGAAAGGGATGCTTAAAGGACAAGGCCTGAACTTCAGCCACTCACTGAATAGACACAGTCTCCATCAGGAAAGCTGTCTTAAGAGTCAAGAACCAAAGGGAAACAGAGGCTCAAAAGAAGCCTTCTGAAGGACTCCCAGAACCAGGTTCAAGTGTCACAGGGGATATGATCCTGAAAGAATGGACAGCCATCAGCCACCATTTGCACAAAGGCCTAAACATCTGGTAGTAAGGTGATATGCCTCTGAAAAAATTGACACAAAGCAGAAATCTGGACTTAAATAGAGCTAAGACTAATCCCATTATGAAGATCATAATGAAGAAAGGCTAAGATAACTGGAAGTCAAAAAGGGCGAGGCAGAGACCTTTATTGTTCAGACCGCTTGTAGAGCAAGGACCATACCCTATGTACTCCATAGATCAAGCTACAGGATCAAAGAAATGACAGAATCAGACACCTTTATTCCTCAGGCTTCTGTTTTTTTTATAGAGTCAAGCTGTCAAAGTGAACTTCTTGCATTGAGGACTGGAAGATGAAACCATTCTACTATGGATAGATAGAGAAGATCTGAGGCTTGGTGAGGCCAGGATGAGGCAATATGAATGACATGTTCCTGCTCCATCTTGACTTTCCTCAATACCATGGCGATCAGAGGGAATGGAGGAAACACATTTGCCAGGGGAAACTGCCACAGAACGACCATTGTGTTCACAATTAGAATGAGAGGATCCTGGCATCTGGAGCAAAACAGGAGTACTTGTGATTCAACTGAGAGGCCATCAGATCCATGGCTGTAAGACCCCACAGATGGAATATGGGGTTTAACACCGTTTGGATGATCTCCCAATTCCCAGGGTCTAGACACAGACAACTAAGAGAGTCTGCCATGACACTGTCTACCCATGGAGTGTGAATAGCGATGGATTCTGCATATGGGCCTCCACCCAAATGAGAATCAGCCGAACGTTGCAGCAGGCAGCTACACTCCTGGACCCTGCATGGCACTTGATGTAGGCCACACCAGTCATACTGTCAGAGTGAATCCACTCTGACAAACCCTGGATGAGACCAATGCAGCAGAGCTAGATGAATTGCCCAGATCTACAGCACATTGATGGGCAGAAGACCTTCCAACTGAGTCCAAAGGCCCTGAGCCATCTGAAGGTCCAATGTGGCTTCCCAACCTATCAGGCTGCCATTTGTCCTGGCAGTTACCCAATACAGAATAACCAGTGGCCCGCCCCAATAACAGATGGGACATCTGAAACCATCAAACAAGACCCTACTTTGTCCGGTTTGATAGTGCCATGACACTGCTGCCTGGACCAGTTCTTGAGAATCTTCATCTGAAGTTCACAAGTGTGGAATTGGGCAAAGATGCTGCCTCCAAGGCAGAGACCAGATACCCCAGCATCTTCATGTACTCCCTCTCTGTAGAGGATGGGTAAATCAAGGCCTGAGACACCTGCAGAGACAATGATCAAATCTCCTCTTCTGGCAGAAAGACCCGTACCTGCGGAGTGTCAAATCTCATGCCAAGAAAGAGAAGGATCTGGGATGGAAACAGACAGGTTTTCTTGAAATTGAGTACCCAACCATGTTCCAGAATGGACACACAAGTCTGAATCTGAAGGAGCAGTGTCTCTGCAGGAGGAACTTTTAACAAAAGGTCATCCAGATAGGTATTAAAACAAATCCCTACAGAATGAATGTGAGCAGCCAAGACTTTGTAAAAACCTTTAGGGAAGACGCCAGCCCAAATGGAAGGGTAGTAGACTAAAAATGAAGGTCTTTAAAAGGCAAACGGCTGAAAACGCTGATGATCTGCATTGATGGGAATATGCAAATAAGTATTTTTATGTCTAGGAAGGATAAAATCTCCCTTGCACACAGAGCGAGATGATGGAAAGTAAAGACTCCATCTAGAATAAAACTGTTCAGATGCTTCAGGTCCAGAATCTAATGGCATCCGCCATCTTTTTTGGGACGTACAGAAAGTTTGGAACATAATGTCATGAATCTTTCCTGAGAGAGCAGGTACCGACACCTGCATCTCCATCAGGGAAGAAACCATATCTAAAAATAGAAGGCCCTTCTGTTACAGTTCTCAAGCAACACAAGGAGTCAGACGGTATAGTTAAAATCACCTGTATTAGAATAATAAGTATAAAAGCAAATGGCTAGAATAACGAGAATAAGCATAGGGTGACGGAAAAGGCCAGATACCGTATCAGAAATAGCAATCTGCCAATGGGTCTACCACAACTGCTGGAGACTAGGCCGGAGCCGACTGGTAATCTCAATGGAAATGAGTGGAACTCAGAATAGATCCGTGATCTCCCAATAGGTAGCAACAAGGGAGGCTACTGACTTACGCCTGCAGTCAGTTAAGGAAGGCAACGATGGAGACACTGACTCACGCCTGCAGTCAGTAAGGCCGGAGTCTGCCAGAGCCCCAGGTCCGCACCAGGATGGATGTCTGTGGGAAACGGGCAATACAGCGGAGCAAACAGACAGAGCCACCTGTCAGCACCAGTTAGGATAGTCAGACAAGCCAGGGTCATACACGGAGCAGATAGTCAGCCAGAGCCACAGGTCTGCACCAGATTGGATGTCTGTAGCCAAAGGAGCGCAAAGGAGAATGATCAGACAGAGCCACAGGTCAGCACCAGATTGGATAGTCAGACAAGCCAGGTCATACACAGGATACAGGAACAACAAGAACTAGAACTGCACTGAACAACAAAGTAAGGGTAACAAATAAAGTTTGTTCCCTTTTAAAGGCAGCCAGGAAGTAGATTGGTGGAGCTACAGCCCCACAACAGTATAAGACAGAGCCCTGCGACACATAGTAATCTTGCGCCCGATATTGATGCATGGAATCGAGTTGCGTCAAACGTCCGATCCTTCACCGAGTCATTTTCAGGAGCAGGCCCTTTCCAACGAGGACATAGACAGCTGCAGAGGACTCCAAGCGTGCCTAGGCCCAGTCCCCAGAATGACACCACGGTGACATCTCAGAGTATTCATTACCTGCATCAACCCACCAGATGCCGCTGGATCTAAGGTAACTGTGACACCTTCACTGGTTTGTGAGATACACTGGACATGAAGCAATGTGGAGGAAGCGATTTGAAGTCTGAGATATCCAATGGTCCTCTGCTGAGAAAGACCACATATTGGGAAAGAGACACATACTACCTCCAATTGCTTGAGGTGGACCAGTCCCTTGCGAGTCATGTAAAGGTAGACTTGTCAGTTGGGGGGCTTTTGGCAGTCTTCTTGACTTCCCAAGCCTGTTTGGGTTTCTGGGTAGAGTGTGCCTGGGGCACTGTAGGAATAGACACCCTAGATGCATACATGTACTGGCACTCTTACCCCCAGTAGCATGGCTAATGACCATCTCCAACTCTGGGCCAAATAACTGCTTGCTCACAAATGGGAAGGACACAAGGACTTCTTGGGAGACTGGCCAGTCGATCAGAACTTTAGCCACAGAGTTTGTTGCACGGACGCCTTCCCAATAAGCCTAGCAGAATCTAGGGCTTTTTTTTTTGGGTGCATTTGTAAGGACATCCTCTAAAAGTTGATTCCCCCCCCCCCACACACACACACACATCCGTAGCAATGGCCCTATTCACCCAAACAAGGAAGCACCAGAGGCAGAAAATCCAGGTACTTATCTATCTGGTCATTAAGTGCTGCTGAATCCACAAGCTGAAATGCTGTAAGCTATAAGGTTAGAAAAGCAATATATGGTAAGGTCTACTGTTGTGGGAGATGGGAGTAGGCCACAGTTATAAGGCATCAAAAGTGAAGGGATACAAGAGAGCTATACATTTTGTATCTTATCACTTTTCTTTCATTCCTCCAGACTCGCCTGGTATAAGGAATGGTGAGGAGTGAAAATCGCAGCCTCCCCTTTTGTGCCTCTTAAATATATCTGGGGATGAAGAACAGGACTCTGAGGCCACAGAGACCTTTCTGGGTCTCCATAACTGCCCAAATAACCCTTGGCAGGTGAACCATGGCTTTACTTCTGAGAATCACCAGGGGTAAAGGATGAATCGAAATCATCCTCATCAGAATCCCCTTTGCCAGTGGAAGAATTCCCTTCCAGGGGAGGCAGGACAACCCTTGGACCAAAACCTAAGGATCTCCTGAATAGAAGATGATCTATTACAGAAGAAGTAAAGGTTTTAACCCATGCTGGCTCCTGTTAAGTAGACAAGGTTCCTGGAAGTTGTGTAGGGGCCACAGAACAAGAGGGATATAAAAAGTACTGGTAGACTCCTTAGGAAGATTAATCCGACATGGAGAAACTCCTGGAGATTTTGGATTAGCCCATGCATCCCGTGTGCTCAGATTTAGCCGGGGCACCCCATATAAAGAAAACAAGATGAAAATATTATAGAAAAAGCAGAATGCAAGGAGGGAAAATCCAGCCTCAGGTGTTGCGTGTTGCAAGAAATGAGGAAGAGGGTAAACCTAGCACTTCCCCTTCCTACGCCTTAAGGCCTGGAGAAAAAAAACAGGCTTAGTGGGAAATGTAGTTTGTTTTCCTTTCAAACATTAAATGACACATGGCGGCTGAGCCGTTGCGTTCATTCTTGCTCGGGCAGGGCGCGCGTGCGTGCGTGAGACAAGCAAAGCAATGCATTGCATATCCCTCTAGCACTGAAAGGATTGACTGTAGTAAGAAAGGGCAGAAGAATAAGCCCTGTTGCACACACCAAAATTCATGCAGTGCTGCAGCACTTATAACTTTACTGTTGGTGCTCCATCCAACATGGCAATCGCAAGCACCCATTCTTATTGGCACCACTGACCCATAAAAAAACTTGCTAAAATGAGGTAAAATTGAACGTTTCTGGTGGGGGTAAAGTGGAGTAGGGAGGGAATCTTCACCTGCAGATAACCTTTTAAAGCAAGTACCCTGCCCTCCTTGCCAGATGATACTTAACCCAATGCTTCCTGTGTTCCACACTGGACGAAAGAGAAAAATAAAAATTCTACATGTATTATACTGAAAAGTTCTGTTTGCTTGCAGAACTTGTCCATGAACAGACATTTGTGCTTATGGCAATAAGAGTGTATTATAAGAGCACAGGTAGTAAATAAGACAGGACAAAGAAAAGGAGACCTGTGACAATCCTACTGCATTATATGGGACAACTTAAAAACTCCCATTGATTGAGATTTTAACCCCTTGAATGCTAGAGTTCTTCAATACATTGCATGGAGTGAAAACAGTCATTTAAATCAGTGGGAGTTTTGGGAACCTTTATGTCTCTTTGCTGCAGCTGATTTGCTCAAAAATGATTCCTCTCTTACTTTGTGCCCATGGCCCTTACTGTACTTGTGGTTTACAGTTTAGGCTCCATGCTATGTTAGATGCCCTAATACTTCTTTATTTCTAATTCAGATTGGGAAGCAGAGTATGGAGGTTTCACTTCTTACATCGCCAAGGAGGAAGATGAGGAGGTAAAGAGAATAAGTGAATGGGGAACTTAATCCTTTGAAGGATTAAAGGGCTAGTAACCTTTTTATTTTGGCTTTGCATAATACATAAATTCAAATTGCATACATCTAATATCTATATGTCCCTGACAGCTTTGTGGATCTCTTCCCAAAGAGGTTCCTGGTCAGTTGCCCAGGAAAGCGGAATAGTGATACAATATAACAGTATCCCAGCAGCACTGAGTGTTCTTTATGCTATAATTTTACATTATATCTCATTCCTTGACTTCATAGTCCCTGTCAGATAGCGGTCTCCAAACAGATACAGGGATCTAACTGTCTAAGACAAGACAAAAAAATAGGTGAAGATGGAAAAAACGAAGTATAGACAAACTGACTTTATATAATATGCCCTGGCATAATATGTGAAGAAAAAAAAATAACTCTCTTTAACGGTTTATAAAAGGCAATCCATGAATGTTTCTCTCTGTATTTGTGACATGGTACCCTACTATTGTCTGTCTAGGTCATCTGTGTATATAAAGTGCCTTGCTTAAGTACTCTTCACCTTCCCCCCCTTTGACTTTTCTATATGTAGCTGTGTTACTGCCTGGATTTAACTGGGATTTTTACTATTTGATTTACACATCATACTTAAAATGGAAATTCACATCGGGAAAACTTTTGAGCCCTTATTTAATCAGCTAAGAAGCATTAGGCAAACGTGCTCTCTTTCTTTTTTTATAACTTACTTTTTTAAGATATTCAACTTCAAAGTTATCTACTTCCACATACTGCGGCATGATGTAGCTGCAGCATGGCTCTCAGGACTTCCCATCAGTCTGTCATTCTCCTCCCTGATGTCCCCGGGAGCGCGTTCACACTTCACTTCGGTGTGGTGTGAATGGCTCCTAACATTGCAGGCAACGACGATTAGCATTATACTGAGGTTGCAACCTCAGTATAATGCTTATCGCCGCTTCATGTAATGCTAGGAGCCGTTCACACCACACCGAAGCGTGAATGAGCTCCCCTGGGGCAGCTGGGAGGGAGGTGGGAGGAGAGTGACAGACTGCTGAGAAGTCCTGAGAGCCGTGCCGCAGCTACATTATGCGGAAATGGATAACTTTTTTAAGTTGAATATCTGAGAAAGTAAGTTACAAAAAAAAGAGAGAGCACGTTTGCCTAATGCTTCTTAGCTGATTAAACAAGTGTTCAAAAGTTTTCCCGATGTGAATGTTCCCCTTTAATGCTTTGAAGGTGCAAAATTTTTTTGGGGGGATTCATATGTTAATTTACAAACAGACATTTGTTGGTTGGTTGCATTCATATTTGGTAGAAGCACCAATGGTAACAATTACAGCTAAGAGACATTTTGGTAAGTCTCTACCAGCTTTGCACATCTGATTCCTACAATTTTTGTTCATTCTTGTTGGCAAAATTGCTCAAGCTTTGCCAGGTTGGATGGGGAACATTGGTGAACATCAACTTTCAAGTTTTGCCACATATTCTGAATCGGGTTGAGGTCTCGGCTCGACTAAGACATTCAGATTCTGGTTTGTAAACTACTCCAGTGTAAGTTTAGCTGTGTGTTAATGGTCATTGTCCTGATGGAAGATGAACCTCCACCCCAGTCCCATGTCCCTTGCAGACTGAAACAGGTTTTCTTCTATAAATTACCTGTATTTTTGGCTCCATCCACTTTGCCCTCAGTTGACCAGTCTCCTAGGGCTCGATTTAAAGCCAACCGTTAAACCAGCCGCTAAGTGAAAAAGGCACATCGCTCGCAAATAATACAGGAGTTACGGCAGATTCAATAGCTACTCTACGAGAATAGCTATCGAGCGTAGGCACACAAAAAACACGTAACACAAAACCCGTTGTCGCTCATGTTAATGCACAACGGGCGGACAAATCACACGATAACTGAGCTCCAAACAACATGTAACATAACGGCTGCCGTTGTCAAGCAACCCTGATTGATGCCAAAACAAATTCAAACACACATCCAATCCCAAAGGCCCAATGTATCAAATAACTTCAAATACACCTATATATACCCAAAAATAACCGCCACACACTGTCTGTTATCGAGTTCTTCAGAGCCAGATATCAGGACCCAGGAGCGGAGGATAGTCATTAGAGAGAGGGAGAGAGGCGCGTTCATTGGAGGTAGAGGAGTTTTGCAGTTTGGAGAGAGGAGAGAGGTGCACTATATATACACATATCACACTTTTGCACATATTACATACACACATACAAACACAAACACATACACATACATACACATAGTCCTTTTATTTCATAACACCTTACACATATTACTTTTTATTTTGACAGTGTGAATCTGGGAGTGAAAGTGTGTGACAGAGAGTGACTGGATCGAGTGTGTCTGTGAGGGCCTGTGGGAGTGCCTGGGTGTGACTGGGTGAGTGATGTCAAGGAGAGGAGGACAGGAGAGAGGGATGGGGAGAGTAGTGGAGGAGGAGGAAGGTCAGGAGGGGATCCCTCAGCAGAGCAGGGGTGGGAGAGGGAGATCCGCAGGGCGGAGGGGGACCAGGCCCACCAGAGCAGGAACACGCAGGACAGGGACAGAACCTGCAGTGGGACGAGGGGTAGTTCCTGGGGAGCACCCCACACAGGCAGGGTCAGACCAGGCAGGGCACTCCGGCTCTGAATCCTCCCATGCCGGAGCTGATGAGGGCAGGATCAGGGATCCCAGATATAGTGAGGAGGAGAACACGGCTCTTGTGGAAGCTGTCCTGGAGAGGCAGAGTGTTCTCCACCCGACGGCAAAGGTCCCTGGCCTGGCAGCGCGGAGGAAGGCAGCCTGGAACCAGATCTGCAGCCGGGTGAACGCGGTGGCAACATGCAGGCGGGACGTGGAGTCTGTGAAGAAGAGATGGGGCGACTGCCGGAGGGTGGTCAAGAACAAGATGTCTGACATGGCCAAGCAAGCCCGAGGCACCGGAGGTGGCCCATCTGTGCCCATCACATTCTGCGGCTGGGAGGAGATGGTGCGGCAGAACATGTCCCCGACCATGATCGAGGGGGTCGTGGGAGGAACTGACACTGGGGATGAGAGGAGCCTCCACACTACCGGTAAGTGCAACACTACAGAACAACACACTACAGCAACCAACACCAGCTGCACACACACTCACACCTCAACACATGGCCATCACTCAGCCATACAACTGCACCAACACAGCACCATGAGGGTTAAAAAAAGGACACAACACCTGGACAAATGGCAACGTCCAACTTGGGACAAACCTGTCAAAGTCCTACTTCAACCCTCCTGTCGCTGTGCTCATTACACACAATACACAAACCTTCATTTTCAAATTGTCGACTGTAATAGATCATCACTGTTCACACACAATGTCACCCATGTCCCCACCCCCACCCTAACCCCGTGAGTGCTAGAGGGATCATCAATGCATCGATCAACAATGCATTGGCAACCCCTCTGGGACTCAAGGGGTTAACCTGACAACAAACAAGTCAATAGGCCAACGATCACATGCTACACAGGGGACATTCACTAAGCGGTGACAAACACATGGTGGACACAAAGTAACCCTCACACACCCTCACTTCACCAGTACCAGTGTTAGTCCATGGAGAATATGCCAAAACAAGAATCAAGTTCATAGGGTCCCATTGTACAGACTCCATGGAAAACACTGGAAATGGGGAAAGGAGATCACTGGAGAAGTCACCATCATGTTCATGTCATCGGTTCAACATCACCGCTTACTGAATCACAAAAGGGGGCATCAGATCACACATCACAGTGTCACACAGAATAAATGCTTGTAGGTGCAACACACAGGCCGAAAACTATTTTACAGAATTCAAGCAGGAAAAAGTAGGCATTGGTGTTGTGGCTGCAATCATTTCTCTGACTTGAAATGACATATCCCATATCTGATTCCCACATGGATCCACAGGGGTGCTGATGCCATGGATCGATGGTACACCAGCATCTCTATGCAGGATACATATGGGAAACAAATAGCAAACATTGTACCTTGGTCACCAACAGGCCATGACTGATGGATATCTAGGACTGAGTACGGTTGCCTCACACAGAAGGATGGATGGGCTCATACACAGACAAAAAAACAGGCCTCAATCAAAGATATCCCTCACTACTGGCTGGATTGTTGCCCTTAGGATTCAAATGTTACTAAATATGTTCCAACATGATGTGAACACAAAGATCACTTCACTGGATGTGATTGCCTTACTGGCCAGATATGTGCACCCATCACATATCAACCTACATTGCTACCATCCAAATACACATACATAGTATATCACACCCTACGTAGATGGGATATACGAGGTATGTTCATATCCATCATATCAATACAATGTCTTGTTGGATGGGTGCACATATATAGCCAGTAAGGCAATCACACCTAATGAAATGCTCTCTGGCATCACATCTTGGAAGGATATTACTCCATCCATATGAAGGGTACATATCCACATACATATATGACCATTTCTACTTGTGTGTCACTGTAATGGGATAGCAATGGGTAATGTCATCATGATGTCATATCATTGCCATCGTTAACAGATGTGTCTTGATCTAAGTCCCATCCCTCCAACACTCATGGTTATACAGATATTGCTCCATGTGACAGGTGAAGATATCCATCATTTGACCACACGGAGGCTCTTCAGCAGAGCCAAAGTCACAACATATAGAGAGAAATACCTCTTTGGAATGGTCCACAGAGTGTGCTTGTAAATCATGCACACCCTGTACACCATTCCAATTAAGTATTGTTCTCTAAATGGGTTGATTTTGTCTCTGCTGAAAATCCCTCGTGTAGACAAATGACTGAAATCTACATCCGTCACATAGAGCATTATCTGAACAACCATGAGGGTAGGAAGGATAGGACTAACAGAGAACAACATCTGTTCCCACAATGTCTACAATCTGACATCAAGGTGGACTTAACCTTTGCCACCCCCCTGGAGGGATAGCCATCCCTACAAGTTGTGAAGACAAATATATGTTGTTGGATCTCCCCCCCCCCCCCGAGTTAAACAATGGTATTCGTACTGCTGAAAGGTGTGTTGATGCAAAAGGTATCACAGCTCAGACATGGATATGTCAGGGGCAATATCCTAGTGGCCTGATATTGTACAGTGGTGCTGTTACTACACAATCATATGGACAGCTCTGGTACAGGGACCAGATATCTACATGGGAGGGTGTAGCAACAGCCCCACTGTACTATTTCTGGCCACTGTGATATTGCACCTCAAAATGAAACCTTCACCCATAATAACTCAAACACCTTTCAGCAGTGGGAGTACCCTTGTTTACCCAGGGGGATTAACACAAACACATATATTTTTCTTCAACACATATCAAAGTAGAATTGTCTCCACAAACATATGGCAAAGGTCACTAATCACAACATCTTCTTCCTCCACACAGCTTACGGCCGTCAAGCCCAGCAGGAGACAGTGGAGGAGGCTATGTCACCCCCCAGTGAGGAGGACACAGAGGAGGGGACCAGCCGGTGGTCACCTTACCCACCATCACCATCCCCTCCAACACAGGCTGCACCACCCCTTCCAGCTGCACCACCACAGGCTGCACCACCCCTTCCAGCTGCACCACCACAGGCTGCACCACCCCTTCCAGCTGCACCACCACAGGCTGCACCACCCTTTCCAGCTGCACCTCCCCAGTACAGTGGCTGGATGCCACAGGAGGAGAGGTGGACACATCCATCCACCTCCACCAGCTACTACCCTCCATCAGCAGCACCACCACCGCCAGGGAGGCAATGGCTGCCAGGGACAGTGGCCAACACCCAATATGGGCCATATGCCTCCCAGATCAACCCACCCTCCTGGATGGCTCCACAGCATGCCCCAAGGTATGATCCAAGGTGGGGTCCCACCACCTATCAGTGGCCACCATATGACCCTTGGCCACTGGACTACACACACCTGGGCCTGATTGGTGAGCCCCAGCGCCCCCTACCCAGGGACATATTCACACCTCCACCAGCACACACATCTCTGGGCAGCTCTGCATCACTTGATGTGGTGGGCATATGCCCATCATCTGCACCAGCCACTCCAACAGCAGCCACAGCACCCTCAGCAGCAGCAGAGGATACAGCACCTCCAGCAGCAGAGGAAACAGCACCTCCAGCAGCAGAGGAAACAGCACCTCCAGCAGAGGAGGAAACAGCACCTCCAGCAGAGGAGGAAACAGCACCTCCAGCAGAGGAGGAAACAGCACCCTCAGCAGCAGAGGAAGAAACAGCACCCTCAGCAGCAGAGGAAGAAACAGCACCCTCAGCAGCAGAGGAAGAAACAGCACCCTCAGCAGCAGAGGAAGAAACAGCAGCACCAGGGACACCGGGCACATCCACCTCCAGCACCGCACGCCTCACAGGGATGGAGGCGGAGTGTATGGCCCTTCAGAGGAGACTACTCCGGTCGAGCAGGAGTACTGACAGCAATATCACCAGGAGCAGGAGGCAATCCAGGAGGAACATTGTCCAATTGGAGAGCAGGATCCAAGGTTTGGAGTCGGAGGTGTCCAGGGGGAATACACTACTCCAGCAGCTCAGGACTGGTGTGATGGACATGTTAACACAGGTCCTTGTGGAGCTGAGGGAGATAAACCGCAGGGAGAACCTGAGGATGGAGAGGGAGAACTTGCGTTCCACTGAGGGGTCTACTGCAACCACCACCCCCTCTAGTGTTACCCCTGAAGCAACACCTAGGGGGCAGAGGGTTACCAGGAGATCCACAAGGGCATCCACCTCTGGCACCCAGGCTAAGGCCCCCCACCCAAAGAAGAAAAAATGAAAGGCCCAACCTGTTAAGTTTCCCCTCAATAAAGAAAACATTTTTTTTTTAATTCCAGTCTGATCTGTTGTGTCTTCAGTTATGGATTGGGAGGCAGGGTTGTCTCCAATGCATTGCCATACAATGCAGTGAACACAACCTCTGCCTATGTGAAATGTTAGTGGGATGCTACAACATGGGTTCACACACACACCGTTGTACAAATTCAACTTGTAATACATCCCTGGAGCCATATTACACCACTGTGTTATATGGCGGTGTTGTGTGTTGAATTTGAACAACAAAACATACCCCTTAGCACAACAAATTGTACAACACTGAACATTTGTCTACATCATGTGCTGTGTTTAACCCTTTGAGTGCCAGAGTGGTAGACAACGCATTGTCAAGAAATGCGTTGGGGACCACTCTTGCACTCAGTGGGTTAATGGGATAACCAGACAAACAGCTCTGTGATTTAGCAGGGACATTATAAGCAGGATAGATAAATGGGACATGTATCCATGTTGTCTTGGATTCACACACTCATTGTGCAACTGACTTACTGAAGAAGCCAATGTTTTTAACCTAGGATTTCAACGTGTAGCACACACATTGATATCCTGGGCTGAGCATTGGGGTCTCCTGTAAGTTGAGTTGCTGTTTCCCTAAGGGTGTAACAGACTTCACCAGTGATAACACATGTCCACTTAGTCTGGTTGTTCGTTAGCCCATGTACTGAGATATGTCAAAGTGGAGCAAAATCTCCGAACATGGATTATACTGAGCAATACAGATACTGTGGACAGGTATTCACTGTGGAAGTATGTCCCCTGTATCACCTCTTCATCACTCCCACAACACATTGGTGCATCACTGCCACCATCATCTGTTTGCATTGATACATCACAGAGTCCAGTCACTGGCAAACAAGTGGTGGACTCCTGTGATGTGGGTGTTGCCTTTCCATGTATGGGGCATACTCTACCCTGGGTGTGGTAACACATTGACATATGTGTTCTCAAATATATCCTCCTACAGACACAGATAGAATGGTGATGGTTCATCTTTATTGTGTCTCAAAGTACATTAGAATGTACATGTGTTTTGTGTGTGTATTGCCTATATGCATTGAACACCTGTATGAGAACACTAAATGTACTTTGAAACTAAATTGTAATACTTCAGTAACACTGCTGCCCTGCTCATGTGTTGTCCATGAGGTTTGACAACTCTGTAGCTGAGCATCCTGACTGTACAGGTTACAACACTCAAGAATTAGTGTTTTCTGTGTCTCTATGAGAATGTTCCAGTAGAGGTTTGTGTGAACCTCAGGTCAAACTTTGCATCACCAACAACATCACCATAAACAGCAAGGGGTGATCTTCATGAAGGTGTTGTCAAGACATCAATCCAGTCACATGGAAGATCTTCAGTTCAAGGATGGATCATGTTACGGATGCCTGCGGGACAAGAGGACAGGATTTGGAGCAGTAGACCTGAACTGATCATCAAGCAACAACAATTTAGTCTTTTTCATCCCCTCAGTTTTCACAGTTACAGGTGAGTGCACAAACCATTGCTTGACAATGTGTTGTGTACTCATCTGTAACCAATTCTGTGGGGAACTAAGGACATGTGCATCAGTCCTAGGGATATGTGCCCCTGACATGTATACACACATTAACAAGTGTTCTGAGAGCTCCATGGAAGTAATGACATTGTGCTGCCACTGTGAAAGTGACAGTGGCAGCCCAATGTCATTTGTTCCATGGAACTGTTAGGACACATTTGTTGATGTGTGTATTCATGTCAGGGGCACATACGTCTGCACACTCACAGGTCTGCATGGAGTCCGTGGTAATCTGATCTACGTCTCATGACCTCTACATTGTGTGCCCATACCACTGTACATCCACCCCTGTGCTGCTCTTCTCAGCTGTAGCACAGTACAGGTCCCATATTGAGTCTGATGTCCCTTCTCATGCAAATCATTAGATAATACTCTTTCACTACTGGGCTAGCATGGTTGTTCAGGCTCTAATCATGGCATATCCAGTTAGTTGCTGTCAATCAAGCCGTGTAAGGTGATGAACATGGGTAATATGTTGTACCTTGTTTCTCCTGAGGGTGTGCGTGATATCCTTGGGGTCTGTATGTCAACGTGGAGAGTGGAATGGAGGATGGTTGCTGAGTCCACACACACAATTTTCCACGTCCACTGCCAGTGCAGTGCTGTGTCACTGTTCCTGTGGGGTGAGACAGAACAAAATGTGCAGTGTGGTTAGTGTCACAGGACTGCTGGGGGACTTGCATGGATTGTTTGCATGCCTGTGTTATACTCACAGGTGAAGTATTCCGTGATGAGCCTGTCTCTGATCTGTGCCCCTCTCATGGTCTCCTCCACATGCCCGATGTCCATGGGCACTTCCTGTATGGGGGGGTCCGGGATGTGCTCCAGCAGCCTGGTGTCCACTGCGATATTGTGCAGTATTGCGCACGCCACAATGATGTCACACACCTTAGCCGGTGCATACTGCAGTGCTCCCCCAGAGTGGTCCAGACATCGGAATCTTGACTTGAGGAGCCCAAATGTCCGCTCAATAGCATTCCTGGTTCTGGCATGAGCCTGGTTGTAGCTTTCCTGGGCATGTGTTTGGGGATTGGCCAGAGGGGTCAGTAGCCAGGACTTGCATCCATAGCCAGCATCACCTGTGTAATGTGAGTGACATGGTGAAACAGGGAGCACATGTTGTGTGAATGATGTTTTGTGTGGTGGACGTAGTAGGTGTGGGTCAGGTGCATGCTGAGCTGAGTGGTGTGTACGCCTGTGTATGTGGTGTGATTTTGTTTTGTGAACTCACCCAGTAGCCATCCCCCTGTAAAGGTTCCATTCTCAAAATCTCTGTGGACTGAGGAGTTTTGTAGAATGTATGCATCATGTGTGCTGCCAGGATATTTTGCACAGACATTCATGATCCTCATGTTGCTGTCACACACCATCTGCACGTTGATGGAGTGGAAGTTCTTCCTGTTGATGAATATCTGTGCGTCACGTGCTGGGGCCTTAATCCGGACATGGGTGCAATCTATAGCACCCATGACCCTGGGCATGCCTCCCTTTGCGTAAAAGGCCTGCTTGACGTGTATCCAGTCCATGTCGGTGGTGGGAAAATGTATATGGGTACTGGCCTTGATTTTGAGGGCTGGCAGGACCTGGGCCAGCACTCTGGAGAATGTGGCCTGGGACATGCCAGATGCGTAACCCTCAGTGGACTGGAAGGCCCCGCTTGCCATGAAGTGTATGGCACAGAGTAGTTTCTGCAGGCCAGTTAGGGCATGGTTGTGGATGTAGATGGGATCCACCTGCTCCTTGATGACCTCATACAAGGCAATGATGCTGTCAGGCCTCAACCTGTAGCGATCAATGACCTCGTCATCAGCCATTCCAAAGAGTGTGACCCTTGGGCGGTATACCCTGGGCCTTGGTGGTCGTCTATACATCCTGTGCCCTCCAGGTGGGGATGGACTCCTGTGTGGCTGCTGAGCCAGAGCCTCCTCACTTGCAACAGGTGGAGGCTGTTGATGAGGCGTGCTTGGGGTTTGCTGATGTTCCCTAGCTCTCTCCCTTGCACGCCTTCTCCGCAGTCTTCGCAACAATATGTAACCCAACATACTGTTTGCTCTATCTGTCTCTCTCTCTCTCTCTACCTCTCTCTCTCTAGCTCTCTCTCTCTAGCGCTCTCTCTCTCTCTCTCCCTCCCTGAGTGGAAAACAAGCCACAAGTGAGTGTGTTGAGTTGTCCCTTTAAGTACTTGCTAGGGCGTTGTGTAGGTGTGGTGATGAGGTGAGTGCTGACCAATGGAGAGTTGTTTGTGTCCAGGTAAGTGTTTGCAGGTGTGTGTGTGTGTGTTATAAGATGTGGTGTGTTGTGCTTGTTCTGTGTGTGCCATTTGCGGGCGTGCAGTTGTGGGGTGCAGGTCGCGTGTTGATGTTGCCCAGGTGAGCTTGTATTTGCAGGGTCCGCTTTGTGTGATGACCCCCATTGTTCCGTGCCATGTTGTGTTGTTGTTTTTTTGTGTGTCATTGTTCCTGTGGTGTTGGTTGTTGTTTTGTGTGTAGTGATTTGTGTTGTGTGTGCATGTTTTTGTGTTGTTTTGGCATTGCACGGGTTAATTTTCCCATTTACATGGTTGTGCGGTAAGCCTTTTGTGTGTTTTCCTCTGTAACGGGTGTTTAGTTTTGGCCGTTAAGTGTCTAACGTGTGTGAGAAGTGGGTCTTAACTTTTAGCCGTTAGGTGTGTCTTTTTTTCAGCCGTTATCAGTACCGCAAGCCTTTGAATAGCTCTGGGGTATGTTGTTCCATGTTGTTCCATGCGTCTGAATGCACGTAAGTGTAGCGGCCGTAGGAATTGTGCAACTGCCGTTAGCTGTTGTTTAGACGGATCTTTGAATTGCAACATGACACTTAACGCACCCGTTAGTGTTTTTTTTGGTTAACGGCTGCCTTTAAATCGAGCCCCTAGTCCCTGCCCTCAAGACAGGATGCTACACCCACCATGATTCACCCTGGGGAGGTGTGTTCTTGGGGTAATGAGCAAAGTTGGCTTTGTACCACACGTACTGTTTAGCTTTGAGGCCAAAAAGTTCAGTTATGATC
The DNA here is from genome assembly GCA_037306005.1 of Rhinophrynus dorsalis. NCBI lineage: Eukaryota > Metazoa > Chordata > Amphibia > Anura > Rhinophrynidae > Rhinophrynus > Rhinophrynus dorsalis. Next base: position 344,476,968 of record CM074722.1, on the reverse strand, counting down.
ATATCTGAGCAGAAAACATTTTTTCCAAATTTGCTGTGTCTCCCAATTGCCTATTGGCAAAACCCAAACAGGATTTTATATGTGTTTGGTTCTTGCCACTCTTCCATAAAGCCCAGCTTTGTGGAGCATATATAGGTGTCCCATGGAACGTTTCTCCAATCTCAGCTGTGGATCTCTCAAACTCCTTCAGAGTTACCATTGGCTGCATAGTTGCTTCTCTGGCTGATGCCTTCCTTTTTGTGTGTATGATAGCGATATAGATAATAGGATTTTAGTCTTACCTGTTAAATCCTTTTCACTTAGTCCATACAGGTCACTGGTACTCTGGGAGGCGTAAGTCCCCTTTAATAGGCAGGAACAACCATGCAAATAATCTGCAAGGGGCGGAGCCTCCCCTCTTACCTAAGCCACCTTCTGGCCAGAGCCACTCATATTGATTTGAGACCCCAAGAACTGACCTCAGGTAAGCAAAAAGAAAGACTCCTGTGAGCATGCCCGAACGGTCTCCCACTGAATGCCACAGGAGAACCAAGACTGGTCCCTTGACAGGGTGGGAGACCAGTGACCTGTATGGACTAAGTGAAAAGGATTTAACAGGTAAGACTAAAATCCTATTTTCACTGTCGTCCAATACAGGTCACTGGTACTCTGGGATGTACAAACATTGAGCTGATCCAGAGGCGGGAAGTAAGGCAAGGACCAGGCGCAAGGCCCAAGTCACTAGAACTGTTATGACCAGTTGATAACATAGCCCAAACTGTAAGTGTCAACGGACACCAACCAAGGGAACAATCCCTGAACTAACACAGCACACAGAACCAGAGCCAACCGGGCTCAACAGTAAAGAAGCACTAAGGATCACAGAGCGGAAGACCTACACAGGCAAGACTGCCTCCAGGACCTTCCTTCCAAAACTGGCATCAGCCGAAGCCAGTACATCAACTCGATAGTGCTTAGAAAAGGTGTGCACAGAGGACCAAGTGGCCGCTCTGCACAGTTGATCAGCAGAAGCTTGATTCTTGTAGGCCCAAGAGGCCCCAATAGATCTGGTGGAATGGGCAGTCACCCGGAAGGGAACATGCTTATTCCTCAACTTATAGGCTTCACGGATGGTAGCCTTAATCCAAGAGGCAATGGTAACTTTGGAAGCCGGTCTTCCTGCCCTAGGCCCCTCAGGAATGACGAATAGAGCGTCAGACTTCCTGATAGACTCGGTGCGATGAACATAAAATTTAAGGCAACGCACCACATCCAACAGATGGAGATCTCTTTCCTTGTCAGATGAAGGATTAGGGCAGAAAGAGGGAACCACAATCTCCTGATTGATGTGAAACTCAGACACAACCTTGGGTAAGAATTCCTTGGTAGTGCGAAGCACAGCCTTATCCTTGTGGAACACCAGGTAAGGAGGTTTACAAGACAAGGCCTGTAACTCTGCTACCCGGCGCACTGACACCACAGCCAAGAGGAAGGCCATCTTCCAAGTCACAAGACGTAATGGAATGGAAGCCAAGGATTCAAACGGTGGTCGCTGTAGAACTCCCAGCACCAAATTGAGATCCCACTGGGGAGCAGGACTTTTAAAGGCAGGTCGAACATGAGTCACACCCTGGAAAAAGACTTTCACATCAGGAAGGACAGCAATCCGTTCCTGGAAAAACACAGACAAGGCAGAGGTCTGAACTTTGAGGGAACTCAGACTGAGCCCCTTATCCACACCGTCCTGCAAGAAGGCCAGGACAGTGGGAAGATGGAAGTCAAGAGACAACTTCTTGTCAGAGCACCATGTCACGAAAGTTGACCATATGCGATGATAGATCTTGGAAGACACAGGCTTACGAGCACTGAGCATCGTCGATACCACAGAAGGAGAAAAGCCTTTCTTAGCTAGAATCGAGGATTCAACCGCCAAGCCATCAAATGGAGAGAGTGAACATCCTCTTTCCACAGATACCCCTGAAGAAGCAGGTCCGGACGGGCTGGAAGTGGGATTGGATCCTTCACTGACATGGCCATCAATTCCGGAAACCAGGACTGGCGAGGCCAGTTTGGAGCAATCAGGATGACCGGACAACGTTCCCTCTTCAACTTCTGGATAACTCTGACCAATAGAGGAAGAGGAGGGAAGATGTAAGCCAGGGAGAAGTCCCAAGGGATCGACAAGGCATCCACTGCTGGAGCAAGGGAGTCCCTCAACCGGGAGCAAAACACCGGAACCTTCCTGTTGTGTCTGGTAGCCATCAGATCCACCACAGGCATCCCCCACCGTTGAGTGAGCATGTGAAACACCTCTGGGTGCAGAGCCCATTCTCCGCTGTCGACGGTATGACGACTGAGGAAGTCTGCCATGACGTTGTCCACGCCTGGAATATGAACCGCAGAGATGACAGGCACGTGATCTTCTGCCCAAGACAAAATATCCTTGACCTCCCACCAGGCGGAACCGCTTCTTGTGCCGCCTTGCCTGTTGATGTAAGCCACCGCCGTGGCGTTGTCGGACTCCACTCTGACTGGAAGACCGGTCAATTGAGACTCCCAGTGCCTCAGGGCCAGCCGGACAGCTCGAAGTTCCAGAACATTGATGGAGAGCATGGATTCCTCCAGACCCCATTTCCCCTGAGCACTGAAGCGACCCCAGACTGCACCCCAGCCCCGAAGGCTGGCATCCGTAGTGACTGTGGTCCAAGGAGGAACTAGAAAGGATTTCCCTTTCAGGAGATGAGAGAGATCTAACCACCAGTGCAGACTCGACTCGACATGAGGAGGAAGAGAAACAGACAGATGTTGATGATCTGGATGATTCTTGCACGTCTGGATCACGAATCTCTGAAGATCCCTGGAGTGTGCCATGGCAAATGGTACTGCTTCGATTGTGGAAATGAACTTCCCCACTAAGGACGACAACTTCGGAACTGGAATCACGTCCAGGTCCAGAATTCCAGCCACTCTGACAGCTATCTGGTGAGCCACGTCCTCTGGAAGAAACACCATGCATTGGCGAGTGTCGAACAGGAGACCCAGGAACAGAAGCCTCTGAGATGGAATCAAGTCCGACTTGTCCAGATTCAGGATCCAGCCATGACGGTTCAGGGTGTGCATGCACATCTGTAATTGCTGGTGGAGAAGCTCCGCTGAGGAGGCCTTCAGTAGGAGATCGTCCATGTAGGGGGTCACTCTGATCCCATCCTGATGGAGCACCGCTATCAAGGAGCCCAACACCCTCTGGAAGACCTGAGGAGCTGAAGTCAGCCCAAAGGGGAGCGCTGCAAACTGAAAGTGTCCCCTGTGGCAGGCAATCCTGAGATACCGCCTGCTCTCTGGATGAATAGGGATGTGAAGATAAGCATCCTGAAGGTCCAGGGAGGCAAGAAACTCCCCTGGAGACATTGCTGCAATCACAGAGCGCAGGGACTCCTGGCGGAAGTGGGAAGTCACCACATAGGCATTGAGATCTTTGAGATCCAAGATGGGACGGGCTCCTCCGTCCTTTTTGGCTACCACAAACAGGTTGGAATAAAATCCTGAACCTGTGTCCCCCTGAGGAACCGCCTCCAGGACCTCTTTGTCCAAGAGATCCTGAATAGCGTCGTCGAACAGACGCCTTTTTGTGGGTTCCTGAGAAGGACGAGTAAAAAGGAACCGAAAAGGAGGAAGGGAAGAGAAAGGGATCCTGTATCCCTCTGACACCACCTGAAGAACCCATGGGTCCGCCACTGACTCCTCCCAAGTCCGGCGAAAGATGCGGAGACGACCGCCTACAGCCGGATGCGGACCCGGGTTCGGCGAGTCATGCCGAAGCAGTCTTGGAGGTCTTGGCCTTGGAGGCAACTTTGGGCCTCCAGGACTGTTTGGGCTTGGAGGAGGAGCGCGTAGTGGGAGGACCCGTTTGGGCCGAGGAGCATGTCTCAGTCTGAAAGGAACGAAAGGACCGATTGCGTTTGGCTGGAAACTTTTTCTTAAAGACTGAGGGTAGAAGAGTACTTTTACCGCCAGTAGCCTCACTGATCATTTCTTTGAGTTCAGACCCAAAAAGCAAATTCCCCTGAAAGGGCAAGGAAAGCAAAGCCTTCTTAGAGGCTGTATCAGCAGACCAAATTTTCAGCCAAAGAGCGCGTCTAGCCACCACAGAAGAAGTGGAGGCCCTCGCCATCATGCGCACAGCATCAAAAGCAGCATCAGCAACATAGTTCTGAGCTTCAGTGATATTAGCAAGAAGCTGCAACTGTTCAGATACAGGCGCATCCTGGCGAACCGCTTCAGTCAGTCGTTCAGTCCAGGCCGCAATAGCTCTATTAACCCATGCCACAGCAAAAGTGGGGCGCATGGCTGTGCCAATGGAGGCAAAAATAGACTTAAGAGAGAGCTCTAGTTTCTTATCCGTCCAGTCCTGCAAGGCAGAGGCATCTGAGACAGCCAAAGCAGTAGATTTGGATAGTCTAGACACAGGAGCATCCACTTTGGGAGGATGAACCCATTTTGCCAGCTCCGCCTCAGGAAAAGGGTAAAGTTTGGCAAACTTTTTGGAGACAGAGGAAGATCTATCAGGATTCTTCCATGCCTCAGAGACCAGACGGGCAAGAGTAGGGTTAGTTGGAAAACAAACAACAGGCTTAGATGGCTTTTTCTGAAAAACATCAGTAGGATCATAAGAGGATTCCTGAGTCAGAGGAAGGTTGAGCGTATTCAGAACCGCTCTGATCAGACCCTCAGCCGAAACTTCAGGGTCACACTCATAGGGGTCCCCAATGGACCTGTTAGATTCAATAACAGTACGTTCCTCAGCATCAGAATCCTGTAAAAGTTCTTCTTCAGAAGAATCAGTGATATCAGGAGCTCCCTGTGGCTTAGGCAGGGAGGTCCTGATAGTAGAGGGGGTCTGCCAGACCTGGAGAGCCCCCTGTACCTGAGAGGGAAAGAGTTGAAGCGTGGATCTGAGATCCCTAGTGGCAGCTTTAAACTCCCTCACCCAAGATGGCTCAATAGCGTGGCTGGGAAGCCCAGGGTTGCTATCTTGACCAGTACAATTAGGGCATAGATCCCCCACATTATCGCCGTCCAGCCCAATGTGGCAAGAGGAGCAAAACGCCATGGGGGTAGCGGACCCCCCATCCTCCTTAGACATGGGTCTAGCCCCTAGCTCCAGTGAAGTAGACATGCTCACAGCGTCAATATACCCCACTAATAACACTATCACCCAGAAAAAGTGTTAAGATTAAAGTTTCACCCCAGAAATGTTCTAAAAACGGACTTATCTGGCCAGCGAAGGGTTAATCTGTTGAGGAGAGAGAAGGCTCGGTCCCTGCGTAGTGTACTCGCCTAGGAAAAGTACCACAAAATGGCGGCCGTCGTGACAGCCAATCAGAAACGAGCGCGAACCAAGCGCTCATGGGAAATGTAGTTTTTCCCTACAAGTACCCCAAACAGTGCCCGAAGCCCCCCTGAACACCCCACATAAATAAAACACATTCCGGATGATAGAGCAGGAGCCTAGAATTAAAATGAGCCCTCTCTGAAGTTGCTGTGACAAGCGGTTCCAGAGATATGTCCCATACTGTGAATTCCCATAGAGAGTAAAGGAGCCCTTGCGTCTGAGCGGGAAAAAGCCGCGCTTAAAGGCGCGGAACACCATTTTTAATAAAGTTTAGTAAAACATTAAAAAGTGCCCAAACAAGCATGAAACACATGAGAAACATAAATAAATGAATACCCAATGCTCCAAAACTCAGAGAATAACACAGAAATTGCATAAACAGTAATAATGCAATAAAAACACCCTATGAGTGCTGGAGTGTATTAAAACTCCCAAATACAAGCCCATCAAAGGGACACTGTGGGGACAAGTGGACCTTCAGCACTCAATGGGTGACTCACCTTCCTTGCTGACTTCTGTCTTCAGGTGACCATGATAGGGAGGGAAAGAACCAGAGGTAAATTCCCCAACAGGGGAGCTGCTTAACACAAGCTGTCCCCTCTTCAGGGTATAGGTCCACAGAAAATCCCTGGAAGCTGCACCAGCCACTTTAAAGAGGGCAATTCACAGCCATGGTCACCCTCCTAATGGTGGTATTCCATATTTGAATATAAAAATAATAAAATACTAAGATGCATAGATGTTCTCTACCTGGTGTGGAAGCACACCAGGAACAAATCAATATGAGTGGCTCTGGCCAGAAGGTGGCTTAGGTAAGAGGGGAGGCTCCGCCCCTTGCAGATTATTTGCATGGTTGTTCCTGCCTATTAAAGGGGACTTACGCCTCCCAGAGTACCAGTGACCTGTATTGGACGACAGTGAAAGAGATATTACATATATATATATATATATATATATATATATATATATATATATATATATATATATAATATATATATATCGCTATCATACACACAAAAAGGAAGGCATCAGCCAGAGAAGCAACTATGCAGCCAATGGTAACTCTGAAGGAGTTTGAGAGATCCACAGCTGAGATTGGAGAAACGTTCCATGGGACACCTATATATGCTCCATAAAACTGGGCTTTATAACATAAGGAAAGGAAAGCACCAGTGGATGTTATTAATGGAAAAAAGGAAACATATTATGGTCTGTGCCCTTTTTTTCCTAAGAAGACCCATGGGAGCTTCCCTTTCCATTCCTTTTATTTATTAAACCCATGAGATTGTGCACCTGGGCAGTTTTCAACTTGAGAGTGAGTGTTTTCCCTTCGTCCTGGAAGAGTGTGCGTGCATGTATAAAAAAGAAGAAAAAAAAGTATGTGTATGTATGTATGTATATTTAATAAATAACTCAACCTTGTTTGTTGTATCTCCAGAACTTAATCCCATACTTGTTCTGATAGTTCATTGGTCTTCATGATGCTGTTTGTTTAGATATACTATCAAACAAACTCTGGGACCTTCCTGAAACAGGTGTATGTAATGTGATATCATGTGACACTTTACTTGTACACAGGTGAACTCCATTCAACTAATTGTGACTAATAAAGGCAGTTGGTTGGATCAGAACTTATTTAAAGGGGTCACAGCAAAGGTGTTTTTTATTTAAAGCGGAACTTTCACCTTCATAATATTACCCCCCCCCCCCAATAAATTAATAATAATATAGCGAAAGGCAAAGGAATACTTGTATTATGCTGAATAAGTCTATGTTATTGAAGTAATCCAGCGTCTTCTGCAGGCATCCAGCAGACAACAGCACAGACATCTTAGAGGAAAGTTACCTCTGAGTCTGCGCTGTCTGTTCCGTTCACTGTCCGGATTGGTGGTGACATCCGTTGGTTACCTTAAAGTAACGGAAGTTGCTGCCTACACACACACAAAGCTTCTCTTGTAAGCTCTGTGCAGTGGATGCCTACCAGAGAAGGTGGATTACTTCAATAACGTAGACTTATTCAACATAATACAAGTATTCCTTTGCCTATCGCTATATTAGTAATGGGGGCAATATTATGAAGATGAACTTCCGCTTTAAAAAACACTTTATTTATTTAGTTATTTATTTTTTTAAATAAATGTGTAGATTATTTTTCCCACTTGAACATTATGGACTATTTTGTGTAGCCCAGTGACAAAAAACCCTCATTTAAATCAATTTTAATTCCACAAAAAAATGTGGAAGACTCAAAGGGGATGAAGACTTGTGCAAGGCATTGTAGATTCTGCAGATGACCCTCTCATAGCCATGGTGTTTCTCTAGGTACAGTGGAATCAGTAGGGAATCTTCTCAAAGTAGAGAATGATGCTTCTTTAGGTGGTCCAAGCATGGTAGGGAATGGGTGCCTCTCCCAGAACAACACACTTTCCCCTTAAACATTCAGTTATTGTTCAGTAAGTCCTCCCACCGTAAACTTTGCTTCCTTCTTTTGCAGCTCCTCACAATTTCCCCCGAGAACAATTGCCTTGCCTTGGTTTACAGAGACAAAGAAACCATGCGATTTGTTAAACACATTAACCACAAGAGTCTTCAGAGAGCTGCCAGTCACCCTAGCCACCATGGATTCTGGGACTTTGCTTTTGTGTACCATGAGTGACGGACTTGAATGTAAATTTCTGACTTAATATTGGTCAGCGACTTGTTTAAACCTTTAAAGAGGGGTCTCCAACACCTTGGAAAGTATTGCATTTCACACCTGTCTGGTCCTTAAAGTGTAATTAATTTTTATTTAAGTTTTAACGAGTTTGTCCCCAGGTTTTCACTATGAAATATTGAGTAAAGTTGGACGATTGCTATGAATGGTCTTACCCAGGAGGACATATGTTGCAATAAGAGGCCTATTAAAAGAGGAACAGGTGTGAATTTGTAATTATGCTTCATATATCAATCATTTCAGAATGTAAGAGGGGTTAAAAGAGTAATTCCTCCTAATCTAAAATAAATACATATTTTAAACATTTATTTTGCCATCTTTATCAAAGACTAAATACAATTTTCTTTAAGGGAAAAATTTAGTTATGTACTGGGTTTCTTAACTGATCTCTCTTTTAATTGGAATTTAAAGAAGTAGTAAAAAAAAAAAAAGTTCCTCCAATCCATTAAAGAGGAACTACCATCCTGTCGTTGTTAGAGGTAAGAGAACTCTTATGAAGTTAGTCGCCACCTGCCTAATTATTGCAGGGTGACTTTACTGCACATGGTAGTTTCGCCTTAATGATCGATGACATTTAAGAATTTTTTTGATCAAAGCGCATTGATCACAGGGGGGACTAAAACTGACTGTTCCAACATGGGAGCAGTCAGTTTCATCCTCTCCCACAGCAAGCTGGTACTTGTGATCACTCACATGTACCACATCTCAAAACACACATACAAAAAAATGTCTTTGGTCCTCTGGTGCAGACAGGACCCATGACGGTCCTGCCATGTCATGGAATTCTGGGATGGCTGCTCTGTCATGCAGAATAGTATGCTCCGTGGTACTGAATGGCCTGCCCACATGCCAGATTGGGCGGTCCTTAAGGGCCAGTTTGTCCTATCTGCAGTTAAGAAAATTTAATGCTTGCGTTTACCAATGGTTGCCTGAAGAGGAGAGACAGTGTAGTCCAGTAGCAGTTGGAGGGCTGTATATTATGAAACCCTGATGCACAGCAGAGGTGGGCCATCTAGTTGTTCGACTACAACTCCTATCATCCTCAGCCAACTCATGGGTAGGAATTAAGCATATGATGCACAGCCCATAGGTAGGGATAAAATATACATGTACGACTTGTGCGTAAGGTGAGCTTGTATGCACACAACACATGTATGCAGAAGTAGGACATTAATGGGGAAAAAACAATGACAATAGTAGAGTAATTCTGGGGTAAAGTAGCAATTCCAAAGGGGACAAATAACAATTCTCACTGATTTAAAGAGATGATAATGCTTTATATGGAATATATATATATATATATATATATATATATATATATATATATATATATATATATATATATTGCAGGCTTTATCTTGGTAAGTAAAACAAGGGCATGCCTACGGCTTTATTTATTCAAAAGTTATTGCAGTTGTGGTTCTGGCAGCAGTAACTCAATGGCCTTAACTTTTACGGTGGCTCTGTTTCTAAAACATCCTTTGGAGATCTATGGTCACCTGACCATAGCAGACCCTATCCTACTATAAAAACAGCTCCACCATAAAATTCCAGGCCACAGAAGTACTGCGCCATAAATACAAGTTTGAGCTGCTGTAACTCTTGATTAAAGCATCTCTCAGCAGTTGCAGCCCTTGTTTTACACAGCAGGATAAACCCTGCAATATAAAGTATTTCAATATTAAGTGTTACTGTCCCTTAATATGGGTTTTTTAAAACTTTTGAAATGTAAAGCGGTATACAGTCACTACAAAGCAACCCACTGTACGCCTCTACCATTCATGGTTAAAAGCCCAGTTTAAATTGAAGGCAATTTTTATCTGTCCCCTACGGTACAGTTAGATTGCCCCACGTGCTTCCATGTACTATGGCCTGGTGTATGCATTTTGTAGGTTATTTCCCTGTGTAACTTCCTCTAGTACACTCCGGACAGAAGAGTATCCTCTGATTAAATGCCTGTTAATCACAGGGAACAGCAGTGTATCAAATATGTTTTTTTTGTGCTAATAGACCCCCTAATATAGAGCAACATAACACCTCACATCAAATCTAAGGTTTAATGCAAAATATGACTACAAAAAGTCAATAATATTCAATAAATAAATTAGATATGATCCATTCTTACTGCCAAGGGGACCTGTAGGACATTGCTCTGCAGTGCTATGATGGATCCCTTTGGCAGCGAGTTAATCCTAGGATGTCAATGACAGAAAACCCACTATGGTTTTTAACCAACTGATGCACATTATCAGCTGTATTCACTATGGACTCCTTTCAGATGCATTGTTACAAACTCTTCAGATTACTATGTCTAAACAGTGCTATTGCATGCCTCCCAAAAGTACTGACAATGCACATCTAAAGGAGGATCATCACACTCACATAATGTAACAATCCAGATGTGAGGCTCATTAAGTGCAGTTGGAGATTTGACCTTGTAAAGGTCCTTTGATTTACATATCCCTATAGGATATTGCCTTTCCCAAGCAATGCATGCCTGTACTAGGAGGGGGTGGCACCCACACGCATGATTCTGAACAAGGCATTGATGTTGTTGCTCCGGATGGCATCCCTGCATGCAGTGATCACCTGAACTTTAGGCTTCCCAACTGTAAAATAAATAGATAAAAAATATACGTAAGTCCAACAACTACTAGATGCAATTACATGGCTATTATCTGTGGCAGGGGTGGGGAATCTGAGGCCCTCCAGCTGTTGTACAGTTCAACTCCTATGCTGCCTGGAGATGATGGGAACTATATTCTTCAACAACTAGAGGGCCTAGGTTGCCCATCACTGATCGATCCCTCTCCTAACACCCTCTACATGATTTTTTTTTTCTAAACTACACCTATTCTTTTAGATTAAAGGAGCATTGTCACCTAAGAATTAAAATGGTGTATATACATTTTAATGTCATATTTTCCTAAATTGCCAGCCTGTTAGTAGTCGTTGAGGACTGAACTTGAACACCCCTTCTCTGGGGGGGGGGATTATTCAGGTAAAGGCCTTACCTAGGTAGATATCCTTTATATGGCAGTTATATCTAGATGCTGTTTTTATTTGCATTTGATCTCTCTTGTAGGACTACTGAAGCCCTTTGTTTATTGTGAGGAAGCGATACCTAGATGTAGACTGTGACGGAGATCATAATGAACAGGAAAATGCAAAACATATAGATGGGAATTCCTGGCTGCTGTATAAAGGATTCACATCTAGGCCAGTAAACATCAATCTGTCACCCTAAAACATAATTCATTTGTTTTTCAGTCATTTTCTCCTGTAGAATTAATAGTTTGATAAATGAACTTTGTTTTCAGGACACCCCAACGTCTTACAGATCAACTGCCAAGTGGTAATGAAAGGTACAAATGTATAAATATTTAGTTATTTTTAGTTTTCTCAATCAGCGTAACAATAACAAATATAACATTTTCCATAAATGTACAACTGAAACTCAGCATTTACATCTTTTCAAAGACTTTAGAGAAAAGAAGCGGCACCCTTATTGGATGTCCACAGCACACCAAAGCCACTGTGTTAATGGCTCAAACGATCTATATTACAGACAGTCCCTTTAACAATAACAACCGTATCTTAGTCTGATAGGGCCACTTTAAATTTGTTAAATTAAGTGATAGTTATACAAATCTTTTTGTTACATTAAAAGGGAATTATCTATATAGATGACCTCATTATAGCAGTCTGGTATAGTTACATTTTCCCCATTCCATCTCTGTTGTGGAATATTGCTACTTTCAGTTTATATTGTAACTAGTGTAAAAGCCAGTGTACACAGGCCCGCATTCTGTGCATTTGGGCAGGCTCTACTGCACATGACTGCTTTGGACAAACATACATCTGGCCTTTTATATTATAGAAACTAGTTTAAAAGTCAGTGTACACAGGCCACATTGCCCCCCAGCAGCCTCAGCTGGTGCCCGGAGTGCCTTTGCTCACCAAGCGGTCCCAGGAAGGTGCGCAGAGAGGACTCCGGTCCAAATTCAGAGAGCCCCACTATGTATCAGACGCAGTGCATTCAAGCAGTCTGTACTGCACATGATTGCTTCTGACAAACATCCTAGCGAATTATTATATAGGATGGAGGCTCTTGAACCTTAAGAACTATGGAGGGATTTTTTCTTTGTAGGATCTTGTATTTAGATTGTTTAAGCCTGTTTGTTTTGATGAGTTGTGAATTAAAGGCAGACTAAAATATTAATTATATACATGCAAAAACAGCCTTTTGTTTTTTTTAGATTTTGCTGTTCTTATATCTTTATTATTAAAAGGAGAAGGCTTGCAAATAGCCAAATTTCACCATTTCTGCCACACACACACCTGGAGAGGCAGTAAGGAGGAGAGACTGTACTATTCTTCATACTACCTCACCAGGACATACACAGAGGTGTGATTCTCTGCAAGGAGTTTTGCTGCCCCCTCACTATTGCTTGTTTAAAAAAAAAAAAAAAAAAAAAATTCCCACTCCAACAAATCATACTCTGCCTCAGAACAGCTCAGCTTTCTATGTCTGTGTAAGTAAGTCTCATTAGCACAGTTAAAGTATTGTGTTTTAAAAACACTGTGTGTACTCCCTACAGCAAGCAACACTTTATCAGATCACAATGTGACTACTCAACCATCACTTCTCACCCTTCCAACCACTCCTGCACCCATCCATTACCTCTTGCCACCCTCCCAGCCACTTTTCCACACATAATTCCTTCCTCCCCATACCTCCACAGATCATAATGGGAGGAGAAGGAACATGTAGGTCTGGTGCTCTGGGAGTGTACACACCCCCATGGTGTAGCAGCTTCCCAGAGCATCCAGATATGTTTTGTAAGGACTCTCTAACAGGACAATGTGCTCATACTACTGGATGATGTCTGCTCTTTGTCCCACAGCAGCTTCTTCTGTACCCCGTTATCTGTTCTCTCTACCCTGGGCACCTCAGCTCCAAACTCACAACTATCGCTCACACTAAGACCCACCTCCTCCTCACTCTTGGAAGCGGGACAGTGGAACAAGGCTGGCTCTGGTGTCTCACACACCCTTGCACCACCACATGGGTAACCCCCCCCCCAAAAAAAAAACAAACAAACACTGCACTGAAGGCTTTAACCGTTTGAGTGTCAGAACTGTATCCAAGACATTGCTTCACAATGCGTTAGATACCAATGGCACTTAAAGTGCTAAGTGTATTGCAACAGGCTCTTTTGCCCTCGCTCTCCCTTCCACTGTGGGGATTCACCATCATGGGGACCTTTCACTTCTCATACAGATTTAATCGTTTGTGGAGTAAGAGTAGAGCATGTGAAATACACAATACTGATTTTCACATCGCACACAAAAGGAATTGTGTGACTCATGCTGGACCCTCACCATTAGCCTCCTCCTTCACTTTGTCCTCACTCAGTCCCCTCACCCTGTTCCTCACTTGGTCAGTTCCCTCACATATACCTCACTCAGTCTTCTTGGGTGTTCTCCTCTCAGTCCAATGTTTTGTCCCCCAGACAATATCCTGTACTTCTGAACTGTCCCCTGTGCTCCCAGTAAGCACACACTATGATGCCATAAACTGAACTGCTTACTATGCATGACTCAGATGTGTGGAGCTGCTAATGTATTCTCTGGCCACATGGTTTGCTCTGGGGGACACATGCTGAAGATGTATGTGGCTGCCAGCAGATAATATGCACACTTACTTTTGCCAGGGTGAATTTTCACAGTGGCAGTTACCCTATGCACTTCTTGCTGTACTAGTAGTGGTAAAAGTTGCTTCCTTACCCTGAAAGATCACAGTGCAGCAAGATGTGCTATGGCCAACTGCCACTGAATGACCCATTACTGTGACATGCACCCTGATGAAAACAAATGTTCATATCATCTTTTGCCAAGCATATATATCTTCACATGTACCCACCAAGTCGCCTGAATACAGTACATACATGATTATGATACAGGGACTGAGGGTATGATTACTATCTATGAGGGATAGATGCAAAGTGAAATATTTCTCCAATCTCTCCCACAAAGGCTTCTGTATTATGTAACATGAGGCATTTGTCCCCTGGCCCAGTACTTCATTCATCCATCCATCTGTACCACTGGGTGATTGGCTGGGCCTCCCGTGTTGTCTTCCTCTTCAAAGAAAACCAGAAGTGATACTATTTAGAACAGCAGCTTTGCTGTATGTTGTGCATCCAGCCAGACACAAGGGCCAGATCTGTATTTTGTACATCTATTTTTATAAATATTCCATCATTTGTTCTCCCTTGTACAGTGTCGGTTTGCATAGCATCAATAAACATTTTCTCCTTCAACTTGGTTTACCCCTTATATGTTAAACAGGTATCCAGTGCATTGCTCAAAAATGCATCGGGACCTCTCTAGCATCCAAGGACCTAGACGAGGGCTAATCAATCTTTGGCCTCTTGGTATTGGGCATTACACCTCCCTTCAGCCGGCTGGGGATGATGAGACTTGTAGCCCCCAATAGCTGGAAGTATAAAGATATAATTTATTCTTACCACGCAGCCGTCCTGTTCGCTGGATTGCTTGGTTTACGCATTTTAAGTTGTTTAACAGCTCTGTGTGATTGTTACAACGAATCTTATAACTATTTATAAGATCTCTGTTGAGGTCATAGAGTTCAGTGTATCGCTTCTTCATATTCCTCCTGTGAACCAGATAGAATAGAAAAAAAGTCTTTAAAGAGTACTGAAAAAGTTGTGGTGGGTCTGCCACATTCTGCAGTATTAACACTGCATATGAAAGGTAACAGTAACACACCAGTTACTGGGGGTTTAGTCACTCAGTGCTTAATCTAAGGCTAGTGTTAGTCACTCAGTGCTGAATCTAAGGCTAGGGTTAGTCAGGCAGTGCTGGATGTGAGGCTGCAGTTAGTCACGCAGTGCTGGATTTAAGGTTGGTGTTAGTCACACAGTGCTGGCTCTAAGGCTGGAGATAGTCAAACAGTGCTAGATCTAATGCTGGGGATAGTCAAACGGTGCTAGATCTAATGATGGGGATAGTCAAACAGTGCTAGATCTAATGCTGGTGATAGTCCCGTTACAACTGGATCTAACACTGGAAACAGTCAGGCAATGCTAGATCAAAAGATGAAGATATTCAGTCAGTACTGTATCCAAAGCTGGGGTTAGTCACACAGTGCTGGTTCTACCATTGGGCATAGTCACACAGTGCTGGATCTAAAGCTGGGGATTATCACGTGGTGCTGGGTCTAACAATGGGCTTAGTCATGAAGTACTGGATCCAACCATGGGAGTAATCATGCAATGCTAGATCTAACGCTGGAGTTAGTCACGCAGTGCTAGATTTGATGCTGGTGTTAGTCACGCAATGCTGGATATAACGCTGGGATAGTCATGCAGTGCTAGATCTAAAGCTGTGGTTAGTCATGCACTGCTGGTTCTACTGTTGGGGATAGCAATGCAGTGCTGGATCTAACAGTGGGGTTAGTCATGCAATGCTAGATCTAACGCTGCCAATAGTTAAGCAGTACTGGAATTAACACTGTAGTTATGCACTACTAAATCTAACGCTTGGGAAAGTCACAGTGTACTAGATCTAACACTGGGGTTAGTCACACAGTTCTAGATTTAACATGGGTTAATCACGCAGTGCTAGATTTAACACAGGTTAATCATGCAGTGCTAGATCTAATGCTGGGGGCAGACACACCGTACTGAATCCAAACCTGAGGATAACATGCAATACTAGATCTAATGCAGAGGATAGTCACAGAGCACTAGATCCAGTGCTGGGGTTAGTCATGCAATACTAGATCTAAAGCTGGGGATAGTCGCTCAGTACTGGATCCAACACTGGGGTTAGTCAAGCAGTCCTGGATCCAATGCTGGGGTTAGACATGCAATGCTAGATCTAATGCTGGGGTTAGTCACGCATTTCTAGATCTAATGCTGGGCATGGCCACTTAGTGCTTGATCTACGATTGGGGTTAGTCATGCAGTGCTTGATCTAAGGCTAGGGTTAGTCATACAATACAAGATCTAACGCAGTGCTAAATCTAACATTGTGCGTGATTAACCACAGAGTTATACCCAGCACTGCATAACTAACCACAGTGTTAGATCTAGCACTGTGGTTAGTCAGCAGTGCTGGCTCTAACACTGTTGTTAGTCACGCAGTGCTGGCTCTAAAACTGTGCTTAGTCACGCAGTACTGGATCTAACACTATGGTTAGTCACACAGTGCTGGATCTAACACTTTGGTTAGTCACACACTAGTGAATCTATCGCTGAGGTTAGTCACGCAGTAGTGGAGCCGACACTGGCAATATAATGATGGGGTTAGCCATGCAGTACTGAATCTAATACTGGAGTTAGTAAAGCAATGCTAGATCTAAAGGTGGGGTTAGTCACACAGTACTGGATCAAACGATTGGGTTAGTCATGATGAGTTGGCCTAAAGCTGGATTTAGTCACACAGTGCTAGATCTTACGCTGGGCTTAGTGACATGTACTGGATCAAGTGCTGGGCTAAATCAAACAATGCTAGCTGTAAAGCTGGGGTGGATCACGCAGTGCTTGATCCAATGCTGGGGTTAGTCCTGCAATACTGGATCCAATGCTGGGGTTAGTCAAGCAATACTAGATCTAATGCTTGGGTTAGTCATGCAGTACTGGATTCAGCATTGCGGTTAGTCATGCAATGCTAGCTTTAACAATGGGGTAAGTCATGCGATGCTAGATCTAATGCTGGGGTTAGTCACACAATGCATGATCTAATGCTGGGGAATTGCGCAGTACTGAATCCAACGCTGGAGTTAGCCATGCAGTACTGCATCTAACACTGGGTTAGTCATGCAAAGCTAGATCTAATACTGGGGTTAGTCACTAGGTAACAGAGTTCCAGATTTGTTGGCTCAGTAAAGTATTCAGAGATAAATAAGTGAAGGCAGTCAGTCACTTGAGTGATCACTTACATGTCTCTCATCAAGCGAGCATCCTCAGCCTGCACCAGCATGCTTCGAATCAGGTTGGACTGATCCGCCATGTCTGCAGTCAACTTTTGATGTACCGAGTGAGAACTGTCCACCTGCCAGGAACAAGCAGACAGTCATTTGCGTTTTCTAAGTATAATCAAATAAATAGTGATTGGAGGCGCTCAATCAATTAGAATATCAACACAATGAAGTATTGCATAGATAAATTCATAATTACGTGATTTCAAAATAACCAATGTGACAAGTGTATATATATATATATATATATATATATATATATAATAATACAGTGGCACACTACATATAATATAAACAATGTACTTATAGTGAAAAGTGTAACTTAAAACCACAAATGTATCACATAAAATAAATAAATGCTTGTTACTCACATATCACCAAAAGGAAACATCAGATAAATGGTTGAAAATGAACAAGGAATAAGTCTGGATGTCAGATCATTGTGTTGATATTCTAATTGATTGAGCGCCTCCAATCACTATTTATTTGATTATACTTTGATTCACCATTTTGGTCTGTTTAGGAGTAGCGGCTCATTTTTAGTTTAATTTTTAGGTGGTCACTATCACTTACACCCCCACATTAGGTTTTAGATATCTTGGGCGCCCCTGTATTTTGCACGATTTAATTTGAGTTTTCTACACTTTCCAGCTCTGTGTTTTTTTTACACATACATTCATATTATAACTATACATTTAAATTTGAGGGAGACGATGAGGACTATTCCTCAGCTCAGCTGAAGTTGCTATTGGAACCTAGGCACTGACGTTCTCAATCTCTGCAAGATAGAATGTATACATTTAAGAGAATATTAGCTACATTTCTTTCAAGAGGGAACATACAGGGTTATACTGTGTATTAGTAGGCAAAATGGGAAGTTCTGATAAAGACTGATTTACTTGGCAGAAGGAAAGCTTATGTAATTCTCATTTCTCTGTGTTACGAGGCAAAGGTTGAACCTGATGGACTTGAGTCTTTTTTCAACCTAATTTACTATGTTTCTATTTATCATTTTATAATATACTCCCCTAAAATAACTGTGTGAAGCACCTTGTCTCTATGTTAAGGCTAACGTTAACATTATCCAACATGTCATAGCATCAAGTTAACCTGTTAATTACTAATGACAATATGAATTTCTTTTGTGCTAGTACAGTAATCCCTAGCCTCTTGTCAAGGATGCCTACTAGGCCTTGTCTAGGATTTCCCTGCTTGTTTACAGGTGAGTTAATCAGAAGCTTGGCCATTTCATTAACTGAGCTGTACTGAAGCAGGGAAATCCTAAATACATGCCTGGTAGGCATCCCTGAGGATGGTGCTGGGACCCACAGTGTAAGTATAACACTCTAATCAAGTTTGTTTATAATAAAGGAGTAGTAAACGTTTACTATGACCAGTGTAAACTATGACCAATGTAATCCCACTACTGAGAGATGCTTCATTCCAAAGTTGTTATGGTTCAAATGGTAAGGTGTTTTTGCGCGTTTTGTTGGGTGGGGGGGTTGTTTTTTGATAGTGTCACCTGGTGTCTATTCTACTGCTTCGTTTTAGAAAGGTGTGTGATAGATTACAATTCCCGATAATGTGATAGTAACAAACTGTACAGTCTGACCTTTTATAACTTTTGAATCAAGCAAATACCAGCAGTGGGAACATGCTGTGCAGTGTTCTCCATTTAACCCACCTGCACTAGCACCTTCCGAAGCTGCTCAAAGTATTTGGGAAAATCTGCTTCCACAGCCAAGTCCTCGATGGCTAAGAATGAAGCCAAAGACTGAATGATGTCACCAGCAAGATCCATGTCATCCGTTCTTAGGGAGATCTAAAGGGAGAGACCAAGGGAAAATTTTATAAAGTGTCTTATACATAAAGAAAAGTGCAGCAATTCTGGGGCAAAATAATAGTCTCTATTTATGTAAACAGGAGTTTTTAATCCCTTGCCTGTTAGATACCCAACACATTGCTTTGCAATGTGCCTGAGACCTGTTACGCATGCAGCATTTGAAAAGCCCAGTTTAAATCCATTGGGATTTCTATTTGTCTCCTATGGTGCTGTTGGTGTGTGCCCCAGGATTGCTACACTTATTCTTTGTGCACATAGCCCAAAGTCTTCATCTTAAGTTAGCAAATGCTAAAGGTCAGCAAAGGACACACATACCTCTCCGCTGGCTTTCATGCCGATAAGCAGGGTTCCTGCATCACGCAGAGATGTAAAGCTGATCTGGAATGGTGCATTCTGGATCTCTGTTTCTTCAGGCAACAAGAAGTTCTGATTTAACCACAGGACAACCTAAGAAAGGAAGTATAAAAAGATTAATTTACTTGACATATCTTAGGGCATCCTAGGACCTAATGAAGTGGATTAAGCACTCACCCGTTGCACCCGTTCACTGATGGTGAAGGTAACGTGGCTAGCAGGCTCAGAAGTAGAGGCAGGATTACTTAGCACATACATGGAAAAGCGGGGCAGCTGTCGTGTCAGTTCAAACACGTGGAACTGTACACTAGAGGAAAGCAAAAACACCTTAGGTCACCAATGCCAGAGTGAAATTCGTCAGTCAGCCAAACTTTCTGTACTTCTAGATCTGGAAGAATAAAGTGTAACCAATCATGGTCCTCCAGAGTTAACAACAGTGCATAGTTTTAGGATATCGCTGCTGATTACAGGTAGATCATCAGTGGTTCAGTCACATTTAAAAAAGTTGCACTTTCGCCATAAGATATTTTGGTTAATGTTAAAGAAAATTGAAAACTGCCTATTTGTTATACTAGCCATTTGTGTTATTTTTCAGAAATTAGCCTTTAGTTCTGTTAGCACAATGTGGAAATGTTATGCCAGTTTCTGTGCTGATATTACCACACACAGAAGCTAATGTACTTGGTAAAAACAATGTAATTCTGGTCTAAACCAAGTGCACTGTAGGGAACCAGTACAAATTCTCAATTATTTATATGGGAATTTTAACACCATGAATGCTAGAAAGGGTTCAAATTCATTGTTTCCTGATAACACTGTACTGTATCCTCCCCTCCTGGGGTGTATAATAATGTTTCCTGCTAGCCCTCACTCTGTGGTGTATAGTAATATTTCCTGCTAGCCCTGTCTCCCCTACCAGTGGTAAACAGTAATGTTTCCTGCTAGCCCTGTCTCCTCCCACTGTGGTATACAGTAATATTTCCAGCTAGCCCTGGCCCCTCTACCTGTGGTATACAGTAATGTTTCCTGCTAGCCCCGTCTCTTTTCCCTGTGGTATACAGTAATGTCTCCTGCTAGCCCTGTCTCCTATACCTGTGATGCATAGTAATGTTTACTGCTAGCCCTGTCTCCTCCCACTGTGGTATACGGTAATATTTCCAGCTAGCCCTGGCCCCTCTACCTGTGGCATACAGTAATATTTCCTGCTAGCCCTGTCTCTTTTCCCTGTGGTATACAGTAATGTCTCCTGCTAGCCCTGTCTCCTCTACTTATGATGCATAGTAATGTTTACTGCTAGCCCTGTCTCCTCCTGCTGTGGTATACGGTAATATTCCCTGCTAGCCCTGTTTCCCCCCATGTGATATTCAGTAATGTTTCCTGCTAGCCCTGTCTCCTCCCCCAGTGGTATACAGTAATGTTTCCTGCTAACCCTGTATTCTCTACCTGTGGTATACAGGAATGTTTACTGCTAGCCCTGTATTCTATACCTGTGGTGTACAATAATGTTTACTGCTATCTCTGTCTCCTCCCACTGTGGTGTACAATAATGTTTCCTGCTAGCCCTGTATCCACTACCTGTGGTATATAGTAATGTTTCCTGGTAGCCCTGTCTCCTCCCCCCTGTGGTATACAGTAATGTTTCCTGGTAGCCCTGTCTCCTCCCCCCTGTGGTATACAGTAATGTTTCCTGGTAGCCCTGTCTCCTCCCCCCTGTGGTATACAGTAATGTTTCCTGGTAGCCCTGTCTCCTCCCCCCTGTGGTATACAGTAATATTTCATGTTTACTGCTCTGTCTCTTTTCCCTGTGGTATACAGTAATGTTTCCTGCTAAGTGTCTTATGTCTCTATGTTGGTCATTATTGTATATGTGTTTAATAAATAAACTGCTATTTTTAAGGTATATTGGAGTGTGCCACTATAAGGAAGTTTTGTCCTCCCATGTGGGTAGTTTTTTCTCATATGAAGGTGGCATCATTTTTGTTGGTCAAGTGGTACATTGTATTTCATTTTTCAGAAATTTCCATTCTTACGGCTGTAGTCTATACGCCACATACATGAATCACTGTGCAGTGCTCTTGTTCCTGTGATATCCATTAAACTGACTCAATTGAGTAGTCTGTGATATACTGTAAATATACTAGCAGGGTTACTCCTTTCTTCTGAAATAATACAACTCAAATACTAAGCTATCTTGCAGTATACAGTAGCCTAACCCTATAAGGCTCTTTCCATTAATAAGGTGGAGTGTTACCCTGCAGGATTCCCCTCTGCCTATTATTTACATTGAGCTAACAGTGCACTCTTACCTGCTCCTGTATCCCACAAACGCTTTGATGTGCAGATCCACAGGGACATCTTTAGGGGGACATATAGGAACTCGAACTTGCCCAGTGAGATGCTGGGCACTGGGATGTACAACATGGCTCTCTCCTTCAAAGATTCCTTCAGCAAAGATCAGTACAGCACGAATAATTGTATCTATGGGTATAAATAAAAAAGGCTCAAGGTTATATTGCCTTGTATCTTTTGTTACTGATCTCAGGCAGGGTGATAGTTTTCTGACCATGTCTAACAACTGCACACTACTTGACTTGAAAGTTATATTTTATGGTCTATAAATCACACAGCTGAGGAGTTAGGTCTAATGATCTTTACCTAGTACAAATCATACATCCAAGTCATTACAGCTACAGACTTCACCTAGTACTAATCACATAGCTGAGGAGTTACAGTTACTGAACTATGCCTGGTACAAATCACACAGCAATGGTTTTATATCCAATGGATACATCTGGTACAAGCACACTGCTAAGGGGGTACATCTAATGGACAACACCTGGTGCAAATCACAGCCGATTACTTATATCTAATAGACTACACATAGTACAAATCACACCGCTGTGGACTTGCATCTAATGGATCATATGTTATACAAATCACACAGTCGATAACATAAACGTAATGGACTATGCCTAGATCAAATCACACAGCTGAGGACTATCATCCAAAGGACTATATCTAGTAGAAATCACAAAGCTGAGGACTTATATGTACTGGATTGTGCCTAGTACAAATCACACAGCCAATGGCTTACATCTAATGAATTATACTTACTAGAAATCACACAGTGTAGGACTTGCATATAATGGACTAAACCTGGTACTAATCACACAGCTCAGAACTTACATCTAATAGACTAAAGGTAAACAGAATAAAAAAGTTAACAAAAATTCCTTTAACAATAAATAACCTGTAAATTACTACAGATAAAGTGAGTTTTAGTTCCATGTTTGTGGCCAAAACCATGCTGAACTTGCCAACCTTCTCAAGACATGACAAATTAGGCAACTCCTTATCTGCCTCAAATCTGAAGTGTACATATATTCAGTGTAATGCAATTAAAAAGCAGTGACGCCATCTTACCTCTACTATCAGCAAATCCCTTGTGAGTGAAGTAAGGAGGTATTTATACCTTTCCTAACTGCAAACATGGAACTAATCATCACCGTTTACTACCTGTAGTAAGTCACACATTTACTGGAAAATATCAGGATCTGATGCACAGATGCTAGTTTACTTTTTTGTATATGTAGCCAAGATATAGCTCTTGCTGCTCTCCTGACTACACATACAATTAACTACAGGAATACAACTGATAAGCTATCATGAGATTACCAAAAGTTTATGTATATATCTAATGTATTTAGCTTGTTTGTCCTATATATATATATATATATATATATATATATATATATTATATATATATATATATATATATATATATATATATATATATATATATATATATATATATACATATACATATATAATATACAGGCTATGTTTTTTAATTTTTCCTGTTGTTCAGAGTTCTGGGTACATCTAATGGACACCAGACTGCACAGCTTGATATGTCACAATGTGGATCAATTTCCATATACTACAAAGTGATGCACTTAAGACCTCTCTAGCATTCAAAGGGTTAAACATTGCATTTAATACCCCACGATAAAATCCTTTTGGGCTGCTTTCTTCAACCACATCCAGAGGGCAACCAATGTTCTTGTTGGGAATATATCACATTTCTAACTCACTACATGGTCATACTGAATGGCTTATTGATAACCTTAACTGCTATGGGGGGTTCTGTTTTTGCATTTTATTTGATTCACATGAAACCTGTGGAGGGGAGGTCAGGGGTTTTGGTTCAGGTGTAGGAGGGGTGGCACTGTGTGGCCAGGCTGTGCTGAGGGGTGGCTGTGGCTGCTGGGGAAGGTCCTTAGCACCCTAGTGGACCACTTTTTTTGTCTTGTCAGGGAGGGTGTGTCATGTTTGCCGTGGCAAGGATGGTAGATATCAGGAGGCTGTCTGAATGTGACTAGGTTGTCACCTACCATTGTCCCTCTGCTGAATTTCTTTTGCTATGTTGGATGTCTATGTTTGCCATTGACCCTCATTTTGCTTAGACTCTTACAACTGAGACAAGGTGACTCTACAAATATGTCTGCCCATTATATTAAACCTCAAGCTATATGGTACATCTCCTTCAGCTTGTTTCCATATACAACTATATTAAACTGATATAAATCATACAGACTGCTTTTCAGATATTGGAAGCTAAAGCCTACTATATTGAAGGCATACAAACCACACAGAATGTACATTACATTGGGAAACTCCCTAAAGGGAACAAATCACACATCCACAGGCACCCAAGAAATGATATATACAGCATAAGAGATCTTGGGCAGAGGGTCTCTTCTCACCGTTTGATGTTGAGATGCTCAGTTCTACGTGTGCAGTTTGTGTGTCAGAGCCCAGGCTGACAGACAGAGCAGTCTGTAGTTGTGTGTTAGCTGGAATAACTCCCATCTGCCCATCAGTCTCACTCACCTGGACCCGGGACTCTGCCTGTTGCAGAACAAGGATAATCAGAATTAAGGCTCAGCACTCAGGAAAATATTACTCCAGGCTCTGTTTTAAGAAACATTAGTTGATATATGTGCAGTTACCAATTTTGTTTCAAAAAAGAAAAACACATAAAGAAGCCAGTGAGGGGCTTTAAGATTTTACATATATAACTGTCAAAAGGTGATGCACTCACAGACTTTCACTTAAAATAAATGGGCACTTATTTGTCAAACT
The DNA here is from genome assembly GCA_037306005.1 of Rhinophrynus dorsalis. NCBI lineage: Eukaryota > Metazoa > Chordata > Amphibia > Anura > Rhinophrynidae > Rhinophrynus > Rhinophrynus dorsalis. Next base: position 344,452,532 of record CM074722.1, on the reverse strand, counting down.
CACTACATTTTTTGCTTTACATTATGAACTTTTTTACATCATGATCTTGATAAAGGCTCATACTGTGTTGCCAGATTGTTGATTTTAGAGGTTGACAAATAAATACAGGTTTATTTCAGTAAAAACCCTGTGAGTGCACCATATTTGACAAACATCTCCTTCAGCCATAGAAGCCTCGAGGTGAAGTGGTGTGTGAAGACCGCAGTCCCGGGCATAGATCCTTACATGGATAGTAGTGTAAGGTGTGTTCTTGCTGACTGAAACAATGGAACTCCCATTGCTAGAAAATACTTGAATGAAATGTTATCAAACCTGATACTTGTGTTTTAAAATTCAATTACATTTTATGAATAGTCATCATGTGCAATTGGTCTTTATGGAGATCTTTTCATCTCAGGCCAAAATCTCACTATAGAAACCAAAAGCAGCAGTATCAACCAGTGGTAACTTCTCATAAAATTCAATTTTGATGTAAAAAAAAAAAAAAAAAAAAAAAAAAAAAAAAATGTTTCAGCCGAGATAGCATTTGAATGAAACATGTTCCAGAATTGGGAGAGTCCTTGTTTTATTCAGCTAATAAAACACTACAATTTATATTTTTATTGTTAGGTTTTCGTTTCTGTTTATTGTTACAGCAACCACTAAATCAGATGTAGCGGGTACTGCTGTGTAAGGCTCCCTAGGTGGATGTCCCATCATACCACACAGAATAGAGGTGGGAAAAATGTGAGCAGTATAGTATGTCACCTACTGTCTGGAAGTCTGGGACTCTATTCACCAAAATAATGAGGTGCAATTCTGGAACAAATCAAGTGAACCATAGGAGACAAATAAAAATGCCCAAGGATTTACATGGGGCATTTATTACTTCACAATGTGTTAGGGACCTCTCTAGTATTCAAGGGGTTAAAAGCACCATGGGCATTTTTATTTATTCATTATAATGCACTTGAGGTGCAATTCGGTAAGCTAAAGAGATGCAGCACTGGACCAAACCATCTGCATAGGTGAGAAATGAAAATTTCCAAATGATTTAAATGGAACATTGACCCCCTGAATGCTACAGAGGTTTCCAATGCATTGCTTTGGTGTTTGTTTGGGACCTCTCAAGCATTCAAGAGATTAAAAACACCATTTAAATCAAATGGAATTTGTAGTTGTCCCCTATAGTGGGATTGACTTGCTTCAAAACTGCACATCTTTAGCCTCCTGAATACAGCCCATGGGTCTTATGAAGTGCCAGAAGTGCAAGCACCAACCAGCATGAGTGAATTGTCATGGTAGGTGTTGGCTGGAACAAAGGTCTCGAGCTATCTGTAAAGTCATAAGATGTGAGAAGTGGATCTCCTTTCATACCACTTCTGGAATATCACATGCATGTACCTTAGAATTCTCCTGGTAGTTTCTCAGTTCCAGCAAAAGGTTCTGTTTCTTCTGGCTGAGCTCACGGACTAGTTCCTGTTCCACACTTGTGTCCATAAGACTCCCTGAAGCCTCCTGACCCGATGGAAGGTAGCCTCGTACTGTGGTACAGAGCAGACAAACAGCACTTTACTATCAGAGATACCACCAAGTCTGCAATGAATCCTACTTAACAAAGAGAAACCTGGAACATATGCACAAAGAAAAAACTAGTCCGAGTCAAACCAATTGGAACTTGAATGCTAGAAAGAGCTCCAATACATTGCTTCACAATATGTTGGAGACCTATCTATCAATCAAGGGCTCAAAAGACCCACTTAAACAAGTTATATTTTTATTTGTTTCCTATGGTGCAATTGGTTTGGAATTGCCTCACTTTTCTTTGCACATGTGAGCCTTGGTGTGAAACACTGGCCAGAAACAAACTGAACATGCCCATATGATTACAGTGCCAGCTTTTATAGGGATCTCAGACACAGAGATCCATGTAGAATTATGCTCTGAAACTGTTCCAGTGCTCCTCAAGAACAATATTTGTGTGCATGCATTTTAAAGCTAGCTAATTGCTTGTTAGTAGCAGCATTCTAAGCTTAAAGCTGTAATCATATAGGATTTTACAAGACTTTGTGTCCTACGTCTTGCAAGAATTGAGGCTGCTAGTGGAAGCCTGATTTTGTATTGGTTGCACAGGTAGGTGGATGGTCAAAGCAGCTAATATAACTCTTACTGCATCCACAGAGCTCAAAGTACCATATCTGGGTAAGAGAAGCCCAGGAAAAGGCTACGTTTATAAGTGATTTAAGAAATAACCTGTGGTACAGAATACACCTAATACCTGATCTAGACTCAGCAATTTACTTATTTAAACTAAAAATTCTTACAGGTCTGTAATACCCATGCCCCACTAAGGAAGATTAGGGTAAGGGGAGGCTATCTACCCTGGTTCTCAACTATAAAAACAGGCAATGAAACAATACAGTGCTCCAAAGCAATAGTTAATGCATTCAACAGCTACTTTGTTGGATGAGCCACCACAAAACAAAGGTAATTCTGAAGCAGAAGTGTGTATGGAACAGTGTCTGTCACCTGCTACCTGGTCCAATGATGCTAATGAATTCAATTTCATGCCAGTAAATGAAAGTGAAACAAACTGGAGCAATCTTCCTAGATTTGCAAAGGCCTTTGATACAGTAAACCAGAATATTCTGATATCAAACGCCAAACTTCATGATTGGGTAATCATTCTCTAAACTGGTTCCAATCCTATTTATCAGACAGAATGCAATATGTATCAGTTACCGATAATATTTCCCTTCCTCTCAAAGTAAAAAATGGGGTTCCCCAAGGCTCAATTCTTTGCCCTCTTTTATTTTCTCTTTTTATAAATGTTCTGTCCACGGTTTGCAAAGCATTTTCTGTGCACATGTATGCAGAAGACACCATAATCTATGCTAAAACTCAAACGTATCACAACTTGAGGCCATTTCACAGCATGCTTTCTCTGACGCTGAAAGATGGATAGCAAAGAACAAACTGTTTTTAATGTGATAGTAATGTTTCACAAAAAAGCAGCTCCAATTAATCTTCATAGTACATGGGCCATGGAGAGTGTTACTTCACTACTGTCAGAGTTGTAGTTCAGGAGTAATTGAATGATAAAATATCCCCCTTCCATCCATTTTACTGATATAACACTGCTCACCTCAGAGCAGAAAGACTGTCCAGATGGATCTCAGCAAGGGATAATCTTCGGTAAGCATAAGGAAAAACCTGAAAAAACAGTCAAGGCGGGCAGGGTTTACCTTATGCTCACAGTAAGAAGATTGTCCCTTGCTGTGACCTGTTCGGTCAAGAGACCAGATTCTACATCTGAGAGGAGGCGGCATACGCTAGGTAAAAGGGGTGGGAGGGGGATATTTTATCATTCAGTTACTCATGAACTACAACTCTGACAGTATTACTATAACACTCTCCATGGCCTAAATATTATGAAGATTAATCAGAGCTGCTTTTTTGTGAAACATTACTATCCCTTTAAACACTGACAAGATGTTCACGGTGGTATTTGTTACAAAGCACAAACTGTGTAATCACTGCAATATCCACCTGTCCATTGTAACAGAGCCTAATCGTTACTTGGCCCCGGTGGACTCCTACAAATATCTTGGTATGTGGCTTGACCCCAACCTCACTTTTGGTCTCCATATTGACAGATTAACATCCAAACTTTATCCTAAATTCGGTGCTCTGTTTGTAGAAACAAATCCTTTTTAAAGTGATACTAATGTTTCATAAAAAAAGCAGCTCCGATTAATCTTCATAGTATTTGGGCCATGGAGAGTGTTATTTCAGTATTGTCAGAGTTGTAGTTCAAGAGTAATTGAATGATAAAGTATCCCTCTCCTGCCCCTTTTACCTAGTGTAAGCCGCCTCCCCTCAGAATCTGGTCTCTTGACTGGACAGGTTGCAGAAAAGGACAATCGTCTTACTGTGTGCATAAGTAAAATCCTGTCCCCTTGACAGGTTTTTCCTTATGCTCAATGAAGATTGTCCCTTGCTGCGACACATCCAGAGAGTCTTGCTGCTCTGAAGTGTGCAGTGTTACATCAGTAAAAGGGCCGGATGGGGGATATTTTATCATTCAATTACTCTTGAACTACAATTCACTACAAATCCCTCCACAGCCCAAATACTATGAAGATTAATCGGAGCTGCTTTTTTGTGAAATATTACTCTCTCTTTAAGTCCCCTGGTAAGAAAACATTTGTACAACAGAGGTTAATGCCAGTCATAGACTATGGGGACGTAGTATATGCTCACATGCCACAAATCCATCTAGGGAAACTTGACACACTGCATAACTCATTATGCCACTTTATCCTCCAATGTAATTACACTTTCCTTCACTGTGACATGCTGAAGATATAAACTAGATAACACTCAAATCTAGACATGTCCTGCACCTTTCTTGCTTAGTATACAACCGCTTCTCTGGAAAGTTACTGGACTACCTTGGCAGCATGCTCACTACAGCTCTGAATACGAACTATAACCTCCACTCCACTGCTAACAACTCACTGACTATCCCACACTACAATAAAGAAGCCAGTCGAACTGCCTTCTCATTCAGAATAAGAAATAAATCGGATTTTCTCCCAGTCCAAAATCCTCAAAAATAATTTCTGCTTTATATCTATAAACAATATGTAACTGTTTATAATTTTTAGTATGTATGTATGTTTGTGTGTATATATGACACTTCTCTATTTGTATAAATACTAGCAATGTGGGACCGCGTTGCCCATCAAGCTATTGAGGTACTGACAAGAAATGTACCTGTTTACTGCCACTCCAGTGGAAATTACTTATTTTCTCATTTCATTCAGTTTAAAGGGATAGTAATACCTAAAATGTAAAAAAAAATATGTTGTAGGGTTTATCCCCCTGAGTAAAACAAGAGTACTCCCACTGCTGAAAGATGTTTCATTCAAAAGTTATTAATTTTCAAAGTTGAATTTTTTAGGTGCAATATCACACTGGCCTGAAATTGTACAGTGGCGCTGTTGCTACACGATCCTATGGACAGCTCTGGTCTCAGGACCATAAATCGCCATAGGATGGTGTAGCAACAGCACCACTGTAAAATTTCAGGCCACTGTGATATTGCACCTAAAAAATTCAACTTTGAAAATTAATAACTTTTGAATGAAACATCTTTCAGCAGTGGGAGTACTCTTGTTTTACTCAGGGGGATAAACCCTACAACATATTTTTTTTTACATTTTAGGTATTACTATCCCTTTAATGTGTACTGCAGAGCACATTTTATGAATTAGGTCACGTTTCATGTGTCTCCCCTTTTGTTACAGCTTACCTTGCTTTCAGCATCATCTACAGGTGCTAGGCTTCAAGCATGCAGCAGCCCTCTGTTTTATGTGTTTGCTTCCTGTAGTCTCCTCCTACCTACTTCCACCCTCTGAGCTGCTCCTCCTACTTCCTGTGGAGGGGTTTAACCCTTTGAGTGCCAAGTGGGTACATTGTACGAGTTTGGACAGCTGTACCCGCTGTGCCAAGCTCGTACGATGTACCCACTAAAATGCGGTCACTGCATGAGCCGGTATAACCGGCATGCAGTGGCCGCATTTAAAAAAAAAAAAAGCTGGGCAATCGTGGGGGGACATGAGGATCACTCCTCATGTCCCCCCTGTTATTGATCTCCCAGCCGATCGCGCTGGGAGATCAATAAAAGAAGAGGAGAAGCGCAGCTTCTCCTCTTCCTTCTCTCCTACCCGAACTTCCGGGTAGGAGTGGGCGGGACCGGGGGAAGCCTCCCAACGTCATCAGTGACATGTCACTGATGACGTTGGGGAAGTCTCCCCGGTCCCATTCACTCCTACCGGTGGTAGGAGTGAAAGGCAGGAGAGCTTTTGCTCTCCTGCAAGTCGCCATATTGATCTCCCAGCCGATGGCTGGGAGATCAATAACTGGGGGGACACCAGAAGGGGTCCTGATGTCCCCCACGAGGTCTGAGAAATTAAAAAAATAAATAAAAAAAAAAAACAAACGCTAAGTAGCCCTGTGAGTGCCGCAGGGGTCCCCAGCACATTGCTTTGCAATGTGCTGGAGACCCTTGTAGCACTCACAGGGTCATTTTTTTTTTTTTTTTTTTTTGAAAGACCTCATTGAGGGGATCAGGGGGGATCCTGATGCCCCTCAATGAGGTCTATTATTAAAAAAAAAAAAAAAAAAAAATTTTTAACCCTGTGTGTGCCACAGGGGGGGTCCAATGCACACCCCCCTCCTGTGGCACACACAGGGCTTCTATCATTACTTTGTTACTAGAGATTGTTGGGGGGCCATCAGGATTGGTCCTGATGGCCCCCCAACAAGCTCTGATTACAAAGTAATAATAATAAAAAAAAAATTAACCCTCTGAGTGCCAGAAGGGTCCAATGCATTGCTTTGCAATGCCCTGGAGACCCATGTGGCACTCACAGGGACATTTATTTTGATTCCTTTTATTTTTTTTTTTAAGACCTCATTGGGGGAATCAGAGGGGTCCTGATACCCACCAATGAGGTCCATAATAAAAAAAAAATGTAAAGAAAAAAAAATTAACCCTGTGTGTGCCACAAGGGGGGCCAATGCAGCCCCCCTTCTGCGGCACACACAGGGCATTTATCATTACTTCGTTATCAGAGATTGTTGGGGGGCCATCATGATTGGTCCTGATCGCCCCCCAACAAGCTCTGATTACAAAGTAATAATAAAAAAAAAAATTAACCCTCTGAGTGCCAGAAGGGTCCAATGCATTCCATTGCAATGCCCTGGAGACCCATGTGGCACTCACAGGGACATTTATTTTGATTCCTTTTATTTATTTTTTTTAAGACCTCATTGGGGGGAATCAGAGGGGTCCTGATACCCACCAATGAGGTCCATAATAAAAAAAAATGTAAAGAAAAAAAAATTAACCCTGTGTGTGCCACAAGGGGGGCCAATGCAGCCCCCCTTCTGCGGCACACACAGGGCATTTATCATTACTTCGTTATCAGAGATTGTTGGGGGGCCATCATGATTGGTCCTGATGGCCCCCCAACAAGCTCTGATTACCAAGTAATGATATAAAAAAAATTAACCCTCTGAGTGCCACAAGGATCCAGTGCATTGCTTTGCAATGCGCTGCAGACCCCTGTGGCACTCACAGGGTCACTCTGTTTGTGGACATATATATTTTTTTTACTAAGACCTCATTGGGGAGGGATCAGGGGGTCCTGATGCCCCTCAATGAGGTATATAATAAAAAAAAATTAAATCAAAAATTAACCATGCGTGTGCCACTGGGAGGGGGGGTTCAATGCAGACCCCCTTCCTGTGGTACACACAGGACTTTTTATCATTACTTCGTTATCAGAGATTGTTGGGGGGCCATCATGATTGGTCCTGATGGCCCCCCAACAAGCTCTGATTACCAAGTAATGATATAAAAAAAATTAACCCTCTGAGTGCCACAAGGATCCAGTGCATTGCTTTGCAATGCGCTGCAGACCCCTGTGGCACTCACAGGGTCACTCTGTTTGTGGACATATATATTTTTTTTACTAAGACCTCATTGGGGAGGGATCAGGGGGTCCTGATGCCCCTCAATGAGGTATATAATAAAAAAAAATTAAATCAAAAATTAACCATGCGTGTGCCACTGGGAGGGGGGGTTCAATGCAGACCCCCTTCCTGTGGTACACACAGGACTTTTTATCATTACTTTGTGATCAGAGCTTGTTTGGTGGCCATCTGAATACAAAGTAACGATAAAAAAAAATTAACCCTTTGTGTGCTGGACACCCCTGTGGCACATAAAGGATTTTTTCCCCCTTTATTTTTTATTTAGACCTCATTGTATGGGTTCTGATGCCCCCAACGAGGTCTACACAAAAATATTGGGGGGAAAAAGCCCCAAAAAATGCACGTGCAACAGGAAGGGGGTCCAACGCAGTGCTTTGTATGAGGGGACATACAGTGCACAATGGTAGTCAGAGATCTCCCATACACACTATCAGACACTGCCCCACCATCACCACCATCCTTGCTCCTCTGCTCATACCCACACACACTGCCTAATCCCTCACCCTCTCACACATTTTGTTAGACTTGTAGTCACAGGTCCGCACATACACCGGCTGACGCCCTAGCTTCTTTCATCTGTTAGCCATAAAATCACACATACACTGTTTGCTTTCCCATTTCTGTTTCACTGGTAGCTACGCTCTTGTAGCGTAAATTGGTATGTGAATCCAGAGCAGTGGGGTACCATTTTTTTTTGGCTGGCAAGAAGTCCTCCTAGGAAATCCCACGCCATTGAACCATTTCAGTATCTTTGAAGTGACTGATGTGTAAAACAAATGTTTGTTTTTCTTTCCTGTAGCACCACATTCTGGAAATAGTTGTTCCAAATAACTTAGGGGTACAAAGGCAAGTGACCCCTCATTAGATGTGGCAGGTTGTCTTCTTTCCAAAATGGTATGGTTTATCTACGTTTTCTTCAATTCTGAAGGTGTTATAGCCATTTTTATACAGGCAAGTCAGGTTTGAGAAAATGTTAGAAACATCAGAGGTTGTAGTAGGTGTAGTTTTCTACTTCTAGCACGCCCTAAGGTAGTTCAACTCATATCAATGGGGTGTCGTTTGACTCCTAAGAGCACTAGCAAACAAATGCAGTTGAAAATTCCATGGTTTTCACAGAGCTCCATACATTTAAAGGGGCAGAAATGTAAAAAAAAGCATTTTTTTTCATTAGCGCCACCTCCTGGAAGCATTTGTGCATACCAGCCTTTGGGTAAGAAGGCAAGTGACCCCTCATTAGATGCGGCAGGTTGTTTTCTTTTCAAAATGGCATTGTTTCTCTACCTTTCCTGCATATCTATTATGGTTATAACCATTTTAGTGCAAGCAGATAATTTAAAAAACAAAAGTGTCAGGTTTACGTTCGTGTTCCTAGCACCCACATATTGTATGTTAACCCACACAAATGGGCTACCATTTTTCTCATGATGGTAGCAAGTACTGAATACAGCAGGAAATGTTATGGTTTTCAAAGATTTTAGTATCTTTGAAGTGGTGGAAATGTAAAAAAACCTGTATTTATTCCCATAGCGCCACCTTTTGGAAATATTTGTGCACTTCAGCCCAGGGGGTAGAAAGGCAAGTGACCCCTCATTTGATGCGGGAGAATGTCTACTTTCCAAAATGGTATACCTTTTATACCTTTCCTTCATATCTCTAACAGTTATGGACATTTTAGTACAAGCAGCCATTTTCGAAGAAGCAAACAGGTAGGTGTAGTTATGTGCTTCTGGCACCCCTAAGGTAGGTCGACTCATTCCAGTGGGGTGTCATTTTTCTCCTAAGAGCACTAGCTAATGAATACAGTTGGAAATACCATGGTTTGCACACATTTCAGTACATTTGAAGGGGCAGAAATGTAAGAAAATGCCTTTTTTTTTTCATAAGCGCCACCTTCTGGAGGCATTTGTGCACTCCAGGCTTGGGGTAACAAGGCAAGTCACCCATTATTAGATGCGGCAGGGTGTCTTCTTTTCAAAATGGCATGGTTTGTGTACCCTTTCTTCACTTCTGTAGTTGTTATAACCATTTGTGTACAGACAAGTAATGTTTGAGAAAATGTTAGAAAAATGTGAAGTTGTAGTGGGTGTCGTTTTGCACTTCTAGCGCCCCCTGAGGTAGTTAAACTCGTACCAATGGGGTGTCATTTTTCTCCTAAGAGCACTAGCTAATGAATACAGTTGGAAATACCATGGTTTGCACATATTTCAGTACATTTGAAGGGGCAGAAATGTAAGAAAATGCCTTTTTTTTTCATTAGCGCCACCTTCTGGAGGCATTTGTGCACTCCAGGCTTGGGGTAACAAGGCAAGTCACCCATCATTAGATGCGGCAGGGTGTCTTCTTTTCAAAATGGTATGGTTTGTGTACCCTTTCTTCACTTCTGTAGTTGTTATAACCATTTGTGTACAGACAAGTAATGTTTGAGAAAATGTTAGAAAAATGTGAAGTTGTAGTGGGTGTCGTTTTGCACTTCTAGCGCCCCCTGAGGTAGTTAAACTCGTACCAATGGGGTGTCATTTTTCTCCTAAGAGCACTAGCTAATGAATACAGTTGGAAATACCATGGTTTGCACATATTTCAGTACATTTGAAGGGGCAGAAATGTAAGAAAATGCCTTTTTTTTTCATTAGCGCCACCTTCTGGAGGCATTTGTGCACTCCAGGCTTGGGGTAACAAGGCAAGTCACCCATCATTAGATGCGGCAGGGTGTCTTCTTTTCAAAATGGTATGGTTTGTGTACCCTTTCTTCACTTCTGTAGTTGTTATAACCATTTGTGTACAGACAAGTAATGTTTGAGAAAATGTTAGAAAAATGTGAAGTTGTAGTGGGTGTCGTTTTGCACTTCTAGCGCCCCCTGAGGTAGTTAAACTCGTACCAATGGGGTGTCATTTTTCTCCTAAGAGCACTAGCTAATGAATACAGTTGGAAATACCATGGTTTGCACATATTTCAGTACATTTGAAGGGGCAGAAATGTAAGAAAATGCCTTTTTTTTTCATTAGCGCCACCTTCTGGAGGCATTTGTGCACTCCAGGCTTGGGGTAACAAGGCAAGTCACCCATCATTAGATGCGGCAGGGTGTCTTCTTTTCAAAATGGTATGGTTTGTGTACCCTTTCTTCACTTCTGTATTTGTTATAACCATTTTTGTACAGACAGGTAATGTTTGAGAAAATGTTAGAAAAATTAAAGGTTGCAATAGGTGTAGTTTTGTACTTGTAGCGCCCCCTGAGGTAGGTGAACTCATACCAATGGGGTGTTATTTTTCTCCTAAGAGCACTAGCTAATGAATACAGTTGGAAATGCCATGGTTTTCACACATTTTAGTTCATTTGAAGGGGCAGAAATGTAAGAAAATGCCTTTTTTTTTCATTAGCGCCATCTTCTGGAGGCATTTGTGCACACCAGGCTTGGGGTAACAAGGAAAATCACCCCTCATTAGATGCAGCAGGTTGTCTACTTTCCAGAAATATATAGTTTTATATAGTTATTCCACTGTTTTAGGGTAGTTTTACCACAAAAACCCTAGAATGTGCATATTAGTTTATAAAGTTGAAAATGTCATTTTGCGCTGCTGGTGATTAGGGCTCTACGCTAGCCATGGACGTAGGTAAAACTATACAAATTTGGTATTTTTTTACTCGGGGGACTCGAGGCTTTTTCAAATAATTGAAACTTTTTCAATCAAGGTAAATGTTTTTGATACATAGTATGTGATTTTAGCAAAATGAGTAAATTTTCACTTTTTTTTGTCATTATGACATCATAGCTTTTTGCACGATGTAAAATTCTCTTCATGTAAGGTATCACAAGAAAGCTCAATTAGTTCTGAAAAAAACAATATATAGTTTTCCATATGTAATTAAAAATCCCCAGAGGAAATCAAGCCTAAACGGAAGGATAGCAAAAATGTTGAAAAAGTGTCTGGCCTGCAGGGTTCAGAAAATGGCCCGAGCCTCTGGCACTGAAGGGGTTAAAAGGCAGACTGAGTCCTGACTCCGTTGCCCTTGTGTTGTTGTTCATAGCAGTTCTGTTACCTTGGGCTCTGTGTATGACCTGGCTAGTCTTCCATCCATTCTAGTGCTGACCTGTGGCTCTGTCTGACTATTCTTTTGCCTAACCCCTAAATAGTGGGCATCCAATCTGGTGCAGACTTGTGGCTCTGGCTGACTACCTGAAATTTTGAATTCAACTATACCAGCGGCATCTCTCAAACCTTTATGGTTTGAGAGATATCCGCTTTCAAAGTTCTCTCTCCTTCTCTCTCCCCTGACATCAGCATTCTATCTGGAAGCAGGGGAATCTGGTCCTGGGACCGGCGGCGGCAGCTCTGCAGCAGTGCTGAGATCTCGTTATAGAAACAGAAATCCTTCACTAAAATGGTCTTCTACGTGTGCTTGCAAACCAAGTGAAGGATTTCTGTTTCTACAACGCGATCTCAGGACTCCTGCAGAGTCGTCGCTTGCTCACTGACCGGATTCCCCTGCTTTCAGATAGAACGCTGACGTCAGAAAAGAGAGAAGGAGAGGGAACTTTGAAAGCGGATATATCTCAAACCATAAAGGTTTGAGAGATGCCGCTGGTATCGTTGAATTCAAAATTTTAAGGACTACAACATGGGGATAGTAATAATGAAGTATTAGTATCCATTTAAACTGAACGAAATTCTAAAATAAGTTATTTCCATTGGAGTGGCAGTAGGTAGCTACGTTTCTTGTCAGTACCTCAATACCTTGACGGGCAGCGCAGTCCCACATTGCTAGTTTATGACCCAGCTGAGGGTGAATGCTTTGTTGTGAAGGGTGTGAGGCACAGGCTGTTGCTGAAGAGCCTGGATGCGGCTGGGGAAGTGTCAGAAGGAACTCCATAAGCAGTAACAGCAGACCATGCTCGACTGCACTACATCTCCCATAAGCCTCACACATGTTCATTGCGCGCGATGAAAAGGATGATTTTCGGACAGTTTATTGTGTTCATTACTTACTGCATGTGACGCCATGTGTGGGATTACACTGCACACCACAGTGTCATCCCACACATGGCATGACATGCAGTAAATAATGAAGACAGTGAACTGTCCGAAAATCGCCCTTTTCATCGCGCGCAGTGAACATGTGTGAGGCTTATGGGAGGTGAAGTGCAGTGAAGCATTCTCTGCTGTTATTGTTTATATTGGTGGCGTACCGTGGATATTTCTCCCATCGCCAACCAGGAGTGGATCAACACAGGGGAGTGTGCGGGTGAGTGGGGGAATGAGGCAGGGAAACGGCTGCAGCAATTGGTGGAAGGTAATGGCTGTGACTGAGGGGTACATGGAGGTTGGAACGTTGCATGTTGTGAGGACTCTGGTGGAGGGGGAGAGGATCACATATTGTGTGTGTGGTGTGTGTGTGTGTGTGTCAGTGGCAAAATCACGCCCCCAGTGAATCACCCAATGGGAGAAGTAACTCCTCTTTACTGCCGCCCCTGGGTGTGTTTGGGTATATATATATATATATGTGTGTGTGTGTGTGTGTGTGTGTGTGTGTGTGTGTGTGTGTGTGTGTGTGTGTGTGTGTGTGTGTGTGTGTGTGTGTGTGTGTGTGTGTGTGTGTGTGTGTGTAACCCTTTACTGTAAACTCTCCAGGGCATACTTGAAAATGAGAGAAATCTCAATTTATGCTTCCTGGTATAACATTTTCTAAATAAATAAAATAAATATTGCAATTATTCCCAGAGGTGAGATTAGCTGCATTTAATTAGTAAGCAACTGAAATTTAACTTATGTATGCTTACTTTTTCATTTTATTTTTCCTTTAAAGTCTGACTTTATTCACCCACTGATCACTTACCTTCTCCATCTATGGAGCAACAGATAAGCTGAGTCTTCCCATCCATGCGGTAATCTCCTTCCACAACTCCTGCCACAGACGAGGAGAAGTTATCCTTAAAGATCACCTCCCCTGTGCGGTCACTACGTGCATCAATCTGCAAGATGCATAAAACATATGGCTTTATGAACAAAAGCAAAAGGGCAGTAATTCTGGGGCAAATCAACTACACCAGACAGCTAATGCAAATTCCCATTGATTTAAATGGAGCAATATAGCCCTTTAAAGGGTTAGTAATCTCCTTATATAAAAAAATTTAATATTGCAGCTATTACAAAAATAAAATAAACAATCCCAGTCCTATCTCTCAAAACTTTATGGTCTGAGATATACAATGCTAAAATCCATCCCTCCCTCCCCTTTTACTGACATCAGCTCTAAGCTGCAGGGGATCCTGGTCCTGGGACTGGCAGGTGGCTCTTCAGCAGAGCTGAAATAGTGCAACCTAAAAGAAATACTTCATTGCAAACCAGGAACACTTTGCAGACCGTTCCATTGAAGTATTTATTTATACACTGAGCTATTTCGGCACTGCTGAAGAGCTGCCTAGAGTCAGCCAACATGCATCTCCTGCTGTCAGCTTTACAGCTGATATCAGGGAAAGGGGATGGAGGGGGGAACCTTAGCATCATATATCTCTCAAACCATAAGAGTTTGAGAGATGGAACTGGGATCGTTTTTTTAATAGCTGCAATATTACATTTTTTATATAAATACATTTCTAACCCTTTAAAATCTTTAGCCCCTGTATCCTCGATGCCTGTTTGGAGGGTGGCTGACATCACAAACTGCCCACTGAGAGACTCTGTGAGTACGAAGCTATTCTATTGTCGTTTGAAAGTAGTACAAACCCAGGACAGCTTGAAACATCCTGTGGGTGGGGGGCTACACATGGAGTTTCCTGGTCCCACTCCTCCCACAGGCCTGCAAGCTCCCATTAACACCATAAGGACTGGTGACATGCCAGGACTGTCACCGGTGGATTTATGTCAAAGACTGGTGACGGTCCTAACAAGTCATGGAATTCTGGGATGGCAGGGCGGCTACTCACCTCCCTGCCATCCCAGAATTCACTGTGGAAAAAAACAAAAAACTTAACAGTAGTTAAGGGGTTCAAAGTTGCGTACACACACACACAGCTCACCAGCGAAAGGTAGGTTAAAACAATAAGGTAGTTACTGTTTATAGCAATATCATACTAAAGTACATCATATGTGCTAATATTTTAGTAAGTCTGCTCCAACGGGAGCGGACTTTGTAAAAATCTGGTGCTGTACTTTGCAGTCCCAAAACTACACCTATCAGCTGATTTTGGCCGCACCCTCAGCTAGAACATCATCCGTATGTTTGTGGCTCTCTACCATAAACCTTGTGTGTGTAGGGCTTGTATGCTTGAGGCAGGGGGTCTATGGCACTGCATCTTGTAGGACAAGAGCATGAATTGTAAAAGCTCTGTCTTGTAGGTGTCTTTTCTCGCAGAGCCCAACTTTACTGACCCCAGTTCTGCTCCGCATTGACCCACTGCAGTCCTAACTTTATTAGCAGGCCTGTTCCCCCAGAAGCAGATCTGCAAATGGATCCTTCTGGATACATGATATCCAGAACAGGAAAGAATGCTTTTTTAGTTTGAAGCAATATAGTGTTACAAAGTTGTATTTTTTATTAAATTACTTAATGAATAGATTATTTAATTAAGAGGAAATTGTTTCCAGTTGCACATAAAAATTACCTGGAAGATAAGCAGCATCAATAAGAGGATTTTAGTCTTACCTGTTAAATCCTTTTCTTTTAGTCCATACAGGTTACTGGTAACTATGAGTAGGCAATCTGCCCCTTTAAGTAGGCAGGAACAATTCTAGAATTGATTGCAGGGGGTAGAGACTACCTTCCCTGCTTGGCTGCAGCTAGCCATCCAGCTCCAGAAAGATTTGAGACACTAACTATTGACTAGATAGTGGAAAGGAAAGAAGACTCCAGTGAGCATGACCCCGAAGGACCCCCCACAATCTGCCACAGGACAGCCAAGCATGGTCCCTTGACAGGGTGGGAGACCAGTAACCTGTATGGACTAACAGAAAAGGATGTAACAGGTAAAACTAAAATCCTCTTTTCTCTGTCATCCAATAAAGGTTACTGGTAACCTTGGGATGTCCAACCATTGAGTTTCCCAGAGGCGGGAAGTAAGGCAAGGACCAGGCACAAGGCCCTCAAAGTCACCAGAGCATTTATGAACCATCAGATCAGAGACAGCCCAACAAAAACAATGAAGTGTCAACAGACACTGAACAGGGATAACAACATCCCAAGAACTGTTACAAAGCACACGGAACTAGAGCCAACAGGGCTCAAAAGTGAAGGAAGCACCAAGAACCGAAGAAGATCCTAGTATCACTGTGCCCGTGCTCCCTTGTTTTGTTTTCCTGTCATTTATCCTGTGTAGTGCTCCCATTGGCTGTCCTATGTTGATCCCGCCCAGTATGGCCTTTATATACTGGGCTCCTGCACCCACACAGTGCCCTTTCGTGGTGTTCCTGTACCAGTGCTAGCTTACTGCTCAGTGTTTCCCAGTGTACCGACTTGGCCTGCCTTACTGCTCTTCAGTTTCCAGATCCTGTATACTGACCCGGATTGCCTGACTTCTTTTCAGTGCCTGCTCCTGTGTATCGACCCGGCCTGGCTGACGTTTCTGCTCCAGTGTACCGACCCGGCTTGGCTGATGTTCCTGCTCCCGTGTACTGACCCTGCCTGGCTGACGTTCCTGTTCCTGTGTACCAACCCGGCTTGACTGACGTTCCTGCTTCTTCAGCTAGTTGTCGCCTCGGCGACATTCTTACTCTGCAGGCGATCCGGTTGCACTTGCTTACTAGCACTTGAGTCAGTTCCGTTTCTGCTCCTGCAGGTTGCTAGTGTCCGCCTCCATTACTGCTCCGGCAGTGTGCCTTTGGCCTAGTTCTCCGATACTGATCATACCTGTTGCAAGTGTCTGCCTCCGTGATTGCTCTGGTAGTTGCCATTGGCTTGTCCTCCGCTACTGCTCCTGCAGGTTGCTAGTGTGTGCCTCCGTTATTGCTCCGGCAGTGTGCCTTTGGTCTAGTCCTCCGTTACCACTCATACCGGTTTCAAGTGTCTGCCTACGTTATTGCTCCGGTAGTCGCCATTGGCTTGTCCTCCGTTACTGCTCCTGCAGGTTGCCAGTGTCTGCCTCCATTACTGCTCCGGCAGTGTGCCTTTGGCTTAGTCCTCCATTGCTGCTCATACTGGTTGCAAGAGTCTGCCTCCGTTATTGCTCCGGTAGTGTGCCATTGGCTTGTCCTCCGTTTACTGCTCCTGCCGGTTGCAAGTGTCTGCCTCCATTACTGCTCCGGCAGTGCTCCTTACTCTATATCTGTTGTACTCTGGCAGTTCACATTGTTCTGCTAGCCTTGGGCGACCTGAAGCTCTCTATAAAGTGCTATCTCAGTACTTTCACACATGGGACTGTGTACACTCATCGATGAACTATAACTCCTTCAGTACCAGTGACCTGGGAAACTTACTCCTCTTGCCTGACCTGTGTCAGTATATACTGCTTGTACCTTTATTTGTACTGGACCTGTGTGGGCAATTGTATGATTAACCTGTCGTGTGTCTGTATTATACTGTCTGTATACTACAGGACCTGTGAGGGTTCTTATTGTATTGTGAATTCAATAAAACTGTGTTTTTATCCTAAACCATGGTGTCTGTGAGTCGAACAAACCGTTACACCTAGACAGGCAAGACTGCCTCCAGGATCTTTCTCTCAAAGCTGACGTCAGCCGATGCCAGCACATCAACATGGTAGTGCTTCCAGAAGGTGTGCACCGATGATCAAGGGACAGCCTTGCACAACTGATCAGCGGAGGCCTGATGCTTGTAAGCCCAAGAAGCCCCAATAGATCTGATAGAATGAGACGTAACCCGAAAGGGAACGGGCTTCTTCCTCAGCTCATAACCCTTACGAATAGTGGACTTGATCCAAGATGCAATAGTCACTTTGGATGCAGGTCTTCCTGCCCTGGGGACCTCAGGAATGACGAACAGCGCGTCAGATTGTCTAATGGACTTGGTGCGATGTACAGAAAACGTAAGACAACGCACCACATCTAACAACTGGAGATCCCTCTCCTTGTCAGAGGCAGGGTCAGGGCAGAAAGAAGGCACCACAATCTCCTGATTAATGTGGAACTCAGAAACCACCTTTGGGAGAAACTCCTGAGAAGTGCAAAGCACCGCCTTGTCTTTGTGAAACAACAAAAAGGGTGGTTTACAAGACAGAGCCTGTAACTCCACGACACTGAGAACAGACACGATCGCCAGGAGAAAGGCCATTTTCCATGTCAGCAGCTGTAGAGGAATAGTAGCCAAGGACTCAAAGGGGGGGCGCTGAAGGACACCAAAGACCAAATTAAGATCCCACTAAGGAGCAGGAGTCTTAAAGACAGGAAGAGTATGAGCAACGCCCTGAAAGAAAACCTTGATATAAGGAAGAATAGCAATGTTCCTCTGAAAAAAAAAAACAGAGAGAGCAGAAGTCTGAACCTTAAGGGAACTCAAGCTGAGACCCTTATCCACACCGTCCTGCAAGAGGCCTGGACCGTAAGCAGATCAAAATCCTGAGAGAGGTCCCTCTCTGCACACCAAGATAGGAAGGTCGACCAAACACGATGGTAGGCCTTAGAAGAAACAGGTTTGCGGGTACCACACTAGAAGAAAAACCCTTCTTCAGTATTGAGGATTCAATTTCCAAGCCGTCAAAGCTAGACAATGAACATCCTCCTTCCACAGGTAACCCTGTAGAAGAAGATCCGGACGGCAAGGGAGCCGGGAATGGCTCCTCCATTGACAGATCCAGAAGCTCTGGAAACCAAGCCTGCCGAGGCCAGTACGGAGCAATCAGAAAGACTGGACAGAACTCCAGTCTCAATTTCCGTAACACCCTGTGCAACATGGAAAGGGAAGGAAAGATCTAAGCCAGTGGAAATAGCCAAAGAATGGACATGGCATCCACCGCTAGAGCTAGAGGATCCCTCCAGCGAGAGCAGAACCTCGGCACCTTCCAGTTGTGTCTTGTCGCCACTTCTGAACAATGAGGGAGAACACCGCTGGGTGCAGTTCCCACTCTCCGCTTCCACCGTGTGTCGACAGAGGAAGTCTGCCATGATGTTGTCTATGCCAGGAATGTATACTGCGGATATGGCAGGAATGTGTTCTTCTGCCCAGGACAAAATAGCTTTGACCTCTAACCAAGAGGCGAGACTTCTTCAGAAGGTCCGGCTGACCCATGCAAACCTGGATCACGAACCTCTGGCGTTCCCTGGTGTGAGCCATGGCAAATGGGACTGCTTCTATGGTGGAGATGAATTTCTCCACTAGAGAGGACAGCTTCTTGGCTGGAACTGGATCGAGACCTAGAACAGCAGATACTCTTTGGGCGATCTGATGAGCCACTTCCTCCGTGAGAAACACCATGCTCTGCTGAGTGTTGAAGAGAAGGCCCAGGAAGACCAGACGCTGGGATGGGACAAGATCTGACTTGCCCATGTTGATGATCCACCTGTGATGGGTGAGAGCATGAATGAAGTCCTGAACCTGCTGTTGAAGAAGTTCCGCAGAGGGGGCTTTCAGAAGCAGGTAGTCCATGTATGGAGTGACTCTGATGCCGTGCCGGTGGAGGATGGATACTAAAGCTCCCAGGACATGGTTGAAGACTTGAGGAGCTGTAGTCAGACCAAAGGGAAGAGCTGAAAACTGAAAGTGCCCTCGGTCTCAGGCAAATCGTAGATACTGTTGGCTCTCTGGATGAATGGCTATATGTAGATACGCGTCCTGAAGATCCAGAGAAGAAAGGAATTCCCCCAGGGACATAGAAGAAATCACTGTCCGTAGGGTCTCCTGGTGATAATGAGTCCTGATCACAAAGGAATGGAGATCTTTCAAATCCAGAATGGGATGACAACCGCCATCCTTCTTGGAGAACACAAAGAGGTTTGAGTAAAAACCCATACCTCTGTTCTGAACCGGAACAGGCTCCAGAACATCCTTGTCCAGAAGGGCCTGGATAGCGCCATTGAATAGATGCCGTTTCTCTGTGCCCAGAGGCGTATGAGAGGGAAAAAGCAAAAAGAGGAAGAGAGATGAAAGGGATCCTGTACCCTTCTGTCACCACCTGTAAAACCCACGGGTCCGCCATTGATCCCTCCCAGACGCTGTGGTAGTGACGCAGACGGCCACCCACAGCCGAGTGGGGACCCAGATTCGGCAAGTCATGCCGAAGAAGTCTTGGAAGTCTTAGGCTTGGAGGAGACCTTGGGCTTCCATTGCTGTTTGGGCTTGGAGGAAGCACGTGGATTTGATGGAACCGCCTGGTTCACCGGATGTTTCTCAGTCTGGAAGGGACGAAAAAAACGGTTACACTTGAGAGAAGTTTTCTTCCTGGGGACCAAGGGCAGAAGAGTACTCTTACTCCCTGTGGCCTCACTAATCAGATCCTTAAGACCTGGCCCAAAAAAGGATGTACCCTGAAAGGGTAAGGAAAGCAAGGCTTTCTTGGAAGCACTGTCAGCAGATGAGATCTTGAGCCAAAGAGCTCATCTGGCAACCACGGACATGGTAGAGACCCGTGCCACCAAACGGATGGAATCAAATAAGGCAACAGAAACATAGTGCTGGGCCTCAGAGATGATGGCAAGAAGCCTCAACATATTCGAAGAAGGAGCACCCTGACGTACAGCCAGGGTGAGTTGTTCAGTCCAGACCGCAATGGCCCGGTTAACCCATGCCGCAACGAATGCTGGACGCATGGCAGTGCCAGCAGTGGCAAAAATGGAAACCTCAAGCTTCTTGTCCATCCAGTCTTTCAGAGCGGACGCATCAGAAACTGGAAATACAGTAGACTTAGATAGCCTGGATATAGGAGCATCCAATTTAGGAGGATGAACCCACTTAGCAAGTGCTGCCTCAGAAAAGGGGTAAAGCTTAGCAAACTTCTTGGAAACAGAAGGCTTTCTGTCTGGAGATTTCCACTTATCAGACACAAGGCATCCAGAGTGGGGTTAGGTGGAAAACAAATAAGGGGCTTTTTAGGCTCCTGGAAAACATCAGAGGGATCTGAAGGAACCTCCTGAACTAGGGGAATGTTTAGGGTGGTCAAGACAGCCCTCATCAGGCTCTCAGCCGAAGGCTCAGGATCAGCCTCAAAGGGATCCCCAAAAAGCTGAAAGGAGCCCTCAACATCTGAATCCACCAACAGTTCCTCCTCAGAGGAATCTGATACGTCAGGTACTCCCTGTGGTTTTGGCAGGGAAGATCTGACTGAAGAAGAGGTCTGCCATGAGTGGAAGACCCCCTGTAACTGGGATGGAGAGTTGTAATGTAAACCGAAGGTCTCTGGTAACAGCCTTGAAATCTTGCACCCAAACTGGCTCTATTGCATGGCTGGAGGTCCCTGGGAGAGACTCGGGGACATCAGAACATGCTGGGCATAAATGACCTGAGAATTCTCTAGGTAACCCTGAATGACAAGAGGAACAGTGCACAATAGGGGACACAGAGACCCCAGCGTCCTTAGTTTTAGGCCTGGCCCCAAGCTCATGGAAAATGTCGTTTTCCCAGAATAAGTACCCCAACAGTGCCCGAAGCCCTCTGAGCCCCCCAACACACTTGCAATGGCAACCGGATGATAGAGCAAGGTCAAACAATTAAAATGAGCCCTCTCTGAAGTCGCTACGTGGAGCAGTTCCAGAGATATGTTCCAAACTGTACAGTCCAATTGGAGTGAATGGAGCAATGGCGTCTATGCGGTAAAGCACTCCTTTAACTCAAATGTTGTCAAAGTTAAAACTGCAAAATAAAATTACATGAGACATCACTAGAACAAGTTAGAAGACCCAAAAAACACTGAATCCAGTAGGGAAAGTGACAATAACCCCCACCAAAGATATAAGCCAGCAACTAAAGGGTTAAGTTACCACATAAACCTGCTCCAAAACACCCAAAAGACATACAGATAGACCCAATGAGTGCAGGAGTGTGCAATAAGAACTCCAAAGGAAAAAAACCCTGTGCGGAGGGGCACTGTGGGACATGTGGACCTGCAGCACTCAAAGGGTTGCTCACCTTTCCTGCAGACCTTCTGTCTTCAGATTACCATGTATCAAGAAGAAGCCTCAGTGGGCAACTCCTGAGGAAAGAACGTGTACCCAAGATTTCCCCCCCAGGGCTTAAGGTCCACAAAAAGCACCTGATTACTGAGCTAGCCACATCTAAGGGCACTGTCAGTTATGGTAATCCGCCTAATGGTGGTATTCCATTTCTAACAGAAAAATAAAACATTTCTAAAACTATAGCAGAACTGTTCTCTTGCCTGTGTCTTCACCAAGGAACAAATCTTTCTGGAGCTGGTTTGCTAGCTGCAGCCAAGGAGGGAAGGTAGGCTCCACCCCCTGCAATCAATTCTAGAATTGTTCCTGCCTACTTAAAGGGGCGGATCGCGTACCCAAAGTTACCAGTAACCTGTATTGGACGACAGAGAAATGCACATATTTACACCCAGATTAGCATTCAGTATAACCAGTAAATACAAATACAATAGGAACAATGGCCTTGTACCTCACATTAGGTGAATGCCTAAGAGGTTTTCAATTCATTGTGAAGCAATGCTTTGGATTTGGAAATGGTTGGAGACCTCTCGTATTCAAGGGACTAAAAGCCCAATTTATATTAATGCAATGTTTCAGTTGTTTCCTGAAGTGCAAATGATGTGCCCCAGAACTGCACCAATTTTGATTTGTGCATACAATCCATTGTCTAAATACAACAGGAGCAGAACCTATGATGTGCATATAGCTATCCAGGGAAGTTGGCCTGACACCTACCTTCCCATTGGACCATCCAGTAATCAGCTCACATACTCCATCAGAGTTGAGGTCAAAGGCGTGTATACTCATTGCAAGATTTTTAGACTGTGCAGAGAAGGAAATGACAAAATTTTAATTTGTAGAAAGAATGATTAACAGATAACTTGGCTCTGCCTCTTGGGCTTAGCTGCCTGTCTTTTTCCATGCTTTGTCTTGACCAGTGCACTCCCAACCACCTGACACGCATATGCATTTTTGTTCTCTATCTTTGTTTTGTCTGTAAACCTGGTGTGTTTGTTTGGATGGGGGCATTTTAATGAGTGTTCAAGTTCAACACTGGCCAAGTGTTCTTTGCCAACACCTCTCACTTGTGATAAAGCCAGTACACACTATAAATACATATAAACACATAAACATCCTTTTTATATAATAATTTGCTAGGATGTTTGTCACGATGCAGTCATGCGCAGTAGAGACTGCCCGCATTCGGGCAGTCTCTACTGCGCATGATTGCATCATGTGAGTGAGGCGAAGCAAGGCTGAATTGCGTGGAGCTCTGAGGTAGCAGCCTCTTAACATTACCCAGACCTTGGCCCGTGTACACAGGCTTTTACACTAGTCCTTAAAGGGTCGGTAATGTCCCTTAAAAAATTATTTCGAGTTAGGTAGTGATTAAAAAAAGAAACTAATTGCAACAAACCCCATCTCTGAAACCGCTATGGTTTGAGAGATATAGGGATTCAAAGTTCCCCCCTCCATCCCCTTCTCCTGCTGTCAGCGCCTAGCTGCCAGCAGGAAATCCCGGTCCGAGGACCAGCAGGAGACTCTGCAGCAGAGCTGAAATCACTTTACTTAAAAATAATTGATTCAATGGAAATGTCTACAAAGTGTGCTTGCAAACCAGGCACACTTTGCAGACCTTTCCAATGAATGAATTCTTTTTAGGTAACGCGATTCCGTCTCTGCTGCAGAGCTTCCTCGAGTCGTACTACTAAAATCTTCTGCTGGCAGCTTTACAGCTGACATCAGGAGAAGGGGAGGGAGGGGGGAACTTTGAATCCCTATATCTCTCAAACCATAGCGGTTTGAGAGATAGGGTTTGTTGCAATTAGTTTCTTTTTCTAATCATTACCTAACTCTAAATATTTTTTATGGGACATTACTGTCCCTTTAATAGTTGCTTCCCCCCCAGCATACATACTTTTATTCTCCAGTATCGAGAGGTCCGGTCATACACTCCCACTGTGCCATTGGAAAGTGCATACCCAAAGCGACTGGCATACATCGGGCACAAGGATGTGACAGTCTGGAAGACAGAGGAAATTACTGCATTTATTGCCATGAACCCCTTTAGACACCCTTCAGGCACCCAAAGAGATATAGGAGCAGTTACGTTTTATTATGGAAAAATGTATAGACTCCCGCTGAGTAAAACAATGATACCCCCCACTGCTGGAATATGCTTCATTCAGCCTTGCTCAGCCAAGCTCAGCCTCATTTTCTTTTAATCACACTGTTATCAATATGCAGTTGTGTGTCAGGGAGACTTTTTTTATAACACATTTATTAGGAAAGCTTGGAGTGAATGAAGTCACCAGTGCAGCCACACTGGAGTTAGCCTCTGCACCCAGTGGCTTCAGTTTAGAGTTTTCACTACAGCATATATACATGTCCACAGTAGTGCATACTAGCAGACACACTCCACCAGCAATGGACTTTAATGACAGCAGGCTCTGCAACCCCACGGAATGCTCATGGAGATGGCGTACAATAACACCATTTCCTCTTAGTATATAGGTCTAAGAAAGGTGTAATGGAAAGGACCTCCCCAAAACACCCACAACCTGCCCCCTTGGCATCACTTGGTGCAAGCAGTGTTATCGGGATGATTCTGTGCATGTGCAGCTTAGTAAACTGACAGGCAGGCAGAGTGAAAGAATGCTGAATCTAGGGCTTGTTACTGAACAAACTCAGCATGATACAGTCGTCCACTAGAGCCTTAGAATTCAGCAAGCTAAAATTGTGCAATTCTGGGGACAACATCTGCACCATAGGGTACAAATAGAAATTCAGTTTTATTTTAAATGGATCTCTTAGCCTACGGATTGCTAGACAGCTCTCCAACTCATTGCTTCTCAATGCATTGTGGTACTCAATAGCAATGAATGTGTTAAAAACTCCAATTAAATCAATGGGTATTGGTGGAATTCTCACTTGTTCGCTATGGTGCAGTTTATTTCCTCCAGGACTGCCCCAGTTAAGCCTGCTGAATTAGGCCCATAGCTCTTTACAGTAAATTATAGAAACAATATCACCTTGCGACCACAATTGAAAATTGCAGTTTGATTGGACTTTTTTTTTTTTAAGCTGTAGTAACATTTTAACGAACTATAACTCAACTGTGGGCGTACCCTTATTTTACCCAGTAGGAAAATCCCTTCAATATATATTTTTACCATAATGAAACCATACTGCTCCTTTAGTGTTATAATGGGTTGAATGAATTAGCAACAAAGATAAATTTAGCAACATGAAAGACAGTTTAAAGGGGATATATCACCTATATATAACTTAGGCTAAATAGTTAGGTTATATAGCTAATCTTATTAAAGTGTGTTCATTTTTTGTTAAGCTTTATTTTGTCTAAATTGAAGTTATAAAGTCTTCCCTGCAGCTACTTCCGCATAGACTGCGGTTATCTGCTCTGTAACCGCAGTCCGTCACGCTGCCTCTGCTCCCCTCCCTCTATCCAGCCTCTTCCGACGAAGGCTTACTGCCTGTAAGCTGCAGTGCTCTCATTGGCTAGATATCGATCTCTACCAATGAGACTGCTCCAGCTTACAGACAGAAGCCTCCGTCATCGGAGGAGGCTGGATAGAGGGAGGGGAGCAGAGGCAGTGTGACGGACTGCTGTTACAGAGAAGGTAACCGCAGTGTATGCAGGAGTAGCTGCAGGGAAGACTTATAACTTCAATTTAGACAAAATAAAGCATAAAAAAAAGAACACACTTTTAGTCAGATTCTATATAACACAGCAGTTCTCAACCTTCCTAGTTTCGCAACCCTTTGATAAAATTTCCCAAGTTGCGGCGACCCCTATCAGTAAAATTATTTTCATCGCTCCTTCATCGCTGTAATTTTGCTACTGTTATGAATGGAAATATAAATATCTGATGGTTTTAGGCGACCCCTGGTTGAGAACCACTGACATAACACAAACTATTTAGCCTAAGTTATATAGTAGTGATACATCCCCTTTAAGGACAAGTTTCCAAAATGTGGTTAGTGATGCTTAGCAACATATTTAACAACATTTACAACTATATTTGAATTTTTAGTGACAATAATATAGGCATACACTGTTTTGTTGAGGATTCAAAATATTTCACTTATAACGTCATATTGATCTTACTTAAGAGCACATAATTAATGAACAGTGCTGATACATATAGACGTCTGTCACAATCAGTTCCCATGTGATCTTTTCAATCGCAGCAGCTTTACAAGTGGGCTGAATCAGCTGCATAGGACTCATTTGCATTCAGGAGTGATTATTACTAGAACGTTGCTCACCTCAGTCTCTGTCATTTCAGCCACAATTTCATCTTCCTTAAATACTCTGATGTCAAAGTCTTCAGATCCAACAAGAAGCTAAATAAAAACAAATCAATTTCAAACAATTGTCAAAAGATCAGAGAAATGGTGCAGACCATAAGTATTTGGACAGTGACACAAGTTTTGTTGTTTTGGCTCTGTACTACAGATTTCAAATGAAACAGTAGCTGAGGATAAAGTGCATACTGTCAGTTTTAAAGGGTAACTATCACCTCGCATATCTCGCATATGAACATGGAAGCAAAGAAAATAAAAAGTCATGTCATTTTTTTTGCTATGTATTTTTTAAAATGTGAGTAAATGCATCCTGTGTGCACCTTGCTTGCGGCACTACAGCACCACTTGTTAGAATGCATGTCAGTCCACCACCTTCCCCCTTTCCTCCAATAGTTTGTCTAAACAACTGCTTGCAGGCAGCATCGACATGAAGGAGTAAGCCGGGCAATGAATACACAGTAAACGGCAACTGCCCGACAATATAACATTTTTTTTTCACAGCTGCAAGCATTCTTTGGTGGTCTTTCACGGTCTATCAGGTTGTTTGATATTGCTGAGCCCACTCATGCATTCTTGCTTCTAAACAATATACCACACAGTTGATTCTGAAAAACCTAATGCCTAAGTCTCTAATCAATTTATTCTGATTTTTCAACCTCATGATGGCCTGCTTTACTGGAATTGACTCTTATTTGCTCATGTTGAGAGGTAACAACAACAGACTCCAAATGCAAAATACACACCTAGAATCCCCTCTAGACCTTTTGTTAGCTCTCTTGTTCATAAACTAAAAATGCAACAGACATCTGGCCAAGAAACAGCTGAGCAGTCAAATGTACAATTAATTTTGGTCCCCTTAAATGGAGTTCTGTAATTCCTACCAGGTTAAAATCATATGGATGTAAATACCCTCAAATTAAAGATGACAATATGCACTTTATCCTCTTAGCCATTGTTTCATTTCAAATTCAAAGTGATGGAGCAGAGAGCCAAAACAGCAATCAATCAATCAATCAATCAATCAATAAATTATTGTGATGGAACCCTCTCTCACTGGGGCTCCTGGAGGGGGCTGAGGACCAGCCCCCTGCCTACAGACTATGGACCTGGCCCTGGAACGGGGTATAGCCTCTCCCTAAGACTAATCACTGCCCCATTTGCCCCTTGTCACTGAAACCTCCATGCCATGGGCTCCTGGAGGGGCCTGGGGCCCAGCCCCGCCCTACACACTGGCACAGGGTAGTGTATTTGTTGAGAGAATTATGCTCTGATCTGATGTTTTTCATTTAATTATGTAGTGATGTAATTATGTGTGATGTAATCATGTTTACTGTTTACAGTTCTTTGTCCCCTCTGTGGAGGCTCCCATTGTATAACTTGTGTAGTTTTCCCATTGTGCCTCTTTGTATTATGTGCCCCTCCACCACCGGCCCCATTGTCTCTCCATATGTGGTTTGCAGTAACCTGTATCCTATTGTATTCTAATATGTGTGGGTAACTCATCATGTGTGTATATAAACCCTGTGTGTTCTACAATAAATCAGTTATTATGTTACCCCCGCACAGGTGTTGCCTGGTGCTTGGGGTAAGCTTGCTGTATCCCGAGTGCGTTCACCCTACACTGAGTCTTGCCTAAGTGACTGGGTGAATGGAGCTATGAGGAACAGAGTTTTGGTAGAGCTACTCAGTCTGAGTACGGGTATCCATCACAATTATATTGTAAGGTTTATCCTCCTCAGTACAGCATTTGTTTCTTCCATTGTGAGAGGTGTTTTATTCAAAGGTTATTGCAGCTCAAATTTGATTTTTTAGATGGAGTATCTAAATGGCATGAAATATTACAGTGGCACTGTTGCTACACAATCTTATGGAGGTTTATGGTCAACTGACCACAGCCGTCCATAGGATGGTGTAGTAACAGCACAACTGTAAAATTTCAGGCCACTGAGATATTGCACCTAAAAAAAGTTTGAGCTGCAATAACTTTTGAATACAGCACCACTCAACACTGGGAGTACCCATATTAAGTATTACTATGCCTTTAAAGGCAAGTTGCCTATAGCTAGTGATACTCTTTAGTGAGCCAAAGTACACATCTTAAATGTACAAGTTGCACCTTTTATTTTCTAAATACACTGTAATCATTATTATTTTTATTATTAATATAGTTAATTTCTATTTTTACACTATTTTTATGAATGGTACAGCCTGTCTGAAACAGCCTGGTCCATCATACTGGGACATGTGCTGGAGCATGCGCCTTTCATTTAAAATGTGTAGCATGTGTCTGTTACATTTTAGGTCATCCCTTTCATATCTTACTATGGGAAGCAGAGAATGGTTCGCAATAGTAAGAAGAGAAGTGTGCTCACATTAGCAAATGGTTTTCAGTGGTAAGAAAGGAAGTGTATGCACAGACGTGCGGTGCTAATACTAACAGCCAAGACTGCTATGTGCTGGATTCCAAAGAGTTCATTTTAAATCCAAAGTGATGGGAGCCATTCGGGTTGGCCCATTCCTACACTGTCAGGAGATTCCATTTGTCAAAGGCAGTCTACTGATCACAGACTAGGAGATCTCTCACTGCTGACAGTGCTCCTAATTCAGTTGAAGGGCCTGCAAAATTTATAACAATGCCCTGGCTAAATATGCCAAAAAGAGTGTCATTTATAAATTGGAGATTGGTCCTTGAGGGGTCGATAAAGAGTTTGCAAAAGTTCAGATTTCTAGTAAATTAGTCAACTAAAAGGTATCATCAACTATAGCCAACTTGTTTTTTCCGGGAACAAATATTACAATCAATAATTCATGCCCTGTCTTAAAGGGAAATATATCTCAAATATTTTAAGCTAAAGGGGACTTCACTTGAAAAGGTCTTAACCCTTTGAGTGCCAGAGAGATACGCAAAGCATTGCAAAGCAATGTGTTGCGTACCCATCTGGCACTCAAAGGGTTAATTTTGAAACACGTCCTTATGGAATCAAGCCATGACTAAAGGTCTTTAATAAGTAATACTTCCCAAATTAAGTATATGTACCAAGCCATATATCCCATATAATAATTCACTAGGATGTTTGTCAGAAGCCGTCATGACTGCATCGAGTGAGTGAGGCGACGCAAGACTGCATCTCGTGGAGCAGTAAGGTAGCGGCCTCTTAACCCTTTGAGTTCCAGAGGGGTACACAACACATTGCAAAGCAATGGTTGCATACTCCTCTAGCACTCAAAGGGTTAACATTACCCAGACCCTGTACATGGGCTTTTACACTAGTTACTTTATACTTTAATGCAGAGGAAGTTAATCTTTTGGAACTCCAGCTGTTGGGAACTACAACTTTCATCATCTCCAAGCAGCTGCAGCAAATAATACAAAACCTACATACAATGCAAAACTTGTGCAAACCCCTTGCATTTCCCAAAAACAGAAATTATGAATACATTGAACAGTCCCTCAAATATTATGAATGAGTCTTAAGTTTATCAGTGAAAATGACCTCTTTCTCTCTTTAGTATCCACAGTTCCAACCTTAATCAATAGAGAATTCCTCTTTGAATCCATAATGTAGAAGTATTTCATATAAGAAGCAGATGGCTAGAGTATAGGGTAATATTGTCTTGATAATTAACTCCACATTAAAGAAATAATCTCACACTACAGTTTAGTAAAGACCATCAATCTATTACACTCCCACACTCCTCAGTTATTGCAAGGCTCCATCTATACCTCAAATTACATTTCACATTTCAACTCTGTTCTCGAGTAACTTGTTGGGAACATAAAACTGAACCTAGTGTGTACTGCTGAGCAACTGGTCCACATATCTGAACTGCAGTTTTAATAAATGTCCTCTTTATCAAAGTCAGTGTATTTGGTCACACTGTTCTGTCAGTCTACCATGATAACGACATCCCCACCTCTGTTTTTCAGCAATCCCCAGCTCCCAGATCCTCATTAAACAGCGATCATACACACAGTGTAAAAGTTTTCCAGCACCTTATGTGACAACCAAGTGGCTGTTCACACATTGCAATATTAAGATGTGCCATTCGTAAACAGTCAGGCTTTTCCTTCCAAATATCATGCGTGGAAAACTCTTGTCAATTATACGCTCATGCAGTGGTGTAAGAAGACAAATCACCTTCATGACCACAGATCTATTGAATTTGGCCAAGGAACAACAAGGTTAATTAGGACACAAGCTTGTATACATCAATCACCTCTAAACAATCTCCCTTGCTGAATAATCACTCTTTAGTTTGTAATTTAAAGCTACAATAGAGACTGTTGAGAGAAGACTGGTGTGTAAAAACTCAGCCATGTGAGACATGGCCTAGCAGACCTTGCAGTTGTTCCCAGACCAGTTTCAATTGATCTGCAGTCATGAAGATGATTTCTCTTGGAACACCACCGCACGAGCATATATTAACAAGGGTCTTCCATGCATAATATCCAGAAAGAAAGGCCCAACTGTTTATGAAAAATACTTTTAAATAATGTGTAAGTAGCCACTTGGGTGTTACATAATTTGGCAAAAAAATGTTTCCACTATTTGTATTATCTTCGTGTAATGAGGATCTGGGAGTTGGTGATTGCTGAAGGATAAAGACGGATACATCATTATGGTGGTAGGCCAGCACAAAAGTGAGACCAATGACATGGGATTGATAACATTATATATCTATTAAAACTGTGTAAGTAGTTAGGATACAAGATTTGGCCCAACTGCTCAACAATACACACTATATACAGTTTTATGGTCTACTAGAGAGTCACTCAAGAGCAGAGTTAACCGTTTGAGTGCCAGAGGGGTATGGAACGCCTCTGGCACTCAAAGGGTTAATAGGCGAAGTGTAATTGGAGGTGCAGAAGGAGGCTGGAAATAACAGAGACATGAGGGAGTGTAACAGGCTGACGGTACCTATTAAAGAGTCTACAGCATGAGTACATTTTTTTGCATGTGGTGTTACTTATCAGGATGCTATCACCCTATATTGTATCTATCAGCTATCTTACATAAATGATGTCATCATTGTGCATTCAAAGATGAATTCTGCATTGATCAAGACTGGGACAGTAGACACCTAAAACGGAGGTTATACATAATCCTATCCTTGTTGAGAGACTTTAGACTCGTTTATAATATCTGAGGGATTATTTATGTATTAGTACCTTACTATGGTGAGAAAATCATAATGGACCCTATGAATTTTGCCTTTGTGAATTTGCTCAAGAAATAACATCTTCATTCAGTCTTGGATGAGAAGTCCATGGAGGCGGACATGACACTTCGGACATGACACTTACTGGCTGTTTTTTCCAAACTGAAGCAGGCAGAGTGCATGAGCTTACTTTAAGAACTACCGAGGTGTGCAAAGCATTGTGAAACACTGTACACCCCTGTGGCCCTTAAAGGGTTAAGATAACACTATGCAGTGAGCAGAGGCTGAGGCCTCATGCTCCAAGTAGCAAATGTCATGTCTGCCTCAGGAACATGATAACTGGGACTGACTGAAGGTATTATCTCTTGAACCCAGGAGAAAGAAATAAAAATCATAAGGGGCATTAGGATTTTCTGTCCAAAATAAGGTTAGAAGTGGTAATCATTAGGATGTGTTAGTTATGTTTTTTATTTCTCCTAAAAAAGGTGTAGGAACCACTGCCTTGGAAGCTAAAAAAATGTTTGAAATGTCTCAGGTTTAACCCAATCTGACATTCAAAGGGTTAATCATATCTATTTGTTCTTATTTACTGATAATATCATCCAGAAAACCATTACTGAAAGTGAAGCAATGTTTGAGCAAGGCTCACGTACTAAACAACTGTGGAAAAATTTTAGAATAAAATAACCGCCCCACAGGGAACAAAAAAATCCCAAAGATTTATATGTGGTATTTAACCACTTGAATGCTAGAGGTCTCCAACACATTGCTTCGCACTACGCTGGAGACCTCTCAAGTTTTCAAAGGGTTAACAGCCCCATTTAAATCCATGGAAATTATTTGTTCCTTATGGTGTAGCCGGTTAGCCCCAGAATTGCTCCACACTTTTTCTTTCAGCTGCGGCGAGGTTTCTGGAATCCCTAGGTGCTGGAAATTAATTCTTGGTCAATGTAAATCATCAGAGACAGACGTACCTCCTTTTTTCCATCTCCATCAAAGTCACAGAGTGCTAGTGAGCGCACATTATCTCCTGTAACCTAGAAAACAAATGATTCCGATTAATACAAGGGTAACAACATGCTCAGACCTTTAAATCTAAGATGAAGTATTATAACAATGGATCACAACTGACAACACAGAGTTTAGAACGCTGAAGTATGATTGCAGGGTCAAGTCCTAATATACATGTAAACCTTGTCAGTAACACAGCACTAGAAGGCATGATCAGAAACACACTGTCTGCCTCATGTTACAAACAAGAAGTTGGTAGAAGAAAGAGTAACAACGAATATGTGTGACTTGCACTTACAGAAACTCCACCACTTGTGAAAAGGAATTATCCGCATCGAATCCTACTCAGGCGTCCTCATTTCTTGAGGGATGTATTTTCACTTATACGTATGTGTATTTATTTTGGAATAATTAAATACATTGTCTCACCGTCCAAAAAAGGTCATTCCCGCTGCAGTCAAAACCCTGCAAAGCACAGTTTCCACCAATGAGGGCAAGAGGACAACTAATATCTCCCAGCTTCCCCAGCACCACAGCATTGGCTCCATCTGCAAGCTAAAAGGAATAATTAACAAATTACTCGCAAGCTCTGTGTGCATCCAGCAGATCAAATAGCAGTGACAGAACACACTGAACTCCATTACTAAAGACAATATCTGTACAGTAGGACATCCACTGTCAGACATATTATGCACAGAGATGAAGGATGCTAAGCCAGAGAGCTAAGACAGGAGGACACATGGTTAGTGACAGTATGCAGTGAGTAGGAGCAGTTATGTCCATTGATATTTAGTGAGTAGGATGACACATGGCCAGTGACAGTATGCAGTCAGGAGGACACACTGTCAATGTATGCCATTATACAATTTGAAATGAGTAGGACACATTATCAATGATAGTATGCAATAAGCAGTAATAGTGTACATCGAGTAGGAAACATGGTCAGTGACAGTCTACAATGAGCATGAGAACATATGACCAGTGACAATTTGCAGTGAGTAAGATACATGGCCAGTGATGGTGTCCAGTGAGATGGACACTATATGTCCAGTGACAATCTGTACTTTATAGGACTCATAGTCAGTGACAAAGTGAAGTGAGCAGAGACACATGGCCAGTGACAGTTTGCAGTGATTAGGACACATGGCCAGAGATAGTGTGTAGTAAGCAGAAGGACACATGTCCAGTAATAGTGTACAGCGAAACTGACACATGGCAAATGACAGTCTGCAGTGAGCAGGAGAACACATGGCCAGTGACAATTTGAAGTGAGAAG
Organism: Rhinophrynus dorsalis; assembly: GCA_037306005.1. Classification (NCBI taxonomy): domain Eukaryota; kingdom Metazoa; phylum Chordata; class Amphibia; order Anura; family Rhinophrynidae; genus Rhinophrynus; species Rhinophrynus dorsalis. The sequence goes on along the minus strand of CM074722.1, from coordinate 344,419,182 downwards.
GACACATTGCCAGTGACAGTCTGCACTGAGCAGAAGGACACATGGCCAGCGATAATGTTCAGTAATTAAAGCACACGGCAAGTTATAAAGTATACTGAGATGGGTACATGGTAAGTCACAGTTTGCAGTGAGTAGGACACATAACCATTGATATTGTGCAGCGAGTAGGACACAAGAGCTGGTGATAGTGTGCGGTAAGTAGGATACATGGTCAGTAATAGTCTGCAGTGAGTAGGAGAACACATGGCCATTGACAGTTTGCAGTGAGTATGACAGATGGCCAGTGATAGTGTGCACTGAGATGGACACAGGGCCAGTGATAGTATACAGTGAGGAGAACACATAGCCAGTGATAGTGTGCAGTGAGAAGAACACATTGTATTGACAGTGTATGGCATGTGATAGTGTGCAGTGAGTAGAAAACATGGCCAGGGATAGTGTGCAGTGATTAGAACACATGGCAAGTAATAGTGTGCAGGGAACAGGACATATAGCCAGTGATAATATGCAGAGGAGGACACATAGCCAGTGATAGCGTACACGGAGTAGGATACATGGTCAGTGATAGTGTGCACTGAGATGGACACAGGGCCAGTGATAATGTGCAGTGAGGACACATAGCCAGTGATATATTGTGCAGTGCACTGGACATATACAGTGGATATAAAAAGTCTACACACCCCTGTTAAAATGCCAGGTTCTTGTGATGTTAAAGAATGAGAAAAAGATAAGTCATGTCAGAACTTTTTCCAACTTTAATGTGACCTATAACGTAAACAATTAAATTGCAAAACAAACTGAAATCGTTGAGGGGGAAAAATAAAAAACTTGCAATAACCTGGTTGCATAGGTGTGCACACCCTCTATAACTGGGGATGAGGCTGTGTTCAGAATTAACCAATCACATTCAATCTCATGTTAAATAGAAGTCATTACACACTAGCCATCATTTAAAGTGATTCTGATTACTTACAAATAAAGTTCAGCCGTTCTAGTAGGATTTTCCTGACATTTGCTTAGTTGCAACTCAGAGCAAAAGCCATGGTCCGCAGAGAGCTTCCAAAGCATCAGAGGGATCTCATTGTTGAAAGATCAGTCAGGAGAAGGGTACAAAAGAATTTCCAAAGCATTAGATATACCACAGAACACAGTGAAGACAGTCATCATCACGTGGAGAAAATATGGCACAACAGAGACATTACCAAGAACTGGACGTCCCTCCAAAATTGATAAGAAGAAGAGAAGAAAACTGGTCAGGGAGGCTTCCAAGAGGCCTACTGCAACATCAAAGGAACTGGAGGAATTTCTGGCTGTGTGCTACATGTGACAGCAATCTCCCATATTCTTCATATGAATGGGCTATGGGGTAGGGTGGAAAGACGGAAGCCTTTTCTTACAAAGAAAAACACCCAAGCCCGACTGAAGTTTGCAATAACAAACATCAAGTCCCCCAAAAGCACGTGGGAAAATGTGTTATGGTCTGATGAAACCAAGGTTGAACTTTTTGGCCATAATTCCAAAGGGTATGTTTGGCGCAAAAACAACACTGCACATCACCCAAAGAACGCCATACCCACAGTGAAGCATGGTGGTAGCAGCATCATGCTTTGGGGCTGTTTTTCCTCAGCTGGAACCGGGGCCTTAGTCAGGGTGGAGGGAATTATGAACAGTTCCAAATACCAGATAATTTTGGCACAAAACCTTCAGGCGTCCGTTAGAAAGCTGAAGATGAAGTTCACCTTTCAGCATGACAATGCCCCAAAGCACACATCCAAATCCACAAAAGCATGGCTTTACCAGAAGAAGATTAATGTTTTGGAATGGCCCAGCCAGAGCCCAGACCTGAATCCAATTGAACATCTGTGGGGTGATCTGAAGAGGGCTGTGCACAGGAGATGTCCTCGCAAACTGACAGATTTGGAGCACTTTTGCAAAGAAGAGTGGGCAAATATTGCCACGTCAAGATGTGCCATGCTAATAAACTCCTACCCAAAAAGACTGATTGCTGTAATAAAATCAAATGGTGCTTCAACAAAGTATTAGTTTAAGGGTGTGGACAACCAGGTTAGTGTGAGTTTTTTATTTTTTCCCCCTCAACGATTTCAGTTTGTTTTGCAATTGAATTGTTCACGTTATAGGTCACATTAACCTCTTAGTGACTGGCCCCTCGCGCACGCGGCCGGCTCGTAACGCCTGCCGAACTTTTTTCCCCATTACTTCCAATGACTTCCTGGACGTACAGTGACAGTTTCTGCGGGACGTACATGTACATCCATTGTCAGGATGGGGTTAAAGGTGGAAAAAGTTCTGATATGATTGATCTTTGTCTCATTCCATAACATCACAAGAACCTGGAATTTTAACAGGGGTGTGTAGACTTTCTATATCCACTGTAGCCAGTGATAGTGTGCAGTGAGGAGGACAAATGGCCAGTGATAGCGTGCAGTGAGTAAGACATGGCCAGGTATACAGTATATTTATTTAGAAAATGTTTCACCAGGTAGAATACATTAAGATTTCTCTTGTTTTCAAGTCTGTCCTGGAGACATGGGACATAGTGCGATCAAAAGATTTGAGTGTCTCCAGAGAAGAGATCAAAGTGTCTCTCTGAGCACTGCCTTATTATGTACTTACCTCTTTATAGAACAGATCGGAGTTGTTGTGTACATCGTAGGCCAAAAGGTTGGTTTGCGTTCCTATTATGAGAGAGTCATAACCCAGCCGTGGATCTAGGACTCCAGCTGTCAGGCAGCTGACGCTCTGGTTAATATTCAGCAGAGATATATCAGAGTCCTGGCTGCTCTGCACTAAGCGGTGCTCTGAAACCCGCTGGCTCCGAGCATGGGGGTTATGGATAAAAACCTAAAGGACAAATGACATCTTCATGCTACAAACCAACATAACTATAACACAGAAAATTTAAAGATAATATTCTACACAACTTTAGTACAATAACACACTACAGGCAGATCTAGACACATATACTAATAACATGAGTACATAGAAATAAATAATGGGGGAGTGATAAAGAGGTGATAGAGTGGAGATGACCTCTCCAATTTATCACTTCTGCAGTTCCTATGTTATTCTATGGAGCCTATTCACTAAGATCTCCAAAGTTGAAGAAATCTAAGTGCATGGGCTCCAGAGAATAACATAGAATTGGAGAAGTGAGAAACCGGAAACGTCATCTCTACTTGATCACCTCTTTATCAATGCTTAGTGAATCTCCCCCAATGTTTCAGTAGATAAGTGTCACCTTATTAGCATCAAATGCCCTGTACTGATCTTACACAGAGTGGAAAGAAGCAAAAAAAGCAATTCTGGAGCATGCGATACAAATCAAAATGATCATTCATTTAAATTACATACAAACAAACAGACCTACACTTCTCTATATGCTGTGAATAATGTGTGCCCTGTAATGGGCATATATAATAATCCTTAGTAAATCTAAGAGAAATAAGTGAGAATTTAGTCCCACAAATTGTCCAATCCGTGTGTAAGCTTACCATCACGCCAAGGTATCTCACTTTATGGTAAGTCCTACTCTAATACACCTACAAATACTACTAAATTAAAAATCCCTGAAGAAAGATGTTAATTTTGAAACGCATTGGAGGGGACACTTTAAATTATATTTTGATGTTTTTATTATTATTTGTGGGCCCCAATGTAGTGTAATTAAAAACAGCAGGCACCAGGTAAGTCCTTCATCTGCACATTTATTATTTTATTGTATGTTTTCTGTTTTTAAACTCAAGCAATCAAGCAAAAAAAAAGGACAGTGTGACAGACAGGTAACCGAAACTCATAAGAAACAAACTAAACTATTCTTCTCATTAAGACCACTGTGCAACTTTCAGGATACAAAAATTGAGGATACCAAGTATCAGGCAACCAACACAATGTCTGACTGAGATGGACTGAGGGTGCTGCTTGTGTGCGTGGCCAGCCCAGAAGTGTTCTTGCTAAGGCCAAGGCTGTGAGTAAACATGCTGGCCTCAAGGCCAGATATCTGACCCCGGCTGAGCCAGAAGCAGGGCTCAAAATTTCAAATCCTGAGCTACTAGCCAGGCCTAGAAAGTTACTCACCACCAGTTTCCATGCCCAGGCCCACCCATATCCCTGTCTTTAACCCTACCCATCTCAAGTATGGACCCCTAATATCTCCTAAAGAGGGACACTTGGGAGGCATGGACCCCTAATATATCCTAAAGAGAGACACTTGGGAGGCATGGACCCTAATATATCCTAAGAGGGACACTTGGGAGATATGGTAACATAGGGAACAAATGACAGTTCTCATTGGTTTGAATTGGGCTTTTAATTCCCTGAATGCTAAAGAGGGCCCCAAGACATTGCGAAGGAGCTGATATCCTTTTAACACTGGCTCTCAGATTTACCAATGGACTCAGAGACAGTCTCTGTTCCTCACATGTGTTTTGTGTGCTCAGTGGCAGTCAGCCATCTCTTATACTCAACTTTCACTGAGAACACACATAAAATACATAGGGAGCAGAGACTGGCTCAGCACAAAAAAGAAATAAGCCAAAGCACCACTGCTAAAAGAATATTGGTTTAGCCATTTGACTGCCAGAGGTGTACAATGCATTGCAGAGCAATGTGTTACACAATCCACTGACCATCAAATGGTTAATCTTTCCTAAAGACACTTGGGAGGAATGTAATTGTGAGGTTAAGGGAAGGAGCTGTATACTCAATAACAGTCTTCATTAACCCCTTGAAGAGCAGAGTGGTATCTAAGACAGATAAACAATGCACTGTACACCCATGCTGGTCCTCAGAGTGCCAACGGGAATTCAGGGCTGGTAACCCAATGCAGACATGTCAACATATGACCTGCTAAAAACATTTGCTGCCTTGGCCCAAGGCAGTGTATTCAATATACCTCATCATGGGCACAGCCTCTCCATGCCCACCCTGAAGGCCTCCCCTGGAAATGGGCCTCCAAATATAACCACAGACTCTTCAACACTTCACAAATTAAAAAGGTCAAACACAGTCCACCATCACCCCTCGCCAACACACATGCACAGCCCAAGCAAAGCAAGCCAGTCATACCAGAAATCAAACATAGTACACTACCACAGTACCCCCTCCCCCAGCACCACATGGGGGGCAGAGAAAATATCACAGCCCACAGACTCACTCCATGAAAAAGAAGAAAAAAATCACAACCATTCTCTACTCCAAAGATCCCCCACCCCTCGGTCATGCAACTCTGCTCAGCAAATGTCATTTTTACCTGGTGAGACAGTAGGGAGAGGCTTGTATGACACAGACTGTCAGTCAAAGAACTGGCTCAGGCCCCTGAAGCATGTCTTGTGATGCTCAGAAGTCACTCAGAAGGCAGCGGGGGTGAGTATGGCGTGTAATCTTTGTGCGAATATATGAAGCGCAACACACATGCGCAGTAACTTTGCCGTCTCTGCTCAGCTCAAGGTCGTGGCTCACATGAGTGGAATGCCTAGGCCAAGATACATGCCTGTGCGATGGATGGGAAGGGATTATGGGCATGGCTGGGCAGTATACACTGTGAGGCCTCAGTGCCTCACAGAGCACAGTGCGGCAGCTGCTTTCAATAGGCGTGGGTGGGCCCATAGAGAGAAGGCAGGCAAGCAGACGGGTGGCAGGTTATTAAAATTGCTGACTTCAATTTCCACTCGCCATCACTCAATTTCTTCTCACCAAATGCGAGGAGGCGAGTGGAAATTTTGAGCCCTGGTATAAGGGCTGCACTGATTCTTGAATAGATAGATTGGTTGCTTAGAGAAAGTTCTCTGCTAGGGAGAAGCAGGGTAACCACTGCCAAAATAAAGACCAAGCAGAGGGAATTAAAGATTCAAACTACAAATAATGGTAAACAATGGTGGCGCACCAAAGGATTGATGACACTGCTGGTATCCTTGTAAGCAGCTACAGATAAAAGTTCTCACTCTCAAAGAACTAAGAAAAAGTAAAATAATGTAAAACAAATCGAGTGCTACACAAAGACAAAGACAGAATACATAATCACTAGATCCATAATGAGTGTATTAATCTGGTATACAGGACACCTCTAAACAATGTATACATAGATTTTCCAATCAAAACTACCTCATACTTCTTTCTAATATAAGTTCAATAAAAGAAACACTGTAGTATCTACTACAAATAAAATCAAACTAAAATAAAAACAAATACAAACCAGTAGATAGTATAGTCTGTCCAGTAGAGAGAATGTAGAGACAATGTACATTAAGTGATAGAAGTACCAGGCGACTAGGTAACAATCCACCCGGAAACACCCACTAAACAATGGCCATGGTTAAATCAACTGAAATATCAACAAAATTCCTATGAACCAAGTTGAATACAACGGGACTCGCCTGTGACCATACAGTGGTGTTATCAACAGTGGGTAACCCATCACAATACACTTCCAACAATAACAAAAGTATGACGTCTATACAATATATACAATTCCCTCTGATTCATACTACAACCTACAGATGACTGGGAGCAACCTCTGGTGATAAATCTCTGTAAACTAGGAGGCCAGGGGAGTGGAGACAGGGATTCAAAGCTCTGAGACCAGAAGGACTAGACTAAAACGAAGTTAGTGGAGAGCCAGGGGATTGGAGCTGGATAAACAAACTCAATCGTGATGCCAAGAGGAAGTACGAATGCGAATATCAGTGACAAGCCAAACGTCACAAGGCAGTGACTCTCAGGTTTTTGAAGGAGACAGAAGTGAAGGTCCAGACTAAAAGTTGGGTCACATATTAGGAAGCTGGAAGAAACAATGGAGAACTCTCTCTAGGTGATTATAAGCATTCCGAACAAGTGTATACCTGTTGGGAAAGCAGGTATAAAAAGAAAAAAAACGGGCCAATCGGAAGGCAAGAGGGGGAGCAGAGACAATACAAGTGAGACAGGGACGTGACATGACAGCAATACAGAATTCACGTGATATATCCAACGGGCTTCAAGTTGTAACCATGTCCTTCCTCGCCTGCCACCTGTGCTCTATTTCTTGACATGGTCAACGGTCATGCATTTAAACTCTGACACCTGATGGTCATGTTCTCTAAACCATAATTTCGGCCCCGTTTATGAGGAATCACTATGCTTACAACCCACCACTCACCATACCTCTGTCCCCTTCAATTCTGGGTATTCCATGGTTGCGGACTCACAATCCACAGATTGGCTGGTCCTCAGGTATAATATCCTTTTCTTTGTCCTTTTGTTTACAACAGTGTGTATGACCTCTACAACAATTAACCATCTTTACTCCAGATATAACCCCTTCAAACCTCTTTGCAAGTTACTCAGGGTTTAAGGACATCGTTGAAAAAAAGGAGCCAACAAAATTCTCTCGGCCTTATGACTGCCCTATAGACCTACTCCCAGGAGCTCCTATTCCCTATGGGTACATATACCCTCTGTCTGGCACAGAGTTGCTTCACCTCCAAGAATACATCACTGAAAACATACAGAAAAGGTTAATTCACAGCTATTAACAAAATTAACAATAAAAAATAGATATCCTCTGCCACTAATTCCTGAGCTTTTGGACGTTTCTCTGCTGCTTCTGTTCTCACCAAGATTGATCTTAGGGGAGCCTACAATTTAGTCAGAGGGCGCTGAATGGAAGACAGCTTTCCATACTCTATATGGACACTTCGAGTACCTAATAGTGCCCTTCAGTCTGTGCAGTGCCCTCAACACTTTTCAGCACTTTATTAATGATGTCTTCAGAGACTTGCTTGACCAAGTTGTCATAATATATCTAGACAATATCTTCGCATGCATGTCCTCAGGGTAAGTCATCTCAGAAAAACACTCCCTGTATGCTAAGATAGAGAAGTGTACCTTTTGACACTACTGAAATTGAATTATTGGGTGAATGGATCCTCACAAAGTGTCCTTCATTTTGGAGTGGCCGGAATCTGCCACCGATTTAAAGATGTCCAGAGATTAATTGGCTTTGCCAACTTTTATTAGTGTTTTATACTTTATTTTTCCAAGGTTATTGCACTCCTTACATGTCTCACTAAGAAGGAACCACCTTTCCAATGGACCCCACCAGCTCAAGCAGCCTTCAAAAGGATCAAAAGACTTTTATTTTTATCTCCTATTCTCACTCAATCTGACCGACAGAAACCATTCTTTTTAGAGTTTGACACTTAGGAGCTGTACTATCCCAATAGGCCAGCAGCCATGAACTAATACATCCCATCGCCTTTTTAGCCATCAAAAGCATGTTAGAAGAGTGGCGTCATCTGCTGGAAGGTGCTCTTAATCCCATCACTGGTTTTCACAGATCATAAAAATCTGGAGTATTTGAAATCAGTTTGAAGGCACTGTTCTCACCAGGCCAGATAGGCACTCTTCAACTCCCAGTTCTGCCTCCATATGACTTATAGGCCAGGCTCAAAGAACTATAAAAAGGATGCTCTATCCCGGTGTTACCATGAACCCAAAAGTGCCATTCATTCTCAAGACACCATCCTCTCCACTTCTTGCTTTTTTCTCATCCATGGCTCATGAGACACACCTCTTCTGAAACTGATCAAACACACAGTGGTTGACCCCACAGTCATAAAACAACATGGTCTAATTCTGGTCGATGGGATCCCATATCGAGCAAAACAAATTTTCATACCTGTTCCTCTCCATGAGGAAATTCTACAACTTGCACATGATCTACCTTTCTCTGATCATGGGGAACCACGGATCACCTTAGCCCTATCTTATGATGGTTTTTTCGTGGCCTCATGTAAGCCATGACATTCACAGATATGTGTCCTCTTGCATTACCTGTGCTAGAGCCAAGCCTAGACATACTAGAAACATGGGTCTTCTACAACCACTACCTACTCCTTCCGCTCCATGGAAGGACATCACCATGGACTTTATAACATGTCTACCACCATCCAACCAATTCGCTACTATACTGGTTGTGGTAGATCGTCTTACTAAAATGGCATATTTAATCCCTTCAAAAGGGATTCCTATAGCATCACAGACAGATTCCTTGTTTATACATGGTCTTTTTTTTACACTGCTTGCCAAGCTCAATCACTTCTGACAGATGTCAGCAGTTCACTTCTAGATTATGATTAGATTATGGAGACCCTTTTGTGCCCTATTACAGACTGACAGTAATCTCTCCTCTGGATAACATCCACAAACAAATGGCCAGACAGACAGCATGACCCAAACACTTGAACAATATCTACGGTGATGTACCAATCATCTGCAAAACAACTGGGCTTCTATTCTACCCATGGCAGAGTTTGCCTACAACAACCATTTGCATCAATATGTCCCCATTTCTCACTACTTAAGGCTACCATCCACAAGTTGTACCTGGTTCTATATCCGATACTTCTGTCCTTAATGCTACCCACAGGATTCAGTACCTACAGTCCTGTTAGAAAACCTTACAACTGATTCTAGAGCAGTCACAAGCTATATACAAAGCATACGCTGATAAACATTGTATATTTTCTCCTTCTTATCAAGTAAGAGACAAAGTGTGGCTTTCTATAAAATATTCCTGCTTAAACTGCCCTACCAAAAAAATGGGTCCCCTGTTTGTGGGGCATTTCCCTATCATTCGAATTATCAGTCCTGTGGCCTATAGAATACATCTGCCCCATTCCTGGAAAAGTTCACCCAGCGTCTCACGTATCCCAGCTAAAGCCATGGATCTCCAGGTCAACACCTCTACAACATCATCCTCCAGTCCTGGTATATTGTACCTAGCCATTGGCTAAGTTCCCAGTGCATGCACAGCAGAGTGGCATCCATGCACATGTGCGCTTCCCAATCACTCCAGCAGTGATTCAATGTGTGGCATGTCATCATGTCGATTGTGCAGGCTTATTTAAACACTGAGCATTCGATCTTCAGTTCTCAATTGTACTTGTGCCTGGAGCTTTTCAGTATGGATATTCTGGCTGCTGTTCTGTTTTGACCCTGGGCTTACTGACTGTGCACCTATTTAGAATGCCCTCACCTCTTGCTTGTCCCTGGATCTACGAATCTCTGCTGCCTGCCCTGACCACTTGGCCTGCTCCATCGCCTATGAACCTTTGCTGCCTGTCCTGACTTTGGCTTTCTTGACCACTAGTATTGCTTGTTTCCTTTCTGGCTTTGACAGCTTGGTACTTCCTCAGTGATGTTCTGCCCTGCTCTTGGGATCCTTCCAGTCTACTTCTCCAGATTCTGTGGACCCTATCCTTGAAAATAGCAAAACCAGACAGGTGGGATAGTGCAAGTACAGAAATGTATGCAAAAGCTTTAATTCGGCACCTATAAAAGGAACTTTAACACTAAGCATGCAACCTTTCAATCTTTTGTGCCATCTGGGATGAACCTAGAAATAGGCTCAACCTCCCACCCCTCATCCAGTTTTCTGGATCCCCTAGTTTACTTTCCCTATACTACCAACTCCTGCCTGCACACTTGTTCCCCTACTTGCACTAGCGCAGTTGTTCTCAGTCTTTTTTTGCTCAAGGTACCCCTAACACGCAGTCTGGATTTTTGGGGCACACCTAACATTTTATAAATTATTTGCCAAGAAGTAAGAAATGGTACATATACAGATATTTAATCATAATAACACAAACAAACATATTGGGCATAACGATTTCCAAAAATATAGAAATGTTCCTTTTCTTCTGTGTATCTCCACGTCACTTAGACAGTATGGGGAGTTATCTCTTTCCTCCAGCCGGTAGGACCACCCACAAAAATTTAAATACTGTGTACCCCCAACTTCTGCCAGTTATACTTTTGTCCAAGCTGTAAGACAACCAAATAAACAATGTTAAAGTCAAGGGTGGGTGTGACGTGGAGATACACATAAGAAAAGGAAATATCGGTAAGAAAATTTCTGTATTTCTTCTGTGTACTCCCCGTCACTTAGACAGTATGGGGAACTTCCAAAGCCCAAATCTTAGGGGGGATCAATTAGAACAAACTTATCTGCCTATTATAACCATAATAGTTATCTATTTATACATAATTGCATAGATATTGGAAACCCATTCTGTGTTACCTTATTGCGGAACAACCGCTTGCAGTACTCCTCTTCCAAATTTTGCGTCTGCTGAAGAATTAATATCCAGCTTATAATGTTTTATGAAGGTGGATATAGATGTCCATGTGGCTGCCTTGCATATCTCTTCTGAGGATGCATTAGCCTTAGAGGCCCAGGATGTGGCCATAGCTCTCGTTGAATGTGCTTTAATCTTAATAGGGGGAATCAAATTGGCTTCTTTGTATGCTATAAAAATACATTGCCTAATCCATCTGGCTATAGACTGTTTAGAAACAGCTAAGCCCTTTCTTTTCCCCGCAAACTGAATGAACAGGTTATCAGATTTTCTAAATTCCTTAGTCCTCTGCAAGTATATTGAAATACACCTAACCAAATCTAGGGCATGCAATCTTTTCTCTTTGTCATTACTAGGGTTAGCGCAGAAGGATGGCAAAACAATATCCTGGTTCAAATGGAAATCTGAAATAACCTTTCCTCTAAAGGAAGGTTTAAACCTGAGGACTATCTTATCCTGATGAAAAGATAGATAAGGAGGTTCACAAGATAAGGATTGCAGCTTGCTGACTCTCTTAGCTGAAGTAATTGCCGTTAAGAAGACAGTTTTCAATGATAGGAATTTTACCGATACCTTCTCTAATGGTTCAAAGAGGGAAGAATCAACTAGTTGATTCAAAACTGTGTTCATATCCCAAGCAGGGATTGTTTCCCTGATTCTGGGTCGCAATTTGTCAACAGATTTTACAAACCTTTTGATTAAATCTTCCTCTGCCCAGTGCTTAACTAATACTGCCGAAAGAGCTGAGACCTGAACTCTAAGAGATGCTGGGCTAAGTCCCATATCAAAACCACTTTGCAGAAAATCCAAAATGACTGGGGCAGACACCTGATCCTTTTTGACATTCTTCTTAATACACCAGGATCTGAACACTTTCCAAATTTTATCATAAATTTTGAGTGTTGACTTTTTCCTGCCTGCCATAATGGTATCTGCTACTTTATTAGAGACCCCTTGATATTTTAAATTTTCCCGCTCAATCTCCATGCTGTCAAGTGGAAAAAATTTGGATGAGGATGGAATATCGGTCCCTGATTCAACAGATCCTTTCTGTCCGGAAGGCTCCAAGGTTCCTGTGTGGACATTCTCATTAATTCTGTAAACCAGACGCGTCTCGGCCATCTGGGTGCTACTATTATCACCTCCACTTTGTCCTTCCTGATTTTTCTCAATACTTCCCTTATCAGAGGACTATGAGGGAAGATGTATACCAGAGAGAAATTCCATGAATGACTGAAGGCATCCTGTCCCAATGCTTGGCTTGTTTTCCATCTGGAAAAGAACTTCCTGCACTTGCTGTTTTCTGGACTGGCCATCAGATCCACTTCCGGGATTCCCCACCTTTGGGTTATCTGCTGGAACACCTCCTGGTTGAGTGACCACTCTCCTGGATGGATCTTGTTCCTGCTTAAGTAATCTGCTATCAAGTTCTGTTTTCCGGCAATGTGAGAGGCTGATATGGTTAACAGATTTTTCTCTGCCCAACAGAAGATTCTTGCCATTTCTTTGTTCAGCAACACGCTTCTCGTGCCTCCCTGATTTTTTAAGTACATTACTGTGGAGATGTTGTCCGATCTTACATGAACCGCCTGGTTCCTTAATTTTCCTGAAAGGTGATTAGTGCATATCTTACTGCCCTTAACTCTAATATGTTTATGTGCAGATTTCTTTCTGCAGCAGACCATTTTCCCTGAATTGTCCTGGTTCTCCACACTGCTCCCCATCCTTGGGGACTCACATCTGTTGTGATGAACTCCCAATCCAGGTCTTTTAGTGATGTTCCTTTTTGAAGATTCGTTTTCTTTGTCCACCAATTCAGTTCTTTCTTGATACCCTCCGTCAGGTGGATTCTCTGAAGAGGATTTTGCTGATGTCTGTCCCAGGACCTCAGAAAAAATGACTGCAGATGTCTTGAATGGAACCTTGCCCAAGGGACCACTTGTATGGCTGATATCATGGTCCCCAGACACTGCATGAACCGATGTGCGATGTGACTCTTTTTCCTTTTGAACTTTATGACCTGTGTTCTTATCTTGTTTATCCTTTCTTCTGACAATGTGATGAGTGGTTTTCGTGTGTCGAATTTCATCCCCAGGAAAATCAGACACTGTGTGGGATTTAGATGACTTTTTTCTAGATTTATCAACCATCCTAGCTTCCTGAGATGACTGATCACCATTTGAGTGCTGTATGTTGACTGTTTCTTGTTCTGAGCCACAATCATCATATCGTTCAGATAAGGTATGACTGCTATCCAATGCTCCCTTAGTGGTTCTAGAGCAGCTGCCAGAATCTTGGTGAATACCCTTGGAGCTGTGGATAGGCCAAAAGGAAGAGCTCTGAACTGGAAATGATCTTCTCCTATGGCGAATCTGAGAAACTTTCGATCCTCTTTTCTTATCAGGATGTGATGATAGGCGTCTTGTAGGTCTATCTTTGTGAGAAAAGTTCCTGGAAGGACTGATCTTATTACCGAATTTACTGATTCCATCTTGAACGACTTCTTTATTAGACAAGAGTTCAGCTTCTTTAGGTCCAAGATGGTCCTGCAAGAACCTGAAGGTTTGGGAACTGTAAATAAGATCGAATAGATTCCTTCCAATCTCTGATTCTCTGGCACCTGCTGTATTACTCTCTTCTGTAATAGTGTCTCCATTTCTTGCCTGATCAGATTCTGTTTCTTGAAATTCCTTGGTATTTTCGTCATCTTGAAGACATGGTCTCTTGGGGTCTGTATGAAGGGTAGCGGATATCCCCTTATCAGAATTTTCTGAACCCAGACGTCCAAGGACGTCCATTGTTGCCGAAAAAAGGTTAACCTTCCTCCTACGTTTTCTGGAAAGGGGACCCGCTGACCCTCAGAACTCTTTCTTGAACTGTTGCTTTCTAGAAAAATCTTTCCTGTATGTTCCTCTAGTAGACTGACCTGATGCTTGTCTTTTCTGTTCAAAACCCTTAGACTGGTAACGCCTTGAATCCCGAAAGGAATAACTTCTGTTCCTGTATGCTGAGTTCCTAGGCGGTGATGATCTTCTCTTTTCTTGAGGCAGGAACGCACTTTTTCCACCTGATAATTTTTTAATCAGGTCTTCTAGTTGTTCTCCAAATAACATATGTCCTTTGAAGGGAAGATTAACTAGTTTGTTCTTTGAAGAGCTATCTGCTCCCCATGCTCTCAACCAAAGGGCCCTTCTTGAGGCGACTGATAGCGCTGAGGACTTAGCTCCCAGTTTTATCGCATCCAATGAAGCGTCACATATGAAGTTGTTAGCTTCTTTATTGGCTGCTACTTCCCTAACTAACTTTGACCTAGATGTACTGGCCTCAATACTTTCTTCCAGGCTGGATAGCCAGATACGTATGGATCTAGAAACACAGGCTAGAGCTGTAGCTATTTGAATGTTACTACCTATGATAGAGAACTGTCTCTTAAGGGCAGATTCTAGTTTCCTTTCCATTGGATCTTTCAAAGAAGATCCATCTTCTAAAGGGATAGTAGTAGCTTTTGCTAACCTGGAGACGGCCACATCAACCTTGGGAGGCGTAACCCAATTTTGAATGAACTCATCCTCAAAAGGGTACATCCTATTGAATCTTTTAGAGACAGAAGATCTCCTATCCGTTCTACTCCATTCAGTTGTTATAGTCTCTGAGATGGACTGATGAACCGGGAAGGTAGGGACTTTCTTTTTATGACCAATAAAGGCTGTATCCATGATACCCAAATCTTTTTGTTCATCAACCAATCCCAGGGACTTTCTTACTGAAGATACAAAACTGTCTACCTTTTTCTAAGGCAAAGGCCCCAGATTCCTCAACTATCTCTCCTTCCTCTTCCTCTGAGGAGTAATCTGATGGACCCTGGCTATTTCTGTCTTCACTATCACCCTGTTTAGGTGAAGATGTACCTTCCCCAGGATCCTCTATCTTTTGCCTCTTCCTTGGAACCACTGCCTCCTGCATGGCTGAAAAAGTCTCCTGCATAGAGGCCTTCATCCAGGAAATAAAATCCTGGAACTGGCTAGGCATTTCCTGTATGGCTGCCTTCTTTAAACATTCTTGACAGATCTTAGAATTCTGTGACGCTGGGAATTTTTTCTCACAAGCACTGCAAGATTTTAACTTCTGTGATTTATCTTCTTTAGGGGGGGTAGGTTCTACTTTCTCCTTACTAGCAGAGGACTTGGAAGAAGACATTCTAAAACTTATGCACTTTAATAATAAACTATGCCCCCTACTAAGAAAAGCACAAAAAGGGAAAGTCCTACCTTACTCCTTTGCAGCTGCAGTATTTATCCGGCGTGCATCTCAACTGTGACCCGCATTGATTGCTTCCTCCATCCTGTAGCGAGCTGATAAAGAGGGCTTGCCTTCATTCTGATGTCTCCTCTGTTCCCTGTAGAATCTGCTCGTTGCCATTGGGGTAGAATCGCCCGCCACTTCCTGGGCCTCAGGCAGCAGGAAGGAAGGCCGCGGCTGCCTTGCATTCCATAGTTGGAACGCACCAAAGGGTTTCCTGCTTTCCTTGGCGCGGTGATGAAGCGCGCCAAACCAGCCTCTAGTGACCGATCTCTTTGAGCCTCCCGCGATGCTGCCATACCTCCGATGCCTTGGAACCATCTGACTGCCCAACGTCTCCGACCGCACTCCTTCCTTGCTCGGTCCCAGGTATGCTTATTGCACCGCAGCTCCTGAGTCCTCCAGCCGGCTAGGACCAAAAGAAACTGGCGGAAGTTGGGGGTACACAGTATTTAAATTTTTGTAGGTGGTCCTACCGGCTGGAGGAAGGAGATAACTCCCCATACTGTCTAAATGATGGGGAGTACACAGAAGAAATATGTATTTGATAGTAAACATTCACATTTTTGTCAAAGCCTTTCCAGAAATGAAGGGGGACTCTAAGTGGATGTCTGAGGAAGACCAGGGTGCCCATGGGACATTGGCTGAAAACCATTGTACTAGAGTGAAAGCTCTTACAAGCAGTTCCTCAACATCACTCGTATCTTCATTACTCTTCTGTAAAAACATGCAGCCTTTACTTTATGTTTGCAAAAGGCGTAACTTATGAATTGGCAATGAAGATTCTTCTTTATTTTAGAATAGATGGTTACAGCATACAAAGGGTTACATATATTTACAAGAGCTGATGGTATTTTGCTGTGGTGTTGCCTTCTTCCTTATCCTTCACATGAACTGTTTCTAGTTTTATATACAGTTTGGCCCAGTGGTTCCCAACCTGTGCCCTCAGAGCCCATGAACAGGCCAGAATTTGAGGATTTCTTTGTTAGACAGGTGAGTTAATCAAATTGACTGAGACTCTGATCAACACACCTGTGCTGTAGCAGAGAAATTCACAAGGTCTGGCCTGTTAGTGGGCCCTGAGGGCACGGGTTGGGACCCACTGGTTTGGCCTATAACATATTTGGCTATATATAATACCAGTGTATTAATTCACCTAAAAAAGAGGGTTCTGTCACATAGTGTAACCATAATATGTAAACTCGTACATCTCCCGAAGGCTCCTCATTTTAAACAAATCCTATCTAAAAAAACATGGTTTACAAAAATACTTTATAATTTATATTATAAAACAGAATGTGGTGAAGTGACCACAAATTCTCTGGCTGTGCCTGACACAACCCAATCTCCTCCTCATTGCCTGTTTCCAACATGCAAGGAGGCTTCTCTGCATGGCCCGCCCACAACTTTCCCTCTGCTCAAGCATGTAGCAGGCCTCGGTTTTATGTGTTTGCTTCCTGTAGTCTCCTCCTACCTACTTCCTCCCTCTGAGCTGCTCCTCCAACCTACTTCCTGTGGACGGGTTTAAAAGGCAGACTGAGTCCTGACTCAGTTGCCCTTGCGTTGTTGTTCATAGCAGTTCTATTACCTTGGGCTCTGTGTATGACCTGGCTAGTCTTCCATCCAACCTGGTGCTGACTTGTGGCTCTGTCTGACTATTCTTTTGCTTATCCCTATAGTGGACGCCCAACCTGGTGCAGATCTGTGGCTCTGGCTGACTACCTGAACTGTGTATTACCTGGCTTGTCTGACTACCCCCTCTGGTGCTGACTTCTGGCTCTGTCTGACTACTCTTACATTTGTTCCTTGTACCTAGCAGACACCCAACCTAGTGTGGACATGGGGCTCTGGTAGACCAGCTCTGATACTGACTGCATTTACAAGAGTAGATAGGCATTAGAAACAATAAATAATCACTCAAAATATACTTGTCATAAAGGGGTGCACTCGACTTTATTTAGACTACATACCTGGAGACTGTCTAGCAGGCTATGTTTTTAAATGTGATGTGTTTTCTTGCCGACCAATAAACAATTTATATTTTTGTAGATTTTGTATTCACTCATGAGTGTGTGCCTCTATTACTGGGCTTCTTTTTTAGTGATATCAGTGGAGGGGATTTTCTTTTTTCCTTCTATGATTTTCACTTGTTTAATATACTGATACTGACTTCAGGCGAGTCAGCTATCTATTTCAGAGTGAGTCAGAGTTCGCTCCATTCTGACTGCATGCGTGAGTCAGATATCGTTCCCTACTGACTACAGGCTTGAGTCGGTACTCCCACTATGTCGGATCAAGATTCTGTGTTCCTGTTCCTGCTCCTGGCTCCAGCAGAGACCACCACTGGCTTAGGCCTAATCTCCAGCAGATTGGTCAGGCTCAGCAACCTACTATTCCTGATAGCAGAGCTTGCTTGCCTGTAACCATCTGCTTGCTCCTACTGTATATATTGTATATATTTTGTTACCTTTCAGTTGTAAATAAATTGCATTTAACTATACCATACTGACTCTTGAACTTCTCTGGGAAACGTGGCACATTTTCACTGTTCCACACATTAAACATGTCCAAAACATTGGTGCCTTTCATTTACATGTGTAACACAATTTATGCCGCCTCTGCTTTGCGTCCGCATCAGTAACACCTTCTTTACATTTGCACTATTCCACGAATTTCACATGGTATGATGGAGTTGCTCCTGCTTCAAAGTATAGTTTCCTCCTTAGTATCATACATATAACCGTTCACAGTGTCTGAGCTCCCCCCACCCCCTTTACAGTGTCGGTTCTTCACTCCACGTTGACAACATATGGCTTCTCTCACAGCGCTCCTGACCATGCATGTTATGCTCCATTCCAGTGCATAATACTAAAGCACCAGTGCAGTATTCATCCCTCCCCTCAAGTCAAGTATTTTCACTTCACTTACAGGCACACACATCTGATTGCTAATAGAAGTGTATGTTACTGAATGTTTATATTCTTGTACAAGCTGGTATGGTTCACCATTACAAGTGGCACCCAACACCTTACAGCCAGGTCCTATACTTTCACAAATTATTACACAGTAGATTTGGGCTCTGGCATCCCACAGGAAAAATGTTCTTACAGAAAATATATAATGGTAACTAAAACTAGAAACTCACTCACTCCTGTCAGTACCTCGTTGGGTCGCGGCGCCGAGCCGGACGGCTGCCGCATTCCCTTCTGGCCTCATCCTCTCTTCTGAGCAAGCGCCGACCTTGGGGCACACAAGAGACAATCGCTTCCAGCGGCACCGACTCATGATGTCACCGGGGCTATTTAGGAAGCGCTCACCCCGTCTTCAGCGCTCAGTTGTTCTGCAGTCTGCTCAAGTTGGTGCACCTTTCAGCTTCCAAGTGGTTGCCTGCCCTGACCTGTGCGTTCCTCCTCCAGCGAGCTCCCTATCTTCCTGCTCTTCCTTCTACATCCACCCGGTTCCTGACCTCAGCCTACCTTCAGGATTTCCTTGCTTGCTGCCTGCCTTGTCCTGTGCCTCCTCCGATCCCAAGCTACTATCATGTGGGATTAGTCCTGCTCTTCTTGGGGTATTGTGCTTTTTTTCTATTTATATACATGTATATCATTTTTTGTACTCTTTGTGTTCCATATATATATATATATATATATATATATATATATATGCAGTGCTTTGTCTCTATATATATATATATATATATATATATATATATATGTTCACTTCTGTAGTTAGTGTTAGGTCTGTCCTTTTTTCCTAGTTAGTCAGGGTTTTTTTAGTCAGTTAGGGCTTCCCCTGTCCTGCCTCTTAGGTTCCCTAGTTTCTTGCCCTAGGCTAGACTAGGCTAACAAGTCCATTGCTGTTGCATACACGGTGGCAGGGCATGCAGCCACAAGGAATTATGCAACTGTTGTGCCCTGGCTGTGAGATGCACTATAGGAGGAGAGACAACTCCCTTAGGGGTAAAATCTGCACACCACGAACTGGTAAACCAAGTCCTAAATCCATAAGTGAAGGGCTTATAATACATGAAACTCAAACACACACACACAAACACACCAGCTACCAGAAGTAATTCGCCTCAATCTATGCAGGCAGGAGGAGCCAGAAGAACCGGCATGACAAGGTGATAGTGAGGCCCCTTAGTTGTTCTGAGAACAGCTGCCAGCTAATGTCCATGCATGCATACATATATACATACATACCTACAGATACATACATACCAACTGTCTATTTTGCTTATTAGAAAAAGTTAGAAAAGAGACTTTAACCCCTTAACGACTGACCGATCGGCACGTCATGGTCACTTAAGGACCACAGAGCATTTTTTTCTTTGCCGTTTTCGGTTCCACACTCCCCGAACGGCGTGCAGCCGCGGGAGGAGCCCGGAATTCCATGACGGTCATAGTATGTCATGGGTCATTAACTCAGATCGACCCATAAAGTACTATGACCGTCAAGGGTTGTTAAGGGGTTAAGGAAAGAATATTAAAGTGTTATTAATGTCTGAAAAAAACTTTTTTGCATTTAGAAGAGCTTAAAAAGCTGATCTGAATGCAAAAAAACGTATCTCTCAAACCGCTATGGTTTAAGAGATACGGGCGTTTAAAGTTTGATTTCTCCTACTGACAGCTGTAAAGCTGTCAGCAGGAGATCCGTGTCGGTCGACACTGTGGCGCTTGAGAAGTGCCGAGATCTCGTTACTTACACGGAATCCTTTCATTGTAATGGTCTAAAACGTGTGCCTGGTGTTCAGCTGTCAGTAGGAGAAATCAAACTTTAAACGCCCGTATCTCTTAAACCATAGCGGTTTGAGAGATACGTTTTTTTGCATTTAGATCAGCTTTTTAAGCTCTTCTAAATGCAAAAAAGTTTTTTTCAGACATTACTAACACTTTAACAATTATAATGAGATAAGAATTAGTTCTACCACCCTCACTTTGACAGCATTAATAAAATAATAATAATAATAATAATAATAATAAAAGCAGCTCGTATTATATTATTACCAAAGGAAAATCCCAGACTAAGAATAAAAATAAAATAAAATAAATAAACAGAATACTCCTGTATGACTTTTTTGCATGAAGCCCAAATACAAAGTGATAAAACAGACACTCTGGGCCTTATTCATCAAAATAAAGGGTTGCATTTCTGGTGCAAACAAACTGCAGCATATGGAGAAAGTAACAATTCAACATTTGTATAAAATGGGGATTTTAACCCCTTGAATGCTAGCGAGGTCTCCAGTGCATTGTGAAGCAATGCACTGGAAACCTCTCTAGTACTCAAGGGGTTGAAAGTTCATACAAAGCAATGAAAATGGTTGTTCTCCCCTATGGTGCAGTTGGTTTGCTCTGAAATGCAACCCTTTATTTTGATGAATAAACCCTTTATTGTAACATGGGAAACCAGAAAAAGCTTCTCTCACAGAAGGGGAAGATATGACAATGTCTCAGACAATGTGCATCTTCAGACAAGACGCTGTCCATAATCATAAAATGCACTGCCAATTCTTTCCTTCCCAGGTGTACCATGTTACAATAAAGGGACCTATGTATAAAGTCAAACATGGAGCAATAGTGGGCAAATCAGTGACATTATATTAGGGCTGCAACTAACGATTATTTTGATAATCGATTAGTTGGCCGATTATTTTTTCGATTAATCGGATAAAAAAAACAATATGCTAATTTTTCATTATTTAAAATGATTTAATGAACAAACTGAGTGTTAAAAACAGCAGAATAAAAAACTTTACACATTTAACATGCGTCATTGTTATTATTTTACTATGGGGTCTATGCACCTCTCTTTCTCCCCCTTGTACCTCTATTTCTCCCCCATGTACTTCTTTCTCCCCCCCATGTACTTTTCTCCCCCCTTGTGCCTTTCTTTCTCCCCCATGTAATTCTCTCTCTCCCTTGTGCCTCACTTTCTCCCCCTTGTACTTCTCTTTCTCCCCCATGTACTTCTTTCTCCCCCCATGTACTTTTCTCCCCCCTTGTACCTTTCTTTCTCCCCCATGTAATTCTCTCTCTCCCTTGTGCCTCACTTTCTCCCCCTTGTACTTCTCTTTCTCCCCCATGTACTTCTTTCTCCCCCATGTGCCTCTTTCTACCCCTTGTGCCTCTCTTTCTACCCCTTGTGCCTCTCTTTCTACCCCTTGTGCCTCTCTTTCTACCCCATGTACTTTCTACACCATGTGTCTCTTTCTCCCCCCTTGCACCTCTCTTTCTCCCCTTTGTACCTCTAGACTGTCACTGTCGCTCTCCTTCTCACTGCTGCGTTGAGTTGGTGGGCTAGGGGGCAATCTGAGTGGCATCCGGTCCCCTGTGGCTGGCTGGCTCTGAGTTCCCTCCTGCCTGCCCGCATCATCATGCTCCCCTGCGGGCCGTGATGACATACATACAGAGAAGGGGAGGAGGGCAGAGGCACCGGAAGAGAAGCGCTTGCTGCCAGACAGTAACGATCAGTCTGCTGGCAGCAAGCGCTTCTCTTCCGGTGCCTCTGCCCTCTTCCTCTTCTCTGTCTGTATGTCATCACGGCCCGCAGGGGAGCATGATGATGCAGGTGGATGGATCTTGTCATATTGACACTGGCGGCGGCGGCAGCAGCAGTCTGGGGCTGCAACTAATCGATTATGAGAATCGTTGAAAACGATTCTCATAATCGATTTTTATCGATAATATCGATTAGTTGTTGCAGCCCTACATTATATGTATAAAATGAACCACACGGCTGCTAAAGAGGTCTCCAACACACTGCTAAGCAAAGCATTACAGACATATCTAGCATCCAAGGTATAAAAAGACCTATACACAGTAGTGATTTTTTTTTTTTTTTAACATATTCTAGAGTTGTTTTGCCCAAAAAGTGCTACTCATTTTTTTCTTTATAAATTTGCCAGAACGTTTTTACGTTTTATGGATTTGTACTAAGTCAGAGTGCTATTTTGTTCTCATTCTTCATAGTTTATCAATAAAGATAAAGACAACAGAATAGTGGAAAGGCCATCACATGCTCTGTCAGAAATGATGAAGGTCCATGTGCCAAACTCCAAAAAGGTAGGCAGCAAATGGCTTCAAGTGACACAATCACCTCGACACAGCTTATGTGATTTTAACCCTTCAAGTGCCAGAGGGGTGTGTGACGCATTGCAGAACAAAGAGCTGCTTACCCCCTGGCACTCAAAGGGTTAAAAGACCTTTCCAAATCCCTTACATGTTGTAGTGAGCATTTTTATTTAGAAAACTAGATTCTGGAACAGATTTAAGAATTATGCCAATGAAGGCAATCGGTGCAAGCAGTTTGTGTCTTACCTCTACATAATCTTCCCCACTCACTGACTAACCGCAATGTACAGGAGTTAATAGAGGTAATGTAGGGCAAAGACAGGAGGGGCTTGCATGGCATGCTTTAATTGGCATTATAATATAAAAATGTCCTCTACACAGAGGAAAAGGTATACCTAATAAACTAAAAATATTTGCTTTCACTCCACGCACGTGTTGCTTCATCCTTCCTACTGGCCAATGATAACAGGAGAGGTATGTTGTGCACCCAGATAATATATACATAGGCAGCTATACAGACTCACACAAGCTGGCTACACTCCTCTAAAACAAGCGTGGACACCCTGAGGCCCTTCAGCTGTTGTGGTCTACAGCCTCTGTTACTGGCTGGCTGGGAACAATGGAAATTGTAGTGCACAACAGCTGGAGGGCCTTGGTTACGTGCCCTTGACCACAAGTCAAAGCAAAGTAACACAATTCTGCATGTACTCTGTACCTTTCCAGCCTGGGTTGCTGCAGTCAAGCAAGGGTGTATCCCGTCATATTTCCCCACTGATACCATGCGGGGATTGATTTTGTGATTCAGTTTCAAAGTAAATATTGGAACAAGCATGATAAATCCCTGTAAAGAGAGCAGAGAAACTCTGTAAACAGTCAACATACAGTGAAGAAAATCAACAACACTAAATAAATATACAAACAAATAAATAAATCTTGATTATTCTTATTCAAATGCTATATGATAGCATTAAACTGCGTAACTGGATTCTAATTCTATAGTACAAAAAAACAAGACAAAACGGATTCATGCATAATTATACACACACTAATTTTTATACAGATAACATATACATATGCTGGACAAATAACATTTTCTTTCATGATTCTGCCTCTGATTGTTTGCACACAATTAGTTTGGCTGTTGTCAAATATCACAAACTAAATTCCATGCACTGTATATGTAGGTTCTCTGTCAATACTGACAGTGCTCCCCATGCAGTTCCTATTGCAATATGACAGATCTCAGTGGGATGTCAATTGATAGCTGGAATGGGTTTCCTTATGACAGGAGAGATACCACTGCTAACAGTGCTCCCTGTCATTTCAAAGGCCATGACCATAAAAGCCTGTATATATGTGTGTGTAGGCTTTTTGTTTACTTCAAGTTTAAAAGTGTACATTTTGTTGTGCCTCCATTGTCCCAATGAAGTTAAAGTGGACCTGTCACCTTAAGAGATATTTATACCCTTCTCCCTCCAAAGCACAACATATCCCCCCTCGTGATACCCATAACTCCCACCCCATCAAAGCAAATCACCATTTCCCACCCCTTGGTTTGCCCCCCTTCTCCCCTCCTGTTTTGTCCTACTGATATTTAAAAAATAAAAACACATATTAATTATTAATTTATGGTGTGATGGGGGTTATGGGGGGAAATGTTTGCTGGCTATTTTATTATTTTTTTGCAGTGTACATTTATTAAATAAACTCATACTACTTTATTTCATTTTAAATGTGTTTAAAAATATAAGGGGGAATTACCCCTCCTTTTTTTTTTTTTACTTTGAATTCATTAAGGGAAGGAATGAAAGTATCTTTCCTTCAACTAAAAACATGATATTGGGTCCCAGGAACCCATATTATTTATTATTAAAGTCATTAACACATCCAATGCTGGGTCAGATAATACAAGCTAATGCAGCAATAGACTGGTTAATGTATGTTCATTTTAGGATTAGGGAGGTGGCAGAGGGATAGTGTAGGATTTTTTTTTTTTATTTGACTTCACCCCTCCATTGCTACTTTCAGTCAACTGCAACAATGAAGAGAGCATGTACACTTAGGGAGGGTGTTTTTGGGGAGGTGACCATGTCACGGTTTATTATGACTCTCAGACACAAGTTTTAGGTAAAAAAAATCAATTTTATTGAAATAATAAATGATAACTTAGGATGGCAATAACATACATATATATATATACAGAATATAGCACAGACAGAAGGCAGACTCTACCGGTCCTGTCAATATACCGGACAGGACAGTCTTAGGCTCTACCGGCCTTGCCAATACCGGGTAAGGCAACCTGCAGATGGAATAGCATAACGGTTTTACCGGCCTTACCAAATTACCGGGCAAGGCAGCCTCAATAGATACACAATGTAGGCTCTACCGGCCCTGCCAATACCGGGTAAGGCAACCTCAGATGGAATGTGGTAAAAGGTTCTACCGGCCTTACCAATACCGGGCAGGGCAGCCCAGAGATAATAGCAGCAGTCAGATGGAACTGGCAAATTAGCAGAATCGTTAAGCAGCAAGGCTTTGGAGCAAACCAGCGTCCGCACGCTGGAAACAGCACTGAATAGTATAGCCGTTAGGCTTAGCGAGCAAACCAGTGACCGCACACTGGAGTAACAAGCGAGTAGTATAGCTGCAAGGCTTGGGAGCAAACCAGCGTCCGCACGCTGGGACCAACACAGATTTGTATAGCTGATAGGCTTTGGAGCAAACCAGTGACCGCACACTGGTGTAACAAGCGAGTTTGTATAGCCGCAAGGCTTAGGAGCAAACCAGCGTCCGCACGCTGGGACCAACACAGATTTGTATAGCTGAAAGGCTTTGGAGCAAACCAGTGACCGCACACTGGTGTAACAAGTGAGTTTGTATAGCCGCAAGGCTTGGGAGCAAACCAGCGTCCGCACGCTGGGACCAACACAGATTTGTATAGCTGATAGGCTTTGGAGCAAACCAGTGACCGCACACTGGTGTAACAAGCGAGTTTGTATAGCCGCAAGGCTTAGGAGCAACCCAGCGTCCGCACGCTGGGACCAACACAGATTTGTATAGCTGAAAGGCTTTGGAGCAAACCAGTGACCGCACACTGGTGTAACAAGCGAGTTTGTATAGCCGCAAGGCTTAGGAGCAACCCAGCGTCCGCACGCTGGGACCAACACAGATTTGTATAGCTGAAAGGCTTTGGAGCAAACCAGTGACCGCACACTGGTGTAACAAGTGAGTTTGTATAGCCGCAAGGCTTAGGAGCAAACCAGCGTCCGCACGCTGGGACCAACACAGATTTGTATAGCTGATAGGCTTTGGAGCAAACCAGTGACCGCACACTGGTGTAACAAGCGAGTTTGTATAGCCGCAAGGCTTGGGAGCAAACCAGCGTCCGCACGCTGGGACCAACACGGAATTGTAGCAATGTCACCAACGCGACCAGGCAGAAGGTCGCCAGGATACTGAAGACAGGTGATGAGATGACAGGAACCAGCAACGATCAGTCAGGTCAGAAAACAGCAGAGAAGTTCAGCAGGAACTGCAACACCAGAGACTAGGCCGGAACCAGGACTGGAAGTACTTCAGCATGCAGGAAACACTGGAACAGTAGAGATCAGGAACTCAGGAACACATGAGATCAGGAACTCAGGAACACTGGAACAGAGGCCCAGCTATCACTAGCATAGTGATAGCAAGAAGGTCAGAAACAACACGAAAGGGCACTCAAAGGGTGCCCAATCCAGGTTTAAATAGTCAATAAGAGGCGGGCTATCTGCAGACAGCCAATAGAAGCCCCCTACTGGTGACAGACAAGTAACTGCAGCAAATCACGGGCACCGTGATAGTACCCCCCTTTCAAAGACCCCCTCTCCTAGAATAGGGTTTAGGTTTCTGCGGGTAATTGGCATGAAAGGCCCTAGTTAACCTAGGTGCATGAAGGTCCGTACTATCCACCCATGACCGATCCTCAGGACCATACCCTTTCCAATGTACCAGGTACTGTACCCTTCCTCTAAGCCTACGGGAATCAATAATGCTCTGAACCTCGTACTCCTCCTGGCCCTCGACCTCAACAGGTCCTGGCACCACAGGTGTGGTAGTATAGCGATTGCAAACCAGAGGCTTAAGAAGGGACACATGGAACACATTATGGATACGCATGGATGCAGGTAGGTCTAGTGCATAGGAGACAGGGTTAATTTTGCGAATAACTCTGTATGGACCAATAAACCGAGGAGCCAACTTATTAGACGGAACCTGCAGCTTGAGATTTCTGGAGGAAAGCCATACTCTATCCCCAACCTGAAAGGAAACCGCTGGAAGCCTTCTGCGATTAGCATGGCGCTGATGACGCTGAAATGACTGACCAAGTGCCCTCTGAACTTGTGCCCATGTGGAACGGAGTTGCTCGATATGCTCATCCAGAGCTGGAATCTGTTGCGTCTGAAATGAGTCTGGAAGCAAACAGGGCTGGAACCCATAATTAATCAGAAACGGAGAGCTCCCAGATGAAGAATTGACCGCACAGTTCCTGGCGAACTCTGCCCAAGGCAACAAGTCGGACCAATTATCATGATGGTCAGTAACGAAACAACGGAGAAATTGTTCCAAGCCCTGATTAGCTCGTTCAGCGGCTCCATTGGTCTGGGGATGGTAGGCAGAGGAGAAGGACAGCTGTATGCCCATCTGTTGGCAAAATGCCCTCCAAAATCTAGACACAAACTGGCTCCCCCTATCAGACACCAGTACCCTAGGTACTCCATGCAACCGGAATACTTCTCTGGCGAACACCATTGCCAATTCCTTCGCTGAAGGAAGACCACGGAGGGGCACGAAATGAGCCATTTTAGAAAACCTGTCCACCACCATGAATATAAAGGAGTACCCCTTCGACATAGGCAACTCTCCCATAAAATCAATGGAAACATGAGACCAGGGGCGTTCGCCATTAGGCACCGGTTGAAGCAAGCCCACAGGGAGATGTCTCGGGGTCTTAGCGCGGGCGCAGGTGGCACAGGCATTCGTAAATTCGGCACAATCGTTTCTCATGGAAGGCCACCAAAATAACTGAGAAAGGGACCATAACAATTGGTCTCTACCAATATGTCCCGCAGCCTTAGAGGAATGGTAGGTTTCGAGCAGCCTAGTACGAAATGATTCAGCGACAAAACATTTGCCCACTGGGGTTTCATGGGGAGCGGACCCCTGAGAGGCCAGGATCTCCTCCCCTAGAGGAGAAGTGATACTCGTGCGTATAGTAGCCAGTATTCTATCAGGTTGGATGATAGGAGCTGGTGCTTCCACTCTGTCACTGTCGGCCTCAAATTGTCTTGATAGTGCATCAGCCCTGATATTTTTTGACCCTGGCAAATATGATACAATGAAATTAAATCGAGACAGGAACAGTGCCCACCTGGCCTGACGAGAGGACAATCTCTTGGCCTCCGAGAGATAGGTCAGATTCTTATGATCTGTTAGGATTAAGACAGGATTCTTAGTACCTTCAAGCAAATGACGCCATTCCTTAAGAGCAAGGATAATGGCCAATAATTCTCTGTCACCTATCTCATAGTGGCTTTGAGTGACAGTCAACTTTTTAGAGAAAAACCCACAAGGTCTGAGAGTTCCACCTTTCTCGTGTCGCTGCGAA
Source organism: Rhinophrynus dorsalis (assembly GCA_037306005.1). Taxonomy (NCBI): domain Eukaryota; kingdom Metazoa; phylum Chordata; class Amphibia; order Anura; family Rhinophrynidae; genus Rhinophrynus; species Rhinophrynus dorsalis. The sequence continues at coordinate 344,391,028 of CM074722.1, read as the reverse complement.
AGTACTGCCCCGACCCCAATATCTGAGGTATCAACCTCTAACGTAAATGGAAGTAAAGGATTGGGGTGGGATAACACAGGAGCCGCAGCAAATGCCAGCTTCAAATTCTCAAAGGCTTTCTCAGCAGATACCGGCCAACAAGAAGGATTAGCACCCTTGTGCGTAAGATCGGACAGAGGTTTGACAATGGAAGAAAAGTTCTTAATAAACCTCCTATAATAATTAGCGAAACCCAGGAAACGCTGTATGGCTTTAAGACCCTTGGGTTTTGGCCATTGTAGGACAGCTGACAACTTTTCTTTGTCCATGGCAATGCCATCATTGCCAATTATGAACCCCAAGAATGGCACACTGGTTCTATGAAACTCACATTTTTCCATTTTACAAAATAATTTGTTCTCACGGAGTCGTAGCAATACTGCGGATACATCTTTGATGTACTGTGCCATGTTTTGGGAGTAAATCAGTATATCGTCGAGGTACACCACAACACATGTCTGTAACATATCTCTCAGAACATCATTTATCAGTTCCTGGAAAACTGCGGGTGCATTACACAGCCCAAAAGGCATTACTAGATACTCGTAGTGCCCAGCTCGAGTATTAAAGGCAGTTTTCCACTCATCACCTGCTCTAATGCGAACCAGATTGTAAGCGGCCCGTAGGTCCAACTTGGTAAATATCGAAGCGCCCTTAAGCCTGTCAAAAAGCTCGGTGATGAGTGGTATTGGGTATGCGTTTTTTGCCATTAGTTTATTCAAGCCCCGGTAGTCAATGCATGGTCTTAATTCGCCATTTTTCTTTTTTACAAAAAAGAACCCAGCCCCAGCTGGAGAGGTAGATTTACGTATGATCCCTCTAGCAAGGGCATCAGAAATGTAATCCTCCATAGCCTTATTTTCATCACAAGATAATGGATAAGTGCGTCCTTTCGGAGGTACTGCACCAGGCTGCAATTCAATGCAACAATCATAAGGTCTATGCTGGGGTAGCATACTAGCCTCTCCTTTGCTAAAAACATCGCCAAACTGTTGGTACACATCCGGCATAGCAGAGGAGGTGCACATGACCTTAATAGGCTGGATGACGCACTTGTCCATACAAAACTGGGACCAAGCAGCAATTTCACACTTTTTCCAATCGAATTGTGGGTTATGTAACTGTAACCACGGAAATCCCAATATCACCGCATGGTGCGGGGAATTAATCAGTTGAAACTGCTGCTCTTCTCTGTGAAGTGCCCCAATAGTCATAGACAATGGCATAGTTTCAAATATAACCTGAGGCGGTTCTAAGGGTCTACCATCAATCGCTTCAATAGTCAAGGGGTTTTCTCTTTCAATGCGTGGAACTCCGTGCAATTCAGCAAAGGTATTATCCATAAAATACCCTGCTGCACCGGAGTCAACCAAGGCCAAAACCTCCACAGAGCGTTGTGCCCAAGACAATACCACCTGTATGGTGGGTTTCATTATGCCCGACACTGGGGACGATTGTACACCACCTAGGGCCTGTCCCCCAAGATACCCTAGGTGTGTGCGTTTCCCGGACGTACCGGACAGGAATTTAGCAAGTGCCCTTTTTTACCGCAGTATAAACATAACCCTTGTTTTTTGCGATATAGTCTCTCTGCCTTGGATAGTTTAGTGAAGCCTATTTCCATACGTTCACTTGTTTCCCGTACTGGTTCACTAGACTTCAATGCCAAGGGAGGGATGGGTGGGCAAAACATGCTACTAGGCTCATTATTTTTTGACCGTAACTTACGATCTCTGGCAATTGATCTCTCACGTATTCTGGAGTCAATTATCATAACATACTCAATGTAATCATCTAGATCAATAGGTAGATCTTTAGCAGCGATTTCGTCTTTAATGTGGTCATTCAGGCCTTGAGAGAAGGCTGCCAATAATGCCTCGTTATTCCAACCTACCTCTGCTGCCAATGTGCGGAATTCGATGGCATAGTCGCCCACTGTACGCCTGCCCTGTTGTATCTCCATAAGGCGTTTGGCAGCAGAGGTGGTTCTCCCAGGAGGCTCAAACACTCTTCGAAAGGAACGCACAAATTCACTAAAGTTCTTAGTACAAGGTTTAGCATTCTCCCACAAGGGGTTAGCCCAGGCCAATGCTCTGCCAGTGAGCAGTGATATCGTGAACCCCACTTTACTACGATCATTGGGAAATGCGTGTGCCGTCAATTCCATAAAGATTTCGAGTTGATTGATGAACCCTCTGCAGAGACTAGGGTCACCATCATATCTTAGCGGCAAGGGTGCAGAAGCCGTTAACCCTTTAACAGTACCCCCTAGGGGTCTGGTATCACTTTCCGGTGTCTGACTTGGCGAGACCACCGGGCTAGAGCTAGATTGGTCAGCAGGTACCGTGCGTTCAAGGATCGTTTGAATTGCAACTGCCAACTGATCCAAACGTTGCTCGAGCACATCCATCCTCCAATGGATATTCTGTGCGTTACCTTCACCCTTGCTGTCTGAGGTCATGGCCCTTTCGTACTGTCACGGTTTATTATGACTCTCAGACACAAGTTTTAGGTAAAAAAAATCAATTTTATTGAAATAATAAATGATAACTTAGGATGGCAATAACATACATATATATATATACAGAATATAGCACAGACAGAAGGCAGACTCTACCGGTCCTGTCAATATACCGGACAGGACAGTCTTAGGCTCTACCGGCCTTGCCAATACCGGGTAAGGCAACCTGCAGATGGAATAGCATAACGGTTTTACCGGCCTTACCAAATTACCGGGCAAGGCAGCCTCAATAGATACACAATGTAGGCTCTACCGGCCCTGCCAATACCGGGTAAGGCAACCTCAGATGGAATGTGGTAAAAGGTTCTACCGGCCTTACCAATACCGGGCAGGGCAGCCCAGAGATAATAGCAGCAGTCAGATGGAACTGGCAAATTAGCAGAATCGTTAAGCAGCAAGGCTTTGGAGCAAACCAGCGTCCGCACGCTGGAAACAGCACTGAATAGTATAGCCGTTAGGCTTAGCGAGCAAACCAGTGACCGCACACTGGAGTAACAAGCGAGTAGTATAGCCGCAAGGCTTAGGAGCAAACCAGCGTCCGCACGCTGGGACCAACACAGATTTGTATAGCTGATAGGCTTTGGAGCAAACCAGTGACCGCACACTGGTGTAACAAGCGAGTTTGTATAGCCGCAAGGCTTAGGAGCAAACCAGCGTCCGCACGCTGGGACCAACACAGATTTGTATAGCTGAAAGGCTTTGGAGCAAACCAGTGACCGCACACTGGTGTAACAAGTGAGTTTGTATAGCCGCAAGGCTTGGGAGCAAACCAGCGTCCGCACGCTGGGACCAACACAGATTTGTATAGCTGATAGGCTTTGGAGCAAACCAGTGACCGCACACTGGTGTAACAAGCGAGTTTGTATAGCCGCAAGGCTTAGGAGCAACCCAGCGTCCGCACGCTGGGACCAACACAGATTTGTATAGCTGAAAGGCTTTGGAGCAAACCAGTGACCGCACACTGGTGTAACAAGTGAGTTTGTATAGCCGCAAGGCTTAGGAGCAAACCAGCGTCCGCACGCTGGGACCAACACAGATTTGTATAGCTGATAGGCTTTGGAGCAAACCAGTGACCGCACACTGGTGTAACAAGCGAGTTTGTATAGCCGCAAGGCTTGGGAGCAAACCAGCGTCCGCACGCTGGGACCAACACGGAATTGTAGCAATGTCACCAACGCGACCAGGCAGAAGGTCGCCAGGATACTGAAGACAGGTGATGAGATGACAGAAACCAGCAACGATCAGTCAGGTCAGAAAACAGCAGAGAAGTTCAGCAGGAACTGCAACACCAGAGACTAGGCCGGAACCAGGACTGGAAGTACTTCAGCATGCAGGAAACACTGGAACAGTAGAGATCAGGAACTCAGGAACACATGAGATCAGGAACTCAGGAACACTGGAACAGAGGCCCAGCTATCACTAGCATAGTGATAGCAAGAAGGTCAGAAACAACACGAAAGGGCACTCAAAGGGTGCCCAATCCAGGTTTAAATAGTCAATAAGAGGCGGGCTATCTGCAGACAGCCAATAGAAGCCCCCTACTGGTGACAGACAAGTAACTGCAGCAAATCACGGGCACCGTGATAGACCACTGTAGGGTCAGACAGGGGCACCAGAAGGCTCTTGTCCTCCTGGTTACCCCTGCCTAATTCAGGGGCAAGGTGCATGTTCCTCATGCTAGCCTTGTACCCAAATCACTAAAACAGGGCGAGCTGCACCTCCTGCAGGGAGGCACAGCCAGCTTCGACTGCTAAATCTGCCTATGTACAAAGGGAGTCTTCATTATGTAGGCACAGCCTCGAGCATGGGGCTTTGAACAGGCGTGTCAATGCATCTATAATGTGCCCAGACTCAAGCCACCTGTTCTTAGTACATACCTCCCACTGTGTATCCTGTATAGAAAAGGAGACACATAACCAGATCTATGGATTTTTTTTTTACCCTACACAGGAAGGAGGGCAAATGGAAGGCGTATTAACCCTTAGAGTGCCACAGAGGTATCCAACACGCTGTGTTGTAATCTGTTGGATACTGCTCTGGCACTCACGGGGTTAAGTATCATCCTACATGCGTCGCACCTGATCCTCCACTCTCTTGACAGGACCCCCCTTCACCTCTTCACTTCTGTATCACTGTGTTTTCTCTGGATTATTAGAACCCTTTATCCTAGCTCAGTGATTCTCAACCAGGGTGCCGTGGCACTTTGGTGTGCCACGGACATCATCTTACGGTGCCCCATGTTCTCTATGAAGAGTGACAAAAATGGAGTTTTTAACAAAGATTTATTGAAATTGTTATGCACAATAGATTTAGTTTTGTTATTATGATTATAAAACCTACTAATAACTGTATATTTATGTATTGTACCGTTCTTATGCCCTTGATAAAGTATATTAAATATGTCAGGGGTGCCCTGAATGTTGTAGATTATGTGTTAAGGGCGCCCCGAACAAAAAAAGATTGAGAACCACTGTCCTAGCTGCTCCCCACTGTACAGCACTACAGAATATGTAGGTGCTTTATACATTGAGAAGAATATAATAATAACAAATAATAATATGCAGCATACAATGGGGCATTTTTTACAAACTATAAAGGCAGACGTTGAGCAATTCTGATACAAACCAATGAAGAAAGAGAACACATGAAAATTCCTATAAAGTTCAGTTCAGCTCTGATGCCCCTGAATGCATGTGAGTTCTCTAGTGTATTGTACATAATGTATTAGAGATCTCTCTGGCATGCCAGGAATGAAAAGCCTCCTTGAAATCAATAGAAATGTTAATTTGGTTTTCTTATGGTGCAGTTGGTTTGCCCCAGAATGTTTACACATTTGTCTTTATACATATGGTCCAATAGATTCTATGGTTTACTCCACTGTCCCTTTACGTGACATATAATCACTCCTTAAGTATGTCTGCTCTCTTACACCTACCTCCTCAGCACTAATCTCCATAGTCCCATCTGCTATTGAGGAAAGACTATTCTAACCTTCTGGTCTCTGCACAGCACACAGTACAGCAATTGCTCTCCTCAGTCCCATAAAGACATATCATATGTATCACTTACACAGGAAAAATAGGATACATATCTCTTTTCATAGGTTCATTCTCTTACGGGACACATTGGATTCTTAGCGGGAACAATTCTCTAGTAATAAATGGCTCTTATGGAGCACAGGAGGGCTGTGGTCCTTAAAGGGTTAACAAAATGACTTACCTATCTAGATGGACAAATAATAGTTATGTCTATGTGTATATACTTTATTTTTTTGCACTTGAGCTCTGTTGCAGACTGTGGATAGTTGCTTTCAGTTCACAAACAGATAAAGGCAAGTGATCCTTATGAGCCATTCAGACTATTAAGGTAAATTGTGCATGTGAGGAGGTGTGAACTAAAGGCAGACTTCAGAGACCAGAAAGTTCATAAATAATAATGCAATATTATTCCTTTGACTGACAGAGGGGTAAACAATGCATTGCATTCCTCTCTGGCACTCAAAGAGTTAAATGTGTGTGTGTGTGTGTGTGTGTATATATATATATATATATATATATATATATATAGAGAGAGAGAGAGAGAGAGAGAGAGAGAGAGAGAGAGAGAGAGAGAGAGAGAGAGACAGTATATTATATAAAACTGTGTATTTATTTTGCAGTACAATCACTCTCAGATAAGACAGGATTAATACCCAGGTGACCAAATCATATGCATGTATAGCAATATGACAGCACAAGAGGGACTTGTAAATTGTGCAGACTAGTGATATTTATTGCACATTTGAGTCCTATTTTGAACCTTTAACTAGACAAAATAATACGATATGAAAATTGTCCAAAATAAGACCCACATGTTGACAAATAAATATCACCTATTTTGCATAATCTACAACTTCCACTGGTACTTATTGCTATACTATATAGTGACGTGCGACAACACCTAGCTAAGTAAGCTCTTCTGTGAAACAAAATAAGAGCCACTTATTCCTAGGGAATAAATCCTCATGCATGTGTCCCCATTCAACACACCTATCAATATTTTGCAGCCTTTTCTTTTAATACTGCACTGACACTAAGGTAATGCATGTTTCATTCCAGTTACATTTACAATATAATAACAGCGAGGTAGACTCCTCACTACATGACTGGTACAGGCAAACAATGAAACGCATTATAATGTTAAGAGGTTCAAAATTACTACATCCTGATCTGTATTATGAAAGTGCAAGGGGATTAACCCTCTGAGTGCCAGAGAAGCACTGTATACATCTCTGGCACACAAAGTGCTAAGACATGTACCCCTAGGTACCAAAACCCTGCTGTTGGAATAGCTCACATCTCTGCTTAGCTCTTATCACAGTTTGGATTTTTTTTTTTGGTTTTAAAGAGGCTTTATTGAATGAAATAATGCGATACAATAAGACATAACAAAGAAAATCTGCAGAATAGTACAATGGTATGAAACAGATTAAGCAAAGCAATGCAAAAGGCGGACATATAATCAATATCAATATCGAGAGATAAGGTCAAGGAATAGTCCTAGAATCTAAAGAATAATCATACCAGTGAAGAAGTAGACTGATATGTTTGGAGGAGAAGACTCAAAAGAGAAAAGAGAGTAGAGAAAGGCAGTAATATACAAGAAAATGAGAGAAGAAAAGGAGACAGACATAGAACACAAAGGGTAAGAACTCAGAAAAGAAAAGAAGAGAAGACAGGTGATCCATGCAGAACAGGGACAATACATTAGAACCTGGGTTCAGGAATCTATGATTATCAGCCAGCCGTTATATTTATCATGGAAAAGCAGTGAGGTACCCGTAGAATCAAAAAATAATTTTTCTAAGCTCAGAAATGAGCGAATTCGCCCTTTCCAGTCTTGAATAGTGGGAGAAATAAACGATTTCCAACGAGCAGGAATGCACGCCCTAGCAAGAGTGACTAAAATAAGCCAGAGTGACAAAGAAGAAGTAGGAGGGATTGGAATGTCGTCGGGGAGAAGTGAGAGTAGCAATACTTGAGGGGAGCCAGGAAGGTGAGTACCCGATAAGATCGGCAGGTGGGCTGCCACATCACACAGTTTGGATTTTAACAATTACAATATAAATAGATAAAACGACTTGCCTTCTTTACATATCATTAAATCAATGACTGATTTAGAACAGTACAGTATGGATACACTTCTAGTAAGAAAACAGATGGGAGATGTTGCTGGTTAAGGTATAAAACTTGAAAACCTAAAGCTATGCTAGGAAATTAAGTGTTGAAATAGTGAGGTATCAAAGCACTAACTACCCCCATTAACCCCCAGAGATTATCAGATTCCTTGAAAATGAATGTGGAGTTGAGTCCTCTTATAGCCTCAGCTAAAAGGAACCGTGGATGCGAAAAGGAGATAATGTAACCCCAAATTCCTGTTATCGTCAGAAGGCCAATGAACTACATTTAAGTATAATAAACCAAAATCACAGAGGATTACAAGTACATTAACCCAGTAGTAGCATATCACATCAGAAGGTGCAATGATAAATCGGGACTCCAACTAGCCATTCTGTATATTAGAAAACTTTTCTTGACAGTCATTGCTCAAATAAATTATACATCAGGAGGAGGGAATTCATAATATCAAGCCTAGCCCTATATTTGGGGGGGTGAGTCATACCTTTAATTGAAACCAATTATTTTCCTCGAAAAGAAGGTTTTATTATGTAACCTGTTAATAGTGTCCAGAATGATCTCAAGAATACATACTTCCAGAGTACAACTATTAGCGGAAGCTAAAATTATCTACCAGGAATGTGACCTCATGGAGCCTGAAAGAATGAATTAATGGGTATTACGAAAGTAGATGACATAGAGAACAAGTAGGATCTGACATTTGGAAACCATGAGCTGTATTACATTTTAATAATTATTTAAAAAAAATATTAAGTTATAGAAGTTTGCGCTCCTATTTTTTTTCTGCATTGTGGAATGACCTGCTTCCAAAGGCAGAACTACTATCTAGGCGGTCATTGACCACTATTCTGAACAAGCTCATTTCTTTCTCCCACTGAAAAGCTGCCCTCTGAGAACAGATTAGATAAAAAGCCTGGTGCAGTGCACCCCCAATATGTTCACTGTCAGTCACTTGAGCGACTGGAAGGAAAAATGGCTGGTATAAAAAAATGGAAACCCATAGATTGAGCCATAGGTGCTCAAAACTGCCCCCTGCCCCCCCCATCATCAAAAGTGTCAAGATCAACCCCTCCACACAAGATTACAGGTGGCTCAATCTGCAGATCATTCACTCTGATGTATCTGCTGCACATATTTGAAAATATTCTGAAAAGCTGCACAGTTGGAGGGAGGTTGTAGGCTTGTGAATGGGTATGAGAACAGCACCAGTTTCAATTGCTGCTAATTTTTCTAATATTTGTCTTTTGTATTACATCTATAAGTGAATTGCTATTCTTGTTCTAATAACTTTAACTTTGAGATCTTTGAAGGGTAACTGTCTTGATGATAGTGCTCATTCAGCAAGTATATTAGCTGCAGCTGCACTTTGTTTCTCAGTTGATCAGACAGAACACCAAATGGGGAATGGGGGATGTTTTCAAAAAAATAATTCTGTAATCAGACTGAGCTGCAGGACTTTAATGTCTCATAGTTCAATTACCTTGGGCTGCATGCACAGTCCCCATACCCTGCAAATGTTTAGTTTTGCATACCTGACATTTTCAGCCTATGGGGGTTTGCAGTCAGAGTGCTCATGGATAGGGAAAAGGTCTGAAAGAACAGGGACCAGAAAGAAGCCCTGTGAGAAAAGTGTTTGGGAAAGGGGTCTGAGAAAAGAGGGACTGGGAAAATGGACAGATAGAACAGGGACCAGTAAGAGGGTCTATGAGAACAGGAACTGAAAAAATGATCTAAGAGAACAGGGATCAAAAGAGTAAAAAAGAACAGGGATCGAGAAGAGGGTCTGCAAAAACAGGGACCGGGAAAAGGGTCTGAAAGAATAGGGACCGGGAAAAGGGTCTGAAAGAATAGGGACCGGGAAAAGGGTCAGAGAGAACAGGGGCCAGGAAAAGAGTCAGAGAGAACAGGGGCAGGGAAGAGATTCAGAGAGAACATGGGCCATGAAGAGATTCAGAGAGAACATGGGCCAGGAAGAGAGTCAGACAGAATAGGGGCAGGGAAAAGAGTCAGAGAGAACAGGGGCCAGGAAGAGAGTCAGAGAGAACAGGGGCCAGGAAGAGAGTCAGAGAGAACAGGGGCCAGGAAGATAGTCAGAGAGAACAGGGGCCAGGAAATGTCAGAGAGAACAGGGGCCAGGAAGAGTCAGAGAGAACAGGGGCCAGGAAAAGAGTCAGAGAGAACAGGGGCAGGGAAGAGATTCAGAGAGAACATGGGCCACGAAGAGATTCAGAGAGAACATGGGCCAGGAAGAGAGTCAGACAGAATAGGGGCAGGGAAAAGAGTCAGAGAGAACAGGGGCCAGGAAATGTCAGAGAGAACAGGGGCCAGGAAGAGTCAGAGAGAACAGGGGCCAGGAAAAGAGTCAGAGAGAGCAGGGGCAGGGAAAACAGTCAGAGAGAACAGGGGCAGGGAAAAGAGTCAGAGAGAACAGGGGCAGGGAAAACAGTCAGAGAGAACAGGGGCAGGGAAAAGAGTCAGAGAGAACAGGGGCCAGGAAATGTCAGAGAGAACAGGGGCCAGGAAATGTCAGAGAGAACAGGGGTCAGGAAGAGTCAGAGAGAACAGGGGCCAGGAAAAGAGTCAGAGAGAGCAGGGGCAGGGAAAACAGTCAGAGAGAACAGGGGCAGGGAAAAGAGTCAGAGAGAACAGGGGCAATGAGTCAGAGAGAACAGGGGCAATGAGTCAGAGAGAACAGGGGCTATGAGTCAGAGAGAACAGGGGCAGGGAAGAGAGTCAGACAGAACAGGGGCTATGAGTCAAAGAGAACAGGGGCCCAGAAAGAAGGCCTAAGAAAATAGTGATTGTGAAAAAGGGTCTGACAGAACAGGGATAGAAGAGAACTGAGAGAACAGGGACCATGGAAAACCGTATAAGAGGACAAGAACAGGAAAAATGTCTGAGAGAACAGGGAGAGGAAAAAAAAAGCATCGGGGAGTAGAGAGACCAGGAAAAGGATGTGAGGCAAGAGGGACCAGAAAAAAGCAAGACTATATCACAGAAAAGTACTCCAGGAAAGCATCTGTATTTCACCCCAATCTTAATGTCAACTGCCAAATCAACGCACTGGGCTTAAATAGTGGCCTAGTTGTCTGAGAGACTCCTGTGAGATCCCAAACATCACTTCATTATAAGGAACACCAACCAGGAAAAGAGTCAGAGAGTAAAGGGACCAGGACAAGGGTTTGAGAGAACAAGGACTGGGACAAGGGTATGAGAGAATAGCGACTAGTGTAAGTGGCAGATAGAACAGGGACCTTGACAATGGCATGAGACAACAGTGACCAGTACAAGGGTCAGAGAGAGAGAACAAGTACCAGGACAAGGATATGAGAGAACAGTGACCAGAAAAAGGGTCAGAGTAAACAGGAACAGGGGTATAAGAGAAGGACCGGGAAAATAGTCAAAGGCAACAGGGACCAGAAAGAAGGTCTGAGAGAACGGGAACAGGACAGGAACCAGAGAGAAGGTCTGAGACGACAGGAACCAGAAAGAAAGTCTAAGAGAAGAGGGATCATAAAAAGTCTGAGAGAACAGGAAAGGGTTTGAGAGACATGGGGCAGAGAAACGTGTGTGAGAGAAAGGGGACCTGAAATGTGTCTGAAAGAAGGAGGACCAGGAAAAGGATCCAGCAGTATAGGCACCAATGGGTTTGGGAGAAGAAGGGCTGTATATAACTCATACTAGCTAAGGGGTTGAACAAGGTATGAAAATATAGTAAATCACTCTCAGTTATAGCAAACACACAAACAGCTAAATGTGCAAAAGAGGTACACTGGAATATTTCATTTGTACGCAACGAGTAAAGAAAACGTGATAATTGTTTAGGAATGCTCGTACAGTCTGCATGCATCTAGTCACAAGCTCGTATATATCTGTAATAGTCGCTTTATATACGGAAATGCATTCAATGATTGGGGTAGACATAAACATAAAACACGCATAGCAACAGCTAATAATAGCTAGTTTATCTCCCCTACGCTATCCTCTCGTCACCATGGTAACCAGAGGCCGCTGGACAAAACGTCCCTTCCCCCACCCCGTCTCTTTAATTCCCTCTTTTACTTTCTACCACTCCCGGTTCTTCTTTTTTTCGGTCTGTTCTTGCCCCTGCACCCGTTTTCGGTGTCACTCGAACTAACCTTATTTATGACCTTATTTATCACACACTTCGCAGTCCCACCAATGCCCGTCTGCAGATGTGATCGTTTTCAATAAAGTTAGTTTAGACTTCGGCAAAGAAAACGTCACAGGGTCTGCCCACTGTATCGTGAGCGATCTGATTGGAGAAGAGATGAATTGAACGATTCAGATGTAGGAGATTTCGGGAAGTGAAAGGGACTTGTTGGTGGAGCAAATCTCGGCGCTGGGAAGGGTCTGGATCATATGCAACGAAATAAATATGGGGCAATTCAACTGCACCACGAGGAGCAAGTACAAATCCTCACTGTTGCAAATGCGGCTTTAAAAGTAGTTATCCATAATAGTGGCATGTTCTGCACGCAGACAGTATTTAAATTCAAATTGCAGTTATTGTTAATACGCTTTATTTTTTTCTAGTCTTCACCTATTTGATACACGTGGCGTGTATGTCCTTCCCAATGCGCTACTTGAATCCCCAGCGAACGTTCTATCAAGGAATACAAAAGCAGGTTTAGTGATACATTGTCCAAAATAAACCACACAAAATAGTACAGGGAGCATAAACTTCTGAAAATATACTGTAACATTGTATTATATCCTAATTCAGTGGTCCACCAACAAGAACAAACGCAAATACAATTTGTCTGTACATATTATGTACTTTCAGAATATGTAAAGTCAAAATAAAGGGTTACTATTCATTTAACCCCTTGGATTTTAGACAGGCTTCCAAAGAAGACTGCTCTCAAGAGTTTTAAGCCTCGGTTTAAGTTAATGGGGATGTGTATATGTTCTTTATTGTGTACTAGTTGAACAGCCCGTTAAACGGGCCACAGTGCCTCTGGCAGCCGGTCGCGGGGCAGTCACACGCAGTGGAGACTGGCCGCGCCTCGGCTGATACAGAGCTGGACGCTCCTTCGGAGCGCCCAGCTCTGTATCAGCTGCGGCGCGGGCAGTCTCTACTGTGCATGACTGCCGCACGTGTAGCAGTGTCTACTGCGCATGTCGGGCGTTACACACAACTTAGCGAATTATTATATAGGATTAGTTTGCTCCAGAATTGCATATGCATATTGATCACTGAGTGCACATGTCTACCGGGACTCTATTATGGATAGATTGTTAGGCTGACTATCCCTTTCACTGTAGGATACATATAAAATGTAATCTACAAGACTGCACAGTGGAAAGTGTCCTTCGGTGTGTGTTTTTCATAAGTGTCCAGAACGAATATGTTTATATAGCACCACAAGTGTATTCAGTGCTTTACAATTTAAAGTGGAACTATCAATTAGATATAAGTTCGTTTGAGACTCACCTCAAGATGACAGCGCAGACATCTTGCCGAAGAGCAATCTGTGCTGTCCATCCCTGTCTCCTCATTGATAGGTTATTTGCCAAAGGGGGAGCTGCAATGTACCGTACATTACAGACAGTGACAGACCGCACAGGCGTACAGATCCCTCTTCAGCAAGATGTCTGCACTGTCATCTTGAGGTGAGTCTCATAAGAACTTATGTTTACAAATAATGCTGGAACTTAAAGGGATAGTAATATTTCACAATAAAAGCAGCTCCAATTAATCTTCATAGTATTTGGGCCATAGAGAGTGTTATTTCAATACTGTCAGAGTTGTAGTTCAAGAGTAATTGAATGATAAAGTATCCCCCTCCCACCCCTTTTACTGATGTAACACTGATCATCTCAGAGTAGCAGGGTGGTGTCAGATGGCTTGCAGAGAAGGACAATGTTCAATTAGCATAAGGGAAAAACTTGTCAAGGGGTCAGGGTTTTCATTGTTCTCACGGTAAGAAGATTGTCCCTTGCTGTGAGCTATCTGGTTCCAGGACCAGATTCCACATCTGAGGGGAGGTGGCTTACCCTAGGTAAAAGGGACAGGAGGGGGATAGTTTATCATTCAATTACTTTTGAACTATAACTCTGATAGTATTGAAATGACACTCTCCATGGCCCAAATACTATGAAGATTAAATGGAGCTGCTGTTTTTGTGAACCATTACTATCCCTTTGCTTTTTATTCAAAAGTTATTGCAGCTCAAACTTGATCATTTTAGATGCAGTATCCCAAAAGTGCAGAGATGTGCAACAAATCCGACGGAGGAATTGGAGGCTGTCCACATCCAAGAAGTCTGTGGCTCACCAGGATGTTTGTGGCACCTGTAGCCCCATGAACTGCTGTGGTGGATTTTCAGTTCTGTCTATGATAACTGCCAAGTTAGGCTCCTTTTAAGTTTTATTCTGAGAGGGGGCATGTGATCTGATTGGAGATGTAAATGGATGTGCTTTGCAGGAGCTAATATACCTAGCTCAGGTATTTATTTTTTGTTATCCTATGTTAGTGAGTGACGACGCAACATCCTATCTGACACGCGCAAATGGGTCTGCCCCCATTAACCAACTTGCAGCTAAGCTTCTGCAGCAATATGCCAGGAGGCAAGATGAAAATGTCCAAGGTGGTGGCTAGCCGTCACAACTTTGCCTCTGCTTTGGAGGGCCTAGCCATGGAAAACAAGCTTACTGCCATTTTAGAGGCTGTCGCTACTTTTCATATCACAGTGCCAGACCTCCATTACTACTAAAATATGTGGTAAAACAGATTTAGGCCCTCTGAGAATGATGTATAGAAGTTCCTGGACAGAGTTAGAGACACAGAGAGGAGCATGTCAGATCAAGAAGATTCCCATGTAAACATTTTTACTACAGTCTAGAGCCTACCATCCCAACTATCTCAACAGGTGGTGAAAGCGGATGACCTAAAGTACCACATGCAGATAAATAATCTGTAGTTTGTGGGCTTTCAGGAGTGGGAGGATGGCAGGCACCCAGAGGCATTTCTGGAGGAATGACGCCTGCAAAAAGTTGGCACCAACTTGCTTTCGCCCATGTTTGTTGTGCTTGGCACTGGGCCTTAATAATGATAAAGTAACATCCAAATTTTATCCTAAAATAGGCCCCCTGATTAACTCCCCTAGTAATAAAAAATCTATTGTTCAGTAGATGATGATGATACTAATCATAGACTACGGTGATGTAATACATACTTCTGCACCACAGATCCATCTTGTCAAACTCAAAATGATATCTCTTTGGCTTCCAATGTAAATACACTACCAATTGTTGTGATGTTTAACCCTTTAAGGAAGGCCGATCGCGCATGCGGCCGTCACTTAAAGGAGCAGTAAACTTTTTTTTTATGAAAACACATATTTTACAGAGCATTTCCTGCTGAATAAAACAAGGTCACTCCCATCACTGTCAGATGTTTTATTAAAAAATTATAGCAGTTTAAATAATCAGGAAGTGAATTTACTGTGTTTACTTCCTGATAGTTCTGACAGGATGTGACAGGCAGCTTCCATCACATTATATGGAGAACTGTATGTCTCTGACTTTCCACTCCATTAGAATCTAACAGGAAATCGAATTAGAATTTGACCACTAGAGGGCACTGCTAATGTAAAAAAACATGGGTTTAAACTTTAATAACTCTGGAAATATAAATCTCTTGGCAGTGGGAGTACCCTTATTTTACTCAATAAGAAAATCCCTACAATATATATTTTTTCATAAAAAAGTTAGGTGCTCCTTTAAGGACCTCTTTTTTTTTTTTTTTTTTTTTTTTTTTTTTTTTTTAAATTATTATTTCTTCTGTGTCCCTCCCCGGCATTTACCAATGGGTTATGTCTCCGCCCTCCAGCTGGGTAGGACTTCCTCTACTTTCAAAAGGTGGAGATCCGGTAGAGGCACCAGTTTCTTTTGTCCTACCCAGCTGGAAGGACAGCGTGGAAGCGCACAACATTCTCCTACCTTCTCTCCTTCCGGGCCGCTGAGTCTGCCCTTCGAGCAAGCGGCGAGGCGGCTCTCAGTACCCGCGGCGGTGCCATTGGTCTTGCTCCGTTATCGGACCCTTCCTTGCCCTCAGTGTATGGCGAGCAGGGCACGTCTCCAGTCCAGTTTTTTCCTCCGGCTATTCTCAGCGTGATGTTGTGAGGAGAGCGCAGAACCGGAAGTAGCGATTTATTTCCTTGCGTTCCAAGGATGGAACGCACGCGGCAGGAACTCGTGTGGTGCCGATCGAACGGACTGAGAGGCGGTTTTCTGGTTCCTTGGTCCTCCCCTTCCCTCTTCTATTTAAGGTAAGTATTCTCTTTTGTATTGCTAAAAAAAAATGTCTTCTAAAGCTCAGAAAGAGAAGGAGAAAGATAAGGGAGAAAAGGAGAAGGATAAGGATAGAGAAAGAGAGAAGGATAAGGAGAAAGAGAAGCTTGAGTCCACTACTAAAGAGGACAAAAGTGTTCCTAAGTCTAAATGTTGCCTTAACTGTAATAACAAGTTAAGTCTATCAGAATCTGGAAAACTTTGTCAAGAATGTATCAAAGTGGCTGCTGGAACGGATATGACGTCACAGTTCTCCAATTTTTTATGCTGGATGAAGTCATCCATGCAAGACACCTTCAAAGCTATGCAAGAGGGAGAGCCTTCAAAAAAGCGGCAGCGTCTGGACCCTGGGGAAGGCACTTCAGCCATGAGGGAGGAAGATCCACGTGAATCCAGTATATTCGATCCAGAATCAGAATTTTCCTCCGAGGAAGAAGGAGAAATCAACGAAGAATCTGGCTCCTTTAATTTAGACAGAGTTGATGGTCTGATTCGTATAGTCCGTAAGTCCTTGGGCCTATCTGATACACCACAGGACCTGAATACAATGGATGCAGCCTTCCTAGGGAAAAAGAAAGAAGTTCCTGTTTTTCCCTTACATCAGTCAATTTCAGAATTGGTAAAAGAAGAGTGGAAATTGGGTGACAGAAGATCCACAGTCCCCAAAAGATTTTCAAGAATGTACCCCTTTAAGGAGGAAGATACCAAGCCTTGGACCTTGCCCCCCAAGATTGACGCATCTGTAGCCCAGGTTGCTAAACGTACTACATTGCCTTTGGAGGATGGAACCTCTCTCAAGGACCCCATGGAAAGGAAGCTTGACGGGACCCTCAAGCGCCAATTTGCAGTTTTAGGTCATTGTCTCAAAGCTGCTACAGCAGTAGATTGCCTAGCTCGCACCATGAGAATATGGTTGAGTAATCTTGAAGAAAACATTGAATCCAACGTTTCCAGGTCAAAGCTCCTGAAGGAAATGGCCGTCATGAAGGAAGCAGCTAACTTCTCCTGCGATGCATCCTCAGATATTATTCGCCTCACAGCTAGATCATCTGCGCTCTCGGTGGCGGCCAGAAGAACCCTGTGGTTAAGATCATGGAATGCAGACACATCTTCCAAGAGCAAGCTGATATCTTTGCCCTTCTCTGGAACTTCCTTGTTTGGCGAACATCTGGAGGAGATTATCAAAAAGGCTTCAGGGGGTAAGAGTTCCTTCTTACCACAGGACAAGCGCTCGAGACCCTCTTCCCCAAGACCTTCAGGTTCCAGAGGCAAGAATACTTCCTTTCGTGACTCATCTAGATTTCAGGGAAGATCTTATTTCCATAAGAAGCAGGGATCGAACCAGAATTTCCGGGGCGGCTATAGGAGGGATTTCACCAGGAAGCCCCAAACCAAGAAAGAACTCCCATGAAGAGAAGCGGGCCCTAGTTGCGAACTCAGTTGGGGGCAGACTGAGTTTTTTTCTGGCAGCCTGGGATCAATTAGCAAACCCAGATCGTTGGGTTCGACAGATATTGCAACTAGGGTACCCGCTGGAATTTTTCAAGACCCCATTACATCACAAGTTCATTCAATCAAGAGTTCCATCCAGTCCATCAAGAGCCATAGCCTTCTTGGATGCCATCAAGAGCCTCCTATCCAACAACGTTATAGAGCCAGTTCCTTTGCATCAGCAGGGTACTGGCATCTATTCAGTTCTGTTTTTAGTTCCCAAGAATTCGGGCGGTTTTCGGACTATTCTAGATCTCAAGGACTTGAATCAGTCAATCAAGACATCTAATTTCAAGATGGAAACAGCCATCTCCATCATAAAAGCGACATTTCCAGGCATTAATGTCCACAATCGACCTCAGAGACGCATACCACCACATTCCTATCAGGGAATCTCACAGAAAAATTCTCAGGTTTGCAGTGAAAGGGAATCACTATCAATTTACTGTCCTTCCCTTCAGCCTATCCTCTGCACCCAGAGTGTTCTCAAAGGTTCTGGCGGCAGCTCTTCAGCCCTTGAGGAAGCAGGGAATTCATGTCATCTCATACCTAGACGACATCCTGATCCTGGCGGCATCCCAGTCTCAAGCAATCTTACACACTCAGAGGTCTCTGACGCATCTACATCAGTTAGGTTGGTTGATAAAGGAGGAGAAAAGCCATTTGACTCCAACCAGATCAATCATCTTCCTAGGACTGAAATTGGATTCAGAGAAAAGCTTAGTCACCTTGACGGAGGACAGGATATCCAGGAGGGTACGTCATTTCAAGAAGGAACGAGTTCACACAGCCCAGGACTTTATGGAACTTCTGGGGAATCTCTCATCAACCTCTCAAGTAGTTCCATGGTCCAAATTGCACCTTCGCCCCATCCAGTGGAATTTCTTGAGATTCTGGGACAAAGATTCTGGGAATCCTTACCAGAGGATATCTCTACTCCCATCCACAAGAAAGGAGTTGAATTGGTGGATAAAAGGAAGGAACCTCAAGCAAGGAGTCTCCTTAGAGGAACAAATTACGGAAGTCATATTTACAGATGCCAGTCTTATAGGATGGGGAGGCAAGTGGAGATCAATTCTAGTCCAGGGGAAATGGACACCATCGGAGAAACATCTCCACATAAACATTCTGGAAATGAGAGCAGTCTGGAATTGCCTACAGAGTCTGAAATCCAACATAAAGGGCAAGAAGATCCTAATCTATTCGGACAATTTGCCCACAGTCATGTATATAAAAAATCACGGAGGCACAAGAAGTCTCGGTCTATACAAAGAGGCGCGAAGACTTCTGCTCTGGGCAGAGGTACATCTCCAGAGCATTTCAGCATCTCACGTGTCAGGAAAAAACAATCGCGTAGCAGATTATTTAAGCAGATCCACCTTGAATCCAGGAGAATGGTCTCTGAGCCCAGCAATCTTCCATCAGATATGTCTCAGATGGGGTCAGCCGGAGATAGACCTCATGGCCTCCAAGACAAATGCCAAGTGTCCAAGGTACATCTCAAGATGGCAAGAACAGACAGCAGAGGGACAAGATGCATTACAGATTGCATGGACTTACAACCTAGCCTATGTCTTCCCTCCTATTCCAATCCTGATGGATGTAGTCAGCAAGATAAGGAGAGATCGGGCAAATATTATTCTGATTGCTCCAGATTGGGCCCGAAGGCCTTGGTACTCCTTCCTGGTAGCCATGTCTATCCAGCCACCTTGGCAGCTTCCCCTGGTTCCCAATCTCCTGACCCAGGGGCCAGTACTTCATCCGAACCTCAGTTTATTACGTCTGACGGCCTGGAGGCTGAAAGGCTCATTTTGAAGAACAAAGGTCTGTCAGATTCCGTTGTTAGTACCATTATTTCTGGTAGAAAAAAATCTACTTCAACGGTCTATTCCAAAGTTTGGTCTACCTTCCTATCTTGGCTAAAATCTAATTCTCCTCAAGACCATCTCATTTCTGTTCCAAGAATTTTGGATTTTCTACAGCATGGTTTTCAGGCAGGCTTGCGACCCGCCTCTATCAGAGTTCAAGTTTCTGCTCTGTCTGCCATTTTAGCTACTCAACTATCGGATCATGATCTTATTAAAAGATACCTAAGAGCGATCTCAAAGATTAGACCTACTATTCGTAGTATTGTGCCCCCATGGGACCTAAACCTGGTCCTGGATCAACTATCCAAGTCCCACATCTTTGAACCGCTGGAAGAAGTTCCATTAAAAGTTTTGACCTTTAAAGTACTTTTTCTAACCGCCATCACTTCTGCTCGCAGAGTGAATGAGTTACAGTCTTTGTCATGTAATAGCCCCTATATGGTTTTTCATCAGGACAAAGTAGTTTTGAGACCAAAACCATCTTTTAGAGGCAAAGTTATTTCTGACTTTCACCTAAATTGGGAAATTGTGCTACCATCTTTTTGTGCCAACCCACAGAACCCTAAGGAACTACAGTTTCATAATTTGGACTTGGTTAGAGCACTTTCAATTTATTTGAAGAGGACAAAAGATTTCAGAACCTCGGATTCACTCTTCATCTATTTTCAAGGAAAGCTCAAGGGAAAACCCGTTTCCAAGTCTTCTATATCCAGATGGATTACCTCATGTATTCAGTTGGCTTATAAGGAGGCAGGCCAACAAGTCCCAAAGAACTTGAAAGCTCATTCTACCAGGGCATTATCCACCTCCTGGGCCAGGAAAGCTGAAGCTTCTCCTTCTGAAATTTGTAAGGCAGCAACCTGGTCTTCATTTTCCACATTCATTAGACATTATCATTTGGATGTCCACTCTTCAGCAGATGCCAAGTATGGGAGAAAGGTGTTGGAAGCAGTCATCCCTTCCTAAACAAGTAGGATCTGTCCTTCTTCCATATCTGTATGCATATATAGGTGTTTCTATGTATATTCATATTCTCCTTGGTTGCTTAATTATATAACCTGTTCCCTCCCCTTGCTATGG
Organism: Rhinophrynus dorsalis; assembly: GCA_037306005.1. Lineage (NCBI taxonomy): Eukaryota > Metazoa > Chordata > Amphibia > Anura > Rhinophrynidae > Rhinophrynus > Rhinophrynus dorsalis. The sequence goes on along the minus strand of CM074722.1, from coordinate 344,370,533 downwards.
GTACTGCTTTTTAAGACCCATTGGTAAATGCCGGGGAGGGACACAGAAGAAATGATAAATATTTGTCATTCTTACCGTTATTTGTATTTCTTCTGTGTCCCTACACGGCATACCCTACCCCTTCTCGTTTATCTTTTTTTCTTCCTATTTTCTACAGCTTGGCCAAAAGGGAAACTGGTGCCTCTACCGGATCTCCACCTTTTGAAAGTAGAGGAAGTCCTACCCAGCTGGAGGGCGGAGACATAACCCATTGGTAAATGCCGTGTAGGGACACAGAAGAAATACAAATAACGGTAAGAATGACAAATATTTATCATTTCCGTATCTGGTTCAGGGCTCCCTGATTGATGTGCAGCTGCACGAGGAGCCCTGAATTCGGTGATGGTCCTGGCACATCATGGGTCCTTAACGCAAATGTATCCATGATATGCCAGGACCATCAAGAGTCGTTAAAAAACTACATTGGCTAACAGTTGAATCTAGATGTACCCCATTCACCTTTCTTCAGTATGCTCACTCCAGTTCTCCACATTAACTATAACATCTGCTCCACTGCTTACAACTGAGTATTCAATACTACAAGAAAGAACTTGTTCAATCTGCCATCTTCTTCAGAACTCTTAAAGCGTAAAATAATCTACCTGAAAAAAAACAGATCTCCTAGTTTAAAATACGTACTAACTGCTTCTTTGTATTTAAAAATAACGTAACCGTATAAAACATTTTTATGAACATTTTTTTTTTGTTTCTCAGTTTGTGTAAATATGTACATTTGCACTGAAAAAGCTCTCCAGGACAGACTTGAAAATAAAAGAAATCTCAATGTATCATTCATGGTAAAAAACTTTCTAAATAAATATATACGTAAATTATCTAATTCTTTCTTATTTTCCCGGGTTTTGAGGAAATGCTTTACATTTATCTCTCAACAAAGGAGTTGCAGTTATTCTAATGGGGGACCATTTCCTTTAGCAGGTTCACTTCAACACCACAGAACCTTCTTGTCTTTGCTTGAGGATATGAACTTTGTTGTCAGAGCTAATGTAAAATCTGTTGAATGGATAAACACCAGATTTCAGAGAGAGAGAGATCATAGGTTACTATTCACTTTTGTTTAAAGTGTTAAAAATGGGCTACTGGTCCGGAGACATTTATGTTTATAGTTACACTGTTGCACAAGTGCGGTATACATTTACACAGGCATTTATAGTTTGCATGAGCAAAGCCAGCTTTGGCTAGTGAAGCTCACAGTCTAAAAGAATACAAAGTGCATTACATTGGTTTAAGTGCACATAAAATAATTATTAACTTGTCACCATAAAGTAAACCGAGAACAACAGCAATATGGTTTTCAGTGTTTTAATCCTTCTTGATCAAACAAAAGAAAATTGATTAAGGATGCAAGGTGCATTTGACTGAGACACAAAAATGAAAAGAAATAGTAGAAAAGAGTTTTATTTACACAAACACACACACTAGCTGTTTGGAAGTGCCTTACAAATATGCACTTATTAGCAATTACCCTCCCCTTCCTTACAGAAATCCAGTGCACTCAACTAAATTATAGTAATACTAGTTGAACAGCCCGTTACACGGGCCACAGTGCCTCTGGCAGCCGGTCGCGGGGCAGTCACACGCAGTGGAGACTGCCCGCGCCTCGGCTGATACAGAGCCTCTGGCAGCCATTCGCAGGGCAGTCACACGCAGTGGAGACTACCTGCGCCTCGGCTGATACAGAGCTGGACGCTCCTTCGGAGCGCCCAGCTCTGTATCAGCCGCGGCACGGGCAGTCTCTACTGCTTATGACTGCCGCACGCGCAGCAGTGTCTACTGCGCATGTCGGGCGTTACACACAACTTGGCGAATTATTATATAGGATTCTTGTAATTTGCATTATATAAAACTACCACTTGATGGCAGTCTACTCTACAATGTGTCACAAATCCCCTACTGGTTCTCACATTCCCTTTGAGTGCCAGACAGGATCCAACCCATTTACAAAGCAATGCGTTGAATATCTCTCTGGCACACAGAGGTGTAGGGGTGCACCAAAATTTCAGTAGCCGAAATGTTTCGGCCGAAAATAGCATTTTCGGAAAAAAGCCGAAATAAAAAACATGGCCGAAACGGGAAAGCTTTCTCATTTCTCTCACATTGGCTTCACTACTTTCCCTCCTTACATAGTCCCGATTTTGGGGCTCAGTATTGCTACACACAGTTAAAATCCTTTCCTCACTCCTCAGGGACAGTCCGGTCTGTTTAAGCTCAATGCCAGTTCTCACGTTACAGCAAGGGTAGGCTCTCCAGCTGCTCCCAAATATCAGCACCAGTATGTGAAATAAATCAAACAACCCTCTAACAGCAACACCAAATAATATAACCCCTTTTAAGAGATGCTCACCAGATGTATGGAAGCAAACAAATATTAATGCAAATATAATGCTTTATTTCCAACGAGTTTTGCGGGTCCACAAGCCTGCTTCTTCACGGGAGGTGAAACAAGATCTCCAGAGTGGCATTGAGGGTATTTAATCAAGAAGAGTTTTAGTAAGTGCAATCAGTACTCGAACTGTGATTCAGACTGTCCCTAGAAAGATTTTGCGCTTTTCCCTTTACTTTGTAAACTTTTCGTGTTTTTGTTGTCGCTCCGCTATTTGGATCCTTTTTAGGCTTATGGTGCTGTGTGTTTTGGTGCCGGTAGGAGAAAGGGGAGTTATACAGTGAGTTATTAAAAGTTAAACTGATGTGGTTCGGTATATACTGTCTCTGCATGTATCTCTTGTTTTTTTGTCCGGTTACTGGTGTTAGGAGTTTGTCATCATTGTGTGTTTATCTGTGTCATTGAGTATACATCAGTATCACTGTCTGTCTGTATCACTGTCTCTTTTTATCAGTGACTGTGACTCATTACCCTCCAACTGTACCTTTCTAGTCATTTTGTACCTTATAAAATTGCAGTAGGATTGTTCACCTTAGAGTAAAGTTATATTAAAGCAATGCACCCTGGGACTTGTAGACCTGTTTAGCAAGCAGGATTTTTTTCTCCTGCTAAGGCTATTGCACTGACAGACTACAACTACCAACCTCTTAGTAGCACTGAAGGATTTGTTCGGAAGGTAACAGGCACTCTAGATGTGTGTGTTTTTCTGTGTGTGTGTGTGTGATTCATGATCAATATGTTTGGCACATCAGTAAAAATGGGACTTGCGGATAATGTAACCACAATGGAAATGTCACTTTTTTCCAGGCAAGTTGGTAACCTTCGGCTCATGGGACTTTCACTTTGACTGCGCCATGCGCACTTGTTCTACTATATTTTTTTGTTTCTTTTGTTATGCATCACCCTATAAATTAAAAAAGTTTCGGTTTTCGGCCAAGTGCATGCTGAAGTTTCAGTTCAGAATTTTCATTTCGGTGCACCCCTACTCAGAGGGTTAATAGGCAAGAATCTTGGGGACTCGGTGGCTACCTCTTTCACACCATTTAGTGATAATAAGTGACACAATGAATAAACAGAGGAAATCCCTCTTTCTGTACATACAGTGACTTCATAAGCTTTCATAGCACAGAAGGCGTGGTCAACTCACTCCATTATACTGAAAAATAAAGTTATATGTTAATACAATGAGGTCTTGTTGATACAGTCTCTCTAGTTAACCCTTACAGTAACAGAGGGGTATGCAATGTGTTACTCTTCAATGCATTGCGTACCACTCTGGCACTTAACCCCTTAAGGACCGGCATGCGCAGCCGGCACTTGCGGACCAGGGGGCATTTTTTTTTTCATTGCTTCCGGTTTAGGGCTTCCAGAGCGGCGTGCAGCTGCGCCGGGAGCCCTGAACTCCATGCCGTGCCAGGACCGTCATTGGTCCTTAAGTGCCGGACCTCAATGACGGTCCTGGCACGACAATGTTCCTTAAGGGGTTAATAAAAGGTATTTACATAGTCGGAATAGAATGGAGTTGGCAAGGGGCTAGGGGAGGTAGTTTTAATACCATTTAGCCTAAAGTAACATAGTAAATTAGGTTGAATAAAGACACAAGTCCATCAAGTTCAACCTGTGCCTTATACCCTAGTGACATGACAACTGTATAGCTTTCCTGCTACCAAATAAGTTAGTCTTTATCAGACCTTCCTGATTTGCCTACTAATATACAGTATAACCCTGTATGTTTCCTTTTGAAAGAAATGTATCCATTGTATCTGCCATAACCACCTCCTTGGGCAAATAATTCCACAATTTAACAGACCTTACTATTAAAAACCCTTTCCTCTGCTGAAGTCTAAACCTCCTTTCCTCTAATCTCAAGGGGTGTCCCCTTGTCACTTGATCAGGTCTTGGAATGAATAGCTCAACACAGAGATCCTTGTATTGATCTCTCATATACTTGTACATTGTGATTAGATCTCCTCTGTCGTCTTTTCTCTAGAGTAAATAAACCAAGTTTGTCTAGTCATTCCTCATACATCAAGTTCTGCATTCCCTTAATTAATTTTGTTGATCTTCTCTGTACCCTCTCTAGTTCTAGTACATCCTTTTTTTAGAACTGGTGCCCAAAACTTTACTGCATATTCGAGGTGAGGTCTTACCAATGACATGTACACTGGCAAAATGATGTTATCCACTCTTGCTTCAATGCCCCTTTTTATCCAAAACAGATTTTGTTTGGTCACTGTTTCCAAGTTTGTAATTTACAAGGATACCCAGGTCTTTCTCTAGCAGCGTGTCCCCTAAAATGATTCCATTAAGTTCATAAGTAGTCTTGGGATTATTTCCTCCCAAATGCATGACTTCACACTTTCTCACATTAAACTTCATATTCCATTTGTTTGCCCAATCTGCCATTTTATGTAAATCTCTCTATAGCGAGCAAATATCCTGTTCTGAATTAGTTACCCTGCATAATTTTGCGTCATCTGCAAATATTGATATTTTGCTTTCTATATCTATTTCCAGGGATTTATAAAAATGTTAAAAAAGCAGAGGACTTAATACTGAACCCTGAAGTACTGCACTCTCCACCTTAACAGTATTGGAGAATTGTCCATTTACAACCAAACACTGTTCCCTATCCTTCAACCAGTTATGTATCCAATTACAAAGGTTATCCCCTAGCTAACACTGCACTGAGTTCCTAAAGAACCCTTGGATGTATACCATCAGGACCCGGTGCTTTGTCAGTCTTAATTTTGTTCAGTCTTCCCATGACATCTTCTTGAGTTAACCTAATATCTGATAATTGTATTGGTTTATTTGTTACTTGATGAGGCTCTTCTACCATTCCATATTTCCTTGTATATACCGATTCAAAGAAAGTATTTAAAACATCGGCGTTTCCCTTATCCTCTCTAATCAACTCACCCATCTCATTTTTGAAAGGTCCAATGCGCTCCCTCTTAAGTTTTTTGCTATTTATATATTTGAAAATCTTTTTTGGATTAGTCTTGCTCTCCCTTGCAATTCGAGTTTCATTATCTATTTTTGCTACCCTAATTGCCTTTTTGCAATCTTTGTTGCACTCCCTGTATTTTAAGAAAGAGTGTTCAGTTCCTTCAGACTTAAATAGTTTAAATGCATTTTTTTCCTTGCCATTTCCTTCTTTACATGTGCAGTTAACCACACTGGCTGTGATTTACTTCTTTTGCATTTGTTCCCCATTGGTACATACTATCGGGTACATTTCTGCAACCTAAATTTGAATTCTGACCATTTTTCCCTCAGTATTTTTGCCTTTAAATAATTTATCCCAGTCTATGTGTTGCATTGAAGCTCTTAACAATTTGAAGTTAGCTTTTTTAAAATTAAGAGTTTTGGTTGAACCTATACAGTTTTGCTTTATCAGACTAATCCCTTGTGATTAGGGGTGCACCGAAATGAAAATTCTAAACTGAAAACGAAACTTCAGGATACAATTAACCGAAACCGAAAATGACACTTATTTTCCACCCACCTTTTTTTAAAATAGTTTTTGGGATAATTGTATTATATTGGAACTGAAAGTGAGACGGGAACCGGAACATGACCTCTGACGGGGAGAATAACAGATCGGGATGTCACTTTTTTGATGACTTGCCCACAGCTTCACTGAAGGTACTTAGTATTTCTTACCTCCACGGATTTTCGACCATTTTTTTTATTATTTCGGCGTTTTGCCGAAAACGCCATTTTCGGGCTAAACATTTCGGCTACCGAAATTTCAGTGCACCCCTAGTTGGGATCACTGTTCCCCAAATGTTCACTTACCTTAATTTTGGATACCATTTCTATGTTATTCGTTATCACTAGGGCCAATACATTGTTGTTTCTTGTCGGCTCTTCCACCATTCGTGACATGTAGCTTTCCTGAAGCCTACTCACAAACCTGCTTCCTTTAGCACTCTGACAGGTCTCATTTTTCCAGTTGATATCTGGATAATTAAGATCTTCCATAATTATAATATGCACAACCTGGGCAGCTTTCCTCATTTGCAATAGCAGTTGGGCCTCAACATTGTCATCAATATTTGGTGGGGTTTTTTTTAAACCTTTTGCACTACATTTAGTCTCAAATACTCCACATTATGGCCAGTTTCCTCATTAATATCATCCATCAAAACTGGATTTAGCTCTGGTCTCAAATATTAAGCACACACCTCCCCCTTTTCTATTAATCCTGTCTCTCTTAAACAGGGAATAGCCCTCTGTGTTTACAGCTTAATCGTGTGTATCATTCCACCATGTTTCTGTTATACCAATTATGTCAGTTGCTCATTAAAGGGATAGTAATACTTCGTTTTAACTTTATTTTATTTTGTAGGCATTAAAAAAACACGAAGAATGATATAAGTCTTACCTCTCAAACCTTTATGGTTTATGAGATATTCACATGCAAAGTTTCCCCCTCCCGCCCCTTTTACCTACTGTAAACAATATCTTCTCAGATGTGGAATACAGTCCATAGACCAGACAGATCACAGAAGGGGACACTCTTATTCCTATGATAACAATGAAATCCCTGCCCCCCCCCCCCTTGACAAGCTTTTCAGGTTTTTCCCTTATCTTAATTGAAGATTGTCCCTCTCTGCAGTCTACCTGGTCACCTCCCTTCTGCTTTGGCTGAGCAGTGTTACATCAGTAAAAGGGGCGGGAGGGGGACACTTTGTCATTGAATTACTCCTGAACTACAACTCTGACAGAATTGAAATAACATTCTCCAAAGTCCAAATACTATGATGATTAATTAGAGCTGCTTTTATTATGAAACATTACTATCCCTTTAACTACCAGAAATTCTAGTTCTCCTATTTTATGTACCATACTTATTGCATTTGCTAGCATACAATTAATTTTGAAGTCTTTACATATTTTACCCCCTACATGCCTTTTTTCTACATCTTCATTTAATATGCGTTCCTCCCTATTTTCTACATTTATCTCCACCCTTTCTCCACCCCATGATCATTTGCTTGGACCCAGTTCTTATCTACTCTATCTACCCAATTTTTGCTATCTATACCCACCCCTTTCCTAGTTTAAACATGTACACACATGTATATACAAACCACGCAGTCTGATCTCCTAAAAAGAGGGACACCGGGGTGTGAAAGAGGGACAGTAGGATTTGGGGCTCAAAGAGGGACTGTCCCTCCTAAAAAGGGACACTTGGGAGGTATGCTGATAACCAGCATTGTTCCATTGCCCACTGGTAGCCATAGAACCCCTCATACACTGCCTGATAACCTTGCACTTCTAGCCCCTAGCAGCCACAAATCCACTGTCTGACACCCCAGTGGTTTGCCACTGGTAGCACCAGGCCCACACATGGACTGATATATCAGTCTTCTTCTACTGGCAACTGGCAGCCATAGAATCACATATATATTGTCTGATACTCCAGCATTGTTTCACTGGTTACTGGTATCCATAGAACCACACATACACTGTGTGATACCCCATCAGTGTTCCATTGGTTACCTGTAGCCAATCATACACTGTCTGATTGCCAGCATTTTTCCACTGGCCACTGGTAGCCACAGAACAACACACATACACTTTATGATGCCACAGCATTGTTCCACTGGTCACTGGTAGCCACAGATTCCCCATATACACTATGTGACCCCACACCAGCTTTGTTCCCCTGCCAACTGGTAGCCACAGATTCCCCACATGCACTGTGTGACCCCACCAGCCACGTTTCTCTGCCCAGATTCCCCAAATACACTGTGTTACCCCCACCAGCCTTCTGCGACTGCCTACTGGTCGCCACAGATTCCCCTCATACATTGTGCATCCCCACCAGCCTTGTTCCCCTGCCCACTGGTAGCCACTGTGGTCCCCACCAGCCTTATTATCCTGCCCACTGGAAGCCACAGATTCTACACATACACTGTATGACCCCCACCATCCTGATTCCAATGCCCACTGGTAGCCACTGATTCCCTGCATAAACTGTGTGACCCCCACCAGCCTTATTCCCCTGCCCACTGGTAGCCAGCCCACAAATTCTCCACATATACAATGTGACACCCACCAGCCTTGTTTACCTGCCTCTGGTAACCATATATTTCCCCCATCTATACTGTCCCTCATACCTTCTCTTCTGTTCTGCCCCATTCTGCTTTCTGTTTCAGTGTAGAGCCATGGGCTCCACACTGCCTCAACAGGTACTTCGGGTGCATGTTGATGACCTCATGCAAAGCACCAGGAAGTGCTAGAAGAGTCAGTGTGGAGCCCATGGCTTTGTGCTGAAGCTGCGAAAAGAGTGAGGCAGCAGCCTGCTGTTCCATGCTATATATGCCCAAAAGTTGCTGGGCAGCAGCCAGTCGCAGGCACACCTCCTGCTGATAAACAGCAGGAGGAGTGAGTCTGCTGATGGCCTGACATTCGGGGCTGTCCACTGACACACTTGGGGCTTCAGCCCCCTTAGCCCACCCCTAGCGACTCCCCTGGTGACAGGGGACTCAAGCACAGGTTCCACACAGCTAGGTCTCAACCATTTCTGAAGTGGGCGACAGTAGCAGGCTCACCAGGAGATTCTGTTTCTGGCCAAAACACAAGGGGGGGAGATGCGTGATCAAGAGGAGATGGCTTCTCCAGTTCCTATGTTGTTCTATGGAGCCAGTTCACTAACATTTCTCCAGTTTTGGAGATCTTAGTGCCTAAGCTCCATAGAATAACATAGTAACTGGTAAAGTGATATCACTGGAGAAGTCATCTCCGCTTTATCACCTTAGTGCATAACCTTAACTTTTTCTCACCTTAGTGCATAACCCCCCTGGTGTCCTGGGCACTACACTGAAGACATAGGGTTGCTGGCTACTGCTTTTCCTCTCCTGGCTTTCTTCTCAGATATTTAAGTACTAGAGCTTATAGGTACATCAGAATGCTTCCCTCTCACTGTAATTTGTGGGACTGCACATGCACCCACAGCAGTATAGTCGCACAAGGCTTCATCAGAAGAGTAATGTCATGTCATGTGACTGCAGCAGGAGGTGGACCTTAGATAGAACTTTAGCGTTCCCAGGCAGCTTTGATCTGAGCCTGAGGTCCTGCAGCAAACCCTCAAAATCCAGATCCATAGAAGGAGGGGAAAGGGTGAGATGTTGGAGAGAGGGAGCAAACATGAATGCATAGAGGACAAGATATGGGGCGGGTTGGGAAAGGTGCATGCTTCATCAACTAACTTCACAGTCTGCTCTGGGAGGTGGCCAGCTGATGGTTATTTATTGCCTTAGCTTCCTGCGCTACCATCTGCAGGGCTGCCCAACAACACAGTGCTCAAATGATGCGCTGAGTAGGAGCCCTGGATACAGTTCCCCAAGCTGGGCAAATTATGACCAGTAACACAGGACCAGCCAGTTATCTGGTCCTTGCATGATGAACTCAGGTAGGAGGTATCTGCAGTTCCATGGAGGCATATGGGCCAGTTCATGGCCTGTAGCCTATACACTAGACTGAGCTCTGATGCGATAACCACATCACCGTACCTGTTTCGCAAAATGCCAAATCTTACCTGTTTCATAAATTGTCAAATCCTGCTGCTTTCTCTTGTATAACATAAAAATCCACCCCTTCCTCTGTTCCTACACAGCCAAAATTCTTGCTCAAGCACTCATCCTATCCCGTATAGACTATGTAACATTCTTCTCTCTGATCTTACTACATCCCAACTCCATACACTCCAATCCATACAGAATGCTACAGCATGAGTTACCTTACTGTCACCAGTATCCTTTTGAAATATCGCCCACTAATGGGCTACCAATAAAACGGTGCATTTAAAATGTCGTCTGGTTGAAAAGGGTGACATTCTGATGTCACAGGCTTAAGTGTCATCACATCAGAATGTTGTCCGCATAAGTGTCGAGTAGTTAAATAAAGATGTGCAGCAGTGCAGGGAGCAGGTGTCTGGCATGCATAGAGGGAGAAACGAGACTCCCTCACATTGCACAGAACCAATATACTCTGAGAGGTGAATGTAGTTTAAACAACAGAAGTGGATTGTACAACTTTTTAGCACTGTCTTCACTGATACTACTAATCTTGTTCAGTCATGTTCATCCTTTCTTTTTTTGTCCTTTTGTATCCCATTTTGTGCCCATGTGTTCCCAGTGAATGAACAAGCCCAACACATCAGTGGACCATGTTACATGCAGAGGGGTAACAGGGATCGCACCTGCGACCGGACCCGGCCGCCCCCCGCGTCCCACCCCCCGCCTGGCGCTATGGACATCAATTAGCCATGCTCGGCACTCTTGTAATGCAGAGTGCTGGGAGCTGACATAATCTCCCAGCACTCTGCATTATTGGAGACGTCCGTGCGGGAGCACCAGGTCTTCACAGAGGACTGTGCCGAAGGAGGCACAGACCTCTCCTGCCACACTGCTGGACCACCAGGGAGGTAGGAAACAGACACAGGGGGGCAATGTGTAGAGATGGGGGCAATGTGGAGAGGTGGATATTGGCTGCAATGTGGAGAGTTTGGGGCAATGTGAAGTGCTGGGGGCAATGTGGAGAGGAGGACATTGGGGGCAATGTGGTCGAGGTGGCCCACGCCAATTTTTGCACCAGGACCCAGTGACTTCTGATCACATTGGATCTGCCGCTGGAAATAGCACATCATTGTCTCCTGCATGCCAGAGAGCCTACTGCATGATATATTGGTACTTTTACCGAGAACATTGGCATTTAGATAAAGTCCATAGAAAACATAAAGCTGCCTCAGTTTGTGGAAGGTTACAGGGGATGGGGTTAGTTAGTTAACTCTGCCAGGGTTGCTGTTATTAGCAGTAAAATACTCTGTATGCCGTGATTCTGCTCTGTACTGCATAACTGCCCCCTCCGGCACTGAAAGAGTAAACAATCTTGGTGCAAAGAGTGCTGCAGTCATACTCAGTCAGTATCCATTAAGTTCTTGAAGATTTCCAATGCGTTGCATATGTTCCTGATAGGCTTGTGCAATTCGGTTCGTTGACATTCGGAATTCAATGAAAAAGGGGTCATTCTGCGACATTCGGGACATCCTAAAGGCAAGGGTCATTCACCAAAAAAACTCAGAATCCGACCAGCTCTGGTCTGAATGTCGTTGAAAATTCTGAAACTACTACCCACGCGTGTGATTACTTTCCCTCCATGTCTCTAGTCCAGTTAGCTTCTCTGTTTCATGCGCTACTTTCCCGCTTTGTCTCTATTCCAGTTAGCTTCTTCGTTTCATGATGGGGGTTGGACTAATGACACAGACACCCAGAAAGCCTGCATTTCCTCTTAGTGCTTTGTTGGAGCCCAGAGAGAGAAGAATTGGAATGGACTAAAACGTGTGCCTAGTGTTCAGCTTTTTAAGCTCTTCTAAATGCAAAAAACTTTGTTTTAGACATTACTAACACTTTAACTATTAAAGTTAGTATTAGGAATTTGTTTGAATAATTTTCAGAGTGACACATCAGCCAGTCTCACAGTTGTGTAAGCAGACAGGGTGCCTTATTGCCACCACAATGGAGAGTCACCTTTGTTTCTGTGTTAAACATTAAAATTAATATTAGGAATTTGCTTTAATAATTTTCAGAGTGACACAACAGCCAGTCTCACAGTTGTGTAGGAAGGCAGGCAGGCCTTCCTTCAAATTTAGCTACATCCTTAATTGATCTACTCCATCCATAGTACCATAAGGCTAAAGCTCCACCTTACCCTGTTCCACCATCTTCATTTAGACCCTAGAAATGGTTCCATTTATTTAATTTCTTTTTTATTGTATTTTTTAAAGTATTTTAAATTTGATGGATAATTCAGACTGTCGTCGAATTTCGTCCGAGTCGAACAGGTCTGATCCAAAATGCGGAGTCGACGAATGAAAAAAAAAAAAAAACCTTTAGTCCGAAACAGAATTTTACTGAACATTTTTGTCATGCACAAGTCTAGTTCCTGGTATTTAAAATGTTAACATGAAGAATCAAACATGGTAGGATAAACAACTCGTTACTCTCCAGCTATTGCCTTTTTCTGGTTTGCAGCAATAACAGAAATAGCTAAAAAAGTAAATCGTTAAAGGGTTAGTATTAGCTTAAAAAAAAAACTATTCTTCAATTTGAAGAGGTTAAAAATTTGGCTTGAATGCAAAAAACAGTATCTCTCAAACCGCTATGGTTTGAGAGATGCATGCATTTAAAGTTTGTGATTTCCTGCTGTCAGCTGTAAAGCTGTCAGCAGGAGATCCATGTCGGCCAACACGAGGCTCTGCAGCAGAGCCGCAATCGCATTATTGACAACGAATTACTTTATTGGAATGGTCTAAAACGTGTACCTGGTTTGCAAGCACATGTTTTAGACCATTCCAATGAAGTCATTTGTTGTCAATAACGCGATTGCGGCTCTGTTGCAGAGCCTCCGTGTCGGCCTATACAGATCTCCTACTGATAGCTTTACAACTGACAGCAGAAAATCACGAACTTTAAATGCATGCATCTCTCAAACCATAGCTGTTTGAGAGATATGGTTTTTGCATTCAAGCCAACTTTTTCACCTCTTCAAAATGAAGAATAGTTTTTCTAGACATTACTAACCCTTTAACAAAAGAAAGTATTGCTAAATTATATAGTACAGATTTACCTTTCCAACTATCCTGATATCAATGACACAAAACCCCAATTAATTACTGATCAATACATGCAGTGCATGTCCAGGCTGCTTGGTGTTTACCCAGTGTGTGTGTATGTTACAGGACACTGCTTGAGCCTCACAGTGACTACTGCATTATGTGACTGCAACTTCATTTATCTGCACAAGTACCAAAGCAAATCTGACCACTACCATAATCTACTGTGTGCAGGGGCACTCTGAGGATCCCCTTCTGCTTTCATTTTTGCCAGCTGGTCATGACAAGAGCTACTATTAAATGTTTGTATGCATGTCCACTGCTTTTAACCCCTTAAGGGCCAGCCGATTGCTCATGCGGCCAGCACTTAAAGGGATAGTAATGTTTCATAATAAAAGCAGCTGTAATTAATCATCATAGTATTTGGACTTTGGAGAGTGTTATTTCAATTCTGTCAGAGTTGTAGTTCAAGAGTAATTCAATGACAAAGTATCCCCCTCCCGCCCCTTTTACTGATGTAACACTGCTCAGCCAGATTAGAAGGGAGGTGCCCAGGTAGACTGCAGAGAGGAACAATCTTCAATTAAAATAAGGGAAAAACTTGTCAAGGGGGCAGGGTTTTCATTGTTCTCATGCGAAGAAGATTGTCCCTTTCTGCTATCTGTCAGTCTTACAACCAGATTCCACATCTGAGAAGAGATGGCTTACACTAGGTAAAAGGGGCGGGAGGGGGATACTTTGCTTGTGAATATTTCTCAAACCATAAAGGTTTGAGAGATAAGACTTATATCGTTCTTCATGTTTTTTTTAATGCCTACAAAGTAAAATAAAGATAAAACAAAGTATTACTATCCCTTTAAGGACTATGGACCAATTTTTTTGTTTTGTTTTGTTTCAGGGCTCCACGAATGGTGTACAGCCGCTCGGGGAGCCCTGTAATTCCATGACGGTCCTGGCACGTCATGGGTCCTTATGGCTTGCCGACCAATGACGTGCAAGGACTTCAAGGGTCTTTAAGGGGTTAAATTAAAGAAATTCTAGGGGGATGATTAGAGGTGTTAAACACTTTGAGGTTAACCCCTTTGCTGCCAGAGATAGAAGCTGCTTAGTGATATGTGTATATAAATCAGGCTATATGAGATATACATTACTAGTGTAAAAGCCCATGTACACAGGCCAGCATTCTGTGCATAGAACACTTTCACTGTCGTCCAATACAGGTCACTGGTACTCTACTCTGGGAGGCGTAAGTCCCCTTTAATAGGCAGGAACAACTATGCAAATTATTTGCAAGGGGCGGAGCCTCCCCTCTTACTTAAGCCACCTTCTGGCCAGAGCCACTTAGATTGAACATCTATGCATCTTAGTGTTTTATTATTTTTATTCAAATATGGAATACCACCATTAGGAGGGTGACCATGGCTGTGAATTGCCCTCTCTAAAGTGGCTGGTGCAGCTTCCAGGGATTTCTGTGGACCTTATGCCCTGAAGAGGGAACAGCTTGTGTTGAGCAGCTTCCCTGCTGAGGAATTTACCTCTGGGTTATTCCTTATTCATCATGGTCACCTGAAGACAGAAGTCCTGCAAGAAAGGTGAGTCACCCATTGAGTGCTGAAGGTCCACTTGTCCCCACAGTGTCCCTTTGATGGGCTTGTATTTGGGAGTTTTCAATACACTCCAGCATTCATAGGGTGTTTTTATTGCATTATTACTGTTTTATGCAATTTCTGTGGTATTCTCTGGGTTTTGGAGCATGGGATATTTGTTTACTTAGGTTTCTTATGTGTTTTATTCTTGTTTGAGCACTTTTTAAGGTTTTCTTCAACTTTATTAAAAATTGAGTTCCGCGCCTTTAAGCGCGGCTTTTCCCGCTCAGACGCAATGGCTCCTTTACTCTCTATGGGAATTCACAGTGTGGGACATATCTTTGGAACCGCTTGTCACAGCAACTCCAGAGAGGGCTCATTTTACTGCTAGGCTCCTGCTCTATCATCCGGATTGTGTTTTATTTATGTGGGGTGTTCAGGGGGGCTTCGGGCACTGTTTGGGGTACTTGTAGAGGGTAAACTACATTTCCCATGAGCGCCTGGTTCGCGCTCGTTTCTGATTGGCTGTCATGACGGCCGCCATTTTGTGGTACTTTTCCTATGCGAGTACACTACGCAGGGACCGAGCCTTCTCTCTCCTCTACAGATTAACCCTTCGCTGGCCAGATAAGTCCAAATTTAGACATTTCTGGGGTGAAACTTTAATCCTTTACACTTTTTCTGGGTGATAGTGTTATTAGTGGGGTATATTAACGCTGTGAGCATGTCTACTTCACTGGAGCTAGGGGCTAGACCCAAGTCTAAGGAGAATGGGGGGTCTGCTACCCCCATGGCGTTTTGCTCCTCTTGCCACATTGGGCTGTCTAGCGATAATGTGGGGGATCTATGCCCTAATTGTACTGGTCAAGATAGCAACCCTGGGCTTCCCAGCCATGCTATTGAGCCATCTTGGGTGAGGGAGTTTAAAGCTGCCACTAGGGATCTCAGATCCACGCTTCAACTCTTTCCCTCTCAGATACAGGGGGCTCTCCAGGTCTGGCAGACCCCCTCTACCATCAGGACCTCCCTGCCTAAGCCACAGGGGGCTCCTGATGTAACTGATTCTTCTGAAGAAGAACTCTTGCAGGATTCTGATGCTGAGGAACGTACTGTTATTGAATCTAACAGATCCATTGGGGACCCTGAAGTCTCGGCTGAGGGTCTGATCAGAGCGGTTCTGAATATGCTCAACCTTCCTCTGACTCAGGAATCCACTTATGATCCTACTGATGTTTTTCAGAAAAAGCAATCTAAGCCAGTTGTTTGTTTTCCAACTAATCCTACTCTTGCTCGTCTAGTCTCTGAGGCGTGGAGGAATCCTGATAGATCTTCCTCTGTCTCCAAAAAGTTTGCTAAGCTGTACCCTTTTCCTGAGACTGAGCTGGCTAAATGGGTGCGTCCTCCTAAGGTGGATGCACCTGTTTCCAGGCTATCCAAGTCTACCGCTTTGGCTGTCTCTGATGCCTCTGCCCTGCAGGATTGGACGGATAAGAAATTGGAACTTTCTCTTAAGTCCATTTTTGCCTCTATTGGCACTGCCATGCGTCCAACCTTTGCAGTGGCATGGGTTAACAGGGCTGTCGCGGCCTGGACTGAGCGACTGACTGAAGCAGTTCGCCAGGATGCTCCAGTTTCTGAACAGTTACAGCTTCTTGCTAACATTTCTGAAGCTCAGAACTATGTTGCTGACGCTGCCTTTGATGCTGTGCGCATGATGGCGAGGGCCTCCACTTCTTCTGCGGTGGCTAGACGCGCCCTTTGGCTGAAACTTTGGTCTGCTGATACAGCCTCCAAGAAAGCCTTGCCCTTTCAGGGGAATTTGCATTTTGGGTCTGAACTCAAAGAAATGATCAGTGAGGCTACTGGCGGTAAAAGTACTCTTCTACCCTCAGTTTTTAAGAAAAAGTTTCCAGCCAAACGCAATCGGTCCTTTCGTTCCTTTCAGACTGAGACACGCTCCTCGGCCCAATCGGGTCCTCCCACTACGCGCTCCTCCTCCAAGCCCAAACAGTCCTGGAGGCCCAAAGTTGCCCCCAAGGCCAAGACCTCCAAGACTGCTTCGGCATGACTCGCCAAACCCGGGTCCGCATCCGGCTGTAGGTGGACGTCTCCGCATCTTTCACCGGACTTGGGAGGAGTCAGTGGCGGACCCATGGGTTCTTCAGGTGGTGTCAGAGGGATACAGGATCCCTTTCTCCTCCCTTCCTCCTTTTCGGTTCCATTTTACTCGTCCTTCTCAGGAACCCACAAAAAGGCGTCTGTTCGACTACGCTATTCAGGATCTCTTGGACAAAGAGGTCCTGGAGGCGGTTCCTCAGGGGGACACAGGTTCAGGATTCTATTCCAACCTGTTTGTGGTAGCCAAAAAGGACGGAGGGGCTCGTCCCATTTTGGATCTCAAAGATCTCAATGCCTATGTGGTGAATTCCCACTTCCGCCAGGAATCCCTGCGATCTGTGATTGCAGCTTTGTCTCCGGGGGAATTTCTTGCCTCCCTGGACCTTCAGGATGCTTATCTTCACATCCCTATTCATCCAGAGAGCAGGTGGTATCTCAGGATTGCCTGCCACAGGGGACACTTTCAGTTTGCAGCGCTCCCCTTTGGGCTGACTTCAGCCCCTCAGGTCTTCCAGAGGGTGTTAGGCTCCTTCATAGCGGTGCTTCATCAGGATGGGATCAGAGTGACCCCCTACATGGACGATCTCCTACTGAAAGCCTCCTCAGCGGAGCTTCTCCATCAGCAATTACAGAAGTGTATGCACACTCTGAACCGTCATGGCTGGATCCTGAATCTGGACAAGTCGGACTTGGTTCCATCTCAGAGGCTTCTATTCCTGGGTCTCCTGTTCGACACTCACCAATGCATGGTGTTTCTTCCAGAGGATGTGGCTCACCAGATAGCCGTCCGAGTGGCTGGGATTCTGGATATGGACGAAATTCCGGTACCGAAGTTGTCGTCTTTAGTGGGGAAGTTCATTTCCACGATCGAAGCAGTACCATTTGCCATGGCCCCCTCCAGGGAACTTCAGAGATTTGTGATCCAGACGTGCAGGAATCATCCAGATCATCAACATCTGGCCGTCTCTCTACCTCCTCATGTCGAGTCAAGTCTGCACTGGTGGTTGGATCTCTCTCATCTCCTGAAAGGGAGATCCTTTCTAGTTCCTCGTTGGACCACAGTCACAACGGATGCCAGCCTTCGGGGCTGGGGTGCAGTCTGGGGTCGCTTCAGTGCTCAGGGGAAATGGGGTCTGGAGGAATCCCTTCTCTCCATCAATGTTCTGGAACTTCGAGCTGTCCGGCTTGCCCTGAGGCACTGGGAGTCTCAACTGACCGGTCGTCCGATCAGAGTGGAGTCTGACAACGCCACGGCGGTGGCTTACATCAACAGGCAAGGCGGCACAAGAAGCGGTTCCGCCTGGTGGGAGGTCAAGGATATTTTGTCTTGGGCAGAAGATCACGTGCCTGTCATCTCTGCAGTTCATATTCCAGGCGTGGACAACGTCATGGCAGACTTCCTCAGTCGTCATACCGTCGACAGCGGAGAATGGGCTCTTCATCCAGAGGTGTTTCACATGCTCACCCAGCGGTGGGGGATGCCTGTGGTGGACCTGATGGCTACCAGACACAACAGGAAGGTTCCGGTGTTTTGCTCCCGGTTGAGGGACTCCCTTGCTCTAGCAGTGGATGCCTTGTCGATCCCTTGGGATTTCTCCCTGGCTTACATCTTCCCTCCTCTTCCTCTATTGTACAGAGTTATCCAGAAGTTGAAGCAGGAGCGTTGTCCTGTCATCCTGATCGCTCCAAACTGGCCTCGCCAGTCCTGGTATCCGGAGTTGATGGCCATGTCAGTGTCGGATCCGATCCCGCTCCCTGCCCGTCCGGACCTACTTCTCCAGGGTTATCTGTGGAAGGAGGATGTTCACTCTCTCCATTTGATGGCATGGCGGTTGAATCCTCGATTCTAGCAAAGAAAGGATTTTCTCCTTCTGTGGTGTCGACTATGCTTAGTGCTCGTAAGCCTGTGTCCTCCAAGATCTATCATCGCATATGGTCAACCTTCGTTGCATGGTGCACTGATAAGAAATTGTCACTTGAATTTCATCTTCCCACTGTCCTGGCCTTCTTGCAGGACGGTGTTGATAAGGGGCTCAGTCTGAGTTCCCTCAAGGTTCAGACCTCTGCCTTGTCTGTGTTTTTCCAGGAAAGGATTGCTATCCTTCCTGATGTCAGAGTTTTCTTCCAAGGTGTGACTCATGTTCGGCCTGCCTTCAAGAGTCCTACTCCCCAGTGGGACCTCAATTTGGTGCTGGGAGTACTCCAGCGACCACCGTTTGAATCCTTGGCTTCCATTCCTTTACGTCTCTTGACTTGGAAAATGGCCTTTCTCTTGGCTATTGTTTCGGTTCGCCGGGTAGCAGAGTTACAAACTCTGTCTTGTAAACCTCCTTACCTCGTGTTCCACAAGGATAAGGCTGTGCTTCGCACTACCAAGGAGTTCTTACCCAAGGTTGTGTCCGAGTTTCACATCAATCAAGAAATTGTGGTTCCCTCTTTCTGTCCTAATCCTTCATCTGACAAGGAACGTGATCTCCATTTGTTGGATGTGGTGCGTTGCCTCAAGTTTTATGTTCATCGCACCGAGTCTATCAGGAAGTCTGACGCTCTATTCGTCATTCCTGAGGGGCCTAGGGCAGGGAGACCGGCTGCCAAGGTTACTATTGCATCTTGGATTAAAGCTACCATCCGTGAAGCTTATACGTTGCGGAATAAGCATGTTCCCTTCAGGGTGACTGCCCATTCCACCAGATCTATTGGGGCCTCTTGGGCCTACAAGAATCAGGCTTCTGCTGATCAACTGTGCAGAGCGGCCACTTGGTCCTCTGTGCACACTTTTTCTAAGCACTATCGAGTTGATGTACTGGCTTCGGCTGATGCCAGTTTTGGTAGGAAGGTCCTGGAGGCAGTTTTGACTGTTTAGGTCTTCCGCTCTGTGATCCTTAGTGCTTCCTTACTGTTGAGCCCGGTTGGCTCTGGTTCCGTGTGCTGTGTTAGTTCAGGGATTGTTTCCCTTGTTTGGTGTCCGTTGACACTTACAGTTTGGGCTATGTAATTAACTGGTTCATAGCAGATCTAGTGGCTTGGGCCTTGCGCCTGGTCCTTGCCTTACTTCCCGCCTCTGGGTCAGCTCAATGTTTGTACATCCCAGAGTACCAGTGACCTGTATTGGACGACAGTGAAAATAGGATTTTAGTCTTACCTGTTAAATCCTTTTCACTTAGTCCATACAGGTCACTGGTCTCCCACCCTGTCAAGGGACCAGACTTGGCTCTCCTGTGGCATTCAGTGGGAGACCGTTGGGGCATGCTCACAGGAGTCTTTCTTTTTGCTTACCTGAGGTCAGTTTTAGGGTCTCAAATCAATCTAAGTGGCTCTGGCCAGAAGGTGGCTTAAGTAAGAGGGGAGGCTCCGCCCCTTGCAAATCATTTGCATAGTTGTTCCTGCCTATTAAAGGGGACTTACGCCTCCCAGAGTAGAGTACCAGTGAACTGTATGGACTAAGTGAAAAGGATTTAACAGGTAAGACTAAAATCCTATTTTACACATCCTAATGATATTATGAGTATACTGGTACTGTGCAAAGCAAGGGAGTCCCATTTCTCCCTCTATGCATGTCATACACCGGCACCCTGCATGATGTGCTAATTATGTTACAATCGCTATATCTTAATTGTTGGTTTACTGTACTTTTTTTGTAGTAGGCTTGAACTAAACACACTGTATAATTAAATTATACAGTACGTTTAGTGCAAGCCTACTACAAATAAGTAGAGTAAACCAATGATTAAGATATAGTGATTGTAGCATTGTAATCTCTTATCTGTCAAAGGGCAGTCTGACTAATTCTTAACCTTTTATTAACCCTTTGAGCGTGAGAGGGATACGAAATGCATTGTTTAGCAATGCATTCAGTACCCCCTGGCACTCAAAGGTTAATTAGAACCAAACCCAAATCACTTTATTTCATATATGAATATCTGATTGTTTTTTTTAGATCCAGATTCATATATGAGATAACAAAGTGATTTTGATTTTATACTATTTTAATAAAGGTTAAGGATTTGTGTATATGGACTCAGATATTGATATATGAGATAACTAAGTGATTTTGGTTTTATCATTTATTCTAGTTTAATAAAGGTTAAGTATTAGACTGACCGCCCATTGACACATAAAAGATTACAATACTGAACTAGCCTTATTAGTGAGTAACTTTGAATGTTACAATCGCTATATCTTTATCGTTGGTTTACAACACAGTGCATGGTCAGTGGTGGTCAGAATAAAAATAGGGTCACACTCAAAGGTTTATCTGTTAAGATTGATTCCATTCCCTATAAAGGAATCAGAATCTTATTACTGGATAACCCTTTGAGTGCAAGGCTGTTATACACTGTGTAGCTAGGAAACCAGGGTTAAGGTCAGGAGGGAGCCAGCCCAGTAATGGATGTTACTACTACTACTTTTATTTTTGTCCTCTCTCTCTTTCACTCTGCCCCCTGGCCCAGACAGTTGGCCCCTGGAGACTCCTGTAAAATGAATAACAGCCTAATCTGAAAATGTACCCTTTGAGTACCAGCAGCCAGAGAGAGGTAAAACACATTGCTTTACGTTGCATTGCAAAGTAATGTATTGAGTACCTTTGACAATCAAAGGGTTAATTTTTCAGTTTAGGTGCAGTTATTTTACAGGGATATAAAAATATAGGAGACCATTGATGAAGCCATTGGAGTGGCAACACATATTGAGTTTTGGGACTACAGGCTAACTGTGACTTTATATAATAGTCTCCTTTTGTTTTCATAATTATTGGATGGATAAGTATATTGTTTTGTATTTTTCCACCTGATTTATATTTTTCCTTTCTTCTTTGCATCATACTAAATGAGCACTTCATGCACTTTAGCTATATTTCCCACTATTAGAGTTTATGGTATGGGGGGCTACTATCTTTGGGGAGGGGGGCCTCAAACTGGTGCCTTGCCGAGGGCCCTGTGGAATGTTAATCCGGCTCTGAGCAAAAATAATATATTGCAGACCAAAAAGGCTAAACTGTATGTAAACCCAGATAAATCTTACATTCCTAATGAAATTAGAAAAATGGAGCAAATCC
This sequence comes from Rhinophrynus dorsalis, assembly GCA_037306005.1. Classification (NCBI taxonomy): domain Eukaryota; kingdom Metazoa; phylum Chordata; class Amphibia; order Anura; family Rhinophrynidae; genus Rhinophrynus; species Rhinophrynus dorsalis. The sequence goes on along the minus strand of CM074722.1, from coordinate 344,348,703 downwards.
AGTGCCTAAGAGCCTGCAGACAGAATGGTAGGCTCACACTGTGAGGGGGGTGGGGTAGAACATAACATATAGTGCTTAACAATACAAGGACCAATGTCTGGGGTGCACGGAAAACCAGGAAAAGCCCCCTGCAGACCAACAGGCTAGTGGTGAAGTAGCTATGTGACCATGGAAATACCTAAACTATAGGGTCTATCCTAAGGTTAACTGTTGCATAGTTATCCATAGGTCTATTTGAACCAATGATGAGAAATAAGATACAGGGAGCAGAACAGAAAAGAACCTTCATCCTAAATTCAGAAGATTATTTTTTCTTGGGGCTAAACAATAGATCTCATAACAGAATCAAACATCTGGGGGGTTATGCACTAAGGCGTGATAGGTGATAAAACTGAGATGACTTTTCCAGTGTTATTACTTCTTCAGTTCCTGTTATTCTATAGAGCCTATTGACTAAGGTCTCCAAAGTTGGCGACATCTGAGTGTATTGCCTCCACAGAATAACGTTGGACTTGGAGAAGTGATATCACTGGAGAAGCCATCTTTCCTTTATCATGTCTTAGTGCATCTCATTCTGTTGCTCTGTCAACCTGGCCATGGGGAACCAAGCACTTGGCCATCTATCTCTTTTCACTTCTCCTTTACTTCTTTTATGAAATACTAGTTGAAGAGCCCGTGTACACGGGCCACAGTGCCAGCTGATCGAGGGGCAGTCATGCACAGTAGAGACTGCCCGCTCTGCAGCTGATACAGTGGCAGCCGGTCGCAGGGCAGTCATGCACAGTAGAGACTGTGCACTGCGGCTGGTACTTCGGAACGCCCTGCTCCGAAGTATCAGCCGCTTCACGGGCAGTCTCTACTGTGCATGACTGCAGCACACGCAGCAGTCTCTAATGCGGATGACTGCGTTGTTACAAACATTTTAGCGAATTATTATATAGGATGATCTCACTACATTACTTTAACCTTTACTTGCCCTATATCTTATGTGCCCAGCAATTCCCTTGTATCTAGATACCCCAACATAATGTTACATGCATTAGTGCAGCTGTTTCTGTGTTATCCCAGATGCACAGGGACATTCTCACACACACAGCATCTCGGCAGGTCCGAAGCTCATTCACACCTTGTTTGACCCTTCTCAATTGTTTTTTTCTTTCTTCATGTTCTCTCGCCATTTAAATAATACAAATTGCCTTTCCCTCAAAGAAGATGGATGTGTGTGTGTATATATACACACACACACACGACCATGCCCCTCCCCAAATTCTAACTCTAAATGTGGCCCACGGGCTAAAGATTTGCCAGCTCCCTGTGAAAAATGACTCACACTGAAAAGTGTCATGTTTGCTGCACTAAAGGCCATACAAGTTTGGGGAAGAGGATTTCCCCAGACTTTCACCTGCTTAACCCTTAAAGGACCAAAAGAATGTGCAATGTATTGCATATGCCTCTTCATTAAAGGGTTAAGTTTTTCTTTAATCCTTCATATCACTATCTGTTACATTACCTTCCCAAGCTGATAGACTACGACCCATTATCCTCATCTAGATTTTGATGGGCTGAAGTTGTAGCTTAACACCAGTTAGAGGGCCATTGGTTGTATGCACACACACAGATTTCTTTACAAATACACATGCAAACAAAGATATAGAGACATTTCTCATATATATTATAAAATCACACACACAATCATACCTAACTACTGTATGAAGGACACCTACCTTAATGAGTCAGTGTGTTAACCCCTTAAGGACCAAGGGTTTTTTTTTTTGTTAAACACACGTGAGGACCAGAGCCATTTCATTTGCTGAGCCGACACGTGAGAGATCACGTGTTCCGAATCAGTGAAGGTAAGGCTGAAACTGACTGCTCTGGTCTTGGAGGAGTCAGATTCCAGAGGCGGACTTACCCATCAGGCACTCTGTCATGGACTGGGGGCTAGTCTCTGAGAAGGGGCACCCCAGTTTTGGGAGGGTGCCAAACAGTGGAGTAACAATAGCGGGTGCTTTTCACAGGTGCGACCAGGCCCGGCCTCCATTCTGCAGTCCTATACATACATATTTATATATATATATATATATATATAACACTTCTGGCACTAAAAGCATTGATGTATATGGTTATTATTTTGTGGGGGAACTGGAAACAGTAGAGAAGCTACTATAGCCACCATTTAGGCAAGCCATCATGTTCTCCAATTGGTCCCAATAGTAACAGCTCTACAGAATGTGCAGTTATTTGCATGATCGGCCTGTCACAGTAATCAAGAAAAGATGCAGTTGCTGAAGAGAATTTTGATTATCTCTCCGTTATGAGAGGCATGTGGAGTGGCAGAAATTAAAAAAGTGGGGTTGGGGTGCTAGTCGTGTGTTGGGAGAGGGGATTGTAACAGGCTATAGGCCCTTACTTGGGGGCCTTTTCAGGTCTAGGAACTCATTCTTCCAAAAGACAGCGGAAAGCCAGCACCAGTTGTTCAGGAGACTGAGGAAAGTGCCACCTTTCCTTTTGAAATGTAGGCGGCCATCTGATTGGCCACCTATCCTCTATGGGGATTACATCTATGCATTCCTCTGTAATAGGTAATTCCGTGTTTGATCAGCAGGTGTCTCTCTCAGTAAGTAAACGCTAATAGTTGCTTTGTGTTATGTTGCTGGATAGGTAGGTTCACCTGTCCATCTAGTCTGTCGCTCCGGTTCCCATTGGTTGGGGGGGTCGGAGTGCTATGACTGAGTTATGTGTCAGACCCAGGTAATTCAATCTCATGTGGAGAACAAAGGCCTGGGTTTGGATTGGTCACTTGTATCTTGTCACTCCGATTCCTATTGGCTAGGGATTGGAGTGGCAAGATTAATCATGTAAAGTTCCCCTTCTGCACACTGCCCCATTGTATCATGTTTCCAGTCCCATTGTCTTGTGTGTACACCATATTATTCCATTGTCTGGCCCAGTGTTTACTGTATACACCACCATTGTTGTATTGCCACTGAATTCTGTATAAATTGTTCCCTGTCCCTTAAATGAAGCAGTAGTTACTTTGGACTAGAAGCGTATCCTGTGTCTTCATTCCTGAGTGGTGTAAAGGGTCCCTTCTGAATCCCATTCCGGAGTTCTATGTTCCAGGCAGCTGGGCAAGACCACCGGCCCGGCTACCAATCTGTAGCCTCCTTCAGGACAGAGAAACCTGGCACAACAGCCCAAGACAACCCAGCTTTTTGGGTTTCCTTTACAGGGATCCCAAATTGTGAGTGTAAAGAGACATTTGGTTGTGTGTTTGGGGATGGAGGAGTCTTATTCTAAGTAGAGAAAGATGTTTGGGTATCGGGAATTTGAGAAGTTTGGAGGAAGAGACCAAATCGGGGAATGAGAGACCTGTGGTGGAATGGAAAGAAGCATGTCTGTGTGAGAGGCATATCTGCGTGTGTGGTGAGAAGCATGAGGTGCTTGACAGACCTCAGAGTTTTTGGTGGAGGAGACACCGGGATGCTTTGTGAATGCAAATAGATGGATGGTTGGAAGGATGGCGTCAGAGGCAGGGGAAGACACTTGGCAGGTGTTAGCGGTAGCAAAATCTTGTCTGGAGGGAAAAGAGACACACAGATTGTGACTGAGTCAGAGCAAAAAAGAGCTCTGACTGCTGTATGAAGGACACTTAATTAGGTAAGTCTACAATAAATATATAGATATACCTGACTGCTGTATGATGGACTCCCACCTAGAGCCAGTGCCACTGCTCAATAATAATAATCTTTATTTATATAGCGCCAACTTATTCCACAGCACTATGCTTTTAACCCCATAAATAGAGGAGAGGTCTCCAATGCACTTCAGCAATACAATGCATTTCCCGCGGGCACTTAATGGATTAAAAGCCCCATTTAACAGCATGGATCCTAGAGAAAAGATGATCCCTTCTACCCTTTTCCCCATTCAGAAGCCGCCTCCCCTCAGATCTAAAGTCTTCACAAAGGAGGGCAGGTTTATCCTAATACTGCATGAAGATTTTCCCTCATTGTGATCCGCTATCGGATCTGGAACAAAAATCATTACGTCAGGGAAAGGGGCGGGTTAGCATTATATTATACTGTAAATAGCAAGTTTTGCAGCATATTAACATTGTGGAGCAGTAGTATTACACATGCTCAACGTTCTGTTTCTATGTGAAACATTACTATCTCTTTAAACTTACTGATTGGTAAATGGGTATTTTAACCAGCTGCATTGTAGAGTAATGTACTGGAGATGTCTTTAGCTTTGAAGGGGTTAAAAGCTCTATTTAAATTAATGGAAATCTTATTTGTTCCCTATGGTTCATTTGGTTTGCCCCAGACGTTTTCCATTTTTGTCTTTTTTACATAAGGCCAACTGTGTAGTGTTCTGTTTAGAACAAGGTGCATATACTGTCTGTCCATGTGCATAGTATACACCATATCACACTGTTTGTAACCTTCTAATCAAGCTTAGAACTCTGAAGTTCTCCTTAGAAAGCACAATTTGTGCACTGACTTCCAATAAAGTTAGGGTGAGGTCATGTCACTCCATTTCAATTGTAAGCTCTATGGTATCACTATCATTACTAGTACAGTACTAATTCTGTGGTGCCATAAGTGTAACTCCATTTCAGTTGAAAGCTCTGTACTTTCACTAGAGTAGCTCCTTTTCAATTGTAAGTTGTACAGCATCACTAACGTACCTCTGTTTCAAATGCAAGCTGTGTGGTATCACTATTATAGCTGTTTCATCTGTAAGCTCTGTGTATCACTAATGTATAGCCATTTCAATTGTAATCTCTGTTGTATCAATATGTAGCTACATTTCAATTCTAAACCCTGTGGGATAACAATTGAAACAGAGCTACACAAGTGATACCACAGAGCTTACAGTTGAAATGGTGCTACACCGATACTGTAGCTCCAATTGAATTGTAAGCTCTGTGGTGGCACCAGAGTAGCTGAATTTCAAATGTAAGCTCTGTGATATCACTTCACAAAATTAATTACAATTGTAAAATTAGCAAAAAGTTTGGGCAGGAAAGATAACGGGGGGTGGGAGATAAGTGTGTGGGGCATAATGGGGGTAAGGTAAAGGGGGACCATGACCTTCAGTTTCCAAGGGCCCTGGGTATTATCAGTCAGCCCCTGTTAGTTTCAGTCTTCACTTAACTTAACTTATAACGTGCCAGGACCATCACTGGTCCGTAAAGGACTGAAATTTGTGGTGGTCAAGGCACGTCTACGGACGTTAATGGGTAAAACAAATTAAGAGCCATTAATTTAGGCTGACCAGACCTCACCTTTAACCGGGGACGCATAGGAGAAATGCATGCTGCAGGACTGCTTTGATTTCAGTGAAGTACTGAAAAATGGTTATTTCCTATGTGTTCCCGGTTAAAGGTGAGATCTGGTCAGCCTACATTAATTCCTAGGGTAAATTACGATTTTAACTTTCAAGTTATTGTTCATGTTTGTCTTTGCCATATTCTGAGTCTTGGCTTCCCTCGTTTTGTACACACACTGGTTGTATCCAAGGGTGGGAAGAATACTTTGATAAATCGTTTCTGCCCCACTAAACACTGTGAATCAGTATGGTTCTCTACAGACAACAAACCCTGGATGTTTCCTGGTAGTCTACTGCAGCCTAGTAACTGCCAGCATAATTTGTGATTGTGTCATTCACTGTGAAGAGCCGTGTGCAGAGCTCTGTATAATGTAGGGAGCTGAGTGCACAACATTGTAACTGCAGTTGACTGTAGCCTGGATTCTATTGCAATTAATAACTTTATCAAGGATTTTATGTAAACATTTCTGCATAGACGTTAATTGGAATTTTAGATAAAACCAGCTGATAACATTTATCAACTGCAGTGTAATCTAGTCATGTACAGGAAATGACTTTTACTACAGAGAAAAAGGACCTATGCATAATGATAGAAGTTGAATAATTCTGGGCAAATTGATGGCAGTATAAAAAAAAAACGATTATGATGGCTGGTTTAAAGTTTAACCCCTTCAGGACCAGATGTTCTGACAAAGCATTGCAAAGAAATAAACTGTACACACCTCAGGTCCTCAACGGGTTAACCCCTTACGCAACGCATTCAACGCGTTGCGTACCTCTCTAGCACCGAAAGGGTAAAAAGAAGAAAAATCATTATGTGACAATCAAATTACACCCTAATGTGAAACACACACATTCCAACTGTTGCCATTGATACAATGGGAGTTTTAACCCCACTGGACAATAGAGAGGTTTCCAATGCACTTCGAACCCGTTTACTATTTAAGCGGTTAGTGCCAAAGAGGTAGGTAGGATACCTCCTTGGCACTAACCGCTTAATTGCGTTGCAATTCATTGGATACCTCTCTGGTAATCAAAGGGGCAACAACAACGGACAATTATTCTCTACGGAGCAGTTCGTTTACAACAAATGTACTTCACATAAATCTACCCGAACTATAAAATAAATTAAATAATAAACTTAATGTTGACTAAGCTGCCGTTCAGTGTTTAATTTCTGTGCCGAGTGCAGGCTTGCTGTGGAGCGCTGTGTGCAGAGCTCAGACATTATGCTGGTAGAACGGCCGTGTGCAGAAGAGAGCCTTAGAAAGGAGCCGTGTGCAAAGCCTCCTTCCCCTTCTCACGGGATATACATAATCAATTATGTCAGTAAACAGCAGTAGGTAACTAGGTCAATTTCGTTTCCTTCCCTTTGATTAATTGGGCTTTTAGGGGGTGGTTACCAGCGCTGCCCTATCCCTGGTATAATAATAATAATAAACGTGGCAAGTTTGCTAGATTTCCAGGGACGATTCCTAGGCATGGTTCTTTACACCGTCTAAACGTTATTTTTTTAACCTTTCAGTGCCAACGGGCTTTGGCTATCCTAGAGGTTAAGTACCAGACGGGTGCACAAAGCAATGTGATAATCACAGCCCATTTGATTTGACTTGTAGAACAACCCTTCTGGCACTCAGTGGGTGACTAAAAAGTCCTTTCTAAATTGTTTAACTATGTGCACTCTGTTCAGAAGAAAACTGTATTCCTTTGACAAACCAACTGTAGAGTGGGGGATAAGTACAAATTCCAACTGATTTAATTTAGACGTTTAACACTTTGATTGCCATAAAAGTATCCAGTGCGTTGCGCTGCAATGCATTAGATACCCATGTGGCACTGAAAGGGTTAACCAGTTGAATTCAAGTAATTCGTTAGAGACCTCCAGTATCCAAGGGTTAATCTGTCCCCTGTGGTGCTGTTGGTTTGCCCCACAATTACACAACTTTTCTATTGAACGTAGGGCCTTCTGAGTGCTGGGAGGTCACCAGTGCATTGCAAAGTATCACTCCGGCACCCATAGGGATACTATTAAACACAAATTCACTTGATATAACCCATTGAACGTAACGATCCAGAATGTGTGGGAGATGTATCTAGCAACCAAGCAGTTAACTGTGGTGTTTAACCCTTTCCGTGCTATAATGGGTCACCAACAGTTGTAAAGCAATGTGTTAGAGACCGCTCTAGCATTCAGGGAGTTAAAGCATCATTTAAGTCAGTCATCATTTTTATTTATTCCACGTGATGCAGCTGTTTTACCCAGAATTTCTCTATTATTTACTTTGTGTATATGGTTCCAAGTCGGCTATGCATAGTCTTCTGTTGCAGCAGAGCCACTCCGTGGGGTAACTACTGTCTGCTCAGTGGAAAAATGCAAGTAGTGCCCAACCTAATGTTCACAAATATCCTCAAAAATTCCAGCTGTCTAGTGGATAAATCACAGGTTTATTCACACAATAAAATTGCACATTCTGTAAATCCCGAACACAGCGGTTCTCATCTAGGGTACCTTAGTATTTTGGATTGCCATGTGCAGTAGACTATATGGTACCACTCTTTCCCTAAGCAGATTTTGATAACATTTGAACGTTGAGTTTAGCAACATTATTTCATCCTGTGCACATTCTAGAGAGAAACATTGTACTAACACTCTAGGACACCTTTAAAATTAAAAAGTTTTATTGATTAATTATTCTGTTTCATTATTCTGGAAAATTATACTTTTCATTCATTTAAGTATATAGATTTGTGCTGAATCATACTCTGTCCTGTCTGACATTCCAGTCATTGTTTGCACGTATTGTTGTTTACGATCTAGCTGTGCACATGAGGTGCAGTGGGTGGTTGTGCACACGTGGGGCAGTTAGTGTGCGAGTCTGTTTTGCACTCAGCCCCACATCAGGTATATATAGGAGGAGCTGCGTTATGGACATCATACAGCTGCACAGAGTGACAAGAACGTCTACAGTCAGTCGTGACCAATAACCACTGAGACTATGGACCCTCAGGACTGTAACTGCGCAACAGGTAAGCGTCTAGGAACTGGTTTAGATACTGACCCGTATTTATTATAGCTTACTGGAGTAATCCAGTTGCACTATAGGTGACACACAGCCCTGTTCAATTGGATGCTAGAGAGGTCTCCAGTGCATTGCAACCCTCTGCCATTCAAGATATTACAAAACTCTAGTCAGATAATTTGGAATTTAATAATTTTCATCTCTCTCCTATGGTACTACTGGTTTACTCCAGAATAACTGCATTTTATAGATGTGGACCTATCTCCTGGATGCAGGGAGAGAAGGGTTAAAATGTATATTCAATCGAGAGCTAGAGTAAAGGTTCTCACTAGCTGGTGACTGAAGTATAGCGGTAGGCTGGTCTCTGGAGTGGTGGGAGAGCTGACATACTATTGATGCTCATATCGCATAAAGATGATGCATTGTTTCACCCTTTAAGGGCCAGAGAGGTATCCGACGCATTTCAGCGCAATGCATTTTATACCTCTGACACTTAAATGGTTAAGGGGGCTCTCTGTAAGTACTGGGGACCGTGTAGTGTTCTGTGATTAGAATCCGCTTCGTCCTGGTGTATTATCTACTGGAAACGTATTGCAGTTGCTAGGGTTGCCACCTAGTCCAGAATTTTTCTGGTATAATTTCGACATTTATCCAGTAATAATTTGCAAGTATCAACCATTTGAGTGCCAGAGTGGAACGTAATGCATTGTGTACCCATCTGGCAATGAAAGGTCTAAGAATTCCTCTCATTTTCAGTAGATGAATTAAATCTACCACCTAGGACAGTGGTTCTCAACCAGGGCGCTCCTTTTTTCCATAAAGACTTTGACAAAAATGTGAATGGTTTTGGTTGTATATTTAGGGACATTTTCATGCACAATATGTCTTATCGGTTTTTTTTTTTTTTTTTTTGGTTTTTTTTTTTTTAATTCTGATTTAGTTGCCTGAATAACAGCATTTGTATCCTTCATTACTCCTTAATGTATGTATCAGGTGGTAGGGTGCCCTGAACATCCCATATTGTGTTAGGGGTGCCTTGAGCAAATAATGTGGAGAGCCACTGATCTGGTAATTTTAGTCCTAGAATGACTAGTGGGTGTTCATGTATATCACAAACTAAATAAACGTCCATATGCATAAAAAAAAAAATGGAGCACATTTGTGGTAAAACAAATTGCGCTGTTGGGGGGACAAATAAAGTATTTAATTCCTTGTATGCGAGAGAGGTCTTAACCCCTTGAGTGCCAGAGGGGTGCACAAAGCATTTCTCAGCAATGCATTGCATACCCCTCTGGCACTCAATGGGGTAAGTGTGTTGCTTCAAAATGTTTGAGATTTCTACTAAACAACCCTTAAAGACCCAGATGAGTACACATTGCTCTGCAATGCTTTGTGCACCCCTCTGGCACTCAACAGGTTAAAAGACCTTTAACTAATTGGAAACATATTTGTTTCACTTAGTGCAGTTGGTATGTGCCAGAAATCAGGGGAGGGCTGGCTTGGGGGGCAGGGGGGCAAGTGCCCCCTGGGCTGGTAGGCCACTGCACCTCACTAAATCTCCCGACTGATGGTGTAAATGGAGCTACACTAGTGATACCACAGAGCTTACAATTGAAATGGTGCTACATAAATGATACCACAGAGGTACAATCCAAATGGAGCTAAACTAGTAGCATAAACCATTTCCCTTGTAAGCTCTATAGTATCTCTAGGTAAGCTTTACTTAAATTGTAAGCTTTGTACTGGCGCACTAGTGTAGCCCCATTTCAACTGTAAGCTATGTGGTATCACATGACTTACATCACAACATTAATGCCAATTTTAAAATTAACAAAAGGGTGTGGGCTGGTACAGTGGGCTCGAATGATAAAAGAAATGGGCCACAATGTATTTGCCCCCTGGGCCACAAGTTGCCAGTCCTCCCCTGCCAGAAATGTTCCTCCTTTTGCATGTGACTGTCCAGTTTTGGTAGGCATGGCAATCTGTCCCTTGGACATTCATGCTGGAGCCATTCATTCCCTCCCAATCTATATTCCTCCAAGTTTCACTGATTATGACCTCCCCCTTCTTATTTATTTTATTTATTTTTATATTTTTTTTTTTATACACAGGCTTTTCTTTTTAGCCACAAGTTGATTATTGGGGTGGACATGCCTGGATAGATATCTAATTAATTATTTTGGTATGTTTAATTGGTGCCGTGCGCCATTTACAACATCATGCATTTTCTTGGAGTCATTTTGCATTTAACTATATGCTGTAGTTGACAATTACTGAGGGAGGGTGGATCTTCTGGTTGAACACTCCTCCCCCTCAAACAGATCTGACTGAGGCACAGTTAATATTGTAGATAATTTATGTTGAATCCATTCTCTTCTTTCTTAGGTGCTTCCTGCTCCTGTGGAGACTCCTGTAAATGTGCAAACTGCAAGTGCACATCATGCAAGAAAAGTGAGTTCTGGGGACTATGGGTCAATGGACAAAAACCACAGTCCCCCCTCCTTATTCTAAGTTGTATTATTATAGGTTAGAGGACATGAGGGGGTAATGACTAAATATATTAACCCTTTAAGGAACAGAGGTGTATGCAATAAATGGCGCATGCCCTTTCCTAGAAAGGCATAGTAATGTTCATAATAAAGATAGTATTTGGGCAATGGAGAGTGTTATTTCAATACTGTTGTAGTTCAAAGAGTAATTGAATGATAACGTATCCCCTCCCGCCTCTTTTACTGATGTAACACTGCTCACCTCAGAGCAGCAAGACTGCCCAAATGGATCACAGAGAGGGACAATCTTCAGTGAGCATAAGGGAAAAACCTGTCAAGGAGGGCAATGTTTTCCTTATACTCGCAGTAAGAAGATTGTCTTTGCTGTGATCTGTCTAGTTAAGGGGCCAGATTCCACATCTAAGGGGAGGTGGCTTACACTACGTGAAAGGGGTGGGAGGGGGATACTTTATCCTTCAATTACTCTTGAACTACAACTCTGACAGTATTGGAATAACACTCTTTATTTCCCAAATACTATGAAGATTAATTGGAGCTGCTGTTTTTGTGAAACATTATGGTCCCTTTAAAGGGTTGCAATGCATTAGATACCTCACTGGCACTCAGTGTTAAAGATCCAGCGGAAATTTGAAAGGAATACTAGAACAAGGATGACACATTACATTTTGGAAGGGGGGGAAAAAACAAACAAAAAAAAAAAAACGTAAGCATATGAAATATATATTTATCCTTCATGTGGAAATGGTACAAGCCTAAAACTGTGAAGCTGAAAGCTCTTTGGGTATCATGAAGGTTACTGCTTCTTTAAAACGAACTGAACTTTAATTTAGAGGGATGTTGTGGGACAAGTCTGTTACTGAATTAGTATTATCTTGGTGCTCTATATCTGACTGAATTTGTCTCCTGTTTCCCCCCCACAGGCTGCTGCTCCTGCTGTCCAGCTGGGTGCAGTAAATGCAGTCAGGGCTGCAAGTGTGAGAAAGGCAATGAGGCATGCAGCTGCTGCAAGTGATCCACTCAGTACGACACAACTGTTACCATGAGCCTTCTGTATTCAGTGTTACTAATGATTTAATATCCGCATTATTTGTGTTCTGTACCTATTTTCTTAAGTTCTTATCTGTATTTTCATGAATATTTTTTTTAAAGCAAAATAACACTGTGTATAAATATTTGTATATGGAAATAAAATAGAGAAGATAATGAAGTGCCAGTACCATTCTTGGTTACAGAAGGAAAATGAGTAAAATACTGTACATTTAACAAATCACTTTTCTTAAATTCCCAGTTACTACGTGGAACAAACAAAGATTACAAAATGGCCATGATCTGAATGGGACATAACTCCTTGAATGCTAGAGGTCTAATATGCAATCCATTGCTGACCTCCCTAGCAGTTAGGTTAACATCCTAACACATCTGTGGCCATGCTCATATGTGAGTGTGGTTTGTAGGGTTTTTATTTTATTTTTCTTCCTCCTTAGTACCACTAAATAAGCAGTGTGGAATATGTAGGGCACCAACATTATATGTCTCTCATGCACAGCATAATGAAGGTAAAACTGTAAATATATAGTTAATTCTTGGGTCTCTCAATCCAAACAAGAAAAATCGAAACGATTATGCATAATTTCCATAAATATACATCTGAAACCCACCCATGTGAATCCGACAATGGCTCATTAAACTGCATTTCCATATGCAAATGAGCCATTGTATCAAAAAATAGTAAAACCTGTCAAAGGCATGGCAGATGCATGGTGATATCGGTGGATTGTGTAAAATTCACAGGGATATGATGGTGAAGACCTCTTAGTGAATGCTGTTGATCTGTCATCTCCCCAGATTGCTACCAAATTGCCATCCTGGCCCTTAACAACCTTTAATGTGTCTCCCTCATATGTATTGCCTAAATTATATCAGTGTGTGTGTTTTCAAGCAGTGATATCTCTTAGTTGTAGCATGCTAACGTCTAAAAATTATGCTGGCTAATAGAATTTTTAAATAGGTGCTTCCAGCTATGCTCCGTAAACATAGTTGGTTTATGTTATAGCCATAAAATCTAATATTTAACTTGCATTTCTGGAATCATTGCTCTCCCATATTCAAGGAGTGCACCCAGCTATATCGGGATGAACTATCAGGAGGTAAGTTTTAAGGTTCAATATTAAGGGCTCTGCCAGCAACAGAATTCAAGTATCAAGGACACTTTCAGGAGGAAAACATCAGGGATAAAGGGAATAGATATTTGAATGGTTATGACAGGGTTACGCAATCTTTGTGTCTCCAGTAGTTGAGGACTAAAACACCCATTTTATCCTATCCCCAACCAGCGAATATCTGTCTAGGAATGATGAGTCATAAGGCCGTATGTACAAAAGGAAAGTAGAGCAGTTCTGGGTCAAACAATTGCTCTATATGGAAGAACTAGCAATGTGCTGGAGATCTCTAGCATTCAATGGGTTAAAATTCCCATTTAAAGCGATGGGAACTTTTACTTCTCCGCTATAATGCAAATGGTTTGACCCAGAAATCCTCCCAGAACTTCTTTTGAAGATACGGCCCATAGTCTCCAAAATCTGGATCACTAAAGATTGTCTACCCTTGGGTTCTCAAGCTATCAGCTCCCTGTTAAAAGGTGTCGCTGGGGCCACCTGTACTATACTACACTGCTACTCATTCCTGATGCCTATTTCCATGCCACTGCCCATTCCATATCAGACCTGCAATACTACTGGAACCACACACTTCACCACCAAGTAGTTTCACCTTTCCAACAGATCTACTGCGTTCCTGAACCAGACTTTGCACCTATTCTTTCCCTAGCAGTGTGGTTCCCAACATACAACTGTATACCTGAACCATACGGTGCACCTCATAGCAATTTCACCATCCCAACAGACATACTGTGTGCCTGAAGCACACACACACTGTACTGGAAAGTGTTTTCATCTTCCCAACACACCTATTGTGTGGGTAAACCACACACTGTACTACACAGCAGATTCATCTTCCCAAGCAATGTGGTTCCTAACAGCCACACTGTGTACCTGAACCATACAGTGCACCACACTTCAGTTTCACCTTCCCAACAGACATACTGGGTGCCTGAACTAGAAACGGCACCACAAAACAGATTAAACTTCCCAAGCAGTGTGGTTCCTAACAGCCACACTGTGTACCTCAACTGTGCAGTGCACCACACAGCAATTTCTTCTTCCCAACAGACCTACTATGTGCTTGAACCACACACAAGCTGTATTGGGAAGTGTTTTAATCTTCCCAACAGATCTACTGTGACTTGAACTACACACTGCACAACACATCAGTATCACCTTCTCAACAGTCCAACTCTGTGCTTGAACTACAAACTGCACCACAAAGCAGATACACCTTCCCAACAGACATATGGTGTGCTTTAGCCACACAAAATTACAAAGCGGATTCACCTTTTCAACAGACTTACTGCATGCAATAAAGTAGTGTTACTTCCCTGACACCACACAGCAATTCCACCTTTCTCAAAAGGGGTTCAAATTATTTCTCTGACTCACACAGTACATTTCCATAAGGAGGATAGACATACCCCTTTTTCTCCTGGATGAGTAGGTTATCAGAGGTGACTTTTAGAATCACAAGGCTTATTCTGCTGCAGAAATTATTTAGAATGTGTCATCAGTGATTGGTCTAATTCCCAAAGGAATCCATAACACCCTAGAACACTAGTTTGAACACAGAGTGGTCAATCAAGTATTTTCCCTCTAACATATCAGCATCATCTGTCTATTAATGCAAGACATAAGACCCAAAATAAGCAATTCATCTTTTACTCCTCTTGCCACAACAAATATTCTAGGCTGGACTACCTTTTTCTGGATCAATATAAGTTGCATACCCTGGTCTCATCAGGCATCGACTCTATTACGTGGTTGGACCATGCTCTGACTTGGATCAAAATAACCTTACCCACATTTGACTCTGGCTCTCCCACTTGGCGTCTGAATGATCTTCTTCTGAAATCACAGCTGATGTTAGGGTGAGTACTGTTGATTACTTACGCCTCAATTCAGGGGTTGAGACTTCGTCTCTGGTTCTCCTGGATGCGCATAAATGTGTCATAAGAGGTGTGCTTATCAAGTGGGGCGCTAGAAGACAACGTGCCTGTTTCAAACATCTTGAGTCCCTAATTGGTAATGTCCGTCTGTTGGAACAACGGCATCAGGTTTCCTTATCCCGGAGAATTATAGGCTTCTTTCCCTAGCACGGGAGGATCTGGCGAATTACTACACAGCTTCCCTTAGTAAGTTCTTTCAGTGGCTAAGATTTAAGCATTATCTCTATGGAAATAAATGTGGCAAGCTCTTAGCCCAGATGGTGACTGTTAAGAAATAAAAATATCACATTCTCTCAATTAAGACAGTCTCTGGGACCTCTGTATCTACTTTTCCTGAAATGGCTGCTACATTCCAGGATTTTTATGTGGCTTTTTATAATCTAGAACCCGATAGGGATGAAACAAATAATGTGATACTTCAGGAGCGAATTCACTCCTTCCTCCGATGATCTCGTATGGGGTATGCTGCACTTGAGGAACCCTCTACTATTGAGGAATTGGAACAGGCACTGAAATCAACCCCAGTGGGGAAAAGTCCGGGCCCAGATGGGTTCCTGGTAGCCTATTATAGAACCTTTCAGGACTCTCTTCTCCCATGCATGCTGTCTGCCTTTAATGTTATTCATTCTGTACAATTTTTTCCCTCACATATGCTTTCCGCCCACATCTTGGTGATCCCTAAGCCAGATAAAGATCCGTCACTCTGCAGTAATTATCTTCTAATATCTTTACTAAATAATTACCTAAAGGTCTTTGCAAACTCTTGGCTAATAGGTTGAAGGCTTGTCTCCCTCAAGTGATACATCTGAATCAGGTGGGAAAGCCTTGATACTTTGCTCAATGGGAACAGGAGTTGGGGTTTGTGTGGTCTGTTGATCAGTGGTTTGCTGTCTTTGACCATATGTTACGGTTGGCTCCTGACATGGCTCATCAGGAAATTAATTTTAAGCTTATTACTCGATGGTACTACACTCCCAAAAGGTTGGCATCCATACACTTGACTGAAACGTCTACGTCTTGGAGATGCCTGGATGGAATAGGTACTATGTCCCACATCTGGTGATCATGTCTGCTCATAGTGGGTTTCTGGTCTTCAATTCATGATACTCTAGGGCAGATTCTAGCTCTTGCACTTCCCCCGAGAATCCAAGCTGTTTTTATTCTCCTCTCTTGGACAACTTCACATTCCTACTCAATTCCCCAAGAAGCTTTTACTCCATCTCCTGAATGTTGCAAGATCCCTAATTCTAATTCATTGGAAGGACCCGGTAGCCTCTATTTTGAATGGAGGGAGGGAGTCCGGCGTCTCCAAACTTTGGAGAAGACCCATGCTATGGTAGTTGGTTCTCTGTCGTTCACGGAAACATGGTCCTCTTGGGTCACCTGGGACAGTTCGACTCTTGCATAGTTTCTTGCTCTACATTATGGGTAATTTTATTTTCAGATGTGTGACTTTTCTCCCTTTTCCCAGGTTAAAGGCCCTTGGCACTTGTGAGAACGTCAATCTATTTGATTTCCATGGTCATCTACTTTTCACATTGCCTGGCTCTCCTGGCCACACTGTTCACAGGCGTGTACCCACCTTCCCCCCTCCTGAACACCACCCCCTTCCTATCCTCCCTCTCCCTCTCACCTTCTCTCTTTCTCATTCTTTTCTTCTTTGTGCTGTGAATGTGGTTTTTTTTTACCATGCTCAACTCTTTCTTCTCTCTTTCATTGGTTCTACCTACATCAATGGTTCTCAACTCCTGTCCTCAGGACCTACTAACAGGACAGGACTTAGGGATTTCTCTGCTAGAGCACAGGTGTAGTTATCAGAGGCTCATTCACATTGATTAACTCACCTGTGCTCTAACAAGGAAATCATCAAATCCTGGCCTGTTAGTGGGTCCTGAAGACAGGAGCTGAGAACCACTGACCTACATCTTCACTGTCCATTGAACAAGGATACTTAGGAGATGCCAGCTCTCTTGAAGTTTCCCTTGGCATTGATTATGTTACAATGTTTTACATCTGTATACTGATTGTTTTATTTGAAGTCTTATGTGCATCTGGCACTTGAGTGCCTCATTTTCTCCATCTCTGTGCATTGTCTGTTTATTTGTACTGCTCTGTAATGTTTTATTCTTCAATAAAGCTTTTTTAAATAAAAAAAAACAAGACATAAGAGAGGTGAGTTTTGAATTAATTAATCTGATAATATGTGCCATGCACCTTGAGTCTCAGAGATTTTAATAAAAACCTTGATGAATCAGAGAATTCGGAGGTAAACTATCTTATACTTACATACACCTACCTATTTCCTCATAATATGCCAGGTGCAGACCACCATATATATATTAACTATGTGGCATTTATTTTGGCCTGAGGGTCACATTTGTGTTCAAACTTTTCCAAACAGAAAAAAAACACATTTTGTGTAACTATAAATCTAAGTGGTTTATTTCTGGTTCGCTATCTGTCCGGCCACATGCAGTGAATCAAGGGGGAAGATTCACTAAATGGTGATAAAAAGGTGATAAAGTGGAGATGACTTCTCCAATTCCTATGTTATTCTATAGAGCCTATGCTCCAAGATTTCACCACCTTTGGAGATCTTAGTGCATAGGCTCTATAGAATAATATAGGAACTGGAGAAGTGATATAACTGGAGAAGAGGGATCTAGAGGGAAACATGAATCTTCCCTAAGCAGATTTTGATAAAATTTGAACATTGAGTTTTGTTTGTATTTAACCCTTTAAGTGTCAGAGGGTGCGTTGCTCTGGCATTCAAAGTAGGCTAACCATATTTCCTTAACACAAAAACAGGACGGTGTGTGGGACAGATGGACAGTGGGACTCCGTGTCAGATTGTAGTAAGCTGCAAGCAGGGAGAACATGTTTGCTCCGTCTCTTACTAGCGGTGTTCTCTCTCTCTAGCCAAAAAGCAGAACTTCCTTTCTTCGTCACTCACACTAGTAGTTTTACTGTGATTACCATAGAATCTTATGACTCTTCGTCATATCACTGTCTAAGAGATTCTATGGAAATTTACCACAGACTCAAGAGTCTTAGACAGTTATGAGTCACTCGAGTCATAAAACTCTATGGTAATCAAGGTGTCCAGTAAAACCATTAACATGACGAAATGGTTGTTCCGATTCAATTTATCTTATGAGAAATTAACAAGCCGCGTTAGTTTTTTTACAAGAAATTAAAAACTATACATAGGGTTGCCACCATATCCTCAAAAAAATACCGCCCATGGTTGTGGGTCGGTGAGGGCAGAGCCACAAAAGGAAGGAGCCATAAAAGGGAGAAACCACAAAAGGGGCAGAACCACTC
This sequence comes from Rhinophrynus dorsalis, assembly GCA_037306005.1. NCBI lineage: Eukaryota > Metazoa > Chordata > Amphibia > Anura > Rhinophrynidae > Rhinophrynus > Rhinophrynus dorsalis. The sequence goes on along the minus strand of CM074722.1, from coordinate 344,330,398 downwards.
AATGTTGCATGACTCTACAAAATTGAGCTTCAGGCACCTTGTTAATCCCCCAATCCCAGTAGGTTATGGCTTCTCTCACTGATTAGGTGTGTATGTAGAGCAGTTAGGTATAAATGTGGATTACTGTGGCCTCTTTCACATCTCCACTCCCACCACTGTTGGGTGCGTATGTCTCTCTACATAGCTCCCACCTCTGATAGGTGCTTGCCTGTGCAGCTGTGGACCCTCCTGCAGGTGCGTATCTATACAGATGTGTCCCCCCTGTTAGGTGTCTATACAGATGTAGCCCCTCCAGTAGGCAAGTATCTATACAGCTATGGCCCCTCCGGTAGGCAAGTGTTTATACAGCTGTGGCCTCTCAGATAGGTATGTGTCTATACAGATGTGGCTCCCAGTAGGTGCATGTGTCTATACACATGTGGCCCCACCAGTATGTCTCTATACAGATGTGGCCCCTCCAGTAGGTGTATGTGTCATACAGATGTGGCCCCTCTGGTAGGTGCATGTGTGTCTATACAGATGTGGCCCCACCAGTAAGTCTCAATACAGATGTGGCCCCTCCAGTAGGTACATGTGTCTATATAGATGTGGCCCCTCTGGTAGTAGTCTATACAGATGTGGCCCCCTCACCTCTCCAATCCCAGTCAGGCCGAACCCCGCACCCTCCCCTCCTGGCTCCGGATTTCTGACTCGAACAACTTTGCTGCTGATCTCTGGAGATCAGCTCCTTATGGTTTGGACCCACTTCTGGTTCCCACTCCTTTGCTGTCGCTTCCATTTCCGGTGCCCAGTCACAGGGTGCATCACCCACTTCTGGTTCAAGACTACCAGCTGGCTCCATGGCGACCGGACCATTATGTCATCAATTCCCTCCAACATGTCTCACATGAAACCGGTTCAGTCACTCCCCGCTCAGTCACTTCACTCCCCTCCCCGGACGTATATATAAGTTATATTAAAGAGCATAAAAACGGGACAAAATTGACATTTATATTAAAATGAAGGGACAGTCTGGAAATATGAAAAAAATGGTACTGTCCCATTTAAAACAGTACGTATGGTCAGCCTATCTAGAATGCAAAACAAGGTCTCAGGAACGTTGTTATGTACCCAATGTTCTCTGAACAGAAGCTATGCGGATGAGAAAGGATGTTTCTATAAGCTGCACCTCTGGTATCTGCTCATGTAGCCAGAGACACAGGAGCAGATGTGAGCGGATGAGAGCGAGTACTTTGCCTAGAATGCAAAACAAGGTCTCAGGAGTTTTGTTATGTACCCAAAGTTTTCCTGCAACCTCTGTTAAAGAGAAAAAACTCCATGGACTCATAAATTCAATGACTTCACTGTCAGGTACATAAAAGTGTTAGAAAAAAACATAGGTGAAGATGGAAAAAATAATATAAAGTATAGTAAGTATACTTTACATATTATGCAACTGCAGAATATGTAAAGTCAGACTAAAAGGTTACCCTTTAATATAGGCAAATGGTGGTACCTTGTTAACCATAGAAATAACAGGAGACAGGTAGAGTACAAATTATATCTTGATTGGCTGAGTGGCTCTAGGATGCTAGATTTCAGGACTCTAGGGTTGAGATGCACTAAGGTGTGATAAAGCGGAGATGATTTCTCCAGTTTATCACTTCTCCAAGTCCTGTGTTATTCTATGGAGCCAATGCACTAAGATTTCTCCGGTTTTGGTGATCTTAGTGCATAGGCTCTATAGAATAACATAGGAATTGGTGAAGTGACATCACTGGACAAGTCATCTCTGCTTTATCATCTCTTTATCACACCTCGGCCTAGATGCATTAAAAGTCAATGTGGTGCACAATTCGATCTGCACACACATCGACATATTCACCAAAATTGTTGGATGGAAGGGGAAGGTTGGAGAAGGTCCCTGTTAGCATACAGGATTTTGGAAGTGCTGTCAGTGTGGAAGGGATCTCCTCCCTTCACACATCACTAACACTACGACAATTCTGAACAGCATTCTCTGTGCTTCTCAGGGCCGGATTTACATCTCAGGCGCCCCTATGCACAACACCCTCTGGCGCCCCTAGCCTCTCCTTTGCTCCACCCCTAACCACACCCATCACTTAGTCACACCCCAATCAACACTTGTTAATGGGTTACTAAGCCCTGGAATTTCCTTTCCTCTACACCTCAACACTATATAGTAAACAAGGCTAAGAGAAAATAGTGTGACTTTATGTAGTTTTCCAGCATATGCTATGGAACAGGTGTAACAATCATGTTGGCATTAAAGTCGTTATAGTGGCCTAGTATTTATTAATTCTGTTCATTAATATAGGTCTTTATTTTGGGCACTATTAGTGGGGAGCAACAATGCACATTGTACTAGACTTTATACTACAAAGTGGGCCCCAAAGACAAACGTGGAACACGCCTGGAGCAAAGCAAATACACTGCAGTGAACAAAAAAAATTCCCATTGATCTAAAATGGCTATGAGGTATCTGAGGCAGTAATTCATATTGATTTAAATAAGGCTTTTTTATTTAATATCTACAGTGCAGTTGAATTGCCCCAGCATTGTTCAGCATACACAAAGTCAAAAGTGGAGCAATTCAACTGCACTATAAGGATAACTGAAATATTGTCACATTTGCCATGATGTAATGTTTGGACACACACACTTCTCTAGCATCCAATGTGCTGAATGGGCTTTCAACCACTTCAACATTCGCTTGGAGAACTCTCAGATATTCAAGGGGTTAAAAACACCATTTAAATCTGTGGATAAGTTGTATTTCTTCAATATGATGCAATTGGTCACCAAATGTATGAATGAACAAATACAAATTTCCATTGATTTAAATAGTGCTTTTAACCCCTTAATACTGGAGAAATCTCAAATGCAATACAAGCCAAGCATGTAAAGGGTTTTCCAAGAACAACCCTCTGGCACTCAGTCAGTCATACCTGCAATCCTGTAGCAGTTCATGCAGAAAAACGTTTGTCACCACAATTAAGCAGGAGTGAGTGGCAGTGAGCACTCCGTTACTCCAGGTAGTGCTTTGGATGCCACTTTCATGTGACTCCTTCATACTGTGCCCTACTCACATCCGGCTGCGGCGCACAACAGTAGATTGATCATGTACCTCCGCGGCACTTCAGAAGGCCGCGGCTTGTGGTACAGTACTCCACTCTGAGGAGGATGTTGTATGAGACACACAACAGGTGATTTGAAAGTCATTACCACTTTGTCCCTCCCTGAACATTCACATAAAGAAAACCTGACCGACTCACACGCATACACAAACACACGCGCATGTACTGACAGTGGTCTCACCCACACATACAAGGCATGTTACTGTTCTCTGTGGCTGCAGGTCAAAAGTTCGCCAAATGCAAGTGTCCTTTCCTCTGCTCTCCGCCTTTCATCAGCGGTCACAGTGCTGGTGCAGGCTCAGGCCCCAGCAACCCTGATGCTTCTCCACACCCCGTTTGTTTGATTGTGGCAGTAAAGAGGCATCATGACACCAATCTGCCAATTTAACATTAACCCTTTAAATGCCACTCGGTTATCATTATGGCAGTCAAAGAGTTCACTACATGCATCTCATACGATTCCATTAACTGCATGCATCTCAGACTATCCAGCCACTCATCTCAGTGATCCCAATGAAGTCCTCTCTCCACAGTAGCAGCTGTCTTTATTGGTATGCTGTGTGTCCCACACCCCTGCACTTCCCTGCACTACCTCTCCATAACTACCTTATTCCAAATGTTAGTCCACGAGTTTGCATGCACACACAAGCCATGTCTCTGTCACCTAATACCACTCTCCAGCTTCTCCAGGAAGGGGGAGAGAAAGAGGAGTTCATCACCCCCCTCGTGCAGTAGCTTGATGCGTTGGCACCGTGCATTCATCAGTCATCACACACATTGGTGTCACCACACTCTGCACTCCAGGCTACTTTAAAAAAAAACAAAATGGACAGCACTGATGTTACCGTTTTCAGACACTTCAGACAGAGGGTATGATAAAACACAGTTTTATTGACAGAAATAATGAACAATATCGCCTTCTACAGGCACACAGTGGATAACAAGGGATAAGTGTATAGACCCTTACAGGCCAGTATACTGGATACAGACAGAGTAAAATATATGTATAAATATATACAAAGGGCAGATAGAACTGAGATAAGCACTCAATAGTTAACACAGTCCTCGTCAGTCTGTGTTGTGGTGTTGGCACGCCCAAGGTGTAGATAAGGCTTGTATAAGTGCGAGGAGTTCAATACAGAGTCTGTAGGAGAGCAATCGACTTGAAATGGCAGAACTGACCCAGAACGCTAGAGCAATAACGGATAGCCCCCACGGGCGTAACAAATGCCACCAGTACTAGGGAAGCGTGAGTCGTCAGCCCCCACGGGCGTATACTGGAGACTACAAGCTGCAAGTGTAAGAATCGAGCCCCCTCGGGCGTAAACGGAAGCCAATAGCTCATGCCAAGTAGCCCCCACGGGCGTATAACGACTCCACCAGTGCAAGTGCATGGGCAAGTGCGTCTCTCAGGCCCAAGCGGCCGGCTCAGCAGTAGTAGCACTGCAAGGGTTAACCACGGCACCGGGTAGGAGGAGAGGCACAGCAAGGAATCGGCACAGTGATCAGTATCGCCCTGATGGTACAGCTCTGCAAGCTTAAGGAGACTCAGCTAGTAGTACAGCTCAGAAGCGTAACAGCAACCCAGCGACCCAAGGGTTAAGGTCAGTCTAGAGCACAAGCGAGACTACAGGAATCAGAATGACGCCCAGTAGTACAGCAGCAGGAACGTAGTCAGACTAGAACCGGGAACTATGGAGAATCGTAGACAAGCCGGATCAGCAACAGGCAGGAATGTCAGCCAGGCTGGGTCAGATACCAGAGCGGGTTCTTAGACAAGCCGGATCAGCAACAAGCAGGAACGTCAGCCAGGCCGGGTCGGATACCAGAGCGGGTTCGTAGACAAGCCAGATCAGCAACGAGCAGGAACACAGGAGAGTCATCAAGCAGGCCAAATCGGTACACCGGAAATCAGGAACACAGTGAACAGCAGCAAGGCTCAGGAACACCATGAAAGGGCACCTGTCAGGTGCCAGCGGCCAGAATAAGACAGGAGACCAGGGGCGGGCCAACACAGCTCAACCAATCAGGGAGCAGCACAGTAGAGAGTGACACACAGGATCACGGGGACCGTGATAATTGAATGCCATAGGGATGTGCATTGCTCACCCCTTTGGCATTCAAAGGGTTACAATAAACAGAACTAGTACACCAAGCACTACACAATGTCCCCCACCTTCTACCACCTCCGCCCCCCCTTATTGAACATACTAACTCCATCTGACTTCACCTCAACATTGGACAGGAACTGTCATTTATTTGACAGAACCTGTCCTTCATTCAACACTTAACACTTTGAGTACCATAGAGGTAGGAAGGCATTGCTTAGCAATGTGTTTCCTACCCCTTGGTACTCAAAGGGTTAATATGCAAGGTATGCGGCTGCATACCTTGCCGTATATCTGTAAAAATGGCTTTTTATATGTTTAATGTGTTTAATAATGTTTCATATGTTTTAATAAGTATTTAACAAACCAGACCGCAAGGGGGATATCATGACCCCTCATGACACCTCCCTATCATGGGGGCCACAATTGCATGTTTATTATATCAAGGGCATATAACCTATGTTTCACATAGGTTATATGCCTCTTTTATAATTAAATAAAACCTTCAGACCTCCATGGGGGCACCAGGACCCCTCCTGATAGCCCCCCTATCATGGATCATCTATCCGGTAGCTGTATAACCCGCTTGCAGCATCAAGCGCTTATGTAGAATTAATGAACCCTGTCACCGGGTTCATTCTTGTTAAGCGGAGAGCTGCGCTGCCATCATTGAATCAGTCACCGGGGTCAGACCGGGTGATTGACTCAATGATCAGAGCGCAGCGCTGCGCATTCTAAGAATGAACCTGGTGACAGGGTTCTTTCATTGAAGGCAGCACTTCTAGCTCTCCCTGCTGTTACTCCATAGGAAAGAACAGAGGAGATCCCAGCTACAACAGCCTGAGTTAGGTGAAGTGGAGACTGTGAACTCCGACAGCAGAGGCTGTTATCTGAGTTTACTGAATGAGTCGAAGTGTCACATTATCATATCAACACACCCCCTTGCATATGAATGTGTCTCTTTGTTCAGCATTTTCATATGGAAATGAGCCATTATGCTTCATTACCATATGGAAATAGAGCATTGTCAATGTGATTAATTAAAATTTGTAAACCTGCTGGATTGATGTTGATGTGTGCATATTTTTGTCGGAGTGGTGGTGATGTAATGTTGTAGACAGTTTGGTGAATACTGTAGATGTGCCTACGACACTGCTCTGACAGAATATCCAACATTCGTAGCCTTCTTCGACCTTTAGTGCGTCTAGGCTCTCTTTTCAAAAACCTAGGGGGTTATGCACTAAAGTGTGATATAGAGGAGATGACTTCTCCAGTGAGATCATTTCTCCAGTTCCTATGTTATTCTGTAGAGCCTATGCACTAAGATCTCCAGAACTGGAGAAATCTTACAGCATTGGCTCCATAGAATAGGAATTGGAGAAGTGATATCACTAGAGATATCACACCTCTTTATCACACTTTGGAGCATCTCCCCAGTAGTGTCTTGCAATCTTGCTTCTTAGAGCTGCTCAGTTAGCCAATCAAGGTATAATTTTTATTCTCCCTGTCACCTGTTCCTTCCTTTAATTATATTCATTAATGTTATAAGAAATGCTGTGGCCATACTTTCAATCCTTCTGAATAAAGGACTATGTCTAAGTGTATTCTTTCCTTTGTGAGAGGTATGAGTAAAGGTAGCACAGCAGGGTGAAAAAAGGGCAGAGCTGACACTGCCCATGTCAAATGCACACTTACCTCCTTATAACTGCTTAAACATGCATTTCTCTATGTACACTGATCTGTTAAAGGTGAGACAGGCACACAGACTGGTCATATACTTAACCACTTAATGTCCAATGATGTGATAATACCATGACAGATATCGATCCTTTAAGGACCAGTGATGATCCTGGAACATCAGGGGTTAAATGATCATGGCGGGAGGCTGAAACTGCTCCAAGACCAAAGCAGTCAGTTTCAGCCTTTCCCCCAGCGAGCTGTCACACGTGATCACTCACATGTGCTGGTTCAGCTAACTAAATGGTTCTGGTCCTCTAGTGTAAAAAAGGGGTTAATGGAATATTGTTTATATATGTTATATATTTTTTATTGTGAATTCATTCTCATCACAGGGTATGTCTGATTTGTCCTGTGCCTGAGTTTCTCTGTTGTCTGCAGAATGAACCAGTCAGAACTCCCTTTTCCTTCTCTGCTGAAAAAATCAGTACGAAACATTCATGTCCTCTTCATAAGGTACTGGAGCACAAAACAGAGTAAACCATCTGCACCATAGGAGGGAAATGAAAATTCCCTAAAATGCTTTGATTTAAATTGTTCTTTTAACCCACTGAATGCTAGAGAGGCCTCCAAGAATTGTGCAGTAATGTGTTAGCATTAAAATGATTTATCCCCATTTAAATCAATGCAAGTTATCTTTTCCCCCTATGGTGCAGTTGGTTTGCTCCAGAATTGCACCACTAACCTGATGAAAAGCATCTGCAACATAGGGAACAATTTACAATTCCCAAAGTTCCAACCAATTTTTTTAAAATTGTTTTAACTCTTTCAGTGCTAGAAGCAGTGTGTTGGAGACATCTAGCATTCAAGGGATTAAAACTCTCATGTGATGTAGTTGGTTTGACATAGAATTGCACCACGTGTGTATTTGTGTATATATTCCTATAATGCAATCAGCGCTGTATGTCACACCAGTAAAAACTGGGACTGGGCCAGTAATTAAATATGCCATTAGATTTTTGGGTTTTTCCCACTTTTTATTTATTTTTAATAAAGGTAAAGCAGTTAATTTTTTTATGACAAAATATATACGTTATAGGGCGCTTCTTGCTAGTAAAACCAGGATAATCCCACTGACTGTAAAAGTTTCCTTCAAATGTAATTACTGTTTACACTTTTTTTAATCACAATCAGCATAAACTCCATATTAAGTGATAGGAACAGCATTTAAGATTTAATAAAGTAAAAAAACATTGTAAGTTGTAATAAAGTTTGAATGAAAAATCTCCCAGTAGTGGGATACGCTTTGTTTTAATTAGCAGGAAAATATTTATAATACAGATTTTCATAACATTGTTTCTTACAACTTCACGTAGAGCCTGATGAAGCAGCACCTACTGTTACACATCATGGAGTTCCCATATACCCCTATTTATGTCTCTGGGCCCAGCTTCCATTTGGAGAGCTTTTGGATATTGCTGGGGGTCTTGCATCTTCTGGGCTGTTTCTCTGTTCTAGGCTAAAGGTCTCAGGCCCCGGGTATCCCATTTATAATCCAGTGTTTGCAGGTCAAAAAAATAACAAATACTGATTATTTTTTCCTCCTACCACTTCACCTGGAGGTATCTGCTCTGCTATTGGAGTCACTAGTTCTCAGCCAGTGGCACAGCCAGCAGTGAAAAGGATGTGGTCAAGGTGTGACAAATATCATTAATGCTGCAATGCACTGAGAAAGAGAATGATGGTTAAATGCCCTTGTGAGAGTTGGGCCTAGGCATTCTTCCTGATGAGCACACAGAGCCAGTGTGGAGAATCTGATTTTACACTGTATTTGATCCCATAAAGGTATTGCTATTGTGCTTCTTGTTCCCAATATTTATGAGAAAGTAGATTTTTCTAGGAATAATACAGTGGGTCTAATGAGAATGTGGCAATGTCCCTGCCCATCTTGTAGTTACACTGGATTTCCTGGTGTATCAGTCCAAAGAAGAGGAATCGGGGTTAAAACAAGAATGGAGACGTGGTGGGCAGCCAGAATGTGGAGTTGCTGCCATTTTGCTAGACTAGTAAGGAGGACAGGTTGGATTCTTCAGGTTAGGATAGTGTAAAAGAATAAAATGGAGAGGCCTCTGAATAACAAATATAGTTAGAAGCTGCTCTCATTAATAGTATCATCACAGTCTCCCCTGTAAGAGAGTGGAACAGATGGTGAGGTTGATGTACTAGAGAAAACTGGTGCCTTTCTGCAGAAAGCCAGCTGTACCCTAGGGCAGAGCTGTCCACATTCAGTCCTCAATGGTCACCAACAGGCCAGGATGCAAGGATTTCCCTGATTAAGCACAGGTGAGTTAATCATTCGTTTGACTGACTCACCTGTGCTTAATTAGGGAAATCCTTACATAGAAAAAATGTAAATTGGGATTCTAACATCTTTGATAATAGAGGTTGCAATGTATTGGAGACCTAGGGCTGGATTCAAATGCAGGTGCTAATGTTCTCTGCTTCAGAGGCATAACTAGAAGCCACAGGGTACTGGTGCACAAGTTGCCATGCCCCCCACCACAATGGCCACCTCCACATTGCCCATCTCCTAAATGCCTGGTAGTCCAGGTCTGTACTGCCTTCTACAACACCTGAAGCTGGATTCTATTGTAGGTGAACAATGTTACCACCCATTTTATAAAGTGTTTTCCTACTGAAGTCTATGGGGAAACCTGCAGTTCAAAATCAGTGATAAAATTAGCACCTGCTATAGAATCCAGCCCCTGATGTCTTAAGAGTAAAGAGTCATAAGACAGTTTATACTGAAACCACAGGTGGCATCAGGCCCAGAGCGCCCATTAGCCAACTGCTTAGTGCACATAACTGTAAGGGGATCTCAGCTGTTATGGTGGGATGACCAGTACAAGTCCAATGCTCCCTGCACCAAGATAGTTTCTAGTTTAAGTTGACCATTTCATTTGTAACGTTATATAACCCTATACTTGAATTTTTTGTTGTTGTTTTTTTAATAGAATAAAAAAAACTGAAGACAGACATTTTCTGTGCCAGGCTATAATGGATGGGGGAGGAGTCCTGTGAGGACTAAAGCAGGGCGATTGGAGGGGCTAGGAATGCCTAGGGTGCACAAGATGTGTCTCTGGTCAGGGAGAGCTTCCAAAGCTCATAAGGAAAATGTATTTACATCATACACAATGATAGAGGGGGGTAGCATATTATTTAAAGTGTGGGTTAGAGTAATTGGGAATTCAATTCAAGTGATTTGTTAGATGAATTTTACTTGTTTTCATTCTGTAACCAAGAATGGTACTGGCACTGCTCATTATCTTCTCCATTTTATTTCCATATACAAATATGTATTTATACACAGTGTTTTGATTTAGAAAAAGAAATATTCATGAAAATACAGATAAGAACATAAGAAAATAGGTACAGAACACAAATAGTGTGGATATTAAATCATTAGTAACACTGAAAACAGAAGGCTCATGGTAACAGTTGTCTCGTACTGAGTGGATCACTTGCAGCAGCTGCATGCCTCATTGCCTTTCTCACACTTGCAGCCCTGACTGCATTTACTGCACCCAGCTGGACAGCAGGAGCAGCAGCCTGTGGGGGGAAACAGGAGACAAATTCAGTCAGATATAGAGCACCCAGATAATACTAATTCAGTAACAGACTTCTCCGTCAACATCCCTTCTAATGAGATTGTGGGTGTCACTGCAAGTTCAGTTAGTTTTAAAGAAGCAGTAAGACTTTACATTCATCCCCAGTTTTAGGCTCGTACCACTTCCACATGAAGGAGATATATATTTCATATATATATATATATATATATATATATATATATATATATATATATATATACACACATACATACACACACACATATACACACACACTAGCAGGTGTGTGGCACAGCTTTACCCATGTGGCAAACTTTTATTTAACCCTTTGAGTGCCAGAGAGTGTTTCCCCAATCTCGCCCACTCCTACCCGGCTGTGGGTAGAATGGAAGTAGGAGAACTCTTGCTCCCCTGCATCACCACTATTGATCTCACAGCTGTATCGGCTGGGAGATCAGTATATGGAGGGAGAGATCCTGATGCCCCACCTGACGTTTGTTTAATTCTCTTCCTTCTTCTAAAACAGAGTGGCAGAGGTGGATGATTAGTGGAGTGCCCCTTACCACCTCAATCAACTCTTTCAAGCCATGCCCCCTGACAGCTAACCAGATTCATATTATATATTAATTATATTCTTACATTTCCTTTTATTTTCTACCTTCTAAAATGTACCGTGTCCTTGTTCTAATATTCCCATCATTCTTTAAAACAGTTCACTCTGGATCTTTAACCCTTTGAGGGTGAGTGAGGTATCCAATGCGTTGCAATCCTTTAATGAAAAGACAGGTGCCATTCATTGCATACACCTTAAAGGATTAATATATTTGAAGGGGTCATTTACCCCCTCCTTTCATCTAACCTATAATAAAACTTACAATGTGTGTGTGTGTGTGTGTGTGTGTGTGTGTGTGTGTGTGTGTGTGTGTGTGTGGGGGGGGGGGGGGGGGGGGGGGGTTGGTCTATGTGGTTTTTGTCCAGTGACCCATATTCCTAAGAACTCACTTTTCTTGCACAATGTGCACTTGCAGTTTGTACATGTACAGGAATCTCCACAGCGGCAGGTGGCACCTAGGAAAGAAGATAATGGATTGAAATTGTTTGTGGCTCAGTCAGATCTGTTGGGTGGGGCAGGGCTTGTGCCACAAATTTTTTTCCCCCTCAGTAGTTGTCAACTGCAGCATATAGGTATTTGCAAAATTGTATTAGAAGATTCATGGGGTTGTAATAAGGGGGCACAGGACCAATTAAACATCTATCCAACCATGTGCACCCCCATTAATCAACTTGTGACTAAAGAGAACAGATGTGTTAACACAAAAACAACCACACATCATAAGCAGTGAAAGTAGGAGGAGGAGGAGTGAACAGTTCCTGTATGAGGTCTTAGGGACAGATTGTCTAGTTTTGTTAGGCATGGCAATAAGTCACAATAGGAGGAGCATTCCTGCACAAACCAACTGCACCAAATAAAGGTTTGCATTTAGTTAAATGGGTCTTTTCGAGCCTTCTTTAGTAGAAATCTCAAATGCATTGTGAATACACTGAAGACCTCCTAGCATGCAAGGAGTTAAATCTCATTTGTTCCCCATAATGTGTGTGTGTGTATATACACATACATACACACTCACTAACCATTCTAGGACTAAGAACTTCCTAGATCAGTGGTTCTACCTTGTTTTGCTGAAGACACCCCTAACATCTCATATATACACAAAGGACTAGTGAAGGATCCAGTTATTTTAGGTTACTGAATCAGAACACAGACGACCAAAAAAAAAAAAAAAAAAAAAAAAAACCCACCACACACACACAAACTAAAACTCAACACTGGAAGCTTTTATTCCTCTGCTGGGAATGAGACATCCTTATTACTTGCACATCGTTAATGGATAAAAGTCGGAATTCTACAGAGATCTCCCTTAACCCTTTAAGTACCAGAGAAGTAGCAAATGCATTGCGCTGAAATGCGTCGGATACCTCCCTGGCCCTTAATAGGGTGAAACAATTCATCACCCTTATGCGATATGAGCATCAATAGTATGTCAGCTCTCCCACCACCCCAGAGATCAGCCTACCGCTATACTTCATTCACCAGCTAATGAGAACTATAGCTCTCGATTAAAAATACACTTTAACCCTTCTCTGCCTGCATCAAGGAAATAGGACCACATTTATAAAAGCAAACTGCAGTTATTCTGCATTCGACTAATTGTACCCTAGGAAACAAACAAACAGTCTTAAATTCCCAAGTACCTGAATAGAGCATTTTAACATCCTGAATACCAGAGATTTCCAAAGCACCGGAGACCTCTCTAGCATCCAGCGGGTTAAGATCCAATTTAATTTAACAGGGCTGTTTATCACCTCTAATGCAGTTGGATTACTCCAGTAAGCGGTAATAAATACGGGTCAGTATCTTAACCAGTTCCTACACGCTTACCTGTTGAGCAGTTACATTCCTGAGGGTCCATAGTCTCACTGGTTATTGGTCACGACTGACTGTAGACGTTCTTGTCACTCTGTGCAGCTGTATGATGTCCATAACGCTGCTCCTCCTTTATATACACGATGTGGGGCTGAGTGCAAAACAGACTCGCACACTAACTGCCCCACGTGTGCACCACCACCCACTGCACCTCATGTGCACAGCTAGATCGTAAACAACAATACGTGCAAACAATGACTGGAATGCCAGACAGGACAGAGTATGATTCAGCACAAATCTATAGCTATAGACTTAATGAATGAAAAGAGTAAATCATCAATAAAACCATTTAATTTGAAAACTGTCCTAGAGCGTTCGTAGGATGTTTCCCCCTAGAATGAGCACACGAGGAAGTAATGTTATTTAACTCTTTGAGCTGTAAGCTACAGCGCTGACGTCTGTGACAGGGGAAGGAGGGGGGACTTTATCTTCATATATCTCTCAAACCATAAAAGTTTGAGAGAGGGGACTTAAATCGCTTATTTTATTGTTGTAATAGTTACAATATTAGATTTTAATGTAAACAGACTTTACTCTGCCTTTAATATGGAGTTTTTGCTCTTGCTAACAAAGTTTAAACAACAATAACCTTTGAAGGCAACTATTATGGGGCGTGGGTTTATCCTGATTTAATTCAGCAAGAACAGCCATATAACATACTTCCCACGTGTCCCTCTTTTAGACCCAAATCCCTCTGTCCCTCTTTCCCACCGTGATGTCCCTCTTTTTAGGACATCAGACAGTGTGGTGTGTATATAAGTGTATCACATTGCTCTACAGCAATAAAACTCACATTATTGATTGTATAAACGTCAGTATATGTGTTTATAAATTAGTCTGTGTAAATAAAATACTATGATCTTGTTATAAGTAATTTATTAGGTTATACAAGGAGGTGTCGATAGGTAATGAAATAGACTAAAAATTCTCAGTAATGTCCCGCCCACCAGCCATGCCCCCAGCAACACCCCCTAAAACACAAGTGTCCCTCTTTGGCAATTTGAAATGTTGGGAGGTATGATATAACCTATACATTTTGCCATCAAAAATTAACTGCTTTACCTTTATTAAAAATAAATAAATAAATAAAAACTTCCTGGTACATTTCATTATTGGCCCAGTCCCAGTTTTTACTGGTGTGACATACAGCACTGGTTGCATTAGAGGAATATATACACAAATATAAAAGCAGAGCAATTCTAGGGCAAACCAACTACACACAGGAGACTTTTAACCGCTTGGACATTAGATGTCTCCAACACACTGCTTCTAGAATTCAAAGAGTTAAAAGGTTTTTTTTTTTTAATTGGTTGGAACTTTGAATTGTTCCCTGTGGTGCAGTTGCTTTTTTCAAGTTAGAGGTGCAATTCTGGAACAAACCAACTGCACCATAGGTGGAAATGCTAATTTGCATTGATTTAAATAGGAATAAATCATTTGAATACTAAAATGGTCATTAATGCATTACTGCACAATGCATCTGCGTCTTCTTCAGCATTCAGTGTGGGTTAAAAGACCAATATAAATCAAGGCAATTTATGGAATTTTCATTTCCCTCTTTTTTTTACTCTTTTTTTTGTGTTCCTGTATCTTAGAACAAACATGAACATTTTGTTCTGATTTTTTTTCAGCCCAGAAGGAAAAGAGCGTTCTGATTGGTTCATTCTGAAGATAACAGAGAGAAACTCAGGCACAGGAAAGATCAGACATTCACAGGACAGAAAAATGTAATGGCACATAAATAAACTGAGTCTCCCTAAGAGTGAAGGGTAATCCAACAATGGACTCCTTGCTCTCAGCGCCTAGGGAATCCAGCTGCACCCACCTGACAAGGCCCTACTAGGCCAAAACGTACGTCGGGAGTTAGCTGGTTTTCCTGTGCAGGGGGGACTTGCCTGTCATTTTGGAATTGGACTGCCGTTTTGGGCGGGATTAGTCTAATATGTATGTGGAAATTTTTCCTCTGTAATGGCACTAGAGAGCTAAAATGTGATGTTTCTGGGCAGTGACTAACTGTAGAACCAGCCATTGTGCTGTTGTTCATTCCCAGAAGCCTCTCGCACTCTTTATGTTTAATATTCTTAGGGAGTCTCCATAAGAATGAAGGATAATCCAGACGTGGACCCCTTGCTCTCAGCGCCTAGGGAATCCAGCTGCACCCTCCTGACGAGGCCCAACTGGCAGGTGTCAACCACTTAGATACTGGAGATGGGTTGTGGAGTAACCAGATGCAGAAAGAAGGTATCCTTTTAAAACGGCGCATGTGAAATATCGTGAGGCTATCAGCTGCATTAAAGTGTTAGTAATGTCCAAAAAAAGTTTTTTTGCATTTAGAAGAGCTTAAAAAGCTGAGCTAAATGCAAAAAAACGTATCTCTCAAACCGCTAAGGTTTAAGAGATACAGCCTTCTAAAGTTCGCTGTTTCCTACTGACAGCTGTTCCTACTCGTTACTTACAAGGAATCCCTTCATTGGAATGGTCTAAAACGTGTGCCGTGAGATCTCGGCACTTCTCAAGCGCCTCCGTGTCGACCGACACAAATCTCCTGCTGACAGCTTTACAGCTGTCAGTAGGAAACAGCAAACTTTAAACGCCTGTATCTCTTAAATCATAGCGGTTTGAGAGATATGGTTTTTTGCATCTAGCTCAGCTTTTTAAGCTCTTCTAAATGCAAAAAACTTTTTTTTTGGACATTACTAACACTTTAACCAAGTCGCTGTGTTGCTTTTATGCAGAGCAAGATTCTCATGTTGCCATATTCAACACAGAGACATGGTTATTGCGGCTGATAGCCATGCGATATTTCAAAAGCACCGTTTTAAAAGTGACCCAAGAAACAAGGGGTTGCTCTTAAATGTGCCTACACCACCAGTGTAAAAAACACGGTGCATTAGGTTATGCTCACAAAGATGCATCCTTTGGCTGAACACAGGAACAACCGGCTGGAAGCATCAGGGGAATAACCTGCCCCTGTACAGGTAGACTCCAGAATCACCAAGATGTTTTCCAAGGATGACGATCAGTTGAAGATATGGATCCAAATAATTTTATTAGAAGCAAAACTTAAAACAAACAAACACTCAAAAGATCCAGTTTATACTTCAAATACATTTCAGTATTGATAAATCCTTTCACTAGGAATGTAAATTCATTTGATCCATATCTTGGCCTGATCGTCACGTCAGAAAACATCTTGGTAATTCTGGCATCTACCTGTACAGGGGCAGGTTATTGCACTGATGCTTCCAACAGGTTGCACCAACATTCAAAGGGAAGATACATCTTGTGAGCATTAACCAATACAGTGTTTCACATTGGTAGCTACATTTAAGAGTGCCCCCTTGTTTCTGAATTTGGGTTTCTTTAACCCATTAAGGACCGGGAAAATCTGGGATGGATTGCACTTAAAGGGATGGTAATGTTTCACAAAAACAGCAGCTCCAATTAATCTTCATAGTATTTGGGCCATGGAAAGTGTTATTTCAATACTGCCAGAGTTGTAGTTCAAGAGTAATTGAATGATAAAGTATCCCTCCCTCCCCTTTTACTGATGTAACACTGCTTACCTCAGAGCAGCAAGACGATCAGGATGGATTGCAGAGAGGGACAGTCTTCAAGGGATAGTAATACTTATGTTTAAAAAATGTCTGAAATTGTAGAGATTAACAATAGAAGTATAATAACCTACCTCCCATGTCTTAAAACATTATAGTTTGCATGTTCATAGTGTTTAAAGTTCCCCCTCCCTCCCCTTTACCTGACGTCAACGTTGTATGGGACAGTATTGGAGCCTGGTCATTTGACCGCCAAGCAGCTCTTCAGCAGAGCCAAGATAGTGCTATTTAGAATTAAATACATCGTTGGAATTGTCTACAAAGTGTGCTTGTAAACCAATTTAAAGAATGATAAAGTTCCCTCTCCCGCCACTTTTACCTAATGTAAGCCACCTCCCCTCAGATGTGGCATCTGGTCCACAGACCAGATAGCTCACGGCAAGGGACAATATGCTTACTGTGAGAACAATGAAAACCCTTCCCCCATTGCAAGGTTTTTCCCTTATCTTAACTGAACATTGTCCCTCTCTGCAAGCCATCTGAACACACCTTGCTGCTGTGAGCTGAGCAGTGTTACATCAGTAAAAGGGGCGGAAGGGGGATACTTTATCATTCAATTACTCTTGAACTACAACTCTGACAGCAATGAAATAACACTCTCCATGGCCCAAATACTATGACGATTAATTGGAACTGCTTTTATTGTGAAACATTACTATCCGTTTAAGGACCAGAGCAATTCTGACCTTTTTGACTATATGTTTGTTCAACAGCGTTTTCCCTCTAAGTACTTTATATTACCCATGCAAATTATATACCTTTTTTCACAAACAATTAGGGCTTTCTTTTGATACTATACTTATATGGATAACCCAGCGTTTATTTTTTTTAATTAAATGGTAAAAAAAAAATGTAAAAAAAACCACCATTTTTTTTCTCTTGGGATCATTTGGGCACAATGGGTTACATTTTTATGAAGACTTTATGAACGGTATGACCGGTCATACTTACAAAATGGGCAGTTTTAAGTGGGCACTGCCCCCCCGAGTGAAAATCCCCATGTCCCTCTTTACCTCAGTATTTTGCCACTTTTTTATTGATGAGGATTGTCAGTGTGTATGTGTACTACATGGCTCCACAACAATCAAACTCCCAGTATTTATATATATTTTTTTTAATAAAACCTATTTTTTGTAAAAAAAAAAAAAAAAAAGTGTTCTGTTTTAAAAAAAATAAAAATAGTGTATCTTAGCAGGTTACAAATGGACCTACATCCAGCCAGCCTCCAGAAGTGAAGGGGTTAATACCCCCAGCTCCTGCAGGATTTTTATTATGTGTCTGCTCTCTATTTCTCTCTCCCTTACTTCAATAGTAGGGAAGAGACAGGCATAGAGCAGACACAAAGGCAGTGTGCTTGACACATTGCCTTATTCAATAAAAATGCCGGTACATGTGATCGTTCTTGAAGCGATCACATGAACCAGCAGAAGTGACAAGGGCTGAGACTGAACGCTCTGGTCCTGGAGCGCTCAGTCTCAGCCTGCAATGAATAATAGCAGTGTGCACGCAGGTGCGCTGCTATCATTTAACCCATGACGTGCCAGGACCGTGATGGTTCCTTATGGGAAGTTTACCCATGACGGTCCTGGCACGTCATGGGTCGTTAAAGGGTGCCTCCGTGCACGCTGCTATCATTAATTCCTGGCTGAGACTGAACGCTCTGCGACTGGAGCATTCAGTCTCAGCCAATTTCACAATTGCCGGGTCATGAGATTGCTGCAGCAGCGATTCCATGTACCGGCATTGTGAAAGAATGAATGAAGCATCGTTACATACTGCTTCTTGTGTCTATCCTCCGCCTATCTGTCCCTTACATCAAAGTAAGGGACAGAGAAGCAGAGAGGAGACACCTAGTGGACAAGAAAAATGCAGCAGCTGGGGGTATTAACCCCTTCACTGCTGTGCTGGAGGCTGGCTAAATGCAGGTCCATTTCTGACCTGCTACAATAAACTTTTGTTGTTTTTTTTTGTTTGTTTGTTTTTTAGACACATCACTTTTTTTTTTTTTTTTTTTACAAAAATGTTAAAAAAAAATCAAAAAAAAAAATCTCAACAACAAAAATTGGGAGCGTGATTGTTGTGGAGCCATCTAATACATTTATACACACCGCCAAGTGTCATCAATAAAAAAGTGGGAAAATAGGGTGGGAAAAAGGGACATGGGGTTTTCCATCCAGGGAGAACAGTGCCCACTTAAAACTGCCCATTTTGTAGGTATGACTGACCGGTCATACCTTTCATGCAGTCTGCATAAAAATTGAATCCATTGTGCCCAAATGATCCCAAGAGAAAAAAAAATGATGTTTCTTTACATTTTTTACAGTTTTCTTTAATTTTACTAAAATAAATGGTGGGCTATCTATATAAGTATGGTATCAAAAGAAAGCCCTAATTGTGCATAAAAAAGGTATATTATTTTCATGGGTAAAATAAAGTACTTAGTACTGTTGAACAAAGACATAGTCAAAAAGGTCAGAATTGCTCGGGTCCTTAAGTGAAATCTACCTCAGATTTTCCCAGTCCTTAAGGGGTTAAATAAAACAACATTTACAAACATTTAAAATATCAACTATATTACATTTAATATACCCCAACATCATGTGGTCCCTTCCTTTGTCAGTTGGTCCCATCCATTACTGCGTGCACTTAGCACCAGGCACTATTTTTACCTGATGTTGAGGGAGTATGTATAACTAATTGCTGCTACTATTATAATGTTGCAGAATTGTAACCCCTTATGGATCGAAACAATGCGTTACATACCCTTCGTTAACCCTTTGAGTGCCAGAGGGGTATGCAATGCGTTGCCTACCAATTGGTTAATGAACCTAAACAGAACTCCAAGTAAGGATGACTGAAAATAAGCAGTATATACTTTACACCAT
Organism: Rhinophrynus dorsalis; assembly: GCA_037306005.1. Taxonomy (NCBI): domain Eukaryota; kingdom Metazoa; phylum Chordata; class Amphibia; order Anura; family Rhinophrynidae; genus Rhinophrynus; species Rhinophrynus dorsalis. Next base: position 344,310,866 of record CM074722.1, on the reverse strand, counting down.
AACTATAGATTAAACTGGCCAGGTAATTATTATTCCACTTAATTCGTCACCGAGGTTGTTGTACTAAGGGGTGAAAAAATTGAACAAATTAATTTCACCATAACGAACAATTTGGGATATTTCTATGTTGTTCTCTATTGTGCAGTTGGTTTGCTCCATAACTACACCACTTCTTATTACATCAGCCTGTTATCAGAATAAAGAGAACGCCATACAAAACGACTAGAGACACAGTGTGTGCGTATAAATAGATATATTGTAATCCATACAAACAGGATGAAGTCACCTATAGAGACACGACACACATCGCCGTACTCGCAGTGTAGATCACTATGTGCACTCGCTTCTGTTTACGTTTTGATTGTGCACACGTGGGTCAGAGGGCGTGTTTATGCACACGCGGAGAAGTTACTGATCTAGTGCAAATCTCTGCTTTGCACTCAGCCCGTGTCTTGTATATAAAGGCGCAGCAGCTTTATGGACGTCATTCAGCAGCTTACGCGGAGTATTTGTCGAGAAGTGTTAACGTGCGGCTGATAATAGCGCGAGACCATGGACCCTCAGGACTGTAACTGTGCAACAGGTATATATTGGTGTGTATGTTGTGTTCGCTCTGGGTGCTCTCGTGTAGGTAGAGGAATACTTGCTCTATGAGTTTCATTTAAACAACTTTAATGTTTGAGTCGCCTTGTAACTGCTGTACTGAGAGGGATGTCTTCGTTGTATTTCTTCTGGGACCTCTGAAGGGGTTAATCGGGTTAGCTATTGGCTATGAAGGCTTGTCTCTGAGTGCCCGAAGGGTTAGCCGGGCATCGCCCAGTATTTCTTTGCCTAACACAGAGTTGATGTCAACCTATATTAACATGTAGGAACTACTGTCTAAAGTAGAATCCTGCATTCTTGTGTGAATTGTCTTGTTCATGTGGAATATAATCTTCCTTGAAGTAAGAGGTGCATTAATTTCTGTTAATGGTTTGTTCTTGTACTTACAAGGGAAAAATACATATAATCTCAATCCTGGACACTGGGAGTACCAGGAAAGCAGAAATAATTTCTGAGAAATGTTTGCTCCCTCATACAGCAAGTAGACTGTGGGCAACAGATAACTGCTTTCTTCTCCCTCCCGGACTAGCTAGAGGTACAGGGTATATGCTTCTAGAACAGGGCTGTCCAAGTTCTATTCTCAAGGGTCACCAACATTCCAGGAATTAAGGATTAGTCTGATTATTCACAGGTGGGTGAATTGGAATGAAAGATGCTGATTTAAGCAATAGTATTGCTAGACTTTAACAAAAAACATTGTTGACCCTAAAACCATGAATAGAAAGAGCCATCTCAAATTTAGTCTGAGATTGAAGCATGTAAAGTTGGGGTTTACCAGGAGTCTGCCATGTAGCTGAGAAACTGCACAATCCTTCCCTGGGACTGTCCTGCGGCTATTAAAAAAAATTGTTTGCTTTCAATTCTTGGGTAATAATGTCTACAACAATTTCTGTAAAAAATCTTGCAGTACTATCCCTTTAACTTACCTGTGCTTATTTGGGGAAATCCTGGCCTGTTGGCGACCTTGGACAGGCATGTTGTAGAACATCAGTTCACTTTGTAGGTGCTGGTGTTTTGTAACCCTTTGCTCACCACTAGGGCATGCATTGCATACCCCTCTTGTACTTGGGGTTAACTTTCAAAAGACATTGCAGTTCATTGTATGCACAATATGGGTTAACTCGCCCTTAAGATACTAGTGGTCTTGCCTAAGGGGTTAAAGGGATGGTTATCTTCTATTCTGACACAATGTATTTCCCCATGACACTAACAGGGAGCTCCCTGAAAAGGGCTTTATGCCAGGTATTGTGAAAGCAGTGTGGGTGGGGGAAGATAACAGAGCATTTGTTGCTTTAGGAATAGTGACACTGTCTTACTAGCCTGAGATTTCTGGTCAGCCAGAGAACAGAACATGTTGTGGGTGGCTATGCAGATGTGTAAGAAAATTATGCCGTTGTAGAATAAGTACATACAATCTGACATTGCATAACATATTTCTATCCCATAAATTGGAGTGGGACACCCTGAGGCCCTCCAGTTGTTAAAGGGATAGTAATACTTCGTTTTAATTTTTATTTTGTAGGCATTAAAAAAAAAATATATCTATATCTATATCTTATCTCTGAAACCTTTATGGTTTAAGAGATATTCACAAGCAAAGTACCCCCCCCTGTTCAGCCAGATCAGAAGGGAGGTGCCCAGGTAGACTGCAGAGAGGGACAATCTTCAATTAAGATAATGGAAAAAGCTAAAAAACTTGTCAAGGGGGGAAGGGCTTTCATTGTTTTCATACAAAGAAAATTGTCCCCTTCTGTTATCTGTCCTGTCATACAACCAGACTCACATCTGAGAAGAGATGGCTTACACTAGGTAAAAGGGGTGGGAGGGGGAACTCTGCTTGTGAATATCTCATAAACCATAAAGGTTTGAGAGATAAGACTTATCATTCTTCATGTATTTTTTATATATATATATATATATATATATATATATATATATATATATATATATATATATATTTTTTTTTTTTTCTTTCTTTATTTATTTTTTTTATGCCTACAAAATAAAGTTAAAACTAGGGGTGCACCGAAATGAAAATTTTGTACCGAAACTTCAGAATGCACTTGGCCGAAAACTGAAAAGGACTTTTTTAGTTTATAGGGCTAACAAAAGAAACCAAAAATATAGTAGAGCAAGTGCAATGGCACAGTCAAAGTGAAAGTTCCATGAGCTGAAGTAGACCTGTTTAGCGAGCAGTATTGGTAACCAAGTCCCAGGGTGCATTGCTTTAATATAATTTGACTCTAAAATTTACAATATAGCATAACACTGTATGGATTAAAATATCAAACTAAATATGCGGTGTTCTGCAAAATAAATGGCTTGCAATCTATGAAAAGTTCTCTGGACAAAGTTTTGTCAGAGCCTCATTATGTTAGTGTCCTCACTTCTGCGCTATGCTCCCAGAACGTTATAGTTACATAGCAATGGTTTTGCTCAATCGGTGCCCGCACTTCTGCAGCATGCTCTCAGAACGTGTTAGTTCTCCACTTTAAAAGTTGCTATCCTCACTTTCCTTACCTTGCCTGGTGCCAAACATAGCTTTGTTCAAGTGCTAAAGAGTTGTGAATGAGCGCTGTCCCACTTCCTACCCTGCTTTGCAAGCAGAATACAGGGCGGGGAGAGAGAGGCAGCGTTCATTCACAACTGTTTAGCACTCAAACAAAGCTATGTTCTGCACCAGGCAAGATAAGGATGATGGGACTTGTAGTATAGTGAAGATAGCAACTTTTAAAGTGGAGAATTAACACGTTCTGAGAGCATGCTGCAGAAGCGAGGACACTGACTGAACATAACGAGCAAAACCATCGCTATGTAACTATAACGTTCTGGTAGCATAGTGCAGAATTGTGGACACTGACTTAACATAACAAGGCTCTGGCAGTTCAGGGAGAGAGAGAGGCTCCCCGTTTCGGCTTTTTTTTTTTTTTTTTTTTTTTTTTTTCGGCTTTTTGTCGAAAAATGCCATTTTCGGCCGAAACATTTCGGTGCACCCCTAGTTAAAACGAAGTGTTACTATCCCTTTAAGGATTAAAATTCCCCTGCTAGCCAGTGTGAGGGATGATGGGGAGTGTAGTCCAACAGCTAAGGTTCTTTGTCCTGCCTAAAGTGCATTAGAAGTGACCCATAGCATCTTCTGAAACTTAGAATGACCAAGGTACAAGTGAAGCTCCCTTTAATGAGCTAACCACTGGTGTAGATTGTACAGGTGCTCTACCCCATAACCAATAATTTGTCTAATCTCATGAAACCTGCTTCTCATTTTCTAGGTGCCGCCTGCCGCTGTGGAGACTCGTGTAAATGTACAAACTGCAAGTGCACGTCGTGCAAGAAAAGTGAGTGCTGGGGGACATCCAGGCTGTGTATGGTGTCCTACATAAGAATTGAAGTGCTAATCTGAACATGTAATATAATGGGTTACATACTGCAATGCATTGTGTATTCCTTTAACCCTTTGAGTTTGAGACTAGATAGATCATACTCAGGGCCGGATTTACATCTCAGGAGCCTGTAGGCACAGAAATCAGAAGCTCCCCACCCCCAAAAAAAAAAAGTTTTGAGTCACATCCGGCCCATGGCACAGCACTCCACACTCAGACACTCCACTTTCCCACTCTTTCTCCCCGCCCTCCCCCCATGCAGTAGCTTGATGCACCACGCATTCATCAGTCATCACACATCTACCTACCTAGCAGCTTTGGTCCTCCACACATGCATCATGAGGCTAATAAAAAAACAAAACACAAAAAAAACTATCCCAATGACAGCGCCCCTCTGTGGGCTGTGCCTGTAGGCAGATGCCTACTCTGCCTTATTATAAATCCGGCCCTGATCATACTAGCTTTAAGTATGTTGTACATCCCACTGACCCTTTTATGGGTTTAGAATTTAAGCCTTTAGAGTTGGGAGGCACTAGCTACCATAGTTTTAAGGGTGCAAATATATATTTTTGTGGGGGGGGGGGTTTAAAGTGACACCCCATACTCTGTGTAGTGGTATATGTGCCCTCAGAAGCTTAATGTCTGATTCTATTTGGTTTTCTGATCTCTCCCACAGGCTGCTGCTCCTGCTGTCCAGCTGGGTGCAGTAAATGCAGTCAGGGCTGCAAGTGTGAGAAAGGCAATGAGACATGCAGCTGCTGCAAGTGACCCACTCAGTGTCTGGGAATTGTATCTGTTACTTATTCCTGTACGGAAACCAAATATATAAAGTTGCTACTAACTTAATTGTATCTATGTTTACACTTAATGATATGTCTGTCAATGTTTGCATAATAAAATCCATAAACAGTTATGGTGTGTCTAGAACTTGGTTATGTTAGTCTGTTCTGGATTTACCTTGCTCACATGTTTAATCACACAGTAGTCTAGCTGCATCAAGCTGTGCCACATTTTTACTGCAAAAACTCACAAATCAAATGTCCAGGTTGGCGGTAAGCAATCTAGCTCTCCAAATGTTAAAGTATGTAGCTATATAATATCTCAATTTCCACTCTCCAATGGCGAGTGAAAATTTAGCCCTGGTGAGTGTTTTGGCTTGCAGTGGCGAGTAACTTATCAGGTTTGGCTAGTAGCAAAGGACTTCAAATTTTAAGCCCTGAGATAGATATAGATAATATGGGAAGTGCAGCAAAGGGAATCCTGCACTAGAAAAGGGACCCTGCCCCAAGGAGGTTAGTCAACAGTAACTATCATTGCTAACTATTATAGTTTCTGACAGTTGGAGTTAGAGGTTATCTAATCTGGTTCTAGGTAATGACTTTTGCTGCAGCCCTCATGTTGGGCTCAGTAAATCGCATACCTGGATTTAATTAGAATCTCCATGATTGAGACTTGTCATGCAGCAAGGATATCATGCAATGTTGGCATGGCCTAAGTATTAATATTGCAGTCAACAAGGCTAGTAACCTGAGAAAACAAAGGTACCATAAACAGATGGTACTGGCATAGGGTCCACTCGGTATGACATCACAGTAAAGGCAAACCACTCTGTGATTTTGAGACTTTAAATGGATAGTATTAATTAAATAATAATCCCTATGTTAAAGCCTGTGAATAAAGATGGGAAAAACACCCCAGCGGCATCTTAAACCCTCATGCTTTGAGAGATAACTGCTTTCAAAGTTTGCCCCTGGCTGACATCCGCATTCTAGTGGATAGCCTGGGAATCTGGTCCCAGGACTGTCTGCAGCAGAGCCGAGATTGCATAAAGAAATCCTTCACTTAACCCTCTGAGTGCCAGAGGGGTACACAATGCATTGCTTTGCAATGTGTTGTGTACCCCCTGGCCCTCAAAGGGTTAAAAGTTCTTCTACCTGTGCTTGCAAACCAAGCACACGAAGACCTTTTTAGTGATGGATTTCTTTATTAATGTGATCTTGGCTCTGCTGCCGGCTGATATCAGGAGAGGATTCCCCTGCTGTCAGCTAGAACACTGACGTCCAGCCAGGGGCGAACTTTGAAAGCCCTTATCTCTCAAACCATAAGGGTGTGAGAGATGCCACTGGGGGCATTTTTCATCTTTTATTCAAGGGCTCTAACATAGTTTTTTTTTTTTTTTTTTTTAAATTTAAAACACACTGAAAGCAGTTGCGTAACAATAGGGGTCGCGCCTGCAGAAACCTATAAAACAAGGCAGTACAGCTGATCTGCCGGTGGCTGGCACTCTGTCATCTCCCAGCGCTCTGCACTACTAACTGCGTGGGAGATCCAGTCAGAGGTCTGTGCCAAAGTCACACACCGCTAGACCACCAGAGACTCAAGGTGGGAGGGGTCAGTAGGGGGCATTGTGCATAATAAGGGGCATTTTTTTTTAAGGGAGAGTGTGGATAATAAAGGGCATTGTTGAAGAGGCAATGTGGTCGGTGGAGGGGGCCATGGCAATTCTTGCACCAGGGCCCAGTGGCTTCTAGTTACGCCTCTACCTGGAATTAAAAGCCCCATTAAACGTAATGGCAAGCCTAGTCTCCTATGGTGTCTCTGGTTTGCACAAAAACTTCCTGGTCTAAGTAACTAACTTGCTTCACATGCTACTCTATTGGGAGTCCTAATCACTAGAGTGGTGAGAAATACTTTGTTTTGGAGAACACCTGTTGAGAGGGCCAATCTGACGTGGGCTGCTGCTGCTAAGGGGCTTAAATAGGGCAGACACCTGCCAGATCAGAAACCTGTACTGAGAGATGAATGTGAAAACTGGAGGTAATTGGACCAAGTGGTTCATATAGTCTACCCAGATGTGATTACTGGGGCTCTTCCACCTGAGGAATACAATTCCCACTATCTCTGCCCAGATCATGGGAGGAGTTTTCAACATAGGAAGGTCCTCAGGTTTCCCCATTGTTAAATAGGTTCAGGATTGAATAATTGAAGCAGCTATATATTCAAAGTGTTCCTAAAGGGATAGTAATACTACATTTTAACTTTATTTTGTAGGCATTAAAAAAAACATGAATGATATAAGTCTTATATCTCAAACCTTTATGGTTTGAGAGACATTCACAAGCAAAGTTTCCCTTCCCGCCCCTTTTACCTAGTGTAAGCCATATCTTCTCAGATGTGGAATCTGGTTGTAAGACCAGACAGATAACAGCAGGGAACTTTCTTCTTCCTATGAAAAACAAAAAGCCCTGCCCCCCCTTGACAAGCTCTTCAGGTTTTTCCCTTATCTTAATTGAAGATTGTCCCTTTCTGCAATCTACCTGGGCACCTCCCTTCTGCTTTGGCTGAGCAGTGTTACATCAGTAAAAGGGGCAGGAGGGGGACATTTTGTCATTGAATTACTCTTGAACTACAACGCTGACAGAATTGAAATAACACTCTCCAAAGTCCAGTATGATCCTTAGGAAAAAATTATCAGAGACTTCAAGATGGATGAACGCCCAAGAGACCTTGTGCAATATTCTATGACTTTATACTTTCACAAACACCTTTTACCCTAAGGAACATATTCTCCAGGCATATATAATTTGTGGATGCCTGAAAAACGAAAAATAATCCTACAGCACCTTGTATTTTCAGGCAGTCTCCCATCCACGTACTTGCCAGGCCGTGGTTTATTCCACTTCCAAGTCTGAATGGGTTTGGGTGCTTTCAGGTCGTATGGCTGTAGACATTGACTATTTTTTTTTTCTCTTTTCACAAAAACCTGTTACACTAAGGACCATCTGCACAAAGCTATAGAGAGGCGCAGCTTTGGGGCAATCCAGCCACACTTCAGTGGACAGCTACAAATTGTGTAAATTGCCATTGATGAAAATGTGGCTTTATAGCCAACGAATGGTAGAGAGGTCTCCATGGCATTGTGAAGAATTGTGAATTTTCCTGTGGTCCTATGGGGTAATTGTCTTACACCAGATTTGGCCTAAACGGCAACCAATCCTACTCCCTGCAATGCTCCCCACTGAAAGGGCTAGCTAATAGATTGCTATTTTGTATGGCAAGTGTAGATTGAAGGTACAGGAGTGAGATTCCGTCTAAGAATGAAGAGTGGATTGTCAAAGCTTTGTCAGTGGCTGGTTGGCTGAGGATGATGGGAGTTGCAGTCCCCAAGAACTAGAGAGCAAAGAGTTGGCCAGCAGTGAGCTAGATGCACAGCGCTCGCCCCATTACATGTATGCTGTGAATCAAAGTCCAGCATGATGCACATATCACTTGCCTTAAAATAAGAAGAAACACTGAGCAGCAATTGTGTCCTCCCATTCATTTATTGAAAGACTTGTCAAAGCCTATGTGAGCGTGCTGTCTTGGCTTCATGTAGCTCACGTTTGGCATCCAACAAAATTCAACAGCATGGATTTTTAGCCTTTGCTCAACCTCCAGCAGTCCAACACACTGAAATCGATGTAGAAGAGAAATATCCCAGGCTTTCCTTTATTGTAAATTTGCATATAGGGAGGAGATTATTTTGGATTTCATTTCAATGGAAACTTGTGGCATTATCTGTATTTTATTCCATGTTCTGAGCTTCACATTAGTCTTACACCCTTTTGAGTGCCCTAAGCCATTGAAAATTATTACTCTGCAATGTCTTACATGTACCTCTAGCATTAAGAGGAAAATGCACAGTATTACGACATGTGGTGGAGTTTTCAGCTTCGCTGTTGTGCAGATTTATGTAAAGGAAATCAATTTCAGTTTTCTTTCATCTTGTATACACAGTCCTATCACATCATAGTAGATTTGTATGGTCCTTAGGAAAAAAAAAAAATGATCAGAGACTTCAAGATGAATGAAGGCCCAAGAGACCTTGTGCAATATTCTATGACTTTGTTTTAGGGAGTTTAACAACAAAAACTTTTCTTTTAATAAACTGGCTACAGAGCCTTTTCAGTGTAATTTGTAGATGGCTGTAAAAACAAAGCAAAACGTCTGTTACAGCACTTGGTATTCCCAGGCAGTCTCTCATCCAGGTACTATCCAGACCATAGCCTGCTTCACTTCCAAGTTCAAAAGAGATTGGGTGCTTTCAGGCTTGTATGGGTACAGACAGTGCTAACACTTTCACAAACACCTCTTACACATAGGACGATCTGTGCCACGCACAAGTAATTTGTAGATGTCTGCAAAAAAGCAGCCTACGGCACCTGGAATTCGCAGACAGTCTCCCATTCAGGTACTTTCCAGGCCATAACCTGCTTCACTTCAAAGGTCATATGGGTTTGGGTTTCTTCAGCCTTGTATGGCTGCAGGCAGAGCTTGCCCTTTCACAAACACCTCTTACACATAGGACGATATGTGCCACGCACAAGTGAATTGTTGATATCCGCAAAAAGCAGCCTACAGCACCTGGAATTCCCAGGCAGTCTCCCATGCAGGTACTTTCCTGGCCTTAGCCTGCTACACTTCCAAGTTCGAATGGGTTTGGGTGCATTCAGGCTTGTATGGCCGTAGACAGAGGTGAAGCTTTCACAAACACCTTTTACACTAAGGACCATGTTCTCCAAGCATATATAATTTGTCAGTGACTGAAAAAAGAAACCAAAAAGCAGCCAAGGGCACCATGTATTCCCAGGCAGTCTCCCGTCCTGGTAATCACCAGGCCATAATACACAGTCCTATGATCAGAGACTTCAAGATGGATGAAGGCCCGAGAGACCTGGTGCAATATTTATTTTCCTTTAACCCTATGAGTGCCAGAGAGGTATGCAATGCATTGCAGAGCAATGCGTTGCGTACCCCTCTGGCACTCAAATGGTTAATAAACTGACTACAGAAACTTTTCACTGTAATTTGTAGATAGCTGCAAAAGCAAATAAAAAAGTAGCCCACAGCACCTAGTATAACAAGGCAGTCTCCTATCCAGGTCATAGTTTGCTTCACTTCGAGGTTTGAATGGGTTTGGGTGCATTCAGGCTTGTAAGGCTGTAGGCAGAACATATGCTTTCATAAACACCTCTTACACATAGAATTATATGTGCCACGCACAAGTGATTTGTTGATGTCTGCAAAAAGCAGCCTACAGCACCGGGAATTCCTAGGCAGTCTCCCATCCAGGTACTATCCAGGCCATAGCCTGCTTCACTTTCAAGTTCAAATGGGATTGGGTGCATGCAGGGATGTATGACTGTAGGCCGAGGTGAAGATTTCACAAACACCTTTTACTCTAAGGACCATATTCTCCAAACATATATAATTTGTAGATGGCTGAAAAGGAAACCAAAAAGCAGCCTACGGCACCATGTATTCTCAGGATGGTAATCACCAGGCCATAATACACAGTCCTATGACATCATAGTGGATTTGAATGGTCCTTGGGAAGACAAAAAAAAAATGATCAGAGACTTCAAGATGGATGAAGGCCCGAGAGACACGGTGCAATATTTATTTTCCTTTAACCCTATGAGTGCCAGGGGGTACACAACGCATTGCAAAGCAGAACGCATTGCAAAGCAATGAGTTGCATACCCCTCTGGCATTCAAAGGGTTAAAAAACTAGCTACAGAAACTTTGAATGTAATTTGTAAATGGCTGCAAAAACAAAGCAAAATGCAGCTAACGGCACCTGGGATTCCCAGGTGGTATCCCATCAAGGTACTATCCAGGGCATAGTATGCTTCATTTCCATGTTTGACTGGGTGTGGGTGCATTCTGGCTTGTATAGCTGTAGGCAGAGCAATGCTTTCACAAACACCTGTTACATACGATATGTGCGACGCGCAAGTGATTTGTTGATATCTGCAAAAAGCAGCCTACAGGACCTGGAATTCCCAGGCGGTCTCCCACCCATGTGTTATCCAGTGCATAGCCTGCTTCACTTCCAAGTTTGAATGTGTTTGGGTGCATTCTGGCTTGTATGGCTGTAGGCAGAGCTTACGCTTTCACAAACACCTCTTACAGATAGGACAGTATGTGATTTGTTGATATTTCCAAAAAGTAGCCTACAGTACCTGGATTTCCCACATGGTCTGCTATCCAGGAAATAGCCTGCTTCACTTCCAAGATCAAATGGGTTTGGGTGCATTCAGGCTTGTATGGCTGTAGGCAGAAGTGAAGCTTTCACAAACACCTTTATGCTAAGGACCATATTCGCCAACCATATATAATTTGTAGATGGCTGAAAAAGAAACCAAAAAGCAGCCTACGGCACCTTGTATTCCCAGGCAGTCTCCCATCCTGGTAATCATTTCAAGATGGATGAAGGCCTGTAAAAGAAGTTATGGATTAATTGCACTCCATGGCATCGGGTAAATGTCCAGGACCAGATGGATTCCCCCTTCAATATTATCGGAAATTTAAAGATTCACTAATCCCTCATATGCTAAAAACCTTCAATTCGATTCTCCAAGGCCAGAAATTCCCTCCTTAATTACTAGAAGCACATATTGTTGTAATCCTATCACAGGCTCCCTTGGGCTGTGTGCTTCCTTCCTCTGTGATGTGTTGCCCGGCATATTTGCGGCCACTTCCACATTACTGACATCAAGAAACAGGCACTGGCAAAGACTCCTGTTTATGGGCCTGTTCAGTGTTGCCAAATTGGGTCCCGCCTTCTCCTGCTCCTTTATAAACCTCCTGGACCTGGGAATCATTGCCCTTACGTGGTGTTGCCTCTAGTGTCTCTTGTGCTCCTCTGTGACCTGTGCTTTATCTGAGAATCCGGCTTGTCTGACTACCCACTTCTGTCCTGACCTCTGGCTGACTAACTTGCTCTGTGTAGGACCCTGGCTTGTCTGACTACCCTCTTCGGTCTTGACCTGTGGCTCTGGCTAACTCGCTCCATGTAGTCCTCGGTTGTCTGACCTCTGGCTCTTGTTGACTATCGCTCTTTGCAGTCCCCAGCTTGTCTGACCTGTGCATCTGGCTGACTACTTGCTCAGTACCCTCCTAGAGTGCCTGACCATCAGTCTCAGTGTTCCGTGGTTCAGGCCTGCTCTCGCTCCCTGTTGCCTCTGGTCGCATGACTCGCAGTGGAGACTGGTGCATCAGTACTATTCTCTCTGTTGTTTCATCCATACTTAAGGCCTAGTCTCCGGTATCTCTCAGTAGTGCAGTGCGCAGCACAGTGTGCGGCTCCATGGAGGAGCCTGGGTCTCTCATCCTGAGTTCTGGGGTTCTGTGGGCTATACTGTTATTACTGTACTTATTTAACCCTTTGAGTGCCAGAGGGGTACGCAACGTATTGCTTTGCAATGCGTTGCGTACCCCCTCTGGCACTCACAGGGTTAATAAAGGTCGATTTATATTTTATATTCATGTCTGTCCTTCTTTGCCTGAAAACGTGACAGTATGTAAGGGCCGAAAACTGTAACAGTATGTAAGGGTCATGGCTGTTGAAGGATCAGGCAGTCCACCTAGCCAGAGCATCCTGTCCAAGATGGATTCTCAGGACCAAAGAATCGACCAGTTGTCTTTTGCTATGCAGACACTATTGAATTGCAAGGCTCACCTTGATTGTTTCGTTCAGCCACCGGTTGCTTCCCCAGTACCTGTACCGGTGGTAGCAACTTCCTCTGAGGCTGGCATGATATTACAGTGCCCGTGATTGCCTCCAGCAACACAGTGCTTGCAGGCGACATTGCATTACTTCCTGGTTGTCACGCTGAGGCACATTCACTATTCTTATAGGCCGCTATGAATTGCCTGAGTGAATCTCCACCTACATGCTAGGCCTTATAGGCCTCAGCCTGCCTTTACTCCTTTGCCCTTTCATGGTGTACCTGTGCGCTATAGCTCTTCTGATTCCGATGCTACATTTCTGTGTATGACTCCTGGCTACGTTTTGACTTTGGCTCCATTTGATCCCTGACTACTGCCTTCCATTCCTGTCTGACCTTTGGCTCCATCTGGCTACCCGCTCCGGTCTGACTCCTGGCTTTGGCTGACTACCCGCTCCATGCTGACCCCTGCTCCGGCTGTCGATCATTCTATACCTGTGGCCTACTTTCTCCATTTGCACTCTCCATGTTCTGCTGTTTTCTCTGGTGAAGCGGTACTCAGTCTGCGTCAGTCCGTGCCACTGGCATTCCTGCTGTCTGTCTTTCCGTTCTGTGCCATTGGGTACCCTAGCGTTCTAGGGATTCTCAGTCACTGTTGCTTGTTGGGTTACCCTAGCGTTCTAGCGATTCTCAGTCACCACTGACTTTTCCGTTACCCTAGCATTCTAGGGATTCTCAGTCACCACTGCCTGTTCTGTTACCCTAGCATTCTAGGGATTCTCAGTCACCACTGCCTGTTCTGTTACCCTAGCATTCTAGGGATTCTCAGTCACCACTGCCTGTTCTGTTACCCTAGCATTCTAGGGATTCTCAGTCACCACTGCCTGTTCTGTTACCCTAGCATTCTAGGGATTCTCAGTCACCACTGCCTGTTCTGTTACCTTAGCATTCTAGGGATTTTCAGTCACAACTGCCTGTTCTGTTACCCTAGCATTCTAGGGATTCTCAGTCACCACTGTCTGTTCTGTTACCCTAGTGTTCTAGGGATTCTCAGTCACCGCTTCCTGTTGGTTTACCCTAGCGTTCTAGGGAGATCCGTCTCTGAGATGAACCACCCTAGCGTACTAGGGGATTTTCCCTCTGTTCACAGGGGCTTCACAGCTGCTCCTGTACTAGTAGCTACTGCTATCCTCACTACTAGTATATATATTCAGTAAGAGTGGTATTTGCCTCCTTACAGTCGGGTGATCCTGTGCTGTCTTCATACCTGGCTAGTGAGGGTTAGGGAAGTGCTCAGCCACTGTCCTTACACCTGGTCCTGTGAGGGTTGAGGTAGTGCTATTTATTTTATTTTATTCTTTATTTTATTTCTCAATAAAGATATTATTTTACTGTATCTGTACTTGTCAGTATCATTATTCATAAGTCACCCCGTGACACATGAGTATTGGGTTGTCTGCCTCCGCTCCTTTACCCCAAAGATATGATGGGGAACCTACACTGTGCCGTGGGTTCCTCAATCAGCTGATAATTTTTTTGTAAATGGTACCACATGCTTTCCCTACTGAGTGAAGTAAGGTGGGATTCCTGATCTCCCTCCTGTCCGGCAAGGCATTGGCCTGGCCCAACCCAATCTGGGAGACTGAGAAAACCATAATTCATAACTTCACAGAATTTGTGGCCTCGTTCCCGACAGTTTTTGATGTACCTGGGCGCACAACCTCCGCTGCCAAAAGACTTATGACAATATGGTAGGGCTCACGTACAGTAGCGGACTACGCTATTGAGTTCCGTACTCTGGCAGCGGAGGTAGGATGGAACAATGAAGCCCTAGCTGCTGCTTTCTCCTAGGACTTGTCTGACAATATTAAAGACAAGACGGCAGCCTGAGACCTGCCTGGTGATCTAGAGTAGTTAATCCCAGTCACCATCCTGATAGACACTAGAATCCATGAGAGGCCTTCGTTCAAGGAACAGGGGCGCAAACATTTACCTTGGTCGGCACCCAATGTCTTACTCCTACCCTGTCCTCCCTCACTTTCCATACCTCCTAGTTCTGACCCTGCTGGGGGAAAACCGATGCAGCTAGGCTTCACACGACTGTCAGTGGAGGAGAGGGTTCGGCACAGGAGGAGGGGTCTTTGCTTATACTGTGGGGAGCCGGGCCATATGTTGCATGATTGCCCTATCCGGCCAGGAAATGCTCGCACCTAGGATAAGTTAGGGGACAGACCCTGGGTGTAATTTCACAGTTCCCAGAAAGACATCAAGACAAACCTATTCTTGAAGTAGTATTATCTTGGGCAAAGTCATCGGTAGTGGCTTTGGCACAACTGGACTCAGGGGCTGCAGTCTTTTTCATTGATGCAGACTTTGCGCCCAAACACGATATCCCTTTGCTGCCTCGCTCCTCTCTGTTGGCTATTGAAGCCATTGATGGTAGAATCCTACAGCCGGCCCACGTTACTCATGAGACTGACCCCTTGTCTACTCCATGTGGAGACACAACAATTCCAGGTGATTCATTCTCCCCATCATGCCATCATTCTGGGCTTTCCCTGGTTGCAGACTCACAACCCAAGAATTGATTGGCAGACTTGAGATATCCTGTTGTGGTCCTCTCATTGTACGAAATCTTGCCTCCAGCAGCCTACTACAATATTGTGTACCCCTACCTCCTTACCTGCTGAGTACCAGTAGAGGCCAGTACGTTACCTCCACACAGGCCTTACGACTGTACCGTTGATTTGGTACCATGGGCCAGACCTCCTAGGGGTCAAGTATATTCCTTGTTGGGGGAGGAGAACAAGGCTATGGAAGACTATGTGGCTGATGCCTTAGCCAGGGGCATTATCCGGAAGTCTTCCTCACCTGCGAGCGCAGGGTTCTTTTTTGTTAAGAAAAAAGATGGGGAGCTCAGACCATGCATTGACTTCAGAGGCTTGAATAAACTGATGGTAAAGAAAGCTTATCAGATTCCGTTAATCACGGAGCTATTTGATCGTATCAAAGGCTCGACTATTTTCATGACACTTGACTTGAGGGCCGTGTACAATCTGGTACGAATAAGAGAAGGTGATGAGTGGAAGACAGCGTTTAACATACGGAGCGGGCACTATGAATACTTGGTGATGCTGTCACGGTTTTCTGATGAACACTCAGACAGGATGGTAAGGTTAAAATGACTTTATTGAACAAGAGCATACAAGGAATTAGGCCCTGGGGCCCACAAGGCAAATCAAACAGAAATATGTTAATACACAATAGGAAGCCGCCCGCAGTACCAGAATAGGTGGACTGGAACAACAGAATACAAACTGGTAGTGCAGACTCTGGCAGAATCAGTGAGGTTGGAGGCAACCCGTTCGAGAGCTGACCATAGGTGAGCGTACACCAGAGGTGCACGTGTAACAGGACTGGCACTACCCAGACGCCTGGGCACCAAACCAGGAGGAGCAAGACAACACTGGCCCAGACTGTATGATATGGTAACGAGGCAACTCTGACCCAGACTGTATGAGATGGTAACGAGGCAACTCAGACCCAGACTGTATGATATGGTAACGAGGCAACTCAGACCCAGGCTCAGGCCACATATACCGGGAAACCGTGGAATGGCAACACTACCCTATGGAAGGGTAACGGAGACCAAGGCAGCTGCTACAAACAGACCCTAGAATGCTAGGAGTGGATCGAGGCGACAGTAGGAAACTGTAACACAACCAGTGACCACTCAACCTACAGCATGGAATGTACAACGCTGGCTCTAGCTCGAGGTTACTGCAGTGAACAGTATAAGCCCTTACCTGGACTCTCCAGGTGCCCACAGGGTTAATGGTCAACGCCCAGAGACTTACTGAAAACTTCCAAAGGGAGTGAGCACAGCGTTAAAGGTAGGAAGGCCACAGAGAGAGAGATCAGAGTAACAAAGTCAGTGTAAGAACACTTGTACTGGTACTTCGAATGTGCACACCACCAGCAGAGGTTATAGGAGCAGCTTAAGCCCAAGCTTAGCCTTTGGTCGACAAGGAATAGCGCCACTTGGCGCACCACCACAAGCAATACAAGGCCCAGTATCACGATGACCACAAGGGGTCGCCCAGGGCACAATCAGACACGGTTGGTACCAGAGCCGGTAAACTGATAACAGGAGACAGCAACGAAGCGGAACAGCGCCACCAGCAGTCAGCAATGGAGCGGGTCCTATAGCCAGATACAGTCAGCAACGGAGCGGGTTCTCAGTCTGATGCGGTCAGCAACGGAGCAGTTCTACAGCCAGATGGAGTCAGCAACGGAGCAGGTACTCAGTCAGATGCAGTCAGCAACGGAGCGGGTTCTCAGCCGGATACAGTCAGCAACGGAGCGGGTTCTTCAGCCAGATACAGTCAGCAACGGAGCGTGTTCTTCAGCCAGATACAGTCAGCAACGGAGCGGGTTCTTCAGCCAGATACAATCAGCAACGGAGCGGGTTCTTCAGCCAGATACAATCAGCAACTGAGCGGGTTCTTCAGCCAGATATAGTCAGGAACAGAGCGGGTTCTCAGCCAGATACAGTCAGCAACGAAGTGGGTTCTCAGCCAGATACGGTCAGCAACGGAGCGGGTTCTCAGCCAGGATACAATCAGCAACATAGAGTAGCAACAGGAACTCAGGAACAAACTCGTAGTCAGGCAGGCCAGGTCATACATGAATCAGCATAAGCGCAGAATAGACTCAGGAACTCGTACACCACGAAAGAGCACCTAAGGGAGGACATCCCAGGGTATATAAAGGCAAGCCCTAGTGGTAGCAATTAAGACCAGCCAATCAGAAGACAGCAGAGAATAATAATGTCGCCGCTCAGCACCGGAAGCACGGGCACCATGATAGTACCCCCCTCTCAACGACACCCTCCCCTTGGAGGAGGACCAGGCTTAGAGGTAAATTTGGCATGGAACTGACGTAACAAGACTGGTGCATGAATGTCAGCATGCTTGACTCATGAACGTTCCTCTGGGCCGTACCCCTTCCAATGAACCAGGTACTGGAGTTGCCCACGCACACTGCGTGAGTCCACAATACTTTGAACCTCATATTCATCGTGGTCTTGGATGCGAACCGGAGCTGGCACCACCACAGCAGAGGTATAGCCATTACAGACAAGAGGTTTAAGTAAGGACACATGAAAGACATTGTGAATACGCATAACAGCGGGGAGGTCCAAAGCATAGGAAACTGGATTGATTCTCCGGAGAACTTTGAATGGACCAATAAACCGTGGGGCAAACTTGTGACAAAGAGTTTGTAAATTCAAGTTCATTGATGAGAGACACACAAGGTCCCCCACCTGAAATACCGGAGCTGGCAACCTCCTGCTGTTGGCATGGCGCCTGTAACGTTGAAAGGACTCACGTAGCGAATTCTGCACTTGTGCCCAGGTGGAATGAAGCTGTCTGAGGTGTTCATCAAGGGCTGGCATCTGCTGTTCCTGAAAGGCATATGGAAGCAAGGATGGTTGGTACCCATAATTGACAAGAAATGGGGAGCTTCCGGATGAATTATTAATCTCACAGTTTCTTGCAAATTCTGCCCAAGGTAGCAACTCAGCCCAGTCATCATGATGATTGGATACAAAGCAGCGGAAAAATTGTTCGAGCCCCTGATTAGAGCGTTCAGCAGCTCCATTGGTCTGTGGATGGTATGCAGATGAATAAGACAACTGGATACCATTTGGCCACAGAATGCCTTCCAAAACCTGGAAATAAATTGGCTGCCCCGGTCTGATACCAACACCTGAGGTACTCTGTGGAGTCTGAATACCTCACGAGCAAACACAATTGCCAATTCCTTAGCTGAAGGCAAACCAGGCAAGGGCATAAAATGGGACATCTTTGAAAATATGTCTACCACCATCAATATATATGTGTAACCCTTCGAGGCAGGTAATTCTCCCAGAAAATCGATAGACACATGTGACCATGGATGATCACCATTAGGAACAGGATGAAATAGGCCCATTGGCAGGTGCCTGGGTATTTTGGAACGGGCACAAAAAGCACAAGCAGCAGTAAAATCAGCGCAATCTGCTCTTAGTGTGGGCCACCAGAAAATACAAGATAATAACCAAATTAATTGATCTCTGCCCACATGGCCAGCTGCTCTGAAGCATGATATATTTCAAGGAGTCTCGCCCGAAAAGGTTCAGCTACAAAACATTTGCCCATGGGTTTCTCAGGGGGGAGATTCAGTTTGCAAAGCCAAGATCTCTTGACCCAAAGAAGAGGTGATGCTAGTCCGTAGGCTGGCCAGGATGCGATCTTGAGGAATAATGGGTCCTGGCTGTTCCTCAGGCTCTAACTCAGGACCATGCTGCCTGGACAGCGCATCAGCTTTTACATTCTTAGAGCCAGGTAAATAGGAAACAATGAAGTTAAAGCGAGAGAGAAAGAGGGCCCATCTGGCCTGTCTAGGGGACAATCTTTTAGCTTCTGAAAGGTACAACAAATTCTTGTGGTCGGTTAAGATGAGAATCGGTATCCTGGTGCCTTCCAACAAGTGACGCCATTCATGTAAGGCCAGGATAATTGCCAATAATTCAAGGTCACCGATCTCATACACCGATTGCACCTTAGTTAATTTTTTAGAAAAGAAACGACATGGATTAAGTGGATGACCCGGACCAGACATCTGCGAAAGGACTGCCCCTACACCAGTATCTGATGCATCAACTTCAAGTATAAATGGTAAATGGTAGGTCCACCTTGGGGTGCGACAGGACTGGTGCAGAGGCAAATGCTGCTTTGAGTGCCTCAAATGCCTCCTCAGCCTCCTTAGACCACTCAGATGCCTTAGCGCCCTTATGTGTCAGGTCTGTGAGGGGTTTAACAATTCTGGCAAAGTCACGGATAAATTTATGATAATACTTGGCAAAGCCAATAAACCTTTGAATAGCCTTGAGGCCCTTAGGACGCGGCCAATGAAGTACCGCCGACAATTTCTCTTTATCCCTGTAAATGCCCTGACTCGAAATAACATATCCCAGGAATGGTACCATGGATCTGTGAAACTCACATTTGTCAAGTTTACAAAATTATTTATTCTCCCTTAATCTCTGAAGTACAGTAGCTACATGCAAGCGATGAGTCTCTAAATTGGGAGAATAAACTAAAATGTCATCGAGATAGACGACTACACAGGACTGCAACAAATCACGGAGAACATCATTAATTAGTTCCTGAAATACTGCTGGGGCATTACACAACCTGAATGGCATTACCAAGTACTTGTAGTGCCCATTGCGAGTATTAAAAGCGGTTTTCCACTCATCACCTTCCTTGATGCGGATGAGGTTATAGGCAGCTCTTAGATCTAGTTTAGTGAATATTGTCGCCCCCTTGAGGCGATCAAACAGTTCGGTGATGTGTGGAATTGGGTAGCCACTTTTAAACATCAATTTATTAAGGCCCCTATAGTCAATACATGGCCTTAATTCTCCGGACTTCTTTTTTATGAAGAAAAATCCAGCCCCCGCGGGTGAGGATGATCTGTGAATGATGCCTCTCTCTAGGGCATCAGAGATATACTCCTCCATGGCCACATCTCCTCACATGAGAGGGGATACGTTCTGCCCCTAGGAGGGACAGCACCAGGCGCAATATCAATGGCACAGTCATACTCCCTGTGCGGTGGCAAGATGCTAGCCTCTCCCTTACTGAAAACATCGCTGAAGGATTGGTATTCAGGCGGTAAGGAGGGAGAGGTACACAATATTGTCTTAGGTTGGTGCAGACAGTGATTTGTACAATGCTCAGACCAGGCCACAATCTCACAGGAGTCCAAATTAACTCTGGGATTATGTGTTCTTAACCATGGGAACACCAGAATGACCGCAAAATGGTGCAGGTATTGTAATGGATAAGTTGGAGGACGAAATGATCACCTCAACCACCGGTTTGGAAGGCCCAACCTCTGGGGACTGCTGAATACCACCTAGGACCTGTCCCCTAAGGAAACCTAGGTGCGTGCATTTCCTGGCCGCGTTGGACAATTACGCAACAAATGGCCTCCCTTCCCACAGTAAAGGCACAGGCCATTCTTACGATGAAATGACCGTTCCTCCTTTGTGAGTCTAGTAAAGCCCACTTGCATAGGTTCAGTAGCTTCAACTTGACCAGGAGGCATGGGAGGAGAGGGAGGCATGGGTGGGAGAATATTTTTGTGCCACTGCCTTGTAGGAGACCTTGGTTTACGGTCCCTATTCTGTGTTCGTTCCCTGATCCGCGTATCAATTAGACTGACAAATTCAATGTACTTGTCCAGAGATTCAGGTACTTCCCGGGCCGCAGTCTCATCCTTAATACCGTCACTTAAACCTTGAGCAAATGCGGCCACCAACGCCTCATCATTCCATCCCAACTCAGTTGCCAGGGTACGAAATTCAATGGAATAGTCTGCAACTGTACGGTTGCCCTGTCGGATATTCATAATTTGCTTGGCAGCCAAGATATTGCGCCCAGGTATCTCAAAGACGCTTTGAAAGGCCCTCACAAACTCACCAAAATTGGTGGTAATGGTCTTAGCCGTCTCCCAAATTGGATTCACCCAGGCTAGAGCCCGGCCAGTCAACAATGATATCATAAAGCCAATCTTGCTTCTCTCCGTAGGGAAAGCTTGAGGAGCCAATTCGAGAAAAATTTCCAGCTGGTTGAGGAACCCTCTACAGAGGGAAGGTACCTTATTGGTAATGGTGCCGTAGCAGATAGCCCTTTATACTGTGTGCAGACATTCGAGTTAACAACTGTCGGTGCCTGGACTGGGGTGGCCACCGAGGATAGATCGGGTCTGTCCAAGTGTGCGGTCCCCTCTAGCATAGCTTGCACCGCCACTGACAGTTGATCCAGACGTTGCTCATACATATCCATTCTCCAATGGATATTGACCGAACTACCTTCACCGGACTTGTCTGAGGTCATTGGCCCTTTCGTACTGTCACGGTGTTTTGATGAATACTCAGACAGGATGGTAAGGTTAAAATGACTCTATTGAACAAGAGCATACAAGGAATTAGGCCCTGGGGCCCACAAGAAAAATCAAACAGAAATATATTAATACACAATAGGAAGCCGCCCGCAGTACCAGAATAGGTGGACTAGAACAAAAGAATACAAGCTGGTAGTGCAGACTCTGGCAGAATCAGTGAGGTTGGAGGCAACCCGTTCGA
The DNA here is from genome assembly GCA_037306005.1 of Rhinophrynus dorsalis. Taxonomy (NCBI): domain Eukaryota; kingdom Metazoa; phylum Chordata; class Amphibia; order Anura; family Rhinophrynidae; genus Rhinophrynus; species Rhinophrynus dorsalis. The sequence continues at coordinate 344,289,192 of CM074722.1, read as the reverse complement.
GAGCTGACCATAGGTGTGCGTACACCGGAGGTGCACGTGTAACAGGACTGGCACTACCCAGACGTCTGGGCACCAAACCAGGAGGAGCGAGACAACACTGGCCCAGACTGTATGATATGGTAACGAGACAACTCTGACCCAGACTGAATGAGATGGTAACGAGGCAACTCAGACCCAAACCCTAGAACACTAGGGGTGGATCGAGGCGACAATAGGAAACTGTAACACAACCAGTGACCACTCAACCTACAGCATGGAATGTACAACGCTGGCTCTAGCTCGAGGTTACTGCAGTGAACAGTATAAGCCCTTACCTGGACTCTCCAGGTACCCCCAGGGTTAATGGTCAATGCCCAGAGACTTACTGAAAACTCCCAGAGGGAGTGAGCACAGCATTAAAGGTAGGAAGGCCACAGGGAGAGAGATCAGAGTAACACAGTCAGTGTAAGAACACTTGTACTGGTACTTCGAATGTGCACACCGCAAGCAGTGGTTATAGGAGCAGCTTAAGCCCAAGCTTAGCCTTTGGTCAACATGGAATAGCGCCACGCAGTGCACCACCAGAAGCAATACAAGGCCCAGTATCACGATGACCACAAGGGGTCGCCCAGGGCACAATCAGACACGATTGGTACCAAAGCCAGTAAACTGATAACAGGAGACAGCAACGGAGCGGAATAGCGCCACCAGTGGTCAGCAATGGAGCGGGTCCTATAGCCAGATACAGTCAGCAACGGAGCGGGTTCTCAGTCTGATGTGGTCAGCAACTGAGCGGTTCTACAGCCAGATGAAGTCAGCAACGGAGCAGGTACACAGTCAGATGCAGTCAGCAACGGAGCGGGTTCTTCGGCCAGAAGCAGTCAGCAACGGAGCGGATTCTCAGACGGATACGGTCAGCAACGGAGCGGGTTCTTCAGCCAGATACTGTCAGCAACGGAGCGGGTTCTTCAGCCAGATACTGTCAGCAACGGAGCGGGTTCTCAGCCAGATACAGTCAGCAACGGAGCGGGTTCTCAGCCAGATACAGTCAGCAACGGAGCGGGTTCTCAGCCAGATACGGTCAGCAATGGAGCGGGTTCTCAGCCAGGATACAATAAGCAACGGAGCGTAGCAACAGGAACAAACTCATAGTCAGGCAGGCCAGGTCATATACGAATCAGCATAAGCACAGAACAGACTCAGGAACTCATACACCACGAAGGGGCGCCTAAGGGAAGACATCCCAGGGTATACAAAGGCAAGCCTTAGTGGTAGCAATTAAGACCAGCCAATCAGAAGACAGCAGAGAATAATAATGTCGCTGCTCAGCACCGGAAACACGGGCACCATGATAAATGCCTTTCGGATTGTGCAATGCTCCTGCTGTCTTCCAGGAATTCATTAATTATGTTTTGAGAGACCTACTACAGAGTTGTGTCTTAGTATATTTGGATGATATACTCATCCATTCTCCTACCTTGGAGGCACATAGAACAGATGTAGCCCGGGTCCTACAACTGCTGAGAGAGAACAAGCTGTTCTGCAAGGTAGAAAAGTGTGAATTCCACAAATCCCAGGTGACTTTCTTAGGATACATTATTTCATCCTCTGGTCTAGCCATGGACCTGCAAAAACTGTCCGCTGTCTTGCAGTGGCCTCTTCCAGTGGGGCTAAGGTCCATACAGAGGTTCCTGGGCTTCTATAATTACTACAGGGAATTCATATGAAACTTCTCCACTGTAGTCATACCTCTCATGGACATGACTCAGAAAGGTGCTAATCCTTCAGACTGTGCACCAGAGGCCTTGTAGGCATTTGAGAACTTGAAGTCGGCTTTTATGAAAGCCCCACTATTGTCCCACCCAAATCCCTCCCTACCATTCACCCTGGAGGTTTATGCCTCAGAGACTGGAGAAGGGGCTTTGCTGTCCTAGCGCATGGGCCCTGGGAAACCATTGCTTCTGTGCAGGGTTTTCTCTAAAAAATTGTCTAAGGCTGAGAGTTTATATGATGTGGGCGACCGTGAATTATTTGCCATCATCCTGGCCTTGAAAAAATGGTGATATCTGTTGGAGGGTACGACGGTGCCTATTCTGATACTGACTGATCACAAGAACCTCACATACTTGTCTGAGGTAAAGAGGTTGTCCCCATGTCAGGTCAGATGGGCCCTGTTCCTCTCGAGGTTTAATTATGTGGTTTCTTAACTCCCTGGTACTAAAAATATTAGAGCAGATGCTCTTTCTCGACAATCTGGGACCGAGTCCCAGGAGGAGTCTTTTCCGGTTCCTATTATTCCTCCTAACCGCATCTTGGCTATGATACGTATCAGTATTACATCTCCATTGGGCGAGGAGATTTTGGCTGCTCAAGCTTCCGCCCCGGAGGATAAGCCTAATGGGAGATGTTTTGTGCATGAATCCCTCCGTACTAGACTGCTTTAGACTTACCATTCCTCAAAGACTGCAGGGCACGTTGGGAGAGACCAACTTATATGGTCTATGAATAGACACTTTTGGTGGCCCAGACTGAGGGCAGTTTGTTCTGCATTTGTTGCCGCCTGTTCTACATGTGCTCAGACCAAGACCCCTAGAACCTTTCCGCTTGGTCTCCTTCAACCCATTACCAATGGGGATCGGCCTTGGTCTAACTTATCCATCGACTTTATGGTAGACCTACCCGTCTCAGAGGGTTTCACTGTCATCCTCATGATTGTGGATAGATTTTCTAACATGTCCCATTTTGTACCACTCAAAGGACTACCTTCCTCCAAGGAGTTGGCCGAGATCTTTGCCAAGGAGGTGGTCCATTTCCATGGTATACCCAAGGTGGTAGTCTGAGATCGTGGGAGCCAGTTTGTCTCAAGTTTCTGGACCATCTTGGACCATCATGACAATTGGGTGACCTGTTACCGTGGGCAGAGCTGGCCAGAAATAGTGCAGTCAAGTCCTCCTCTTGGAACTCACCCTTTCTGATTAACTATGGGTTCCAACCTTCTCTATTGCCTGAGTCCTTTGAGGCTCAAAATATTCCTGCTCTGGAGGAGCACTTGAGGGCGCTCCGCTCCACATGGGCACGGGTTCAGAGATCCCTGCAGAGATCCACATTGCGCTATAAGAGACAAGCAGACCATAGGCATCTACCGACTCCAGTGTTCCAGGTGGGAGAGAGAGTATGGTAGTCCTCATGCAATCTCCATCTCCAGGTGCCTTGTAAAAAGCTGGCTCCCCGATTTGTGGGTCCCTTTCAGGTTCACTGTAGGATTAACCCCATTACCTATGCCCTTGGACGCCCTGCTAATATGCGCATCTCTAATGCTTTCCATGTGTCGCTACTGAAAGCATTGGTCTGTGACAGATATACTACTGCTCCTGTCTGTCCCAGACCTGTCCAAGTGGGGGACCATGAGGAGTATGAGGTACAAAGTATTCTGGACTCTCTCAGGGTCAGAGGCCAGATACAATATCTAGTCCACTGGAAAGGGTATGGGACGCAGGAGCATTCCTGGGTCGCTAAGAAAGATCTTCATGCGCCTGTCCTTCTTTGTGAATTCCTCTCTTGTAATTCCTCTGGTGCTGGTCCTCTTCTGCGAGGGAGATTTCGTTAAGGGGGGGTACTATCACAGTCTCCCTTGGGCTCCTGTGCTTCCTTCCTCTGTGGCGTGTTAGCCAGCATATTTGCAGCCACTTCCGCATTACTGACTTAATGAAACAGGCACTGGCAAGGACGCCTGTTTATGGGCCTATTCGGTGTTGCCTAATTGGGTCCCGGCTTCTCCTGCTCCTTTATAAACTTCCCTGGGCATGGGAGTCATTGCCCTTACGTGGTGTTTCCGCTAGTGTCTCTTGTGCTCCGTTGTGACCCATGCTTTATCTGACAATCCACTTTGTGTAGGACCCCGGCTTGTCTGATTGCCCACTCTGATCCTGACCCATGGCTCTGGCTGACTAACTCGCTCTGTGTAGTCCCCGGTTGTCTGACCTCTGCCTCTTGCTGACTATCGATCCGTGCAGTCCCAGGCTTGTTTGACCTGTGGCTTTGGCAAACTACTTGCTCAGTACCCTCCTAGAGTGTCTGACCATCAGTCTTGGTGTTCCGTGGTTCAGACCTGCTCCTTCTCCCTGTTCCCTCTGGTCGCGTGACCCAGAGTGGAAACTGGTGCATTCTCTCTGTTGTTTCATCCACACTTTGGGCCTAGTCTTTGGTATCTTGCAGTAATGCAGTGCTCAGAGCAGTGCGTGGATCCGGGTAGGAGCCTGGGTCTAGCATCCTGAGTTCTGGGATTGTGTGGGCTATACTATTATTACTGTACTTATTTAATAAAGGTGGATTTATATTTTATATTCATGTTTGTCCCTCTTTGCCTGAAAACTGTGACAAATTCATAAAGAAGGCAAAGATCCCTCTAGTTGTTCCAACTATCGCCCTGTTTCTCTTCTGAATATAGATATTAAGATTTTTTCTGAAATGTTAGCGAACAGACTAAAACCTTCTCTGCCTAATTTAATTGCTCCCGATCAAAGCGGTTTTGTTCCAGGCTGAAAAGCATGCCATAACACTACTACGGCCATATCCCTGATTCATCATGCAAAATCTAAAAACATTTCTGCCATATTTTTGTCAACGGATGTGGAGAAGGTGTTCGATAGGGTAAGTTGGAACTATATGGAGAAGGCGCTGAGATATATAGGCTTAGGGTAAAATATATTGAGAGCAATTCTAAGTTTATATGAGAACCCTACTGCAAGAGTTTTAGTTAATGGATCCCTTCTCTATATCTAATGGCACAAGACAGGGACACCCCTTATCACCGGGTATTTTTATTATTACCTTGGAACCTCTCCTTAATATGATAAGACTTTCCTCAGATGTTTTTAAAATCGATGCTTTTGCAGATGATATCTTATTCTTTTTATCTAAGCCTGAATCCTTTTTCCCCTCGCTAGTGTCGATCTTGGACGAATATTGTTTAGTCTCTCAAGCCCTAATCAATTTTTCGAAATCTGAAATATTAAATATTAACACTCTGTCTCTCAGATTCTACAACAGTAGTAGGAATCTTAAGTTTAAAACATCCACTTCCTCACCGAAATATTTAGGAATCTTCCTATCTCCACACCTAGATAAGTTACCTGAAATTAATCTTAAACCATTATCTAACTCTATCACAGAGGACCTAAAATTTTGCATCATCTCCCCATCTCTTGGTTTGGGAGAACAAATGTAATTAAGATGACCATTCTTCCAAAGATCAGTTATGTGATAAATGCCCTCCCTACTGCCTTTCCTACTCACCTCATACAGGATATACAGAACAAAATTTCCCATTTTGTTTGGCAGGATAAGAAACCTATATTAAGAAATGACATCTTGTACTTGCCCCACTCTCAAGGAGGGATTGGTCTACCTAATATTTTGTTATACTACAGATCTGCAGAATTGGCTAAGTTCTATGATATGATCTCGCCAAACCAGCTTAGATGGGTAGACTCTCTGAGGGATATCCTAGGACCTTACGACCCAAATCAAATAGGATTATTCTCTCCACGAATCAGGAAGAAATGTTATACCTCACATATCATTCTGGATCACCTATTTGATCAATGGCAACTTTTAAGTGATTCTTATCCTTTCACCTTCTCCATTATTATCAATTACAGGTAATCCCTCTTTCCCTGTAGGTACGACCCACCCCTTCTTTAAGAAACTCAGACATGCTTCCCTTGACACACTTCGATATTTATCTACAGATACAGTGTATGAGTTTGGACAGCTGTACCAAGCTCGTACGCTGTACATCTAAAATGCGGTCACTGCATAAGCCGGTATAACCGGCATGCAGTGGCTGCATTTTAGACTAAAATTTAACTGGCACTCGTGGGGGGGGGGCATGAGGATCACTCCTCATGCCCCCCCAGGTATTGATCTCCCAGCTGATCGCGCTGGGAGATCAATATGTCCTTTCCCCTCTCTCCTACCCAAACTTCCGGATAGGAGTGGGCAGGATCGGGGGAAGACTTTTTTTTTTTTTTTACTATTGCTATTTTACTATTTTTTACTATTGCTTTACATTCTTTATTATATGAATAAAGAATATATATATTTTTTTAAATGAACCCTCTGTGTACCACAGGGGGTCCAATGCATTGCTTTGCAATGCACTGGACACCCCTGTGGCATGCACACAAAATGCCTCCAATCCCCCCTGTACCTTACCCACCAGCCTAGTTCCACAGCCCACTGGCAGTCCCATTCCCATAGTTTGACCCCCCCCGGCCTGGTTCCACTGCCTACTGGTAGACCCAAATGTGCCAGTACGCACTGGATTCAGGCTGGGAATCAAACAGTGTATGTGGGGGACTTACAGTACACACTGGTAGTCACAGATCCCCCATATGTACTATCCTACCTCCCCCACCACCACTGCCATACATGCTCACTGCCCACTGCCCACATACACTGCCTGACCCCTCGTCCCTCCCTCCACCTGGTTTCACCAGCAGTCACAGGTCCTCAAGTACACTGACTGACCACTGATGGCCATAGAATCATACATACATACACTGTTTGCTTCCCCACCCTTGTTCCACTGGTAGCCAAGTTCCTGGCACCCAATGTGGTATGTCAACCCACAGCAGTGGGGTACCATTTTTCATAGGCTGGCAGGAGGTCCTCTTAGGAAATCCCATGGTGTTGAACCATTTTCGAATCTTTGAAGTGACTGATTTGTAAAAAAAACAAATGTTTTCTTTCTGTTGCACCACATTCTGGAAGTAGTTGTGCACACTAACTTAGGGATAGAAAGGCAAGTGACCTCTCATTAGATGCGGCAGGTTGTCTTCATTTCAAAATGGTTTCTCTACCTTTTCATCACTTCTGTAGCCGTTATAACCATTTTCATACACGCAAGAATGTTTGAGAAAATGTTAGAGAAATCAGAGGTTGTAGCAGGTTTAGTTTTGTACTTCTAGCACCCCCTACAGTACGTCAGCTCATACCAGTGGGGTGCCATTCTTCTCCTAAGAGCACTAGCTAACAAATACAGTTGGAAATCTCATAGTTTAAGCGGGTTTCAATACATCTGAAGGGACAGAAATGTAAAAAAAATCAATTATTTTCCTATATTGCCTCCTTCAGGAAACATTTATGCACACCAGGATTGGGGTAAGAAGGCAGGTGAACCCTCGTTAGATGTGTCAGGTTATCTTCTTCCCAAAATGGTGTGGTTTATCTACCTTTTCTTCACTTCTGAAGGTGTTATAGCCATTTTCATACAGGCAAGAATGTTTGAGAAAATGTTAGAGAAATCAGAGGTTGTAGCAGGAGTAGTTTTGTACTTCTAGCACCCCCTACGGTATGTTAACTCATACCAATGGGGTGCCATTCTTCTCCTAAGAGCACTAGCTAACGAATACAGTTGAAAATTCTATGGTTTTCACAGATTTCTATACATTTGAAGGGGCAGAAATGTAAAAAAATGCCTTTTTTTCATTAGTGCCAATCTTCTGGAAGCATTTGTGCACACCAGGCTTGGGGTAAAAAGGCAAGTGACCCCTCAGTAGATGCGCCAGGTTATCCCCTTTCCAAAATAGTATTGTATGTCTACCCTTTCTTTACTTCTAGCTGTTTTAACCATTTTTGTACAGGAAAGTCCTGTTTGAGAAAATGTTAGAAAAATCAGATGTTGTAGTAGGTGTAGTTTTGTGCTTCTAGTACCGCCTAAGGTATGTCAGCTAATACCAATGGGGTGTCATTTGACTCCAAAGAGCACTATCTAATAAATATAGTTGAACATTCTATGGTTTTCACAGATTTCAATACATTTGAAGGGGCAGAAATGTAAGAAAATTCCTTTTTTTATTAGCACCACTTTATGGAGGCATTTGTGCACACCAGGCTTGGGGTAAGAATGCAAGTGACCCCTTATTAGATGTAGCAGGTTATCTTCTTTCCAAAATGGTATGGTTTCTCTACCTTGCCTGCATATCTATAACGGTTATGACACTTTTCGTGCAGGCATATTATTTCAAAAACAAAAGTGTCAGGTTTAGGTAAGTGTTCCTAGCACCCACATATTGTATGTTATCCCACACAAATGGGGTACCATTTTTCTCATGTTGTTAGCAGGTACTGAATACAGTAGGAAATGTTATGGTTTTCAAAGATTTTAGTATCTTTGAAGTGGTGGAAATGTAAAAAAAACATGTATTTATTCCTATAGTGCCACCTTTTGGAAATAATTGTGCACATCAGCCCTGGGGTAGAAAGGCAAGTGACCTCTCATTTGATGGTATACAAAAAAGAAAAGAAAAACAGAACTACTATATACTGGCACTCTAATTCCCCACTTATTACTGCACTAAATACACTAATGGTCACTAAATATATGCTGAAATCAGAGTATCAATAGTAATAACTATGTGCTTACGTTAATTAAGATCACCCTCATTATGGAATTCTCTCAATTCTACATCTTTTAAATTATATTAAGTCTTACAGATATAATGTTTGAACTCTGTAGTACTTTGACAAAAGTGTTTTAATTAGATACAAAGTTTAATCATATAACAATGTTCTTGCCACTGATATACGTGGCAAAAACATCCAATATCCCCGCCTGTTTTGTGTTCTAAATCATAGTAAGGGGTATATATAATTTTAATCTGTAACTTGCCTCATAATCATAATCAAATAAAGGAGATTTGGTGCACTAACAATTTATCTACTGAGAATATAGTCCCTCGATATAGGTAGAGTACTGGGATTTCTGCTTTTTTTGCTTTAAGAAGCTGTTTAGTTTCATAACCCTTTGAGTGCAATGTATTCCATTCCTCCAAAGTCTAGTACTGTTCTGAAACCTCCATCTATATATTTTGAAAAAAAAAGTGACTGCCTTGTTATTTTCTTTTGGGAAGTAAGACAAAAAGAATCTGCTAGGAGGCATGAAATGAAGACATACCTGAATTTGAACCCCTTAAGGACCCATCATGGAATTCCGGGCTGCACGCCGTTCAGGGAGTCTGGAATCGGATTCTCAAAAAAGAAAAAAAAAAAGGTCCGTGGTCCTTAAGTGACGGCCACGTGCATGCGTGGAAGGTCCTTAAGGGGTTAATATCCTCCATTTTTTATTGGATTGTCCTAGATAGGAAGGGGTTGGAAGGCAGTCTGGACTGCCACCATCATGATGTGGTTCGTGGCAGGTGTAACCTGAGATGGGTATTGCTTGGGTGTGGCTGTTCTAGGGTTCACTATTTAAATGTCGCCATCTATTGGGCGACCAGCAAAAAAGGCACATTAAAAATGTTGCTTGAATCAAAAGGGCTACATCAGAATGTAGCCCCAATCAGAAGAGCGACATTCTCATGTCTCTTGCTTAAAGGTCGCATTAAACAACCCCTGCAATGTAATACAATACTGACTTAACCCCTTGAATGCCAGTGCTTTGGATAGTTCTCTGGCGTTCAATGAGGATTTTAATGCTATCTTAATTCTTCTCCCTGAACTGGCAGTGGTATGCTTTTATTAACCCTTCACTGGGTCTGTGTATGTGTGCCACCTCTGTGCATCACTTTCTGACTCTTCTGTCCATTAAGTTTGCATCCAGACCAAAATAACTCAGCTGCAGTCTCAGTGCCAGATGCTATTATTAATCATTTCAGTTCCAGCACACTTCGCCGATTAACTTTCTCATTTCCCACACGCTGACTGACTGGATCTTAAGAGTTAATTTGGTGAAGTGTGCATTACCTGCTTCGCCAAGCTGGGTGCACGCCACCCTTTTAACCCAACACAGAGTGCATCTGGAACTGACCCTAGCACCCCTGTCACCATGGCACTGTGCAATGATCTGGGCTCCAGCATCTACGTGATGAAAATTATGAATGTTTGGTTCCGATGCTTCATGGCCAAGGTGCTCAAGGTGGAGTGATGTAACCAGCTACTGCAGCGGCAGGAGAACAGAATTAACGTCAAGATCTTCCACTGGGAAAAGGGGACTCAATAGAGGAAGATAATGCTATCAAGCACATCCATATCTTATTAAAAATAAAACACTTTACTTTACAGAGTAATATCAAAGTAATGAAACATACATTAAACCTTTGAATGCCAGGGGGTATGCAATGCATTGCAGAGCAATGCTTTGCATACCCCTCTGGCACTGAAAGAGTTAATATTCCATAGAGTAATTACAATCGTCTGAGAAAATGGAAATATAGGCAACTAATTAATCATCTCTCAAAATTAGCTATAAAAAGTCACTCAAAGTTCCACCTTTATTCCTATGAAAAGTGAGGAAGATATGTAATGATGTTCTTTAATAATAGTAGGAATACATAGAAGTCAGTCAAGTCACAGCCAATACTTGCTTAGGCTGCTAGTCTCAAATATTACATAACATAATACATAAAAATAGTTGCAAAATAAAAAGATAAACCAATATGTAAAAAATCCTTAAATAAAATATAAATAACTATAATAAAAACTGATCATTTGTGGCTCAAATATGAGTCTAGTCTAAATGTCCTGTGGCAATAGGTTAAAAAACCCTGTGTGTGGAAGGGACTCGCTGAAAGGCAGTTATCTGGAATGTGCCTTACGGAAAGGATGAAATTTACTTACCGATATTTCCTTTTCTTCCGTGTCCCCCCATGGCGACATAAACTAATGCGTTATGTCCCTCCTACCAGCTGGTGTAAACCAATCCGAAAAAGACTTCAGAAGGGCGCACTTCCACTCTGCTATTCAGTCAACAATTGTCACAACTGAAATATATAATAAGATAGGTTAAAGGGTGGGTGCGCTGTGGGGGGACACTGAAGAAAAGGAAATATCGGTAAGTAAATTTCATCCTTTCTTCCGTGTTCCTTCCCACAGCGATATAACTAATGGGATATACAAAAGCAGTAACCATCGGGTAGGAATATTAGGCAAAAATCCCAACCTCTGAATGTTTGAACCCTTAGCATAATGGTTGAACCTATAGTATAAAAATATAATCATAAACAATTCAAACAACTATGTACCATTGAACAGAAAAAACTGTCCTGAAAAAACATAAGACAAAATAGAATAGAATACTATTATGTATCCAACCAGCATCAGCTATATATTGGAGAGAATTACACAGAACTACTGATCAAGCGGCGATATACCAGAAGATGTTCAACTACAAAATAGATACACATAGAAAAGAGTAAAAAGCATGAGCTTAAGAAGGCACTTAAATTAGAATAAAATATTATTTATTGGAAAGATCTTACTGGTCATTTTAATAGCAGTTTGGAATACTCGTCTTCTGGACTAGCCTCAGATGATGCTTGGACATCCAGCTGATATTGGCGGACGAATATAGACATGGATGACCAAGTGGCTGTCTTATTAGTTTCTTCTGAGGATACCGATTCTCTAGAGGCTCAAGGGGATACCTTTGCTCTAGCTGAATGAACCTTCACTGCTTGTAGTGACTCTAAACCTGGATCTGAAATTTGGAGCCCTTCCTTAATCCATCTTGCTCTTGAAACCATGAATCCCTTACCATGGACAAACAGATAATTAGTTCCACTAAACACCTATGTTCTAGTCCGGTAGATATTGATTAATCTGACTATATCTAAATCATGTAGCAGTTCCTTTATGACCTTCATGGCATTAGGCCAAGAAAAACACACACACACAAAAAATAATAATAAGAACGATGGTGACGCTATATTATGGATCTTGTGAAAAAACTCGATACTACTTTGATCTTGGGACCTTGGTCTTGGTTTCAAAATCACGCTATCCTGGTGTAAAGACCAGGTATGGAGGTTTCACAATAATGGTTGTAAGTCCCTTACTCTTCCAATGGAAGAGATGTTCGAAGTGTCTCCTTTCGTAGGACCAAAGAATAGACCATTACCTGCTGGAGTTCTTATATGATGCCCCATACATGATCTAAATTAATCTTAAAAGAACTACTTTAAGCCAGAAAGGAACAGCAAACTAAAAGAGTTGATTCAGAGATTGTTCAGAAACAATAAAGTAGGACTTGTTCCACAAGCTAAATGGAAAAGAGTATCCATTATATCTCTGAGGAAGTGTCCACCAAGGATATGAAATGCATATGATTGGGGGACCCCTACTGTGGGCATCTTTCCAGAGCAACAAGTATACAGCCTGGTTTACTGCTGTGTGGACAGGAGGTGCATTTGTTCGGTTACAGTGTATCCGGGAACAGACCTATCAGTGAGATAAGTGCTGGAACTCTATCGGTGTGAAGGACAGGAGAGCGGCCATGATACCTGGGGGAAATACCCAATAGCCAGGATCGGTGGACTGTTAGACCTCTGCCTGTTATCTCTACATTACACATTGAAGTCCACTGAATACATATTAACATCTGGAGTTAGCCGTATTGAATTCATTCATTCACCTGCCCGCATTACAATATCTAGGAGGAACCAGGTACTATGGATCTTTAAAGCTGCAACATAATAGACTATCTTACATTTTATTTATCTATATTTTTAGAGCTCCTTTTTTCAGTGATATCACTGGGCATTACTATCTTTATATATATGCCTACATTGGAGTGTTTTATATAATGGGGTACAGTCTGGTGCTCTCTCATACACACACACTAGCAAAAGGGGCACGGCGTTGCCAGTGGGGATTAAATCCTTTGTTTGCTTCAGGAGTATTCATTGCATTGGTGTATACATACATGTAATAAATGTGCAGGTAGGTGTGTATGTACATTAAATACATTTGTACTACATCTACCTGCATATTTATTCCATGTATAAAGACAGCAATGCAATGAATACCTCTGTAGCACCCAACACATTACAGTACATAAACATGTCTTAGCCTGGACATAAGCAAAGAATGAAAAAGTCACATGAATTAATGGCCACGGGCAATGCCAGGGCCCCTTTGCTAGTTCTCGAAAACTGTGCGCACTTTCCACTATAATACCAGGTGATGTGGCAAGTATATCCATATGGAAAATAAGAGTATGAAATTCGAAGGGATGTAGTGAAACATTTGGCCACATAGAGGGTGACCACCCCACCTCCTCTAACCGTCCAAATGCTGGGTGTAAAAAAAAGAAAAAATCCTGACTATAAGATGAGGCATTTTTATTGAGGATGCTTTTTCCCACCCATTATTTTGCACACCCCTCTCCCTGCCTCCCATGGTATTGTCTTGCCCCTCAACCTTTAAGCAGCAGTAACAGAATCAACATTCTGGCCAGATGGCTGCACATTTTGATTTGCTGCCTGCCCCCACGTTGACATATGGAGTGTGAACATTGGTAGATAGGTGATGGAGCTGTAAATGTGTAAAGAACGGCAGTCTGACGCAGTGTGCAAAGCAGCGGCAGGCCAAGATGTAACCCCCTGGCTGCTAAAGTACACCATAAATATTAAAGGCACTTTTAGGACACTTCATTGCCTTCATTAGTGGCTGTAGTCACAATATTGACTTCACAGTGAGTAATGAAGGCAATGAAGTGTCCAAAAAGCACTGTTTTCATTGCGTTCACTGAAGATGTCTAAGGATTATGAGAGTTGTAGTTCAATTAAAGCATCACATGTTTGACCATGTTTTAAACAAGGTTTTGAAAGGTGCAGGGCCTCTGACATTGAAGGGGTTAATTCAGCATTTCTGCACTCATTCAATATGGCCAGCGGTAATAGTAGCAGCAGAGGGAGTATCTGGAAGAGGGAGAGAATTGCAGCGGACTATATATCGGATATCTGTGGCTGAGAGTGGTACACATAGTGGCGAAAGGGAAAAGGACAGGCAGCAAGGCAAGCAGAAAGACTAACAGCATACCGAGAGTGAGGAAACAGAGGAAGTACAGTGGGCGTGATGGATTTCTGTGTAATGTTCTTTTACTGTGCGTGCTTGGCATGTTTTATTTGTCAACACGGAGGGGGAGGGAGGACTGGCTTTAACCTCTAAAGTGCCAGAAGAGAAGATAGTGAGGAGGGCAAGTATGATGGTGATGCTCGATGTCGACGAGACCGGTGCAGGCCAAAGAGTAAGCAGACAAAGAGAGAGAGAATAGCTGAGGGAGGATATGGAAGTGCACACTATGATGGAGGGTCCAATTGCATCGTTAGTGCAGGTTGCCGGTGCAGGACTCCTGGAAACATGTTCGGAGAAGAGTGGGTTGAGGGAGGGAAGAAAAGCAGCAAGTGTGAATGACTTACTGAGATCCTGAATGAAGGCAATGTTTGGCAGGATGACCAACCATGAACCCGTTGAGTGGCAGACGGCTGGCTAGTGAAGGTGGTGTAAAGCGTTTGCAATCCTTGTGCCTTGAGCAGGAAGTGCTCAGAGGTCTGTGTGGGCTGGAGTGGTACTTCATTGGGGAGGGGGTGAGAGCGCGCTGCAAAAGCAGTGCAGAGAGCTTAGTGTGTGGACAGTGTGCAGTTTAACAGCGGCAAAACTCCTTGCAGATATTTGCACAGGAGTGAGCATGGTGCCTTCAGCCACATGCTCACTCCTGTGAAAATGTCGCTCCACTGCAAAGTCCTTGCCGTGTGTGATTTTCACAGGAGTGTCATGGGGCAGATCATGCCCCTCTGTATGTTGGAGGGATCTGAAAGGAGGATACATGCTATCTCCTCCTCCTGACCGCCTTGGGAGTGTGTGTGACACATCAGGAGAATTGCTGGTCACATGACCAGCTTCTTCTTTATAGTGTGTGTGTGTATATATACATTATGGAAAAGTGAAACAATAGCCACTCCTAAACAAAGTCATTAATGATGTAAAATTGCCTTGGTGTTGTATATCCAAATGTAAAATATAAGCCAAGAAATGAAACTAAGTTCATAAAGGAATAAGCACTCACAGGTCTTACTTGCAGAGTTGCGTTAATGTGAACGTGTCGGTCCCGTAAAGGGCATTCCTCAAGGTCTTGAGAAAAGCCCTTTAGGGGGCCGAAACGTTGACAATAAATGCAACTCTGCACATAAAATATTATAGTTTAAACAGTGTATCTCCCTCCCCTTTGTCAACTGCACTTATTTGAAGTCCTGTGTTTATATACCTGTAGCAGGTATTACGTCAGTGCTCTGCTGACATCAGGAGATCCTGGTCCTGGGACCATCCAGCGGCATGTCAGCAGAGCCGAAATAGTGATCTTTAAAAAGAATTCCTTCATTGGGACGGTCTACAAAGTGTGCTTGGTTTGCAAGCATACTTTGTAGACCGTTCCAATTAAGTAGTTCTTCATAAATGTCATGATTTTGACTCTGCCTAAGAGCCTCCTCTAGCTGGCCGACTTGAATCTCCTGCTGTCAGTTTTACAGCTGACATCAGGAGAGAGAGGGAACTTTAGTAGCGAATATCTCTCAAACCATAAAGTTTTGAGAGATGGGATTTGCTGCACATAATTCCTTTTATTTGTGGGGATGCTAACCTAGCCTCCCCTTGTGAAATTAACTAGCTAGGAGTGAAGGGGAAAGTAGGTATAAGAAAGAGAGAGGTTTCAGCTCAGAGGCTATTAACTTCCAGTTTCCCTGTCCCCCAAAACCAACAAGAGAAGGGACTTATAAATGCACCAACATGCATTTTGGGTACATATAGGGCAAGTCTGGCATGGGGAAAAGGTTTAATCTATAAATTCCATTGGCCATGAAAGTCAGTAGATTAGCAATTCACCACGCAGTTTAATACACCTATGTTTTTAGTGGTTATTATGTGTAACCACGCTCTTTAATAAAATTTTCTGCAGCTGGACCATTCACTGTTGGTGTCTCGTTTTAAACCTCCAGTGCTGCCACCTTGGCTCACAATGCAGTTCTAGCTTCACCGACAAGTCATCTCCCAAAGGAGCAGATTTGCGGATAGTACACTATGCTCATGGGGAGGGCTGTCCAAGTTCAGTCCTCAAAGGCCACCAACAGGACAAGATGTAAAGATTTCCCTGCTCAAGCACAGGTGAGTCAGTCAAAATAAATGCACCACTGATTAGAGGGGTGGAATAAAAAAAAAAAAAAAAAAAAAAAAAAAAAAAAAAAAAAAGTTTTTTTGCATTTAGAAGAGCTTAAAAAGTTGAGCTAAATGCAGAAAAAAAACGTCTCTCTCAAACCGCTGTGAGGATGGTGTAGCAACAGTGTCACTGTAAATTTTCAGGCCACTGTGATCTTGCACCTAAAAAATTCAAGTCTGAGCTGTTATAAATTTTTAATAAAATATCTCTCAGCAGTGGGAGTACCCTTGTTTTACTCAGCGGGATAAACCCTACAACATATATTTTTTTACATTTTAAGTATTACTATCCCTTTAATGTTCAATGTCTCCTGCAGACATCTGTAAAGCTGTCAGCAGGAGATCTGAGTCGGTCGACACTGAGGTTCTGCAGCAGAGCCAGGGGAGGGCTGGCCTGGGGGGCAATTGCACCCTGGGTCAGTCATACGTCTGGGCTGGCGGGCCACTGCGCCTCACTAAATCTACTGATTGCTGCTGTAAATATGACACCATAGAGCTTACAATAGAAATGAAGCAACACAAAAGATACCACAGAGCTACAATCCAAATGGAGCTACACTAGTACATTACCCATTTCCCTTGTAAAATCTATAATATAACTAGTGTAGCTTAACTTAAATTGTACCCTTTTAGTAGCGCACTAATGTAAACCCATTTCAACTGTAAGCTCTGTGGTATCACTTGCCTTATGTCACAGCATGAATGCCAGTTTTAAAATTAACAAAATGGGGTGGACTGGGAGAGTGGGCTTGCCCGATTTATAGAAAAGGGCCACTTGACTGAATTTGGCCCCCTGGGCCACAAGTGGCCAGCCCACCCCTGAGCAGAGCCTTAATTGCGTTATTGACAACGAATCTCTTCACTGGAAGTCTAAAACGTGTGTTTGCAAACCAGGCACACATTTTAGACCATTCCAATGAAGGGGCTTGTTGTCAGTAACGCGATTGGGGCTCTGCTGCAGAGCCTCAGCATCCACAGTCATGAATCTCCTGCTGACAGCTGTCAGCAGGAGACGTCAAACTTTAAATGCCTGTATATTTCAAACCATAGCGGTTTGAGAGATACGTTTTTTTGCATTCAGCTCAACTTTTTAAGCTCTTCTAAATGCAAAATCAAGGTTTTGCGCACACACACAAATGACGATGCTATTGGTAACACACCACACGCATAGCATTGTGCACAAATGTAAATCAACAGGGTGCACATTATTAAACTATTATAGCACCATACGCAAAAAAGAAGCACTTTTCGGACGATCCAACTGCACCATAGAGAATAAAGATTCCCTTAGATTCAGTTGGAGCGTATAACATCTCAAATGTTAGCTTACTCCAGAGTCATTTACCATTCAAACCTTATAACATTCACTTTAGATCAAAAAGCAATATTTTTCTCATGTGGGACATCAGACCTTCCCAATAATTGCTTTTCTTTATAAACTGCTCTGAAATTTACTCAGCCATCACTCGCATCCACCACTTTCCTCCTCAGCGCCACTTAACTGCAGCTTTCCCTAAGCCCCGCATCTTCTCACACACTACTGTCCCACTAATTATGTCAGCAAAAGTACTATCACTCACTAGAATGAAGCTATTATTGTAACAATGTTAGGTTCAATAAAGTTTTTTTCGCACAGCACACTGGGAGAGAAGTTGGACGAATCGGAGCGAAGCAACTTGAGGGCGCGAGTAGAGGAGGCCAAGTTTGGAGAATCAGGGAATAAAGAGCAAGAAGGTAGGAGCAGAAACTGGCAAAGACTTGTTAGGAAAACACATAGAATAGTCAGGGAGATAAGGACAGATACGAGAGGGGGATGATACAGAGAAAGAGGCACACACAGACCTACACACCACCCGGAGAGAGATGTGAAGCAGGGAAGTGTCACATGAGACAGAGAGAGAGAACGAGAACATTGTGACAGACTGAGCTAGTGCGTGTGAGACAACAAGCATTATGTGACAAAGACATATTTTCCAATATTTCAACTGGCGAAAAAGGGACATTTGTGCTGGGGGTATGGCTTGTGGGCGGGGCATTGTAGCTAATATTTAGGTTATTTTATGACCTACTGAAACCTCTTTGTGTAACGGAATAAATGATTTAGAGAACGTCCAAAGTATTTTATTTACACAGACTAATTTATATACACATTTTAAGTATTTAAGTGTGTAACTATTCATGTGAGTTTTATTGCTGTGATTCACTTATTTACGCTCCACATAGTCTGATCTAAAAAGATGGGCACCAGCGTAGGAAAGAGGTTCAGAGGGATTTGGGTCTCAAAGAGTTACTGTCCCTCCTAAAGACAGACATGTGGGAGGTATGCAAAATAGAAACCAGGCAGCCTGAGAGAGAAGAGAGAGACACAGGGCAGGATGAGAGAGAAGTGGCTCACCCTGGCAGAGGGAAAACATCACAGCCTGACAGAGAGCAAAACAGTTAAAAGGTGGTACTGTGTTAGCTGTGGAAAAAGCAGGAGACAGGTAAAGGCGGTACCTTTATTGGATGAGTAGCTTTTAATCTCTGAATTAGGCATGTTGTCATGACATGAAGGCTTGCTCTCTAAAAACTAGTCAGCCTTTGCTCTAAAAGTCTCCAGAGATGATAGAAACAGGGCAACCTGACAGAGACAGAAGCAGAGTGGCCTGACAGAGATGTTGACAGATTTTATAATTGAATTAAACCTTCTATGAGTCTGTACATGCATATCAGAAGTTTGTGGCACTGAGCCTGAAACTTACAAGTTGTGTTCCTGCCCTCCGCCAAAAAAGGCGGCCAGTTTTTACCCTTCCTCCAAATGGCTCTTAGGAGCTGTTTTGGTGTTGCAAAACACAACCCCAGACTTTTTACAAAGTCTGCTTCTATAGGAGTAGGCGTGGTAAAACATAGTAATTATCCTTTAATGAAGTGCCTAGGCTTATAATGATTAATTTCAGGATAAAACGCACAGTGAGATTGCAGTAGTCATCCCCTTTTTGTGTTTCAGGGAAGTATATTTAAAATGGGAATGAAGTGAGCCTGCTCCAATATGTCAAAGTTTGAACACGGTTGCTGGACATTATTGACTTTCTTTTCCCTTATGTAGGTGCTTTAGGTATAAGGACAAACTGAAGCACTTCTGGTGCAAACCAAATGCTGCATAGAGGACAAATACAATTTAGTAAAATTCCCATTGGTTTAATCCTTTGAGTGTCAAAGAGGTATCCAACTCATTGCTCTTCAATGTGTTGGATACCCTTGTGGCACTCAGAGTTAAATGGGGATTTTAACCCTTTTGCATTGTTTTGGAGACCCCTCTAGCATTCAGGGGGCTAAAAGCCCCATTTAAATGAATGAGAATGTTTATTTTTACAATGTAGCGCAATTGGTTTGCTCTGAAATGGCTTCCATGTGCCTTTACATATAAGGCTTATAAGACCATTTCAAACAGAACTTTTATCGGATATCTATAGAGCCGCAAATGATGATTACATTAGCGATATGCACATACATAGTTTTATTTTCAAGAATGATTGCTGTATTAAACAAAAATAGAACCTTCTATGCAGACAGGCACCGGGAAACAGCACAGACATCTTGCAGAGCCGGCATTTCTGTGTCTGCACTGTCCGTCCCCTTCAACTCCACAGTTGCTGAGTTGAATGCCTTTGTGCCGAAAGGGACTGACAGCGCAGGAGCAGAGAGCGCTTATAGCAAGATCCCAGCCGGTGTCTGTCTGCATTGAAGGTTCTATTTTTTGTTTAATGCGGCAATTCTTGAAAATAAAACTAGGTATGTGCATATCACTATTGTAATCATCATTTGCGGCTCTATGATTATCTGATGAAAGTTCCGCTTTAATGATATGGACAGTTGTTTTATCAACCTAAGAAAGCTGAGAAAAGTGACTTTCTGGGCATTTGAATAATTAAATAAACAAATTTTATCAGACAGGTCAGCGAACAAAGCTCTGTCAAAATTGGAAATCTATTCTAATAAATCAAAAGTCTCTAAAATTAGCATGTTTTAACTTCTGCTTTTTCTTTCATTTGCAATTTAAATATATAAATGAGATTAAAGGCGGTGTAGGTAACAGGTCCACTTGAAGTTTACTAGGGGCTGCTATATTATGTTTAACTAGACAGGTGTTTCTTAAAGGGATAGTAATGGTTTACAAAAACAACAGCTCCAATTAATCTTCACAGTATTTTGGCCATGGAGAGTATTATTTGAAAATTGTCAGAGTTGTACTGGTAGTTCAAGAGTAATTGGCTGATAAAGTATCCTCCTTCTCGCCCCTTTTACCTAGTTTAAGCCACCTTCCATCAGATGTGGAATCTGGTCCTGGGACCAGCCAGCTGACAGCAAGTGACAATCTTCTTATTGTAAGCATAAGGAACCCCCCCCCCCCCCTTGACAGGTTTTTATGCTTACTGAAGATTATCCCTCTCCTCTATCCATCCGGACAGTCTTACTGCTCTGAGGTGAACAGTGTTACATCAGTTAAAGGGGCGGGAGGAGGATACTTTATCATTCAGTTACTCTTGAACTACAACTCTGACAGAATTGAAATAACACTCTCCATGGCCCAAATACTATGAAGATTAATTGGAGCTGCTTTTATATTGAAACATTACTATCCCTTTAAGTAGGGTATCTCTCCAAAATTTGCCCGTGTTTGTTTAATATATCCTGTATCTCCCTGTATGCCACTGGATACTGAGTGATAAAAGGATGAACAAAAAGTAGAATTCACATCTGATTTTTTTTTAACTTGTTCTTCTCCTATTATTGGTCTCAAAAACAAATGTAAAGAGTTGTAAATGGAATTTATGAAAGTTGGGTTAAATTGTAATGGGAGTGGCTTAAGGCAGAATGTGTTTTAATTTAATTATTAATGATCTTGAGGCTATTGAAAGTAGATTTTAAGTCTTTGCTGATGACACTGAACTGTGTAAGGACGTGCATACACAGCAGGATGTTTAATATAGTTGATGAGGCTGAGAAAGGACATGTCCATCAAGTTCAGCCTATTCCATATTATCCCTGTTTCAGCGGAAGGCAAAAACCAGTCCATTGAAACAAATTCCAATTAAGCCCCATGTGGATAAAAAAAAAACAAAAAAAAAACTCCTCCTTCCTGACTTATGTCAGTTGGATATTTCCCTGTATCAACATCCTCTCTGCTTTATATTTTTCTGAGCTAGAAAGGTAACATTACTTTTTTTAAAGCAATTACCATATCTCTAAGCGCAGCATCCCAAGGCAAAGAATTCCATAACTTTACTGTCATTACTGTAAAAAAAAAAAAAAATCCCTGTCTTTGTTTTAGTTGAAATATCCTCTCTTCTAGTCTTAATAGATTAAATCGTGCTTTTTCTTAGCTGTTTGAGTAAATAGTTCCTTGGAGAGTTGTTTGTATTGACCTCAAAATTGTTTGTAAATGGTAGTCAAATCACCCCTTAGACATCTCTTCTCTAATGTAAACAATCCCAGTTTGGCTAGTCTCTCACTATAACTTAGCCCTCCAATCCCTTTATCAGTTTTGTTTCAGGTCTGTCTGTGCTTTTTCTAGTTCAGTAATGTCTTTTTTTAAGAAATGGTCCCAAACCAGTACTCCATATTCTAGATGAGAACTTACCAAGGATTTATATAGAGGTAGAATTATATCTGCATCTCTACCACTTTTTATACAGGATAGTACCTTATTAGCGCTTGCAACAGCTGAGTGACACTGCAGACTGCTGTGAAGTCTATTGTCTATCAGTTCTCCTAAATCTTTATCTAATGAGGATTTCCCCAAACAGTTTCCCATTAAGTGTACATGTAGCATGTTTGTTTCTACAACTCAAATGCATAACCATATATTTATCTACATTAACCCTCAAAGTGGCAGCCATGTGTTGGACATGGGCTTGGCCTTGTGTACCTGCATGGCCAAGCCTGTGTTTCACATGTGGCTGCATTCTCCCTCTCCCTTCTTTTTTTTTTTTTTTTTTTTTTTTTTTTTTTTTTACCAGACCTTTGGGGGGGGGGGGCTGTGATTATCAGGAATCCTACTGATGCTCCCCCACAGCCAGTCGAGTAGGGAGATCAATATTGGCAACGCAGAAGAGCAGCATGCTCTTCTGCTTTGCTCCTACCATGAACTTCTGGGTAGGAGTGGGCGGGATTGGGCAGACTCCTCATGTCACTGCTTACATGAGGAGGCTTTCCCTGATCTGGCCAACTCCTGCTAGGTTGGGTGAGGGAGGAGGAGGGACTGAGGCACAAGAGGGGCGGTGGAAGGGACGTGATAGCCCTTAGGTACTGAGCTGTACCTCAGCTATCACCCTTTGACATAAGCAGGTAAATATTTAACAGCAAATATCTCCATTACCATAAACATTAAAAAAAATATAATAATAAATTACGGATTGAAGTTTTATTGCAGACAAATTCAGATAGACATAACTTTCAGGGAGGTGAGTTCCATTTTTAGCACAGGTGCACTAATCAGTGGCTCATTCATTTTAATTGGCCCTCCTGTGCTCAAACAAGGAAATCCTTAACCCCTTAAGGACCATTGACGTGGCAGGTCACGCTGGTCCGGCACTTAAGGACCAGTGACGGTCTTGGCACGTCACGTACTTTTACTCACCGCGCTCCTGTAGGAGCGCGGTGAGTAATACCGGGCACTGAAGTTGATCGCTCCAAGACCGAGCGATCTCTTCCAGTGCCCCGTTTGACGTGCCGCCCCACGTGATCAGTCACGTGGGACGGCACGTCAAAGTTTCCTATGTGGTCCTTAAGGGACGGCGCGCCCCGGCACCGCTGGTCCTTAAGGGGTTAAATCATATATTGAGGGTAGCTTTTGAGCACCAAACCTGGACACCCCTGGTCTAGATGAAGTGTTATCAGCGAAACCAAAGGTGTGTGGGTTTTTTTCTTTCTTTCAGTAAGATTAATATGGTTGTGGAATTATTTGCATTATGAGGTTGTGTTTACTTATACTGGAGATGTTTTCAAAAAACCTTTCTAGCTGAGAACAATAGATAATTGTTACAGTTGGTTTCTATGCAGATATGATAATCCAGGATGATCTTAGAGTGTATTTTGGTGTAGGGAAGTATTACTTATTTATTTATTTTTAAACTCACTTTGGGCTTAATAGGAAATTGCTTTAACAGTTCTTTTTCACACATATTAAATCAGCCTCTATTTGCCTATAATAAATATATTAATGAGGCAAATATAATCAAGTTGATACATTTATTGGCTAACTAAACAGATATAGGATGCAAGCTTTCAAGACCACTTATGTTTCTTTCTTAGGCATGATATCATGACTGAAGAAGAGACCTAAGAGATCTTGAAAGCTTGCATCCTATATCTGTTTAGTTAGCCAATAAAGGTATCAACTTGATTATATTTGCCTCCTGTATTTCTACGGCTAACAAGGTACCAACTCTCATTGCTATATATATTTATATACACACACACACATACATATATAGGGGTCTCAGGCTTTTCTATCCTTGATTAGTTTTGTTAACAAACCTGAATCTCCTGGGTTTTTGCTTAATTTTCTTATCATGGTCACCTTCTATTATATGTGTTCTTATGAGCAGTTTGGGGGACTTATGATTATGGTAATTTTCCTCTCTGCAGATCTTCCCTGAAAATGGATGGTGAAGGGTTTGGAGAGCTGCTGCAGCAGGCAGAGCAGCTGGCTGCAGAGACAGAAGGAGTCACCGAACTTCCACATGTGGAGAGGAATCTGCAGGAGATCCAGCAGGCTGGGGAGAGGTTGCGCTCCAGAACCATGACACGTACCTCTCAGGAGTCTGCCAATGTTAAAGCGTAAGGGTCAATGCTCAGAACTGTTCAGGGGATGCAGCATAACAGCTCTGTGGAGCAAGAGAAGATCATGTTGCAGGGAGTAGATGAAAGGTGTATTGCTGTTGTGTGCAAAGCGGAGGAGGCTGCACTGTTTAGTGTAGGAAGAAGATATGGACATTGCACAAGCAGAAAATAGGCAAAAATTTGGTGAATGAAAAGTGATTGCAAAAGAGGAAATGGCTCATAGGGGTCAGGCTGGCAGCTGCAGTATGGGGGGAATAAAGGAGACATCCCTTGGTAGAAGAAGAATTACTTTAGGGCAGAGTTGGGCAACCTGAGGCCCTCTAGCTGTTGCGGACTTCAATTCTCATCAACCTCATCCAGCCAACAGTCAGCCAGGGATTAATGGAATTGTAGTTCTTATCAGCTGGATGGCTTCATGTTGCTCCACCCATTCTTGGGGGATGTGAAGTAAGAAAATAGATTGTTGTCTCTTAGGAGAGATGTATTTGTGTAAGTTTGTAGAGTCAGTGCTATATACAGAGAGAGTGAGCGATTCAATCAGTGTGGTTAAAGTGATAGTAATGTTTCTCAAAAAAAAGCAGCTCCGATTAATCTTCATAGTATTTGTGCCATGGAGAGAGTTATTTCATTACTGTCCGAGTTGTATTTCAAGAGTAATTGAATTATAAAGTATCCTTCTCCAGCCCATTTTACCTAGTATAAACCACCTCCCCTCAGATGTGGAATCTGGTCTCTTGACCGGACAGGTTGCAGTAAGGGACAGCCTTCTTACTGTGAGCGTACGGGAAACCCTGCCCCCCCTTGATAGGTTTTTCCTTATACTCATTGAAGATTGTTCCTTTCTGCTATCCATCCAGACAGTCTTGCAGCTCTGCGTTGAACAGTGTTACATCAGTAAAAGGGGCGAGAGGGGGATACTTTATCATTCGTTTACTCTTGAACTACAACTCGGACACTCTCCTTGGCCCAAATACTATGAAGATTAATTGGAGCTGCTTTTTTTTAATGAAACATTACTATCCCTTTAAGGAATGCAGGGGCTAATTAGGCAGGAGGACGAGAATAATAACTAGTGTTAGAGTTTTAGGTATATCTGGGGGTCAAAATGTTATTGCAGGTCTTGTACAGTGAGGGTATGACTTTTACAGGCTGTTGGATACATCACTGTCAAGAGTAAGTAGAACAAGGAAGTTAAAAAGCTTCATTTTTTATTGCTAGGTCTGTCTTACTGGGTTCCAGAGGACTGGACATATCCCACATCTCCCAAAGACTGGAGAGCCTCAGTGCAGCCACGACCTTTGAACCCCTTGAGCCAGTGAAGGACACAGACATCCAGGTCAGAGGGTAATGTTTGATATGAGATCTGTACATTTAGCTTTACAAGATGGCAGATATTCATAAAGTGGATATTAATGTTATATTTGAGATGTAAATTGGGTTGTTAACAATGTCCTGTATTCTCTGAAGCTCTCGTAAGTATATATACATAATTTGCAGAAAAAGCTGTGTTTCTTGTGTGCTGCTTTTTTAGGATACTTACTCATATCATTCCCATTACATACAAAATCACAAATTTCCTATGTGGAAAGTCCTATTTATGCATAAACTTGCTCATATGCTAAATATTTACCAAAAGAAACTGCACTCTGGAAAAGTATTATATGTAATGCTAATCAAAGTGATAATCTATAATTACAATGACATTCCCAAAGCAAGATCTAGTTGACAGAGAGATATTTCGGTATTGTAGATTGCAAAAGAGTAAACATATCAAAATGCAACTCTGTCCCTTACACCTTATTTTCTTATTCAGTTCATCAGAAGTGTTCTGCCAGATGTGTTTGTAGTAGAGTGTGTAGGGGATCTAGTATGCTGAGTGTGTGTGTTAGAACTGAATTGAGCATGTCAATAGAGTGCTCTAGCTATGCCCTGCATTGTTAATGTTCTTAGGGCCATATTTAATAATCTAAATAGGTGCAGTTCTGAAGAAAATCAACTACACCTTACAGGACAAATATACAATTCCCTAAATTCCCATTGAGTTAAATTTGCCTTTCAGCAACTTGAATGCAAGAGAGGGTCTCCAACACATTTCAGAGGGATGTGTTGTAAACTTCTATAGCTTTCAAGAGGCTAAAATTAAATCTGAGGGAATTTTTATTTGACCACTCTAGTGCAGTGCTTCAGAATTGCTCCTTTTTAGCTTTACTGTGTGTTGCTGTTTAGGGTGGGAAGATGTATGGGTTAATATATTTTAATTGTGCTTTCTGTGTAATTAGTGGCATGTTTTATGTGTGTCTGTGTGTCATAGTATTTGGAGGCTGTTCATATTGTATGCATGTTTTAGGGCACTGTCCACATTGGGTTGGTACATTTTGAAGACTATTTTGAGTTTGTTGTTGCATAAAAAGGCTGTCTTGGTAAATTTAGAGCATGTTGCCTACTCTGAGTGTATCAGCATTTAGTTAGCCTTCTCAGAATGTCTGTGTAATACAAGCCTGCCCTAAATGTAAGTCTGAGCAGTGTTTAGAAGCCTGCACAAAGTGTGTCATCAAATATTGTTTATGTCCTGTTCATGGGTGGGAAAATACCTGGAACACATACAACCGTCACATGTTCACAAAATGGCTGTCTGGCTCTTACAGGGGTATTTAAGAATAAGGGGCTCTTAGTTTGTTTAGAAGTACTTTTCTAGGTAGGCATCATTCAAACAGTAATCATTTATTCCTATTTACTGCTTTTATTTCCATTTAATCTCTTTTATTCCACTGAGAAGGCCTCTTTCGCAAGAGCAACATAACTGTTTCTGCTCCCCTGCAACACTTGTGTTGCCCATGTATCTACACTCGCCCCTCTTTTTTGTTCCACTCCTGACTGAAACCCAGAGAGGCGTGTATGATCATTGACCTAAGTGAGTGCCAGCTAATATTACTGGCTGGTGCTCAAGTAAGTCATCCATTCATTGGACGATGAGTGGAGGATTACAGTCTCCATGCCACTAGTGTGAAATATCTGCCAGCAGCCCCATAGGGCACCATTCAGATCTTCCTTACTGTTTTCCTGAGGAAACACAGTAAAATTGCTGCATGATGTACTTTAGTGCAATCACACAAGGTGATACTGCCTTTCACCACAGGTGACAGATCCAATGTAGTAGCATTGCTGAGTTGATGTTGCTATGTGAATGCGGGTCTAATTGTTTCATTTTACAGTCTGGTAAAGACCAGTGTCACTTGTGGGATATTTCCGTTGAATTGAAGCTCATTGTTTACTTTGAAGAGTTGTGACCTATAGACAGACTTCACAGAGATTGCAGTACAGAGTATATATTATGCAAAAATGCATAAATATACCTGACTACTGTATGAAGAATACCTACCTATGTAAGTTTATCTGAATAGGTGTTAGTGTATTTGGAGTCTGAACCAAATGTATGTCATGTATTTAAATGCTTCTTGTTTCCATCTGACATTTCCTTTCCATTTAGGGCTTTCTGAAGAATGAGAAGGACAACGCTCTTCTATCTGCCATTGAGGAATCCAGAAGGAGAGTGAGTATCTCAGCAGCAGTGACAGGTGGAACTTTAAGCCCGCCAGAGTGTCAACTCCTTTGTATTTGATATCTGCATCATGCAATAGTCTGATACTGCTGTGCTTTGCATTTTGTTAACATGATTTCTGTTGTGTGGGTACAGTTCACACAATTGCTATTTATAGTTTACATATTGGTCTGCAGACATTTGCCATGGCGGAAGAGTACCATAGAGAGTCCATGCTTGTGGAGTGGGAACAAGTGAAGCAGAGAATCCTACACACATTGCTTGCCTCGGGAGAGGATGCCTTGGACTTCACACAAGACAGTGAGGTATGCAGCATGAACATGCAGGGTCAGAGAGACTGATGTACTAAGCAGAACTGTTGCAGCTCTTGGGTGAACCAACTGCACCATAGCAGACAAAAATTCACATTGATGTAAGTGGAATTTTTCATTCCTTAATGCCACAGACGTCTCCATAATACTGCTTCTGTAATATTCATGGGGGTTAAAAGCCTCATTTAAATTAAAAGGAATTTGGGCTATTTTTATTTGTTCCCTATAGGTCGGGTTGGTTTGCTCCAGAATTGCTTCTTAGAACATAAACATCCCTGGATTCTGGGATTAAATACACTAAAATATCATGTACTCCAAGCTAGCATCTGTAGAAAAGCTTTGATTTTAGGGGCCTAATGCGAAGGCAAACAATGAGAAGTTCTGGGGAAACCAACTACACCATGGGGAGGGATAAAAAGTGATGTTGGATTAAATGGGGCTTTTAACTCCTCCAGTGCTAGAGAGATCTCCAGAGCAATGCGTTGGAGCCCTCTTTAGCAGTCAGTGGGCTAAAAACCCATATTTAAATCAATGGGAATTTTTATTTGATCATTCTTATATTCCCTCAAGCCTCCTGAAGGTAAAGTGAGGCTAGGAGAAATTCTTACTGTCAGGCTTGATATGGTTGGAGCGTAGGAGCAGGGAATGCTATCTCTTGCCAGACACCCCTACCAGGTGTTCCACAGAGGTATACAGGTAGAACACCTAGGTAGGAGTGACAGCACGGGAGTGCAAGGGTTAAGCAAAGCGTAGTCAAAAACAGTCCAGAAGATCAGGGCAGGCAGCAATCAGGCAGAATCAGTAAAACTAGCCAAGGTCAGGAAACAGGCAAGCAGGGAAGTCCAGGAGGCAAGCAGAAGGTCAGGCAATGGGAAATCCAGCAGAGGGTCTGTAGCACAGCAAGGAAAGAAGCACTGAGCACTGGAAGCTTAGAGCACACAGGAACCAAAGTTCTGGAACACTGAAGCAAAGTGGACACAGCCTGAGGGGTTTTTATAGTGTCATGGGTTTTCACCCCTCCCCTCTGCTGAACAAACCTCTCACTGGATTGGCCAACAGAGGGGTGTGCAACCACAGCACCTGTCTCACTGTTTACCTGGAGGCACACTATTGGTGGACAGTTGATGAGAGAGGCAGGCTTCACCTCCCCCCTACAGGTGTACAACACCATGGTTTGATCTGGGCACCCTGTGGATACCTTTCCTGGAGACTCCTTCAACTTTAGGCCATGGCTTAGGCCTACCGCACTATTGCGACCGCAACCGCGGGCAGACACCGCTACTCGAGGCCGTGGCTTCGGCCTACTCAGTGATCGTGGAGCATCTGGGAAGCCCCCAGCAGCGGAGGATGGCTGGGACATGGAGGTAGGAGCTAGAGGGGCATGACAGTACCCCCCTCCTACGAGCGACCTCCGGGCGCGTCTAGGTGCCGGACGTTCAGGATGGGCTCGGTGAAATGCCCTAAGGCATTATGGGGCATGGATATTGGCGACTGGTTGCCAGGATCGCTCCTCGGGTCCATACCCCTTCCAGTGTATTAGATACTCTAGTCTTCCTCGACGTATACGTGAGTCCATGATTTCCTGAACCTCGAATTCTTCCACATCGTTTACCACTATTGGAAGAGGAGGAGTAGGTGGTCTCCTTTGAGTGGTGTCGGGTATCCATCTTTTCAGAAGCGACACGTGAAATGTAGGATGGGTGCGCCATGTAGTAGGTAATTGTAAGGAAACTGCAGCAGGGCTAATGATTTTTGTGATGGGGAAAGGCCCCAAGAATTTGGGTCCCAATTTTTTGGTAGGGCAAGACATTTTAACATGTGCTGAGGACAGCCATACCTTATCCCCAACCTGGTATAAGGGGGAAGGTTTACGTCGCCGGTCAGCTTGGTTCTTGTAAGACTGTTGTGCCTTTTTTAATGTTTCTTGTAATAGAGTAAAACCTTGGTTCAGTAGTTGAAGACGGTCTGTAGCCTGAGGGACCATGGTAGTAACAGGTAGTTGAGGAATATAAGGTGGATGATAACCATAATTGGCCTTGAAGGGGGACATGCCTACAGAACTGTGTAGATGGTTGTTATAAGCAAATTCTGCTGTTGGTAGCAAGGACACCCAGTCATTCTGAAGATGGGTGACGTAGCAACGTAGATATTGTTCAAGCGTTTGGTTAGTTCTCTCTGTCTGACCATCAGTTTGAGGATGGTATGCGGATGACAAGAGTCTTTGTATACCCAAACCTCGACAAAAAGCAGACCAGAAATGAGAGGTAAATTGGACACCACGGTCAGAGAGGATGGTTTGTGGAATACCATGAAGGCGAAAAATTTCTTTGATGAACAAGTCTGCTGTCTCGGCAGCTGTAGGTAATCCGATAACGGGGACAAAATGTGCCATCTTGGTTAGGCGGTCTACAACCACCATTATAGTTGTGTAACATTGTGATGGTGGGAGTTCCACAATGAAGTCCACAGTTATGTCAGCCCAAGGACTTGTTGGTACTGGTAACGGTTGTAGTAACCCAGTGGGTCTTGAATTAGTAACTTTGGCTCGCCCACACACATCACATGATTGTATGTATTGTTCAATGTCTTTTTTCATACCAGGCCACCAGAATGACCGTTGGGTGAGTTCTGTGGTTTTCTTAACACCTCCATGGCCTGCTAACGGGTGGTCATGTACCGTATGAAGTACATTGGTACGAACTTCAGGAGGAACAAAAAGAAGAGTGTCTTTGTACAGCAGCCCATGTTTTTTGGTAAGGCAAGGATATTGAGACAGGTAGGAATCTACTTGAGAATGGATCTGCAAAGCTTCTAATAGTGAAGAGTGAGTAGCCAAGAAATGACCAGGTTGGAGGATAGTATCCGTATCCGTATCTGTATCTGTATCTGTATGGGGTCCATGTAGACGAGACAAGGCATCCGCTTTTCCATTTCGTGATCCTGGTCTATAAGTGATATGCAGGTTGAATCTGCAGAAAAACAGAGCCCATCTGGCTTGTCTAGGACATAGACGGCGAGCTCCTCGTAGATACTCTAAATTCTTGTGGTCAGTGAACACAGTGATTGGATGGTTAGCCCCCTCCAAGAGGTGACGCCATTCCTCCAATACCATTCTAATGGCTAGTAATTCTCTGTCTCCCACACTGTAGTTAGTTTCCGCTGGGGATAATCGTCTAGAAAAGAAAGACACAGGATGAAGCGTCTCACTTTCTCCTTGTCGTTGTGATAGGACGGCCCCTGCGGCTGTCTCGGAGGCATCAACCTCCATAAAGAATGGTTTTTTAGGGTCTGGCAGTACAAGAATGGGGGCTGACGTGAACCTCTGTTTAAGTTCATCAAAAGCATGTTGTGCTTGAGGTGACCAGGCAAACGGAACATGTTTCTTCGTTAGCTGGGTGATGGGAGCGATAACTTTAGAGAAACCGTGGATGAATTTTCTGTAGAAATTTGAGAACCCCACAAATTGTTGCACAGTTTTAACAGAAGTAGGAACAGGCCAATCTAAGATGGCTGATACCTTTTTGGGGTCCATTTTGATATTCCCCGGAGTTAATATGAATCCCAAAAATTCAACAGATGTTGTCTCAAACACACATTTTTCTAATTTCGCATAAAGTCCATGTTGCTGAAGCCGAGAAAGGACACGTTTAACATTCTCCCGATGGGTGGTAAGTGATGGTGAGTAGACTAAGATGTCGTCGAGATATACCACTACGAATATGTCCAACATATCTCGGAATACATCGTTGAGGAAATGTTGAAAGGTGGCAGGGGCATTACAGAGCCCGAACGGCATGACCTGGTATGCATAGTGGCCATACCGGGATCGGAAAGCCGTCTTCCATTCATGTCCTTTTTTTATGCGTACCAAATTATAGGCTCCTCGTAAGTCCAACTTAGTATATATTTGTGCCTCTCTAAGTCGATTCATTAACTCTGAGATTAAGGGCAATGGATATTTGTTTTTGATGGTAACCTTGTTAAGCTCTCTATAGTCCACACAGGGCCGGAGGCCTCCATCTTTTTTCCCCACGAAAAATATGCCAGCCCCGGCAGGAGAAGTGGATGGCCTTATGAATCCATTCCTTAGGTTCTCTTCTATATAGTCCTTTAAGGCGCTTAATTCAGGTTCAGAGAGAGGAAATATACGACCAAATGGAATGGGGGGGGGGCCCCAGGAAGCAAGTCTATAGGACAGTCATATGGACGGTGTGGGGGCAGTTTGTTGGCTTCTTGTTTGCTGAAGACTTGGCTGAAAGCACGGTAGGGTATCGGTATTTCCAATGTCTTAGAAGAAGTAGCATGCAAGGTGGAAACTGTGGTGTGAGAGAGACAGTGTTCTTTACAGTAGGATGATGCAAAGGTGATTTGTCCTGCGGACCAATTAATGGTGGGGTTATGGTGTTTAAGCCAAGGAAGGCCAAGGATAATGGGAAACAAAGGAGACTGCACCAAATTAAAGCTAAGCGTCTCCACATGCTTAGCCCCAATGCTCACAGTGAGAGGTATAGTCTCTGTGGTGACAGGTCCGGAGTTAATGTTGCTGCCATCAATAAGAAGTATTGTGAGGGGTTGTTTCTTTAGTCGTGTAGGTATGTTCAGACTCTGGGCTAACTTGTAATCCAAGAAACAGTCACTTGCCCCAGAGTCAATGATAGCATCTTGTGGGATCTTGTTATGCGTCCACTGTAGGGAGACAAGAAGAGATAAATGAGGTGCTGTTCCACCCAGGAGTAATGGGTACTGTGCAAGATCTGGCTTACCTCTGGCTGCCAATTCAGGACAGAGACGGACTTGGTGACCAGAGCCACCACAATAAAGACAAAGGTTCATGCGTCTCCTCCTGTTCTTTTCAGTTTCATTGAGTGGTCCACGAGTAGCACCCAGTTGCATGGGTTCCTCTGAAGTAATACCGGGAGTCAAGGAGACAGGTAATGGAGGACGAGGTGTACAGGTTGAACGGAGAGGAGGGTTAGTGGTACGCTCCATGCGTCTCTCCCGAAGTCTCCGATCAATCTGAGTTACCAGGACAACTAGATCATCCAGAGAGTCAGGAATGCCAGTCCGAGCTAGTTCGTCCTTTAATGAGTCAGCAAGACCCAGGCGGAATTGGTCACGCAAGGCAGTTTCGTTCCATTCCGTTTCTACTGCTACTCTCCGGAATTCTGATACGTAATCCTCCACAGGACGGCGCCCCTGTCTTAGTGATCTCACAGTGGCCCTCTTATGGGGATCATCATAAAGGGCACCCATTGCGTGACAGAAAGCAGTCCAGGAGTCTAGTATAGGGCTGTTAGCATGTAGTAGGTGATGCGCCCATGACAGAGGAGCATCTGTGAGTAGTGATATGGCAGTACGAACTTTAATAAAGTCTGTGGCATATGTCCTAGGTTTCAGGACGAACAACAGTTCACAGGACGTGATGAATGACCGGTATTTACTACGATCTCCGGAAAAACAAGCAGGAAGCTTGACATGTGGTTCTGGAGTGGCAGTGGCCCCAATACCAAGGGGTCCTGCTTCATTTGCTGAGGGTGGTTGATACATAGCCAGAGGTGTCACTGGAGCAGGTTGTAACCCCTGGAACTGGGCTTGTAAAGCAGCTTGGTTTTCTTGGATACCTTGTACCGTGTGGGATAATGCAGTGAGTTGCTGAGTCAGTGACGCGATAGCATCAATCATCCCTGTCAGCTCCATGGGCTTCAGTGTATTGTCAGGCTTGATATGGTTGGAGCGTAGGAGCAGGGAATGCTATCTCTTGCCAGACACCCCTACCAGGTGATCCACAGAGGTATACAGGTAGAACACCTAGGTAGGAGTGACAGCACGGGAGTGCAAGGGTTAAGCAAAGCGTAGTCAAAAACAGTCCAGAAGATCAGGGCAGTCAGCAATCAGGCAGAATCAGTAAAACTAGCCAAGGTCAGGAAACAGGCAAGCAGGGAAGTCCAGGAGGCAAGCAGAAGGTCAGGCAATGGGAAATCCAGCAGAGGGTCTGTAGCACAGCAAGGAAAGAAGCACTGAGCACTGGAAGCTTAGAGCACACAGGAACCAAAGTTCTGGAACACTGAAGCAAAGTGGACACAGCCTGAGGGGTTTTTATAGTGTCATGGGTTTTCACCCCTCCCCTCTGCTGAACAAACCTCTCACTGGATTGGCCAACAGAGGGGTGTGCAACCACAGCACCTGTCTCACTGTTTACCTGGAGGCACACTATTGGTGGACAGTTGATGAGAGAGGCAGGCTTCACCTCCCCCCTACAGGTGTACAACACCATGGTTTGATCTGGGCACCCTGTGGATACCTTTCCTGGAGACTCCTTCAACTTTAGGCCATGGCTTAGGCCTACCGCACTATCGCGTTCGCGACTGCAACCGCGGGCAGACACCGCTACTCGAGGCCGTGGCTTCGGCCTACTCAGTGATCGTGGAGCATCTGGGAAGCCCCCAGCAGCGGAGGATGGCTGGGACATGGAGGTAGGAGCTAGAGGGGCATGACACTTACATTCTATTTGGTCATTTATGCAGGCTTAAAATCTGTTTCGAGTGTAAGGATGGGCAACCTGAGGTCAATGAGGTGTGTTTTTTATTAAAAAAAAAACAAACTTACATTATCTGGCTGAGAATGATGGGAGTCGTAGTATCCAGTATGCTTAGGGGCACACTCCAAAATAACCCCTGTTGGTAACCGTGCATGGAAGTAATTACAATTAACACTTCCACAGCAATAGACATGAATTAGAAGGTCTAGCTGGGGTGCTGCAGGTTTCCTGATCCAGTGGGGGTCTGTTGGCGTAAAATACATATGTCCACCTATATATATTGGGTATCCATTTAACAAAAAATTTGAAATTCTGTGGTTTCAATTGTGACTCTTATACATTTCTGAAAATGCCTAAGTGTTAAAGTTTCTTGCTTGATAATTTTATGTAGAAAGAGACTTCAGCCACTACTAAGTTCTTAAAGTTGGAAAGAGAGAATACCTTGATGCTTTAGAACCAGTTCAGTATCTCGGATAAAAAAAATGCAGGAAAACTTCATAATGTGTATTTAAAATAAATAAACATGATTCACACTCATCACCAAATATTCATACACACAGCCCTAATTGGATTATAATAATAATATCAAAGTATTTTACCAGGCAGGATACACTGAAATTGTCTTTCATTTTCAAGTATGTCCTGGGGGAATAGATAGATATTACACATTTAATGGTACTCATAATCTACCTCGGAAGGATGAAAGGCTGAGTCAACCCTGCTGGGGCTAGAACGTGTGACCTTGCAGTTTGAACAGATTCTACAGCTGGTGCCTTTCACCAGCTGAGCCATCTCACCAGCTTTTATATTAGAGAATGTGCCAAGTAAACAGTAATAATACTCATTGTCACACAAGCAAATAAATCCGAAGTAAATCTCACGTTCAGACTATAAATAGTATAGATCCTAGGCATCCACAGGACCTGCCAATGTGAATCGGTAAGATAAAACTGCAACACAGACTAATATAATTTGAATCAAAAAATGAAAATACCCAAAATTATTTACTTAATAAACCTCTAAATCTAAAGAGTATAGATCTATGCAAAATAGATATTAGCAATCTAGATGTCCCTATCCAATACCCCCCCTCCTTGAAACAAGAAATCCTTGCAAGTGATATTGTGTGAACTATTGTGTGAATCTGTGTGTACTATTGTACGTCAGTGGTTTTTACCAATCGTTAGGGACTCTACTCCTATGTTTGATAGGCTCTGACTCAATGGCAGGAAAGGCAGCCTCTAAATGATTTAAAATCTCTTAATGGTCACCCATGCCATAGAATGAGAGATGGATGTGCTGTCCTGTTGATGTCATTGGGCACTAACGTTTGCCCATCGGGCGTTTCTAACTGGCAGTAGCTTGTTACAGTACAGGTAATAGAATACCAAACTGTGACCTAAAACTACTGCCGTTAGTTTCATTTCACTAACAGCCCTGATGGAATCAAGCCCTGGATAGAGAACTTCTTTTACAGCAACAGGATCTAACAATTACGTCTTTGTGCTGATGATTTGACTGCTCCACCAGTGCCATAGTCCATGGCAAAGGTTATTCAACTGTCGGAATGGATCCATTCTTGCAGGAGAAGAGACTGCTGTCCAGCCATAAGTTGCATGAGACTACTTTGATGTGATTTAATCAAAAGTCCCTTCAAATGGTGCCACTGGACCAATGACACAGTCACTTCAACCTGATGAAGGTCCCTATTCTGATTTGCAGAGGAGCTTTGGAACAAAATGAGCTGGTTTGAATAAAAGTAAATTCTTATTTGGGGTCAAACTATGAAAGGTGTGGCCTGGATGATCCTCGTCACAGACCTGGATGATCCTCGTCACAGATGGCAGCAGCAAGGTGCCACTTGCAGTCAACAAAAATCTCAAGTATGGTGGGAACATAATTTCTCAGATTTGCCTTGAAATATTTTAGAACTCTGGGTGGTTGTGAAAACCAGTCACCACCTCTCCAAACTCTTAGAAGACCAAGCAGCGAAAATTAAGATGAACAATATATCAGCAGAAGGGATCAAGGTATTGCTGGAGGAGGGGAGGCTGAATCTTGTTTGAGCAACCACATCCTCATCCAACCTGACTGCGATCTATATTTAGAGCAGGCTCAATGCAAAAGCAGACTTTCAAAGCAGACCTCCAGTGGAACCCAGTTATTGAATTGGGAGATCTTTGGTCTGAGGTATGCAAATGGTGTTGCCCAAAGATTGACCTGATGGCCACCCTATCAGAATCGGAAAGTGGAGCCCTTATAAGAAAGGACCTTTTCTTGGGAAGCTCCAGGAGGGGAACAGGGAAAACGTGCTCAACCACTCCTTGTCTCACATGCTGCCATTTTTTTTTCTCCATTTCCAAGGGTAGTATAGAAGATGCCCTTTTTTCCAGATATCCCTGGTTTCTAGCCTTGAAGATGAAGGTGCTGACTTAAAGTTCCATCCTCCTTCCAGCAGTCGACAAGCTGTACCTAACACCCTGGAGATTGAACCGCAAAAGCTGTCCAGCCAGGGATTGTCAGAAGTTGTCATCTTTCTTCTCTTGACAGCTAGGAAGCTATTCTGTCCAACTCCTACTACAAGATCTGGATAGTGTTTTGCTGCTGGGCTTCAGAGAAAGGGATCTGCTTAGCTAATCGTTTGATGATATGTTTCCTGGTCTCCCAGAGGGGTCTGAGCTCCAGAACCTTTAAAGGTCCAAGTCTCAGCACACCTTGTGATTCACTTTCTCAACGCCCTTAATAGAGCCCCCCCCATACAAAAAATGTATCCCCTTCATAGTTCTAGTTCCAGATGCTCCGTTTGAACCAATGCCAATGTCATCTGTGTCTTTGGAGTTTCTGTCAATGAAGGCAGCCTTCCTAGTGGCAGTTAAGTCAGCCAGGCATATTTTGAAACTTCAAGCCCAAAAAGTGGAAAACACTTTCATGAGATTTTATTCCAGGACAACATGGCACTTAGGCCAGTTCCAGAGTTACTCCTTAAGGGTGGCATCAAGCTTCCGTTTGGTTCAGGACATTGTGCTCCCTATCTTTTCGGTCAAGAATTGAAGAAGAGGAAGGTCCAATATAGGTCATCTTGTGCATGGTGTGATGTCTGAGAACTACATAGATAGGACTTGCATGATTAGGAGATACAGTAGTCTAATGTATTTACTCAGTATGTAGAGAAGGCCATGCTGCAAAATTGACTATTAGTAAGTGGATAGTCTTCTGCATTCCTAAGGCCTACCAAACATAAGGAATTCTGATTCCTCAAGGATTCAAGGTACCCTCTTCTTGAGCAGTTTCAGCTTCTTGGGTGGCAGAAGTTTCACCAGAGGAAATCTGTAGGGCAGTGGTCTGGTCTTCTCTTTCTAGCTTCATCGGCCATTATCAGCTGGATGTCAGTTTGGGTGGAAAGTCCTCTATTCTGTTGCTAGAGCAAATATTTAATAATCCTGTATGTTTCTGCAGTTCTTAAGTAATGTCTCTTTTGCTGATGACCTTCTCCTGCACTTTTGTTTTTCTCAGGTACTGCTTGGGTATGACTCTTTTGTAAAGGCTGCCAGAAGTGACCAGGATAAGGAAAAATGGTATCAGTGTATGTTATTTTTTTTTTCCTGGTTACAATATGACAGCATTCACCAACATCCCACCCTTACCTTCTAGAGATCAGTTAAGCTAACTAAGACTTTGGTGGATTGTAAGGGAATATATAATTATTAGAGCTGTTTCACGTCCTTTCAGGTGAGTAGGAAGCTTTAACCTTTTGTTGAATGCTGCCATCTAGTGGCAAGAAAAGTAGAATAACATTATGCTAATTCAAGTTTTTCCTCATTATAATGTTTGTGTGGAGTACTGTTCTTAATCTATACAGCCACTGACAGTAATTTTCTTTGTACAGCTTATAACAAGTAACAGAATTGAATGTTGTTCATGTATTCTTGTAAAGGACATCTATCACCCCTTTACAACTTTTCATTATATACGATATATAACAAAAAGATTTAGGCAAAGTTGTGAAGGGGTGATGGATCCCCTTTAAGTACACAGCTGTCTTCTTTGAAAGAAACTGTTATCTCTTGCCATTTAGACATTACTGAATTGTCATTTCTGAAATACCTATCAATCTTTCTAAAGGAATAAGAGTTCTGTACAAGGCATAATTAAGACTATACTTTAGGCCTGCATCAATATAATTTTTGCAGGTGTTGGCTTGGAGTAAGATTTAAATTGGGCTGTTAACTCCTTGCTGTACAGGTGTCACATGCCTTGCACAGCAGTATGTTGGACACTTCACATTTAAGGAGTTAAAAATACAGTTTAACACAATGGTAATATTTCTTTTGTCGCTATGGTGCATCCGATTTACCCCAGAATCTACATAGTTCATCAGCCTCCGTGTGTATACACAGGTGAATATACACAGCATTCATACATGGTTGATAATCCATATGTATACAGAGGTGATGATATACACAGTGAGGCTGAAATAGTAATAAGAACTGAAATAGTTCTGGGGTAAACCAACTGCGCTATAGGGACCAAATAAAATTCCCATTCATTTAAAGCGGAACTTTCAGTTCATACTTAGTCACCATGCATTCATTAAACGCATGGTGACTAGCTTTGAAATAGTTGTCTTAAAAAATAGCCCAGTGTAAAGGAATCCTCCCCATTTGGAGACCGGAATCCAGGCTACATCTTATCTGCGCTGTCAGTCCCGGTCTCCATTGAGTAGCACTGCAGTGCACCATATGGTTACCGGAAGAGACTGACGGCGCAGGCGCATAGACTGCACTAACCTGCCCATCAGTCCCCAAACGGGAAGTATTCCTTTACACTGGGCTATTTTTTAAAGGTAAAACATCTATTTCAAAGCTAGTCACCATGGTTTTAATGAATGCATGTCGACTAAGTATGAACTGAAAGTTCCGCTTTAAAGAGGGCTTTTTACCCCTTGAATGCTAGAGCAATCTCCAACATATTGCAGAGCAATGTGTTGGACACCTCTCTAACATTCTAGGGGTTAAAAGCCCCATTTAAATCAATGTGAATGTCTCCTATAATGCAGCTGGCTTGCCCTAGAATTTCTCCCTTCTTCTTACTACATCCATCCCAGTGTATATACACAGATTATCTAGATATTCTTTGATCAAATGAACAGGATCTGTTTGTTTTGTGTCTAAGTCTGTAATCTGTTTCCATCCCTAACAGACCAGTTATATTACTGAATCTGGAGCACCTGGGCGCAGCTCCCTAGATAATGTTGAAATGGCGTATGCACGACAGGTGAGTGAGGGAGAAAAATTGCACTGTTCCAGTAGTGGTTCTCAGTGTGCCATGTCACTTGTGTGCTGCAGTAACCAGCTTAACCCTTTGAGTGCCAGACGGGTATGCAACTCTGTGGCACTCATAAGGTTAATGTGCCCCCCCCTTTTTTTTTTTTTTTCTGTGCGGACAATGACAAAAAAAATGTGAGTTTTAAGTATATATAATATGAAAATTGTTATGCACAATAGTCTTGTTTTGTCACTTCTGATGGTGAGACCTAAGAATAGCTATTTATATTACTGCCACCTTCATTAAGTCCTAGACAAATATCTATATAATATTTGGGGCACCTTGAAAATTCTATACTGCATGTTGGGGGTGTCTTATGCAAAGAAACATTGAGAGTTACTGGTATATAGTTTAATCTTTGCTGTGCTATGCAGATACTGTGCTTTATAAAATAACTAGATAAAGAGTTTGAACAGTATGTAACATACTGTATGTGCAAGTCAGGCAATATTCTGGGGCTGCTGGAGGAGTGAGCTGTTTATGGTTCTTTTTTTTTTGCAGATATATGTATACAATGAGAAGGTAGTCAGTGGTCATCTGCAGCCCAGCTTGGTGGACCTCTGTTCATCAGCCACCGAGAGACTGGATGATAAGGTACAGGACAAGCTTAAGGAAGTAAACGTCACTTCCCTTCTGTATTTACTGCAAAAACCTAGTTGTCAGTCTATGTGTGCACTGTATGCCATTAAGCTCGTATATGTGAGATGTGTGTGAGATCCTTCCTCGGCTTTTGTTTTGGTTTGTTTGTTTTTTTTGTTTTGTTTTTTTATGCAGTTACATTTCTTTTACTGATGCTTATCTAATACCTCCTCCTATTTTTATTACCCTTCTGTCCTTAACCCTCTCTTTTTGGTTGTAATATGATTGTTATTTATCAGAGTTCCTCCGTTTATCTCTTAATGCAGAATGTGACAGATTTATGGGCTATGGTGAAACAGATGACAGATATTCCACTGGTTCCAGTTTCTGACACCCTGAAAAGCCGCTGCAGTGTACAGATGCAGATGGCATTTGTGCGTAAAGCATTAAACTTCCTTGAGAAAAGGTAAGACCTCTCAAACTCTGAGACCTTGTAATTTAACACCTTGGATAGAAGCAATGCATTGTTCATTTCACTAGAATCCAAGGGGTAAATATAAAATGTCTTGTGAAAAGACATATTTCTTCAAATAACCAAATACTTAGAATAATGGTCCCACCCCAAATGGGGCATTTTATGACGCTGAACTACCAGATATCTGTCCAGAGTGTTTTGGTAATGGAATTAAAGGGAAATGATCACCTAATGAATAGGGTTCATATCCTTTTAAATAACATGTACTCCTAGCCATTATTTGTAAAAATGTATTTCTTAGGTGTGTAAACTTAAAAACTTCTATAAACATAGTTATGCACAGCTGCATAGAAAAAATTATCTGACAACTCTTGCTTTATAAAAAGTGACTAGCTAAAAAAGATACCTTGTTGTCTGTACGTGACGTGAGCACACTCACTGACACACTCTCACACACAAAAATGTGGGGTTGATGTTCGATGTTGGACAGTGCTCATCTCCCATGGTTCTCCAGCTGTGTTTGGGAGTTCAGCTCCTATGATCCTCAGCCGATTAACATGTTGTAGTCCTACCACAGCTGGAGAGCCACATGGTGGGGACTGTAGTCTCCTGCTGATTGTGTGTGTGGGGGTCTTTTTATATGTTAAACAGTACTGGGAATTATGTGGCTTTCCAGTTGCGACTGTACTATATCTCCCATCATCGTCCATCAATGAGAGGTAGTCAGACCACTGCTGGAGACCTACACGTTGGCCACATGGTTGACTCTTACCTCTTCTGATTGTGTGTGATGTGTGTGTGTTTCTGGTCATGATGAATGCTCTATGTAGTCATAGCCTGCATATTACTCTACTCTAGACAGGTCTCCACAGCCTGTCATTTGGCACCTCCCACCATTTGTGGTCTGGAAAGCTAGGGTGATCCTTAATGCTGTGCTTTTTAGTGGCAGGCAGTATAGTAGCAGCGCGGGTATCCAACCTGCTGTGGTGCACACTGGCATCCCCTTTGCCCCCATGAAGGGAAAAGGGTCCTGCCAGAAACAGACTGAGAGCAGCTACGTACCAGCCTCACAGCAGCACAGCTGAGGCTCAGCAAGGCAGAGAGCAGCAGGTGTCCCAGGATGTTGGGTGCAGGTATTCTCTATGTCCAGAGTAAAGTAGATGATCTTGCTGGAGGAAAGGCTTGTTGTGTAGTGGAGAGAGGAGGAAGGCATGATTTATGGCTTGTACGAGAAGAGGGTATGAGAAAGTGGGAACAGTGGAGCGGAGTGACTGGAAGTAGAAAAAGGCAGCATTGGTGGTGGAAGAGATGATTTAAAGAGGTGAAATGGAGAGTAGGAGGGGAAGGGGATGAGGTAAGGACCTCCAGGTTAGAATTTTCTGAAAAAACACCAGTGCCATTGGTGCTCAGGGAGCTTAATGCATGGCTTAAGTATTGGTGTAGAGGGTTTGGGGTTTTTAGAGTAGAGGGTTAACTTTGCTCTTCCTTTGTATGGTAATGATGGATTGCACCTAAATGGAAGAGAAGACGTTGGTATAACAGAAACATGGGAATATGATGCACATGATTGTGCTGTAAACATTGAGGGCTATCCCCTGCTTAGAGACCGTATTAACAGCTGAGGAGGCGCTGTGTGCCTATGTTTGAAACCAGATCTAGTTTAAGGGAAGATATTTGTGAGGAAACAAGAGATAATGTGGAATCCTTTTGGGTAGAAACTGAAGCTGACTGTGGTGTAAAAGTTAAAATGTGTTGATGTGTATATGCTATGTATCACCTAATATTGATGAGAATGTGGAGGCCCTACTGTTGTTGCAAATGAAAAAAAGCTTCACATCTTGGCCATACATACCATACTTATGGGAGATTATAACTATCCAACATAAACTGGAGAAATTAGACATGTCAGAGGAAGTAAGGGAAGCAAGTTTGTGAGCATGGTTAGAGATAGCTACATGACACAAGTGGTGGAAGTGCCAACAAGAAATATAAATGTATTGTACTTGTTAATCAGGAA
This sequence comes from Rhinophrynus dorsalis, assembly GCA_037306005.1. Classification (NCBI taxonomy): domain Eukaryota; kingdom Metazoa; phylum Chordata; class Amphibia; order Anura; family Rhinophrynidae; genus Rhinophrynus; species Rhinophrynus dorsalis. The sequence goes on along the minus strand of CM074722.1, from coordinate 344,246,595 downwards.
TTACAAACAGTTGTTGTGTCCAGTAGTAAAGTACATGAACATTTGGGAAGCAAACACATGGTTTCATCTGAGATCAGTTTAAAAAAGGCAAAGCTGTATAGGTTCAATCACAGCTCTTCATTTTAAAAATCCTAACTTCAAAATTTTAACAGCAACAACACATAGACTAGGATGAATTATTAACAGGAAAATGGGAAGAATTGAAATTTAGGTTGCAGTATATACCCCTGGAAAACAAATTTAAAAAGAAGTGGATCACAGCCATTATGATTACCTGCAAATCTAAAGAGGGGAAATTGTGAGGAAAACAAGCATTTAAAAGGATAGTAATACTTAAGTATTACTAATCCCTATAGGAAAGTACTACTAAAAAAAAAACGTATTGCCCCAGTTTCATCTCTCAAACCTTTATGGTTTGAGAGATGATCGCTCTTAAAGGGAAAGTAATACTTCGTTGTAACTTTTTTTTTTGTAGGTATTAAAAAAACATGAAGAATGATGGTTTGAGAGATATTCACAAGCAAAGTTTCCCCCTCTCGCCCCTTTTACCTAGTGTAAGCCATCTCTTCTCAGCTGTGAATCTGGTTGTAAGACCAGACAGATAACAGAAGGGGACAATCTTCTTTATATGAAAACAATGAAAGCGCCCTGCCCCCCTTGACAAGCTTTTCAGGTTTTTCCCTTATCTTAATTGAAGATTGTCCTTCTGTGCAATCTACCTGGGCACCTCCCTTCTGCTTTGGCTGAGGAGTGTTACATCAGTAAAAGGGGCTGGAGGGGGACACTTTGTCATTGAATTACTCCTGAATTATAACTCTGACAGAACTGAAATAACACTCTCCAAAGTCCAAATACTATGATGATTAATTAGAGCTGTTTTTATTATGAAACATTGCTATCCCTTTAAAGTTGCCCTCTCCCTCCCCCTTCCCCGTAGTCAGCATGCTAGCTGACTGAAGGGAAATCCGGTCATAGATCATCAGGCGGCTCTGCAGCAGAGCCGCAATCGCGTTAACTTAAAAAAAACAAAAAACAAAAAAAAAAACTTTCACTAAAACGGTCTTCTACGTGCGCTTGCAAACCAAGCACATGTAGAAGACCATTTCAGTGAAAGTTTTCTTTTTTAGGAACGTGATCCGGCTGTGTTGGAGAGCCGCCTGAAAGTCATACGACTTTTTTCCCTTCAGTCAGCTAGCATGCTGACTACAGGGAAGGAGGAGGGAGAGGGCAACTTTAGAAGCGATCATCTCTCAAACCATAAAGGTTTGAGAGATGACACTGGGGGGCAATATGTTTTTTAAGTAGTACTTTGCTATAGGGATTAGTAATACTTAAGTATTACTATCCCTTTAAACTGTGTGTTTGAACTAACGGAGAACTATTTCTTGAAATACAGGGAGTGCAACAAAAATTGCACAAAGGCATTTGGGCTAGCAAAAATAGAAAAAGAAGCTCGGATTGCAAGGGAGACGAAGACTAATCCAAAAAAGTTTTTCAAATACATAAATAACTTAAGAGTGCATTGGAGCTTTTAGTAATATTATGGAGGATAAGGACATGCATTCTTTACATCTGTATATACCAGAGAATGATAAATTGTGAAAGACTCTCAACAAATAACAATTACAACCATACCAATATCTGATAAGGAGGTTAACACAAGAAAAGATCAAGGGAAGACCGGACAAAATTAAGAATGTCAAAGCATTTTGTCCTGATGACATACATCCAAGGGTTCTTTGGGAACTCCGTGCAGTGTTAACAAGACCTCTCTATTTAGTCTTTAAAGACTCTCTATGGACTCTGTGCTACAAAATTGGAGTAAAGCCAATGTATTGCCTGTGTTTAAAGGGATAGTAATACTTAATTATTGCTAATCCCTATATTAAAGTCCTATTAAAAATAAATGTATTGCCCCCAGTGTCATCTCTCAAACCTTTATGGTTTGAGAGATGATCGCTCCTAAATTGCCCTCTCCCTCCCCCTTCTCTGTAGTCAGTGTTCTAGCTGACTGCAGGGAAGCCAGTCGTATGACTTTCAGGTGGCTCTGCAGCACAGCCAAGATCGCTTTAATAAAAAAGAAATCTTTCACTGTAATGGTCTTCTACGCGTGTTTGGTTTGCAAGCACACGTAGAAGACCGTTTTAGTGAAATATGTTTTTTTTTATTAACGCGATCGCTTCTCTGCTGCAGTGCCGCCTGATGATCTAAGACCAGATTTCCCTTCAGTCAGCTACAACGCTGACTTCGGGGAAGGGGGAGGGAGAGGGCAACTTTAGGAGCGATAATCTCTCAAACCATAAAGGTTTGAGAGATGACACTGGGGCAATACATTTAATTTTAATAGGACTTTAATATAGTGATTAGTAATAATTAAAGGAATAGTAATGTTTCATAATAAAAACAGCTCTAATTAATCATCATAGTATTTGGACTTTGGAGAGTGTTATTTCAGTTCTGTCGGAGTTTTAGTTCAGGAGTAATTCAATGACATTGTCCCCCTCCCGCCCCTTTTACTGATGTAACACTGCTCAGCCAAAGCAGAAGGGAGGTTCCCAGGTAGATTGCACAGAGGGACAATATTCAATTAAGATAAGGGAAAAACCTGAAAAGCTTGTCAAGGGGGGCAGGGCTTTCATTGTTTTCATATAAAGAAGATTGTCCCCTTCTGTTATCTGTCTGGTCTTACAACCAGATTCACATCTGAGAAGAGCTGGCTTACACTAGGTAAAAGGGGCGGGGAGGGGAAACTTTGCTTGTGAATATCTCTTAAACCATAAAGGTTTGAGAGATAAGACTTATATCGTTCTTCATGTTTTTTTAATGCCTACAAAATAAAATAAAGGTAAAATGAAGTATTACTATCCCTTTAAGAAGGGAACTAAAACAGAACATGGGAATTATAGACCTGTGAGTTTGACCTCAGTAGCGGGAAAAGTGGCTGAAGGGATATTAAGGGATTATATTCAGGATTACACTGTGAATAGTAAAAGTATTAGCAGGAATCTACATGGTTTTATGAGTAACATGTCTTACCAGATAAATCTCTTGAGCTTCTAAGAAGTCGCAATTGAGAAAATGGTAAAGCAGTAGAGTTTATCTAGAGTTTGCAATGGCATTATACACCAGCGTCTTATATGGAACGGTGTCAAAAATAAGGAATGTAGGTCTAGGAATAACCTTTGCAACTGGATAGGGAACAATATGTTGTTGTAAATGGGAAAATTCTCCAATACAGTTAAAGTTGGGAGTGGCGTACATCAGGGTTCCGTACTTGGTCCACTGCTCTTTAACATGTTTATAAATTACTTGGATATAGTTATAGGAAAACTAAATTTTAGTATTTGCAGGCAACACTAAATTACGCCGGGTATAACATACAGAGCAGATTGTTCTCAACAGAGGGATTTACGTAAAAGGGCAGACAGGGCAAACAAATGGAACGTAACATATAATGTAGGAAATTGTAAAGTTATGTATTTGGGAAGAACAACTCTTAATGCTACTTAAAGCAGAACTACCACCTCAACTAAAGTCGCCCTGCTATACTTTGGCATGTGGCGACTAGCTTAATAATCATTATTTTACCTCTCAAAAGTGCCCCCGTAAAATTTTATCCTTAAGCTTCCGAGACTGACAGCAAGGTTACTGCAGTCTGTGTGCCTGCACCTTCAGTCTCTTCCGGAGCTGTTCGGGCCAGTGCAATGCCTATGAAGGTTGACGGGGACTGACAGTACAGGCGCGCATTCAAGATGTCCGCGCTGATGCCTGGCTTCTGGTCTTGGAAGTTTAAGGATAGCTTTATTTGGGGGCACTTTTAAGAGGTAAAATAATGATTATTACGCTAGTCGCCTCCTGCCTAAGTATTGCAGGGCGACTTTAGTTGAGGTGGTAGTTCCGCTTTAAGAACTTAATGGACTCGTTCTAGAGACTGACTGGTAGAAAAAGGGGATCCCTTGAAAACTTGGAAATGGTGATCAGTATCAAATTGCGGTACCAAAAGCGAACGAAGTACTGTCTTGCATAAAAGGGATATTGAAGCAAGAGTGGAATACATAATTTTGTCACTATATTTACAGAGGAAGAAGTTCTACTTCAACTTTCTAAAGTAAAAATAGATAAATCAATGGGACCAGATGGGATACACCCAAAGTTATTAAAATAACTTAAGAGTGTTCTGGCAAAATATTTAACAGAATTAGTCAATCAGTCACTAACGACAGGAATAGTTCCAAAAGATTGGAAGTTAGCAAATGTAGTACCGCTTCACAAAAAAGGTAGCAGGGAAGAGTCTGATAACTGTAGACCAGTAAGTCTTACATCAGTAGTGGGAAAATTAATGGAGAATTTAAATGACTTGCAAGATACCAAACAGCATGGGTTTACAGCAGCGATATCTTGTCAAACTAACCTCATAGATTTTTTGACTGGGTAACTAAAATAATTGACCAAGGAGGAGCAGTAGATATAGCTTATCTAGATTTCAGTAAAGTATTTGACACTGTCCCTCACAGAAGACTCATTAAAAAACTGCAGCATTTGGGTCTGGATGTGGATGTAAAAATAGTTAAATGGATAAGGCAATGGCTGAGTGACAGGTGACAGAGGGTGGTAGTCAATGGAGAATATTCGGACGAAAGGTGTGTTACTATTGGAGTACCTCAGGGATCTGTACTGGGGCCCATTCTTTTTAATATTTTTATTAGTGATATTGCAAAAGGCCTTCAAGGTAAGGTATGCCTTTTTGCAGATGATACAAAGATCTGCAATAAGGTAGACATTCCAGGGGGGAATAAGCCAAATGACAAATGATTTAGGTAAATTAGAAGCATGGACAAGAGTGTGGCAGATGCAGTTTAATGTTGATAAATGTAAAATAATGGAATTGGGACATAAAAATCAAAAGGAAAAATATACTATTATGGGTACTGTGTTGTCAGAGACAACAGAGGAAAGGGATTTGGGAGTAATTATTTCTAATGACTTGAAAGTAGTCTGGCAATGTACTAAAGTGGTGGGAAATGCAAGCAGGGTACTTGGTTGTATAGCTAGGGGCATTAGTAGCAGAAAAAGGGAAGTGGTTATGATACTCTAGAGCAGTGGTTCTCAACCCATGCCCTCAGTGGCTACTAACAGGCCAGGATTTGAGAATTTCCTTGTAAGAGCACAGGTGAGTTAATCAATATGAATGAGCCTCTGATCAACATACTTGTGTTCTAACAGGGAAATTCCTAAATCCTGGCCTGTTAGTGGCCACTGAGGGCAAGGGTTGAGAACCTCTGCTCTAGAGAAAATTCAGAGGAGGGGTACTAAAATGGTGACTGGTTTACAGGAAAAGAAATATCAGGATAGACTAAAGGATCTGAACATGTATAGCTTGGAGGAGAGAAGAGAGAGAGGGGATATGATTGAAACATTCAAATACATGAAGGGATTCAACAAAGTGCAGGATGGATGTATATTTCAAAGGAGTAAAAATGTTAGGACAAGAGGCCATAGTCTAAAACTAGAGGGACACAGGTTTAAATGTAATGTAAGAAAGTTTTACTTCACTGAGAGGGTAGTCGATAAGTGGAATAGCCTACCAGCAGAAGTGGTAGAAGTTAATACAGTGACAGAATTTAAGCATGCATGGGATAGGCATAAGGCTGTCCTTAAAGGGACAGTAATACTTAAAATGTAAAAAAAAATATGTTGTAGGGTTTATCCCACTGAGTAAAACAAGAGTACTCCCACTGCTGAAAGGTGTTTCATTCAAAAGTTATTAATTTTCAAAGTTTAATTTTTTAGGTGCAATATCACAGTGTCCTGAAATTGTACAGTGGCGCTGTTGCTACACGATCCTATGGACAGCTCTGGTCAGTTGACCATAAATCTCCATAGGATGGTGTAGCAACAGCGCCACTGTACAATTTCAGGCCACTGTGATATCGCACCTAAAAAATTCAACTTTGAAAATTAATAACTTTTGAATGAAACACCTTTCAGCAGTGGGAGTACTCTTGTTTTACTCAGGGGGATAAACTCTACAACATATTTTTTTTTACATTTTAAGTATTACTATCCCTTTAACGTAAGAAAAGACCAAGGCCCAAAAAAGGTTTGAGGTTTTAACAGTAGGAAAATGGGCAGAGTAGATGGGCTGAATGTTTATCTGCCATCAAATTCTATGTTTCTGCTATACAAATATTTATTATTAAAGGGTGTGACAGTCCAGGACAATGTATACATCAGCCAGAGGATACAACAAGCAGTTTATCCCAGCTATTAAATGGTTAGGTTTTTCTTTTCCCTCTGCTAGCACACCTGCTCCTGGCTAATTAGCTCAGACCTATATAGTTGGTCTGGAACAGCATCCCCCTCCTGCCCCTTTTACTGATTTAACTCAGCAAGACTGTCTGGATGGATCTCAGAGATGGACAATCTTCAAGTAGCATAAGGGGAAAACAGAAGATTGTCCCTTGCTGTGATCTGTCTGGTCAAGGGACCAGATTCCACATCTGAGGGGAGGTGGCTTACACTAGGTAAAATGGGCAGGAGGGATATACTTTATCATTCAGTTACTCTTGAACTACAACTCAAACAGTATTGAAATAACACTCTCCATGCCCCAAATACTATGAAGATTAATTGGAGCTGCATTTTTGTGAAACATTACTATCCCTTTAAGACCTCACCTTAGATATGCAGTGCAATGAAGGGGAAGGTTGGAGGATGAGAATTAGAGGTGAAAAAGAGGGGGGTGGGGGAGAAAGCAATCCTTGCTGTGTCCCTTCACCCTCTGGCCACTCCTGCCAAATTCACTTCCCTAGCTCTCTACCTGTTGGAAATGCAGTATGGTGTAGATTACTATACCTCATCCTTACTGCTGCCTTTCATTCACAGTCAATATAAGGCATGATTTAGGTAAACAAACAAATGAGAGATGAATCTCAGTGAATTGAATTAGGTGGATTATTATCTCAAAAGAATTCCTACTCTTTGGATTTATCCTTTTTTTTTTTTTTTTTTTTTTTTTTTTCTTATAATGGACACTTTTAACTTCTATTCTGAAAAAATTTTTGAACTTTTTCAGCCAATTAAAAAAAAAATAAAAATGTGGTTTAATATTATTTTAATGGGTTTGTGCCATTTTCATTTTGATGATAAATGTCCCTTTAAACCAATGCAGTGTTTGCAGTGTGGTCTGTTGCTTTAGAATAAGTCTTAGATCAGCAGTTTTTGTATTTTATTCTTTCAGCTATAAAAACTACACAGAAATGCGAGTGTTTGCCAATCTACAGCAGGCTCAGCTTGGGGGAGTTCCTGGAACCTACCATCTTGTGAGAAGTTTCCTTAATATCCGGTTGCCAGCGCCCTTTCCTGGATTGCAGGTGCATGTGGTGTGTGTGTGTGTGTGTGTGTGTGTGTGTGTGTGTGTGTGTGTGTGTGTGTGTTGTTTATAACGTGATTTTTCCCCTCACAAATGCAGAGTCTCAGGCTTCTTACATGGTTCTTCTTCCTTGCTTCCAGGATGGAGAAGTCGAAGGGTACCCAGTGTGGGCATTGATTTACTACTGTATGCGCTGTGGGGATCTGATGGCAGCTCAGCAGGTGGTAAACCGGGCACAGCATCAGCTGGGAGAGTTTAAGAACTGCTTTCAGGAATATGTTCACAGTGAAGATAGAAGGTAAATAAGGCAGGGTCAGTCACCAATCAGGACTTTGTGGATTGGTTGCTATTTCACATTGTCAGCCTGTTAAAGGCACCTTACCCTGGTTTAGTTACTTTTGACGCTTGCAGTGGTAGCGGCTCATATAGCACTTCACTAACTGGTAGCACCACTGATTATTTTGTAACAGAATGTTCAAAGTTAGACTTCTCACGGATGAGCAATTCCCATCTCCATGAATATGGAATATACTTAGAAATCTGTGCGTGGATATCACCTATATCGTCTAATCAACATTAAAATGTAAATGTACTCAATGGAGAGAGATGGGGTGGGTACCTGCATCCCCCCTCTTCTGCTACAAATCAAATGTAGTAAATAGTAATGAATGGATAAAGAGTGACCTGGGATCTCCATCTTTATTGGTGATCCCCCTCTGCATGTCAGTAGTAAATAGAGAGGGAGCATGTAGATCTTCCTCTCTATAGTGCATAAACAACTGTTCTAGTGAAGCATTACAGGAGACATGAGGAAAAGGATCAGATTGGGGGAGTTACAGAAGGAATAGGTGAAATAGTTTAAGATCTTTTAAATTCTCCTAAGTTGTTTTAAGACAGCAGACCCCTTATAACTGTCTTGCCTACTCTTCCTTTCTTTAATGTCTTTTCCACTTTAAAGTCCATTTGCAAATGCTTCAGCACATAGAACCCTAACATGATTAACATGTTGGAATGTGTGAGTCGTCATTAAATCTGAAGCCATAGTTATCTCTGCATCCTGAAATATTATTTAAACAGGCAAGAATTGTCTGACCTTTTTACAGATTATCTCCAGCAACAGAGAACAAGCTTCGGCTTCACTATAGAAGAGCCGTTAGAGCAAGTACAGACCCCTACAAGAGAGCAGTGTACTGTATTATTGGACACTGTGATGTTGCTGATAACCATAGTGAGGTGGCTGATAAGACTGAAGATTTCCTTTGGCTGAAGGTGGGTATTTACTTGACCAAATGTGTCTACATAAATGTTTTATTTGTTTAATTACTGTGCCATAGTACACTACTGTTCATCATTTAAATATCGCTACTTATAAGTGGTTACAATCTGTTGAGTCTATGACAGTATAAGTGTTGACTCTGTTTAATGGAGAAAGATATGCACGGTTTCCTTGTGGCAGGCCAGAAAGACATGTTGTCAAATGCAGGCAAACTGACTGTATTATCCTCTTATCATCCTGTATATTATGTGCAGTTGAATCAGGTTTGTTTTGAAGATGATGCCAGCAATTCCCCCCAGGACAGAATGACACTGCCACAGTTCCAGAAGCAGCTGTTTGAGGACTATGGTGTGTAAGGTTACGTTTAACATAAAGAACACGTGTAAATAATACACACACACACACACACACACACACACACACATGCATACTAAAAAGAAATGGAGCAATTCTGGAACAAACCAGCTGTGCCATATGGGATAACACATTCCTGTTGATTTAAATAGGGCTTTTAAAGGGATAGTAATACTCAATATCTAAATATATCTATATTGTATGGTTCATCCCCCTGAAATTTTTTTTTGTTTTTGTTTTTCCAAAAGTTATTACAGCTCAAAGTTGATTTTTCTTAGATGCAATAACACAGTGACCTGACATTGTAAAGTGGTTGCTTCACCATCCCATAGACAGCTCTATAAATCTCCATAGGACGGTGTAGAAACACCACCACTTTACAATTTCAGGTCACTTTGATATTGCACCTGAACTGTAATAACTTTTGAATAAAACACCTTTCAGCAGTGGGCGTATCCTTGTTTTACTTTGGGGGAGAAACCCTACATTATATATTTTTTTACACTTTAAGTATTACTATCCCTTTAACTCCTTCGAGAGGTCTCCAAAACATTGCACACAAACATGTTAAAGACTTCTGTACCATTCAAGAGGTAAAAAAAAAAAAACCCCCAAAAAAAACCTCATGTAAGTCTATGGAATTTTGGGGAAATTTTCTGTTATACCACGGTTTGCTCCAGAATTGGTCCAGTTCTTAGTACTCAGCCTCACAGTCTTGGAATAAAGGGCAAGTTGATAATTGGGGATTCTAAAATACACCACTTTGTTCTTTTGTTTTACCCGTAGGAGAATCTCACTTTGCAATCAACCAGCAGCCCTTCCTCTATTTCCAAGTCCTCTTCCTGACTGCACAGTTTGAGGCAGCCATTGCATTTTTGTTTCGCCTGGAGCGCACACGCTGTCATGCTGTGCATGTGGCATTGGCTCTCTTTGAACTGAAACTGCTCCTAAAATCTTCTGGGCAAAGTGCGCAGCTATGTAAGTGCACAACATATTTGCAACTGTGTACAAATAATATGTACTTTGTGTTTGTACCTTCCTACTAGCGTACATACAGGAAAAATTTATTACAGTTCCCTGTACAGTGACAGACATGCATATGCGATGATGTGGTAGGAAATTGATCAGTACAGTCTGTACATTATGACAGTACGCCTGCCAAAAGGGACTGTCACTGTGTGGTACAGCTTGCCTTTGTTTGATTATGGCTCACTGGTTCAGGTCACACCTGTCCTTCTGCACTCTGCAGATACTGAAGATCATGTTTACAAGACTTAGAGCAGAAGATGGATGCAATGTGCCTGGTTAATATAGAAAAACATCAAGGCAAAACTACTTATAAGCAGGGCTGGTGCAAGGTTATTTGCCACCCTAGGCAAAACCTAATTTTGCCACCTACTTATACCACACCTCTTTCCTTGCCCTATCAGCTCCAACTTTGCCCCCTATCAGCTCCAACTTGCCCCCACCAGCTCCACTTTGCCCCCCCCTCAGCCCCAACTTGTGTTTGAAAATTAGATCATCTTCATTTCTTCATTTCATCATCACTGGACAAATAAGAATAGTGTAGCTAGTCTACACTTAGGTTGGACATTTACTTTATTTTTACACAAGGATATGCTTAGTTAACAGTGTCTTTAACAGAACAGATTGAGTGCTTTATACACGTTGTACTTTTATATTTTTTGTGTCCATTTATTCACTTTATACTAGGTCTCCTATTTGTTACATATCCCTCCCCTATATCTATAGCTAGCTTCCAGGTTATATATAGCCTGCATTTTTTGATCATTTGCTGAAGCACTACCCTATATCTGTATTTTTATATCCACTGTATCTCAGAGGTTCTAAAAAGTCTACACACCCCTGTTAAAATGCCAGGTTCTTGTGATGTTAAAGAATGTGACAAAGATAAATCATGTTGGAACTTTTTCCACCTTTAATGTGACCTATTGCAAAACAAACTGAAATTGTTGAGGGGGGAAAACTAAAAAACTCACACCCTCTTATAACTGGGGAAGTCGCTGTGTTCAGAATTAACCAATCACATTCAATCTCATGTTAAATAGAAGTCATTACACACCTGCCATCATTTAAAGTGACTCAGATTAATCACAAATAAAGTTCAGCCGTTCTAGTAGGATTTTCCTGACATTTGCTTAGTTGCATCTGAGAGCAAAAGCCATGGTCTGCAGATAGCTTCCAAAGCATCAGATGGATCTCATTGTTGAAAGATATCAGTCAGGAGAAGGGTACAAAAGAATTTCCAAAGCATTAGATATACAATGGAACACAGTGAAGACAGTCATCATCAAGTGGAGAAAATATGGCACAACAGAGACATTACCAAGAACTGGACACCCTCCAAAATTATTGAGAAGAAAACTGGTCAGGGAGGCTTCCAAGAGGCCTACTGCAACGTTAAAGGAACTGCAGGAATTTCTGGCAAGTACTGGCTGTGTGCTACATGTGACAACAATCTCCCGTATTCTTCATATGAATGAGCTGTGGGGTAGGATGGCAAGACGGAAGCCTTTTCTTACAAAGAATAGCATCCAAGCCCGGCTGAAGTTTGCAGTAACAAACATCAAGTCCCCCAAAAGCACGTGGGAAAATGTGTTATGGTCTGATGAAACCAAGGTTGAACTTTTTGACCATAATTCCAAAGGGTATGTTTGGTGCAAAAACAACACTGAACATCCCCTAAAGAACACCATACCCAGAGTGAAGCATGGTGGTGGCAGCATCATGCTTTGGGGCTGTTTTTCCTCAGCTCGAACCGGGGCCTTAGTCAGGGTGGAGGGACTTATGAACAGTTCCAAATACCAGGCAATTTTGGCACAAAACCTCAGGCGTCCCTTAGAAAGCTGAATATGAAGAGGAAGTTCACCTTTCAGCACGACAACAACCCAAAGCACACATCCAAATCCACAAAAGCATAGCATTACCATTTTGGAATGGCCCAGCCAGAGCCCAGACCTGAATCCAATTGAACATCTGTGGGGTGATCTGAAGAGGGCTGTGCACAGGAGTTGTCCTCGCAATCTGACAGATTTGGAGCGCTTTTTCAAAGAAGAGTGGGCAAATATTGCCACGTCAAGATGTGCCATGCTATTAAACGCGTACCCAAAAAGACTGATTGCTGTAATGAAATCAAAAGGTGCTTCAACAAAGTATTAGTTTAAGGGTGTGCAGACCTATGCAACCAGGTTATTGTGAGTGTGGAGGAGGAGCATGTAGCCATTTTGAAGAGCACAGTGTACGTACATAGGTGAAAAGCTTTTATATTCCTCTCACTGTATTTCATTGTATTTGTTTTCAGTGAGTCAGGAGGCTGGAGACCCAACAGGTGTCCGACGATTGAATTTTGTACGTCTGCTGATGCTCTACACTAGAAAGTTTGAGCCTACGGATCCTCGGGAGGCTTTACAGTACTTCTACTTTCTCAGGTAAGGTGGATGCCAGACACACACCCCTTCACATTGAGTTTGGCACGTCTGACTGGTATAGTACCAAATGATATTTGTTGTACATTACAAACTAGTAGTTTGGTTCTCCAACATATCACTCTGTTGTGTCACGGAAGCCCATGTTTCCTTTTCTAGTTACAGTTCTGGAGCAACCCAAATGCATCATTGGAGGGAAATATAAACTGTTATTGATTTAAATATGGCTTTAACCCTTTGAATGTTAGTGAGTTCTTTAGTATATTCCACAGCAATGCTTTGCAGATTTCTAGAAGTCAATGGTAAAAGCTCCAGTTGCATCAGTGGAAAATTTGGGAATTTTTATTTGTCCCATATGGTGCCTTTGGTATGCTTCAGATTTGCTAATTAAAACTGCTGATCTATTGGTTTCTCCATAAGGATCTAGATTCTTTATTATCTTTTTTTTTTTTTACTTTTACATGTAAGATATTTTTTATGTACTATACTTAAATCTCCAAAAACCAGAAAACACAGGGATGGCGCCCAATAGTGTAATATAGCTAGGGAATTGTTCTTCCAAATAAATAATAATAAATGTACTCACATTTATCCAATGTCAGCAACAGGGGATATTCTGAGCTGAGAAACGGGCTTCTGAGGAAATCACACCGTCCTCACTTTGTGTATCACACAACGCTGCTCCAAACACTCCACACGTCACTGGACATCCACACCGTCTGTCCTCAGTAAAAATATTTATTCCAAATATCACGGATAAAATGAACAACTACAAAGTTATAAATAAAAATATAAAGTGGCTACATGTTACACGGCACTAGACCGCTTTCTCAAGCCTGAATATATAGGCTCCCAGCAACGGCTATATAAATACATGAGAACAGCTCTCCATAGGTCCAAATGGAATCACGTATGTTCCAAAACTCAAAATCCCATAGGACACAACTCTGTTCCACCAGCTCACCCGTTTCTGAGCCGCAAACAGAATCTCCAACTTCCGCCCGGACATCTCCCCCTTCACAAAGGAACTGCGCATGTGTCAAAACAAAAAAAAACATATACATCAGACCTCTGGAGAGCATGTGTAAAATGTAAAGATCAATCTTCCCAATTCAATCACTATAAAGCTTAATGGAGGAAAAATGTCATAAACACTCAAACACATACAATGGAGAATGTCACGGGGAGCAAGTGCAATAATAAAAAGTGTATACTAGGAAGTATGGGTATCTATATATAAAAAAAAACAAAAAAACGATGTGGCACTGGACAAAACTATACAAAAAACATATCATATATCCACAGAGCATTCAAAAACACAAGGTCATCCACCATATAAAACAAACAGAGCAGCATGGGTATCCCTAAATCTAAAGAATCCTAGTGAACAAATGGTGACCCCCACCTACCATAGATCACTAAATCTCTCACATACATACATATATATATATATATATATATATATATATATATATATATATATATATATATATATATATATATAATGAATAAATAAAATTAAGTGTAATAGCATATAAAGAAAGGAATATATAATATAATAATGTTTATACCCAACTACATATTTCAAGTGTACTAGTATGCTCCATAATAATAGTGAGAGTGTATAATATATGAATATAAAAATATATGTAAAAAAAAAAAAAAAAAAGGATCATTCTGGTCATGAAACCAAACCTAGACGTTATCTGACCTTATGATTCATATAATTAACAATATATGAATAGTGAAACCTATTGTATGTGATATAACTATAAGAATGTATATCTCTACTATAACCCATTTTACCTTAGGTTACAAAGGAGTCTCAATACATTCATTTAAACCTGTAGGTATTAAAGTGTTCAATTTAAAAATCCAATATGACTCTTTATTAATTAATCTTTGGACTCTATTGTAAGAATTGGACGGTGCAATCCATTCGCTAGGAGTAATCATCAGTCCTTCAGGATTCCTATTGTGACAGTTCAAAAAATGTCGGGAAACCACGGGCTGATCATAGCCTCTCAAAATGTTACGTCTGTGTTGACCAAAGCGTGTCCAAACATTCTGCGTAGTGCGGCCCACATACTGTAGGCTGCAAACACAGGTCAATAAGTATACTACAAAATTACTTCAACAATTCATAAAGTCTCTTATCTTTAAAACATTCTGAATTTGCAAATGACGAAAAAGTATCTACTCTATGTGCTATACGTGTGCACATCAAACATCTAGATTTTGAACACTTATAAGACCCTTTCAAGGTATTACCCAATCTTAAATTCTCTTGTATAAATATCTGTTTTCCATTACTCTCAATCTTTTTCTTAAAATGACTTGGAGCTAAACTATTTTTAAGCGTGTGCCCTCCTGTAAAATATCTATTCAGGATAAACTCTTTCAAAAAAAAAAAAAAGGGTAATTCCTCAGACTATTCCAATGTTTTGAAAAACACTTACTAATATAAGTAGTCTTATCATTAAATCATGTGATAAACAGTGGAAATTCCATGGTACTAACCCCCATTTGGTCTGTTTTTAAATCTTTCTTCTCCAATGGTTCCCTTGCTCGACTCCATGCATCTTCCACAAGACCTATAGGGTATGATTTCTTCAAGAACCTCTGTCTCAAAATCCCTGATTGATCATCATAATCGTGAATAGTGGAACAATTCCCACGCATTTGTCGGAATTGGCTATATGGAATATTCCGTAGCCATTTTTTGTGATGACAGCTATTAAAGTTTAAATAGATCTTTTTGTCTACACTCTTAAAATAGGTCCGTCTACTAATCTTATGTCCTGGTATTCCCATTAATTCCAAATCCAAAAACGGGATCACAGATTTGTTTTGCGTACTAGTGAACTTCAGGCCCCAAGGATTGGTATTCATACACTCCACCAGATTGTCAATCCCCAACTCAATACCCTCCCAAATAATAATTATATCATCAACGATGATCAATCAGTGATTTTGAGACGGAGGTTATTGGAGAAATCATACACAGGGGTCTCTATTGGAGTTCCTATTACATACTCCTGCACTCACTGGGTTTATTCTGTATGTCTGTGAGGTGTTTGGAGCAAGTTTCTATGGTAACTTAACCTTTTGTTGCTGGTTAGCACGTTTTGGGGGTTTTTTGGACACTTTCCCTACTGGGACCACTGTTTATTGGGTCTACTGTTTTATTTGAGTGGGCTTTTGTGTGGTTTTACGTGTTGGTATTCACCTTGTTAATTTTATGTTCTGCGCCTTTAAGGCGCGCATTTACCGCATAGACGCCATTGCTCTATTCACTTATATGGGACTTTACAGTTTGGGACATATCTCTGCAACCGCTCCACGTAGTGTGGTCAGAGATGGCTCACTTTGTGGGTTTTCCCTTGCTCTGTCATCCGGTCAAAGTTCTGGGGATGTTGGGGGCTTTAGGGGGATTCGGGCACTGTTGGGGTACTCTGTCAGCGAAACTACGTTTCCCCTGAGCGCCCGCTTCGCGTGCTTGTTTCTGTTTGCCTTCCATCACGGCAGCCATTTTGTGTATTCACAGATCAAATATCTTACGCAGGGCTTGGACTCTCCTCCTCTCCTCCGCAGCTTAACCCTTTGCCTACCAGATAAGTCTTAATTTAGTGTTTCTGGGGTGCATTAATTATCATGCACACTTTATTGTGGGTGTTTTGATACTTTGACTGTTTTGACTGTGTGAGAACGACTACTCCGTTAGACCTTGGGGCTAAACCCAAGACTAAGGATACTGGGGTGTCTGTGTCCCCCATTGCTCATTGCTCTTCATGTCAGTCAGGTTACACCTAGAGAATACTCAGGTCATGTTTGCCCAGCATGTGCTACTGCCCCTGAATCTCCTGCTGGGGTCTCCAGCCATGCACTAGAGCCACTATGGATGCAATAGTTTAAGGCTACTACCAGGGACCTCCGGTCCACCTTAAAATTACTTCCATCCAATTTACAGGGGGTCTTCACTTTGTTGCAGACCCCCACCCCCATCAGATCTTCCCTACCTAAACTGCTGGGTGTACCTAATGTGTCTGATTCCTCTGAGAAGGAATTATTGGTGGACTCTGATGAGGACTGTTCAGCTGTTCCTTCTCAGTTTTTTGGGACCCCTTCGAGGCAGACCCATTCCCTCAGCTGAGGGCCTGGTCAGGGCTGTGTTGTCCACCCTGAACATACCCTTGGTGCAGGAGGTGTCTTCTGACCCCTCTGATGTTTTCCAGGAGCCTGTTAGGCCCATGCCTGCTTTCCACCTAATCTCACCCTTGACCGCTTGTTGTCAGAGGAATGGAAATTTTCAGACAAGAAACGATCTGTGTCTAAAACGTTTGCTAAACTTAATCTGTTTTCTGAAACAGCCCTTACTCAGTTGGTACATCCCCCGAAAGTGGATGCCCCAGTGTCCAGGCTTTCTAAATCAACTGCCTTGCCAGTGGCTGACGCTTCTGCACTTAAAGACTGGACTGACAAGAAGCTTCAGACTTCTCTTAAGGCTACTTTTCTGAATGCGGGCTTTGCTGCTGCATGGGTAAATAGGGCTGTGGCTGTTTGGACTGAACAGCTTAATTCTGCTGTCCGTCAGGGAGCCACTACTTCTGGCATATTGCGTCTTCTCGCTAACATTTGCTGAGGCTCCGCATTATGTCTCTGCTGCCTTGTTTGATGTGTAAGTATGGTAGCCAGACGGGCTCTTTGGCTTAAGATCTGGTCAGCTGACACGGCCTCTAAGAAGGCTGTCCTGTCTTTGCCTTTTCAGGGTTCTTCCCTGTTTGGGCCTGAACTTAAGGATCTCATCAATGAGGCCACTAGAGGGAAAAGTTCTCACCTGCCAGTGGTCCTAAGGAAGAAGGCACCTGTTAAAAGGAATCAGCTTTTTTGTTCCTTTCAAGCAGACTCGCGCCAAGCGACCCAGACAGTCCCTCAGGCTCTGCGCTCCTCATCCAGGCCTAAGCAGCAATGGAGAGCCAAGTCCTCCACGAAGCCCAGGGCTTCCAAACTTTCTTCTGCATGACTCACCGAACCCGGGTCCCCACCCGCAGGTAGGTGGCCGCCTACGCCACTACCTCTCTGCTTGGCAGGCCTCTGTGATGGACCCATTGGTTTTACAGGTGGTGGCCTCGGGTACAGGATTCCCTTCACCTCCCTTCCTCCTCCAAGGACCTTTGTTTGTCGTTCTCGATTGGGAGCAGAAAAGAGATGCCTTTTCGAGAAAGCTATACAGGCCCTTCTGGACAAGGTGGTCCTGGAGCCAGTTCCCCCTCAGGAGAGGGGCTTGGGATTCTACTCCAACCTCTTTGTGGTTTCCAAAAAGGATGGGAGCTGTCGTCTCATTTTGGATCTGAAGGACCTCAACTCCTTTGTGGTCAGGTCCCAGTACAGCCAGGAGTCTCTGTGCACAGTGATAGCAGCTATGTCTCCTGGGGAATTTCTGGCCTCTCTGCACCTTCAAGATGCATATCTGCACATCGCCATTTATCTAGAGAGTTGGCAGTATCTCCGCTTTGCCTGCAACCGAGGGCACTTCCATTTCTCTGCCTTCCCCTTTGGCCTGGCCACGGCTCCTCAAGTCTTCAACAGAGTCCTGGGAGCTTTGATCTCCGTTCTACATCAGAACGGCATCAGAGTGACTCCATATATGGATGGCCTCCTCCTGAAGGCCTCTTCTCCGAATCTCCTTCACCAGTAGGTGCAGGACTGCATTCATGCTCTCTCCCATCACGGGTGGATCATTAACTTTGACAAATCAGCCCTTGTTCCTTCTCAGAAGATGGTCTTTTTGGGCCTCCTCTTCGACACTCAGAGGGGGATGGTGTTTCTGACAGACGAAATGGCTCATCAGATAGCACTGAAGGTCCAAGCTATCCGGTCTCTGGATCCGGTTCCAGCCAAGAAGTTGTCCTCCTTGGTGGGGAAGTTCATTTCCACCATAGAAGCAGTTCCGTTTGCCATGGCTCACACCAGGGAACTTCAGAGGTTTTTGATCTGGAAAGATCCCTGTCTCTTCCTTTTCACGTGGAGCAGAGTCTCTCTTGGTGGCTCAGCCTGAACAATCTCCTGAAAGGCAGGCCCTTCCTGGTGCCCTTTTTGGACCACGGTGACGATGGATGCCATCCTCTTCGGATGGGAAGTGGTGCTGGGGCACTTGAGTGTTCAGTGCAAGTGGTCTCAGGAAGAATCTCTTCTTCCCATCAGTGTCTTGGAGCTTTGGGTGATATTTCATGCCCTACATCACTGGACACGACCACTGGAGGATTACCCGGTAAGGGTGCAGTCGGACAACACCCCAGCAGTAGCCTACATCAACAAGCAGGGCGGCACAAGAAGTCTCGCAGCTTGGTTAGAGGTCAAAGCTATTTTATCATGGACAGAGGAGCATTTCCCTGCCATTTCTGCAGTTCATATTCCTGTCTTAGACAACGTTCTGGCAGACTTCCTCAGTTGACACACAGTGGACAGCGGGGAGTGGGAGCTGCATCCAGAGGTGTTCAACCTCATCATCCAGTAGTGAGGTCTGCTATGCATCGACCTGATGGCAGCCAAGACACGACAGGAAAGTTCCAAACTTCTGCACTCGCTGGGCGGATCCCATGGCTCTGGCAGTGGATGCCTCATCAATCCTGTGGACGTTTCCTCTGGCTTACATCTTCCCTCCTGTTCCTCTGTTTCCCAGAGTTCTTCTGAAGCTACGCCTGGAGCGCTGCCCAGTCATTCTGATTGCTCCGTACTGGGCACAACAAGCTTGGTTTCCAGAACTTCTCAACCTATCTGTGGTGGAACCTCTTCCACTTCCTCCCCATCCAGATCATCTTCTATGGGGTTACCTTTGGAAAGAAGACGTTCATCGTCTGGCTTTGACGGCTTGGAGATTGAATCCTCAATTTTGAAGAAAGGATTTTCTTCAGGGGCGGTGGCTACTATGCTAGTGCCCGCAAGCCTGTTTCATCTAAGGCCTACCATCGGATTTGGTCTACCTTCCTGGCTTGGTGTGCTGAAAGAGACCTGTCTCGGGATTTTGACCTTCCTACAGTTTTTTCCTTCCTGCAGGATGGTGTGGATAAGGGTCTCAGTCTGAGTTCTCTCAAGGTTCAGACTTCTGCACTCTCTGCCCTTTTTCAGAGATGTCTTGCTATCATTCCTGATGTCAAGGTTTTCTTCCAGGGGGTTGCTCATACCCGTCTGGGTTTTAAGTCCTCTGCTCCTCAGTGGGATCTTAACCTGGTCTTGGGAGTACTCCAGCATCCTCCCTTTGAGTCTTTGGCTACCATTCCTCTGTCAGCTGATGTGGAAGATGGCCTTTCTCCTGGCGATTGTTTCTGTTCTCCGAGTTGCGGAGCTGCATGCCCTATCTTGTAGACCACCCTTTTTGGCCTTTCACAAGGACAAGGCGGTGCTTCTCACCTCACAAGAGCTTATCCTGAAGGTGGTGTCTGAGTTCCACATTAATCAGGAGATTGTGGTCCCTTCCTTCTGTCCTAACCCTACTTCTGACAAAGAGAGGGATCTTCATCTGTTGGATGTTGTGCGTTGTCTCACGTTCTATGTGCATCTCACGGAGTCCTTCTCTGTTTGTTATTCCTGAGGGTCCTAGGGCAGGGAAGCCTGCTTCCAAGGTAACCATTGCTTCTTGGATCAAGTTCACGCTTCGTAAGGCTTACGAACTTTGGAGGAAGCCTGTTCCCTTCAGGATCACGACTCATTCTGCGAGGTCTATTGGGGCTTCTTGGGCCTACAAGAACCAGGCCTCAGCTGATCAGTTGTGCAAGGCGGCCACTTGGTCATCTGCACACACCTTTTCTAAACACTACCGTGTGGATGTGCTGGTATCGGCTGATGCCAGTTTTGGGAGAAAGATCCTGGAGGCAGCTTTGCCTGTCTAGGATCTCCTTAGATTCTCATTACTCTTACACTTTTGAGCCCTGTTGGCTCTAGTTTGTGTACTGTGCAACAGTTATGGGGGTTTGTTTTTACCCCTGTTCTGTGTCCGTTGATACTTTACGGTTCATGTTGAGCTATTCATGATCTGCAGGTTCATTGGTGCTGTGGTGACTTTGGGGGGCCTACGCCTGGTCCTTGCCTTTCTTCCCGCCCTGGGGAACTTAATGGTTGGACATCCCAAAGTTACTAGTTACCTGTATTGGACGACAGAGAAAAGAGGATTTTAGTCTTACCTGTTAAATACTTTTCCCTTAGTCTGTACAGGTTACTGGTCTCCCACCCTGTCAAGGGACCATGCTTGGTGCTCCTACGGCAGAACGTGAGGGTCCTTTTTTTTGGGGGGGGGGGGGAGACTTAGTGATCTTTGGTCGGTGGTGGTCACCATTTGTCCTTTGGGATTCTTTAGATTTAGGGATACCCATGCTGCTCTGTTTGTTTTATGTGGTGGATGACATTGTGTTTTTGAATGCTCTGTGGATATATGATGTATGATATGTTTTTTTGGTATAGTTTTGTCCAGTGCCACATCGTCTTTTTTTTTTAATTTTTTTTTTATATACATTTTCCATTGTATGTGTTTGAGTGTTTACGACATTTTTCCTCCGTTAAACTTTATAGCGATTGAATTGGGAGGATTGCTCCTTAACATTTTACACATGCCCTCCAGAGGTCTGATGTATGTGTTTTTTTGTTTTGACACATGCTCAGTTCCTTTGTGAAGGAGGAGATGTCCGGGCGGAAGTTGGAGATTCAGTTTGCGGCTCGGAAATGGGTGAGTTGGTGGAATTGCGTTCTGTCCTATGGGATTTTGAGTTTTGGGACATACGTGATTCCATTTGGACCTGGACTTATGACGAGCCGCTCTCGTGTATTTATATAGCCGTTGCTGGGAGGTATGTTTGGTATACATATATATATTATATTGAGGCTTGAGAAAGCGGTCTAGTGCCACCTAACACGTAGCCGCTTTATATTTTTATTTACAACATTGTAGTTGTTCATTTTATCCCTGATATTTGGAATAAATATTTTTACTGAGACCAGACGGTGTGGATGTCCAGTGACGTGTGGAGTGTTTGGAGCAGCGTTGTGTGATGCACCGAGTGAGGACGGTGTGAGTTCCTCAGAAGCCTGTTTGTCAGCTCAGAATATCCCCTGTTGCTGACATTGGATAAATGTGAGTACATTTATTATTATTTTTTGGAAGAACGATTCCCTAGCTATATTACACTATTGGGTGTCATCCCTGTGTTTTCTGTTTTTTGGAGATCTTTATGTCACTCGGAGGGAGTGTGAAGAGGACCAGCAGCCTAAGAAAATTGAATGTCTGTCTGTGTCTGGGGCAGGTTTAAACCCAGTCTGTATATTTGCTGTTTATCATATATTTGATCAAGCAGTCACTATATTTGTGAGTACCCACGTGTGGGGTGTTCTCTGTGGTTTTGGAGCATATATCCTGGTTTCATTGCACTAGGGTGCTCCCTATTCTTTTGTCATTCTGATTCTGGGATCTTATATACTTTTCATATGTCCTCTTCATCACAGCACTGTCAAATGACCTACAAGGAGTTAGAGGTACCCTGCAAGTTAACCCTTTGAGTGCCAGAGTGTTACAGAACGCATAGCTTTTCAATGCGTTCCGTGCCCCTCTGGCACTCAAAGGGTTGAAGATTGTGTGGACGTGTCCTGATCAAAAATGTTTGTGGAAACACTGAATTAGTGAAATTGCTTAATGAAATCCTGTCTTTCTTTGCATAGTTCTGCTTAAAGGCTGACACATTTCTTCCTTCTCAGATGTACTGTAGTTGTAATTGTATGATGACTTGACACATATAAAGGCAGATAAAATGTCACCCTTGTCACTGTTTATTGCAGAAACGAGAGGGACAGTCAGGGGGAAAGCATGTTCTTGAGATGTGTCAGCGAGCTGGTGATTGAAAGCGGAGAGGTACAAACACACCCTGCCCCTGTACATATATGGTGTATGCTCTTTCTTTTTTTGTGACTTTTTATATTTTCTTTTAGTTTGACATGCTCCTGGGGAAGCTGGAGAAGGATGGAAGCAGAAAGGTAATATGGTCATGTAAGGTTTATAGTCATATAAGGTAACCACTATATGATGTGCCGTAGGGCATATTTATTATGTGGTGTTGATGCATGACCAGGGCTGAAAATATCAGTGAAGCTCCCCAGTCAAAGAAAAATTCACTATTTGGAAGTTGTAAAATTACTAATCCACCTGTATTAAACATTTACCTTTTAATGGGTTAGTAATTCCCAAAATAAAGTTGATTCTATATGTTAGATTTTACAAAATAACGTATTTGGAAAAAGTCCTATCTCGCAAACTATTATGGTTTGAGAGTTTTCCTCTGGTAAAGTTCCCCCCTCCCTCCACTGCTCCTGACATCAGCTGTAAGCTGACAGCAGGAGTTCCTGGTCCGGGGACCAACAGGCAGCTCTGCAGCTGAGCCACAATATCACAATTTAAAAATAAATACTTCTTTGAAACGGTCTACAGCGTGTGCCTGGTTTGCAAGCACATTTTGCAGACCGTTCCAGAGAAGTATTTCTTTTTAAATCACGCTATTGCGGCTCTGCTGAAGAGCCTCCTTGTGTTGGCTGACACGTCGATCAGGATTATCTTCAGTAACTCTGAAAATAATCCTATGTTTAACACAGTCCTTAAAGGTGCAGACAATTTCTAAAGAAGGGATTCTAAAATATAAGACTTATTTTATAGCAGTGTGAGTCGATTTCTCATAGCTTAAAACTCTTTAATACTCACCCAGTTCCACCCTGTGGTCTGCAGGGCTGGGTAACATAAGCACTTCACTGAGAAATTCTGATATATTGCCATCCTTTCCTTTGAAGTATGTCAGCAAATTTGCAGATTTTTAAGCTATAGGAAGTCTAACTTTAAAAACATTTTACCTAAACCTTTTACTGGCCCTTTAAAGTTGCTGTGCCAAGTGGAACAAAATTGACATAAGTACAATGGAATGTTAAGGTGAGAAAAATAAATCCTGTTTGGGTTTTTATTTTTTGTCCTTGCATCTCTCTTTCACATTAAAAAAAAAAAAAAAAATAGTAAGTTTCATGTGTTGTATGGCAGCAGTGAAAGTTTTTGCTCTCAATTTCTTGTACACTGTTGATGTCTGCTTCCAAAAATCCACCCAAATCATGTTGATCCTTTATATTTCCTTCAGTGGATTAAACTTTGATCATCCTTGGGATGTTTAACCTCTTAAGTCATTGAGTGCCAGAGGGGTACACAACGCATTGCTTTGCAATGCGTTGCGTACCCCTCTGGCACTCATAGGGTTAAGGACCAGGAACATCTGAGGTGAATTTCACTTAAAGAAGCAGTAAACTTTTTTTATGAAAAAATATATATTGTAGGGATTTTCCTATTGAGTAAAATAAGGGTACTCCCACTACAGAGAGATTTATATTTCCAGAGTTATTACAGTTTAAACCCGTGTTTTGTTTTTTTTCCCATTACCAGTGTCCTCTAGTGGTCAAATTCTAATTAGATTTCCTGTTAGATTCTAATAGAGAAGAAAGTCAGAAAAGTCAGAGACATGCAGTTCTCCACAGAATGTGATAGAAACTGCCTGTCACTTCCTGACAGTTATAACTATCAGGAAGTAAACACATTAAATTCACTTTCTGATTATTTAAACTGCTATAATTTTTAATAAAACATCTGATAGCAGTGAGAGTGACCTTGTTTTATTCAGCAGGAAAAGCTCTATAAAATGTGTTTTCATAAAAAAATGTTTACTGCTCCTTTAAGGACTGGAGCAATTTTGACTGTTGTTCTTCAACCATATTTTCTCTTTAATTCCCTTTGTACAACCACACAAATTATATACTGTTTTTTTAAGCACAAGTAGGGCTTTCCTTTGATAACCACAATTATATGAATACCTCATCGTTTAATTTGATTAAAATAGAAAAAAAGAGCAAAAACATTAAAAAAAAACAAAAAACATTTTGCTTACATTTTCCTGTCAGGCTTTGCATACCATTAGTTCATTACAAAAAAAAATACACCTAAATATATTAATTTGCTTCTCCTGAATATAAGAGTACCCCATATGCTTAGTATTTCAATCCCTTTCTTACAAGATGGACACCATTATTTCCAACCTGTAATTTTTCAACAATTGGCATGTGAGCATCATAGCTTAGTTGATGGTGCCAGAACCAAAAATGTCCCACAAAGATACGTTTCTGAAAACTAGACAACATAAGATAAATAATCAGGAGAATTTTGGAATTTTTTTATGCAGCTATTTTTCCAGAAATATTTTTCAAAATTGTGATATTTTGCTGTTTTGCATTTTTCACACTTACATTTTAATATTACTGTTGATATCAAGCATGGGATAGTTGAAAATTTGTAAAAATGCATTGTTTAGTGTCAGTTTTTGGAGGAAGGTCCTGGAGGCAGCCTTACCTGTCTAGGATCTCCTTTATTCCTTCCATACTTTTTCACTTTTGAGCCCAGTTGACTCTAGTTCAGTGTGCTGTGTATCAGTTCCTGGGGTCTGTTTTACCACTCTTCAATGTTCGTTGACACTCATTTGTTTGTGCTGCACTGTTTATGACCTGTAGGTTCATTAGTGCTCTGGTGACTTTGGGGGCCTGCGTCTGGTCCTTGCCTTTCTTCCCACCCTGGGGAACTTAGTGGTTGGACATCACAAAGTTACCAGTAACCTGTATTGGACGACAGAGAAAATAGGATTTTAGTCTTACCTGTTAAATCCTTTTCTCTTAGTCCAAACAGGTTACTGGTCTCCCACCCTGTCAAGGGACCATGCTTGGTGCTCCTGCGACAGAACGTGGGGGACCACTTTTGGGTTCATGCTCACAGGAGTCTTCTGTTTCCTCGCTGACTACTTGTAGTAGTTGGTTCCAAAACTTACTGAAGTTAAAACAGGAAGCTGCAGCAAAGGTTAGAAGGTAGGCTCCACCCCTGAACTCACTCTTCAGAATTGTTCGTGCCTTCTTAAAGGGACAGAGCGCCTACACGAAGTTACCAGTAACCTGTATGGACTAAGAGAAAAGAAATTAACAGGTATGACTAAAATCCTATTATTTGTAGAGATAATGCCTCTTGTACCTCTTGTATTGCAGAAGAGATTCGCCAATCAGCATAGAGTGGCCCCATTATGCTGAGCGGCAAAGGTCTTCTGCACGTCCTATTTCTCCTCCCACCTCCTCCCCAGCTGCCCCAGGGAGTGGGATCACACTTCCCTTCTGTTTGCTGTGAACGGCTCCTAGAGTTACAGCAAGCTCCAGTAAGCATTATACTGAGGTTGCAACTTCAGTATAATGCTAATCACAACTTGCTGTAACGCTAGGAGCTGTTCACAGCACACCGAAGGGAAGCGTGAACACGCTCTCTGGGGCAGCTGGGAGGGAGGTGGGAGGAGAAATAGGACGGGCTGAAGATTTGTGCTGTGCACATAATACAGAAGTGCACAGCACAGAAGAGGCATTATCTCTACAAATGGTAAGAATTTTAAAACAAGAAACAGCTTTCCTACAGTAACTTTTACTAGCAAAGCAGATGGTAACACCTTTCTATAAGGTGATACATCCACTTTAAGGTTTTTTTTTTTTTTCCTCTCTCTAAAGGTGAATTATAGCTTGTCTAGTATTCAAGATTTATATTGTTGGCAGCAATACAAAATCATATAAAACACTAATACTGTTGTTTAATAGACTTTTGTCTAAAATTGTATGGATAAGTTATGGCAAGAGGCAAGCAGGTGGTTGGACCTTCCTGGCTTATAAGTTTATATGTGCTAGCTAGTTACTTAAAAAGATTATTAGAAATCTTAGAGGAACTGCATCTTAGGTTGAGGCGCTTTGCATTAGCAGCATACTGAACGTCCATAACATACACAAAAATGATTACAGATAACCTCTTTATGGCTCTCTCTGACCTCTATTTCTATTATTTTTATTGCCAGCCTGGAGCAATTGATAAATTCACAAGGGATACAAAGCCAATAATTAGTCAGGTGGCATCTGTGGCAGAACACAAGGGGCTGTTTGAGGAAGCGGCTAAACTGTACGACCTAGCAAAGGTAAGGTTCTTGCATTTGTCCTTGGCAGAGTCTTTGGGTGGGGACGGGATCTTGAGGCGGCCTCAAATGAGTAGAGCTTGACTGATCTTGGTAATATCAGCTAGAAAAAGTGCTGCATCCCTCATTGCAGGGGTGGGAGGCAAGGCCATCCTATATAATAGCTAAATGTGTGTGTCGGAAGCAGTCATGCACAGTAAAGACGGCTGCGCGTGCTGCAGTCATGCACACTACAGACTGCCAGAGCCGCGGCTGATAACGGAGCGGGGCTCCGAATTCAGAGGACTACGGTCTGAATTCTGAGCGCCCCGCTCCGTATCAGCTGCGGCGCGGGCAGTCTCTACTGTGCATGACTGCACCTCGGCCCTTGCTGGGTGGCATTGTCTCTTCAACCCGTGCTATAATAAATTCCTGTGGGGGTGGGGGTTGGGGCAGGCTCCTCAAACCAGAGGTACTGTCTACATTATGGGGAAATTTTCAAGGGGGTCCAGAGTTCTTCATATTTACTTAGTCTGATGGCATATGGCATGTAGTTTTTCCATATCTCTATAGAGATTGATTTCTCGAAATCATGCAGTAAGGGGCAGCGCGGATGGTGTTCTCCAGTGAGCAGTGATGCACAACCGTGCAGCAGAAAATAGGAAAAATAGAAGAGAGAGATGGAAAATATTTAATTGCAAAGTTATTACATGTCAAACTGTTGAATGAAAAATATTCCAGCAGAGAGAGTACCCTTGATTTATGCAGCAGATAATCTATAAATTATAGTTTTATATGTGTAGAGTTTACTGCCCCTTAAAGTTAGCCATCTCCTGCAATCACTTCTGATTCCATTAAAGATAAAAATGTGGGAACAAGTTAACACTGATGACCCAACGTTCAAAAGAAAAAGGAGGGTAATTTGGGACAAACTACACCATAGGGATAAAATACAAATTCCCAGTATGCCCATTGATTAAATTGAGACATAACACCTCATATGCAAGAGATGTTTCCGAAACATTGTGAAGCAGTGCTTTAGATACCCCTTTAGTATTCTAGGGGGTTAAAAGTCAAATTTAAAGTAATGGAAGTGTTTATTTTTTTTTCCCAATGGTGCAGTTGGTGTGCTCCAGAATCACTACTACTCTCGTCTTCTGAAAGAGGGCCGTTGAGCTTTGAACCTGTTTTTTGATGCTGCAGATGTTTTCTTGATCCAGTAGCTCTCTATTCCCCCCCTCTTTGTTGTAATGCTTGCCTCCCCTCCCCTTCTCCCTACCCCCTTGTTAAGGGACTTGATCATACACACAGAAATCTGTACTCCTGCCTGCCTTCATTAAGACTTAACAGCTACTTTCACCAGTCACCTTGTCCCCTGATCAGTCTTGATTTGTTCTCAAATGCATATTTCATCTACATAAAGATTTTTATTTTCACTGATGTTTATTTTAAGTCATTCAAGAGCCCATTACCCTTTCTGTAGATTCACAGTCGGAATGTAGGTGATTAATTATATTTTGCCGAAAAGGTATTCTAAACTTGCTGTGTGCAGAGAAATTTTAAGCATTCATTTATTTGCCTTTACAGAACCCAGACAAGGTTTTGGAGTTGACAAATAAACTACTGAGTCCTGTGATATCCCAAGTCAGCGCGCCACAGTCTAACAGGGAACGACTCAAAACTATGGCTCTAGCTATTGCTGAGAGGTGAGTTGTCTCCTGAATTATTTTGTTGCCAGCCTTTAGTTCTGTCGTCATTGTATTGTATTGTGTGTCTGTGTCTGTCTGTGTTGCACTGATGATATTTTACTAGTATTTGTGATGTGTTTATAGGTACAGAGCCCAGGGAGTGAGTGCAGAGAAATCCATTAATGCCACATTCTACTTGCTGCTGGATTTGATCACCTTTTTTGACGAGTACCATGCTGGACACATCGACCTTGCTTTTGATGTAAGTTCACCATATCTGTTACAGTCACACAGACACTATCAGAAAAATTAAGCTGCAGGGACCCTCACCAAATCCTTTACCAAATTTATCAAAGGATACTAACTTTGGCCTCACAGTTTTACAGGCTGTAGTGCCTTAAGTTTGCTCTCCCTCCCTCGCTTTGGGACATCCCCATTGTCCTTGCATCTCTACTAAGACTGAGAGAAAATGGGATTTTTAACTAACCAATAAATCTTTTTTTTTTTTTTTTTGTAGTCCATAGAGGGATGCAGAGCTTCCCACCACTGGACTTTTTGCCCGTCTTGGGGAAGTCCTGCATGGTTTCATTATCTGTTCTGTTCTTTATTTCTCTCTGGGCTCTACTAACCAAAAACTGAGTGCTCTCCCGTTGGCGCTAAGGTATAGAGGGCTGGGAGAGGGAGGAGTTTTGCTTTCAGTGCCCTGTCCCCCTAAAGGAGACTCTCTTCTATGTATTCTTTCTTCTCATGTAATTTAACCTCATCCCGATTCTGGTCTTTGCCCTTGTCTGCTGCCTTCCCTTATATTGGCCTGTAATCAGTGTTTACTTAAACTCATCCTGCCCTGACCTTTGCTTGTGATTGTACATGAACTCTTCCTGCCTTGATCTTAACCTTGCCGCTGGCGCTTTGGTGTTTCTGTCACGACCTATATGCAGACGGGCGGCGCAGGTGTCCTTCTGCAGGAGAGGGAGTGCTAGGGGGCGGCGCTGGGGTTCGGTGCTCGAGTGCAGTGACTGCTAGGAGCACACCTTGCTGCAGCCGAGGCCGGGTAAAGTTGCTGGCCGCGAAGCCAGATGTCTGATCCCGGTTGAGCCGGAACCTGGACCAGGATGGCAGTACTACTAGCAGTACGAGCTCACCTGCAGGGGGGAGTGAAGGCTAGCGTGTGTAGAGTAGGGAGCGTTGCTAGAGAGCGTAGGCCACTCGGTAGCTATAACTCCCCAAGAAGAAGTGGGCACCTAGAACAGGATGCTGGAAGGAAGAGACAGATCTGAAGGAGATTCCAGAAAAGCAGGAAGACAGCAGGGAAGCTGGGTTCAGGCTAAGGAGTAGCCAGACAAGCCAGTATGGTACACAGAGAGTTAACCATAGACCAAGCACCAGGATCAGGCAGTAGAGTAGTCAGGCAGGCCGATTCGGTACACAGAGGGTTAAACAAGGTTAGGCACCAGGATCAGGGAGTAGAGTAGTCAAGCAGGCCGGTTCGGTACACAGAGGGTTAAACAAGGTTAGGCACCAACGCACAGAAGGACTGGGACTAGGAACACTGTGAGAGTGCAGCGAGTAGACGGCAGATGCGCTAGATATAGACGTCAGATGATGACGTGAGTGGCTAGAGGCAGCCGAGAACGGAAGTACCCGGGCACCTGCAAAGAATACGAGAGCAACGAAACGGAGCTGCCGAACAACAGTGCAGCCGAAAGCAAGGCAATGATGGACAGAAACGGGGTAGGGACGAGGATCGTGACAGTTTCTCTTTTATCATGTGTACGGACTACATCGGTACAAAGTTTTTTAAGTCTGTTTGTCGCTGTTGTATCTGTACAGTGTCCTATGGACCTAACAGAACAACAAAGCCATCATGGAGCCTGCATGAATGTCGCAGGCTGTGGTTACCCTGACCAATAGATGACACTCCTGCTCGCTAAGATTCAGCAGTTACAAGGCGGCCTTTCTCAGCTGAAAGGACAATTTCAAAAATGCCTCCGGGTCCAGAACCAGATCCATTGAAAAACAGGCTGCTTTGTTTTGTAGTACACTAATACCTGGTGCTAACTTACCAGAATCTAAAGTTCCATTGCTAGAGCGATAATCCAGAGACCACGCTCAATTCAGAGGGATTGTAAATACAGTGATTTCCTCTTTTCCCTGTGACCAAGAACATATGCTGCTGATCATGTCAAGGTAACAACTGACATTTGTTTTGTAATTTAAGAAACCTATATCACGGGTCCGTCATGTGCAGTAGACCAACCATCCTATTCAGAGTCCCTCCTGCTTTTTTGATACATTGGGTGGATTATATGGTAATCCTCATTGTTCTTCATCAGCTGAAACAT
The DNA here is from genome assembly GCA_037306005.1 of Rhinophrynus dorsalis. Classification (NCBI taxonomy): domain Eukaryota; kingdom Metazoa; phylum Chordata; class Amphibia; order Anura; family Rhinophrynidae; genus Rhinophrynus; species Rhinophrynus dorsalis. Next base: position 344,216,090 of record CM074722.1, on the reverse strand, counting down.
GTCTGTGTAATTTGAGCTAAAGGAAGTGCCTGATGGTGGACTATGCCTCTGAATTCTGTAGCTGAGCTACAGCCTTGAAATGGAATTAAACTGCATTTAAAATCAATTGAAATAACTGCCTCTCACCACTCTCACTGAGACAGCTGCAGTTCATTTGTATGGCACAAGTCAAGAGGTGCTTACAAAGTGTCAATTCACCACTGCATCAGTTCCCAAACATTCCAACCACACAGCTCCGTTAATTCTAAAAGTGGATGCCTCTGAACATACTATCAGAGCCTTTGCCACTGGTAAACACAGAACCACACATACTCGCTGCCACACTATCCTTGTGCCACTGGTAGTCACAGAATCACACATACACTGACTGCCACAGCAATCTTGTCCCGCTGGTGGTCATAGTGCCACACATACACAGCTTTGATGTCTCTAAAAATCAGAACAATCCTGTCTTAGGGAAGTGACCCATCCCATTTCTGTCTTCCCAGGTAAAATCAACTACAATATAGGAGACATTACTGACCATTAAATTCTCCCTGGAGGGGTATAACCACCATTTTCACCAACCTCAAGAATTTGGAACATCTTCAGTCAGCCAAAAGACTTTGTACTCAACAAATCTATATTTGTAAAATTCTTTGTTTCTATTAGACAGATTGAGAGGCAGACTGACACTGTAGGGTGTCTGAAAAGTTTACATATGGTTTTCACATGGACAACACAGAACTGCATATACACTTAGTGATGCCCCAAGCTTGTCCTACAGTCCTCTGGTAAACATAGAATCAGACATACACTCATTAATACCCCAGCCTTGTTCCACTATCCAATGGTAAATACATAAACACATACACACACTCAATCACACACTCACTCATTCACTGACAACCCAACCTTATTCAACTGGAAGTCATGGAATCACACATATGCAGTCTGCTTTCCTAGTCTTATTCAACTGGCGGTTACAGAATCATATATAAACAGCCTACAAAAGATGCTATTTTTGGCATCAAAAGGTGGGCAGGGCTTAATCAGAATGGGCATGATTGGGAAGAGAGAATGTGGAGTTTGCCCTGAAAATAGGCGGAACAAAGCAGGATGTAGGCAAAGCAGGGATGGGTTGCCTGCAAACTCAACCTGAGAGTTACCTGGTATTGTTCTTAGTGCAGCCATGCTCTGTGATTGCTGAGAAACTGAACTTAATTTCTCTGTGAGCACTGAGAATTCAGTTAAATAGGCATGTGGCAGCATATTTGACATGTCTGATGTAGCTGCACTAGTGTCAACAGATGCCAGTCGTGGCAGGAAGGTTCCTCAGGAGGTAGTTTCCACCTTTTTACCTTATTTCTAGATCTCTTATCTTTATAGATTCTACTTCAAATACCTAATATGTATGGCTTATTGCTTTTGTAAGTCCCATTTTAATGAGCGCCATGGAGAGACACAAATGTAATTATACATTTTGTTTCATGTCCCTCCACTCCATGGTTCCATAACCCTCTGTCTGTATATAACACTATTTTATTACATTTATGACAAAAGATAAACTTCTGAGTGAGCCTGCCTTAAAGGGATAGTAATATTTTGTTTTCTAGGCAGCTCAGTTAAACAGAATGAATAGTACTGTTGGCTGATGCTGTTGTTCTCCACAATGGTATAGTTACGATGCAATTTTATGCTGAAGTTGGTCCCTCCCACCCCTTTTCCCGTTTTGATGCTGCCTCCCCTTAGATCGGAAGACTGGTCGCTTGAGCAGACAAATCACAATGAGGGATAATCTTCCCTCAGTCAGTATATGGAAAAACCTTGTCGAAGGAGGGCAGGATTTTCCTAATACTAACTGAAAATTGTCCCTAGTTGTGATCCACTGTCGGATCTCAGCCTGAAATGCTGAAGTTGGGAAAAGAGGCAGTTGGGATCAACTTCAGCATAAAATTTCATTGTGACTATACCTTTTTGGAGAATAAGAGCATCAGCCAACAGTTGTAGTCATTCTGTTGGACAAATCGAGCTGCGTTGAAAACAAAATATTACTATTCCTTTAAATGAATTTGACTGGTCTTTAACAACTAGCAGATGGCATATTGCTGTTACTGCCAAACCCCTCTACCATCTATCTATTTCCCTTTAACCCCAGGACTCCTCCAATATTTGAATACATCTTTAATTGATAGAGTAAATATAGGGGTTTCTGGTTATAACGTTGTGTGGGACACATTTATGTTTAGGATTTGCAAGGTCTTTAACTGTCAGTTAAATAAAAACGCTGTTATTTACTTGTGCATGAAGTCTCCTGAAATTGCAAGTCTTATAGCACCTCTGTGTGGACCTTTAAAGTATGATCTCTTTTGCAGGTTATTGAGCGGCTGAAGCTGGTACCTCTTAGTCAGGATAGCGTAGAAGAGCGAGTGGCGGCTTTCCGGAATTTCAGCGATGAGGTTCGTGAACACAGTGCTGAGCTGGTGGTAAAGGGATAGTAATGTTTCATAATAAATGCAGCTCTAATGAATCATTATAGTATTTGGACTTTGGAGAGTGTTATTTCAATTCTATCAGACTGATGTAATACTGTTCAGCCAGAGCAGAAGGGAGGTGCCCAGGTAGATTGCAGAGAGGGACAATCTTCAATTAAGATAAGGAAAAAACCTGAAAAACTTGTCAATGGGGACAGGGCCTTCATTGTTCTTATAGAAAGAATGTTGTCCCCTGCTGTTATCTGTCTAGTCTTACAACCAGATTCCACATCTGAGAAGAGATGGCTTACACTAGGTAAAAGGGGCAGGAGGGGAAACTTTGCTTGTGAATATCTCTTAAACCGTAAAGGTTTGAGAGATAAGACTTGTATCGTTCTTCATGTTTTTTTAATGCCTACAAAATAAAATAAAGATAAGATGAAGTATTGCTGTCCCTTTAAGACTTGTAGTGTGGGAATACGACTCTGCTTTGAATGCAGTCATGAGTTCTGTTCTGAGTGGATTCTCAGGAACAGTGGGTGCTGAGGAGTTACTCTGGGGAGATAGGTGCTAAGTTTGTGCCACGTACTGATGATCTATTCATTATTAGCAATTTCTGTGAGCCATACATTGACGTGTTACTATGTGCAGTAGTGGCTTCTTTGTTCACTAGTCTTCTATTTTACACAGATCAGACATAACTTGTCCGAAATTCTTCTTGCAACTATGAACATCTTATTCACCCAGTACAAGAGATTAAAAGGCAGTGGGCCTTCTACACTTGGTCGTCCACAGCGAATGCTAGAGGATAAAGATTCAGTGAGTAAAGACTTTTCTGTTTTGTTTGGGATGGGTAGCAACTTGTTTGCTTTCATCACTAATGCCCCTTTTTTATGCAGGTATTGCGCAGTCAGGCTCGCGCACTCATCACTTTCGCAGGGATGATCCCTTACAGGATGTCTGGGGACACAAATGCTCGACTTGTTCAGATGGAAGTTCTTATGAACTGATTTAGAGGTTCCACTCATGTCCAGGCCACCCTTGTACAATGTATTGATACAAATCCCTTAATAAATTTTTTTTTTTCAAAATCTTTTCAGTTGATTTTTTTTTTTTGCATATTTTATTCAGTAGGTGTGACATATTCTACAATAATTTGATAACTTTATTCTTACTATTATTATTTTTTAACGTGTTGAACATAAGTTCAGTCTAGAGTGCAATGCTTTTAACAGCTCAAACATAGGCCTTACGTACTGACTAGAAATCAGTCTTGTCCTTTTCTGTTTTGCAGTTAGTTTAAATTATCTGCTACATAATGTAGAAAGCAGTGTTCTAGGGAACCTGAAAAACACTTTTAGACATAAAAGCATAGGTGGGCAAAATATATCACACAGACCAATTTGACATCACCCACTGGTCTTTTTGATAACCCATGAGAAATGAAGTGGACGGTATCCCTTTTATTATGATTTGGCTTCTTATTCACCAGTACCTCACTGTATTCTTTCTCATTTTTGGGTGCAGTACACAGGGGCCCCCTCAATGATCCCTGACTTTAGGGATCTCCTGTTCAGAAAGCCAGCATGAAGTTGAAAGCAAACCTAATGTGTTGCACATTGGTCTCTCCCCAATGCCTCCTGAAAGTAAGATGAGGCTAGGGGAAGCTTTGTTACTGGAGACTATACAATATGGGTGGGCAACCTTAAGCACTGTAGATGTTTTTGGACTACAACTCCTTTCAGCTGGCTGATGGAAGTTGTAGTTTATCAGCATCTGCAGTTTGCCAAAATTTGATCTAGTGTTAAGAGATGGGGCAGGAGGAAGGCAGAGGGGGAGAGAGAGAGAGTGTGTTTGTATATCCTCATTATTAACTGTTGCCAGTCCACTGCAGGACGAAGGCCTCCAACAACTTTGATACTGTGCCTTTTGTTGCCACTGTGTACCAACAAATTTGGTAATTTAATCTACCCATCTTGTCTTTGGTCTTCATCTTGGCATTCTCTGTTGTTACAGTGATGAAGGCACGAAAGCTAGTTTTGTCCAAACGTGCACAGATGTGCAAAGCTGTTTGCAAGAGATGGTTCATGCATATCCTGCCTTTTGGGATCCCACTCAACCATAGGACTTAAACTTGGTTCTGGGAGGTCTTCTGATTCTCTTCAGTTCTAGACTCTTAAGACATCTTTCCTGCTTCCAACTGTGTTCGTCCCAGGGCACTCCTGGGAGTTCTAATGTTATGTGATCATGTGGTAACCAGACATAAGTATTACTCTTTTGTCCATTGTGGAATACAGGAACCAAAGAGCAGAGTTGCTAACCCTAGAACTCAGGGCAATTAAAAACTAAACAAAAAACACAACTCTTTGGAGAATATGACTCCCTCCCATGCCCACTTAACTCCCTTACCAGTGGTTGCAGCCTTCAGTTTTGTGTCCTGCTTGGACTACTTTTTTCTTTTCCTTTTTTCTTTGTTGTATGTGGAAAGGATCTAGGGCTACTGAGGTGCTAGAATATTTGATCATAAGTCCTGCAGTTGATGCAGTTGCAGAATAAGAAATGTAATACACAAGTCCCAGTTTAAGGGTGAGTCCAGAATTACAAAAGTCCATGTGCAAAATTGCGAGTAGTGTTAACACTGGATATAACTTGTAGTAAAATCTGCAACCACTGGCTAAAATGGTAGGTAGTACTGAGAGTTGGGCTTGGGAGAGACCAACACCTAGTGAGTGCAAATGACAAAGACCCGACATGTATCGTAGAGCTACAACTCCACTTCAGCTTTGCCGTTCCTTGCAATTTGCACACAGCCTTTGTAATTCGGGTCACTGGGACTTGTGTATTACATGTCCTGTTCTGCAGTGGTACGAGCTATAAGACTTGTTGTCCGGATTCAGAGGACATATGGAGACTGTTAGAGTCAGTTGTGAGAGAGGGCACAAGACGTCGGCTAATAGGATTTGGGACCTCTGACATGCTGCAAGCCCAAGAGAGGTAAAATGAGTGCATTAATTGATGAATGTTTCTTGTATTTTTGCTTGTAATATTGTACACTTAGATTTTATTGTCCTGTTTGTGCTATACTTCACCAGGTATCTTTTGTAATTGGGTAGACAAGGTCACTTTACATACAGCAGCATCAGACAAATATGACAGATTGTATACTCATGTCATCCATATCTGATCAAACAATCAACCAGCAATATTTCATAATTCATTATTCATTCTATTCATTATTATCATTCTAATATATGTCATCTTTACAATGCACTTGGACCTTCTGCTTATCTACGGGAATGAAGTTTGAATTTATTAGATTATAATAAGCTTATATAGCCTTCTATTTTTCCTTCTGCTGTGGGACATTTCATTTTGTGGACATAGATGTATACATAGTTTGTGCTGTTTTTTTTTTTTTTTTTTTTTTTTTTTTTAATGTCTGACAATACAACGGTGGTGGTGTATGTCAGTCGACAAGAAGGAACCAGAAGTGTGGCTGCATCAACCAAGGTTTGGTTAACCCTCATCTGGGCGAAGGTTCATCTGCAGATAATAACGGCAATACTTATCCCAGGAATGGACACTGTAGAAGCAGACTTTCTCAGCTGACCTCTGGATACTGGGGAGTTCTGAAATGGACGAGCTATGGCTTCTCTATCTTCTTCCAAACCTTCTCTCTGTGTCTACTTTGTCATCCGGTCCTGGCGAGGTTCGTCCTTGGTGAAGTCGCTCTTGAAGCCGATCTCCTGTGAAGGAAAGACTTCTCTGAGTCATTACAACATTTGTTAAGACCCATACGTTTGTCTCATCAAATATTTGCTATTAGGTATTTGTTCTTTAAGTGAGGTGAAGAACATGGTTCACAACCCTTTCCTTTTTGCCTTCATGTTGTCTTTGCCTTCCTCCTCAACATCCTCCATATGGATTTTTTGCTTAGCTTCATCAATGTACAGTTTTCTTCACTGTCATTTCTTTTTCAGAGGTTTATAGCTCTGTTGCCAGATATCCAGACTTTTGTTTGGGGATGGCGCAAACCTATCTCACCGTTAGGGACCCTGTGCCTTCACTGGATTGGAATCTTGTACACCGAGTGCTTTAAAGGGATAATTTTTAAACCTCCTCTAGTGACCAAACTGCAGGTCTTTTGTAATAAGGCTCCTTTTCTATATTTTTTATGCAGATTGTTTTCTTCCCAAAGTTGTATCAGATTTTCATGTTTATCAGGAAATTGTAAATCCTTCTATTTGTCCTGCTCCGTCTAATAGGTGAGACTGGCACCTACACAGTTTGGATTTGTGTCCCAAATATTACTGTCATCGGACTGAGTCGCTTTGCAAGTAGGAAGCTTTGTTCATACTTCACCACAAGCTGTTAGTGGGTCATATGGCATCTAAGGTGGATCAGGATGTCCATTTCCCAAGCCTAAGTCATCAGGATGGGGACACTACCTCTTCGGATGATGGCACTTCCACCTGAGTGATAGACATGTCACAGGCCTACAGCACCCAGGCTTCCACGAAGCAATCATGCATGATGGGCAATTGCTCATAATTTTATACATCCATGAAGCAATACAGAGTCAACGTGTTGGTCTTGGCTGAAGACAATTCTGAGAGTGACGTCTACACAGGCACTCTTGCCTGGAAGGTGTTTTTTTTTTTTTTTTGAGGGGGGGGGTTCTCCACTTTTGGTAACCTATTCTTCTGTTGCACAGTTCTGTGTGGTAGTGTCTGTTGACACCTGAGGTTCTTGATTTTATTTTGTTTTAATTCTTTCTTGTACATAAAATATGAAACACAGGAACCTTGGGAATTTAGCTTCCTCCTCCAGGTGGGAAGGTACTTCAAAAAGACAGGGTAGAGATGCCCTCCGTATCCTCCAGTTCAACTCTCCATTCACCAGATTAATTTCTCTGGCTGCATATTTAGACAATCTGCTGTTCAAGGCTCCTTCAGAAGACATCTTTGTTCTCCATATACAAGAATATACCCACATTCTAGTATGTCACAGTTGGATTCTCAGCCTGGACAAGTCCCCTCCAATTCCATTGCAGGTCCTCTGGAAACGAAGTTCAACTCCTTGCAAGGCTGATGGAGGACAAAATACTAATCTTTTCGCAAGAGTTGGAGTGGCCCTCTGCAACGACTCAGGACTACATTTGAGTTCTGGGTCACCTGTGTCTGCCCTAGAAGCAGTCCTTTATGCTCCGTTTCACATTAGGGAACTTCAACTGGACATACTCAGGCCAAACTAGGTAAGCAAACCTACAACCAGGAAAATGAAAGTGAAATAGTATGGGCATCAGAGTAGTAGTATATGTCATGCACTGGTTCTTTTTCTCTTTTGTTTGGATCCATTTAACAAATTTAGTTTTTCAGTTTACATCGGTGATTCTCAAGTGTGTTGTTGTGGTCGGATAATTTTGAAATCCCGGTGGAAACCTGACATTCCATCTCTTTAACCCCTTTACTGTTCAATAATTTTGAGACCTAACACTGAAAGGGTTAACATATTATACATTTTTTTTTTTTTTAAATGCTAAGAATACACTTGGTAAGTTATGAGGGGTTATCCACTATGGTCTCCAAGGTGATAAACGAGGCCAGTTTTCCCAGTAGTAAGAGTAGGCAATTACCTGGAGCTCCAAATTTTGAGGGGTGGTACCTTAGCTGTGCTTGCCACATCCACATTCTGAATAGTGGGTGTGTCCAGAGCAATCTGAATGCCCCTGCGCCAGTTTTATACACCTTTATAGGCTATCATTTAACCCTTGGATGCTAGTGTGATCTCAAATGCATTGAGGAACAATGTAGTGGAGATCTCTAGCAACCAAGGGGTTGAAGTTTTTTTGTTTTTGTTCATTTTTGTTATAGGCCAAGGGTATTTTCTGTGCAAAAACACAGTGGATGGGACTGTGGGCGTGTCTTGTATGGAGGGGGGTATGGTCATGGGAGGAGCTAAGGCCACTTAGAGTACCTTGCCAAGGGACACCTGGGATGTGAATCTGGCCCTGGTGAAAACTCCATTTCCATTGTTATTCTGTAGAGCCTATGCAGCAAGTCCTCTTCAGCTTTACATACCTCAGTATACAATCTCTATATATTATAATACAGAAACTGGATTTTATCTCACTGGAATGTTTATTTCACCTTTATCACCCCTTAGTGCAGAACCTCTAGGAAACTGAACGCCATGAATACTTCATGGAATTTGTGAGGTTCCCACGGACACAGCCTGAGAACCACTGGTTTAGAGAATAATGCTGTACTGTTAATAAATAATTGAGCTATAAATCTGTACTTTTATCTGCCAAAAACTTCCACTTGGGTCTGATAATTCAACTCTATGGGCATAGGAATTTTGGAACACCTGTTATTGAAGGCCAAGCATTTATTAGAATCAGGGAGATATCCGAGTACTGCCTTCAGGTGCAGGATCAAGAACCAACTACAACTGCATGGCAACTGCATATCCTATACAACTCTGATTTAATAGGTAAGTGCAGAAGTGTTGTAATATACAGGTTGTAATGCATGCAGCAAAGGTCCTGGCCTCAAGTACTCAGGGAATCTCAACATGTCTGTAAGCAAGAATACCTTTTGTTCAGTTTACAACCCCCCTTCACTGCCAGTGACATAAAATGCATTGAGGTTAATAATTTATGGCTAAGAATGGTATACTGGGTCTGCCCTAGAACTAAATGCCTTTTGAAAGAACAGTCACCCTCTTTACATATGCAGGAAAATGTATACTATGTAAAGTCTAATTGTCTATACTTTTTATACATTTTAATTTTCAATTCATTTTTACACATTTAGATAAGTGTTCAGGGCTACTCCTAAATGTTTCTAGAGGGAGGAGCACTGCTCCAAATGTATCTGGGCGGTCAGGAATGCAGGCATGGTGGTAAAATATACAGTACCTCTGTCTATGCTAAGGAAAAAGACTTGAGGTAGGGAACTTTACTCTTTGAGTGCCAGAGGGGTATGCAATGCATTGTTTTATTCAAAAGGCATAAACTTTCAAACTGACAGAAAGTGATTAACTACTTCCTCACAATTTGAACACTTTGACAGTTTCAACTCATACAATAGAGAACTGTTGTCAGTGACTCACCTCTCCCATAGAATGGTAGAGAACAACACCAACTTTCAGGCCACTAGAAGGCACTGTTAATGAGGAAAAAAAAAAGTAATAATTACTCTGAAAAAAATATATCTTCCAGCAGTGGGAATCGGGAAAAGCCTTATACTGCATGGAATTTCATTAATAAAGTTTTCCGCTCCTTTACGGAGTTTTCTCCCTCCAGTCCCATGACACTCATAGTTTTTTAACCCTTTGAGTGCCAGTGGGGTGTCCAACTTATTGCTCTGCAATGCGCTGGGCACCCATTTGACACTTAAATTGCGTAGTGAATTGTCTTCGCCACCATGTTCTGAAGGTATCAGTGGAAGTAGTGTGCTAGTTGAGACGTACTCCCTTTTTGCAAGGTCTATGTCTGTCCGCAAATTGAGCAAAGGTTGGGAATGCTTATCAGGCAACAACAAAACGTTTAATTTTAGATAGGTTAATGACAAAGGGAAATGTCAGTTGGTTTCCATCTACATCAAAGAAATGTAGACTGTGGTGTTTAAGGGGAATCTCAATCTGTTTTCAGGCACACAGAAAAAAAAACAATGAAAAGAGATAAGTGACTAGCGCTCTCCTAATACTGGGTGTAAATAGATGATATGATGTACAACACAAGTCCATGCAAATATAGTCTATTAGCTTGGTATAAACACTCCAAAAAGTTGTTGTATAGAAAATGCCAATGATTTGCTTGGGATTTTTGAAAGTGGTGGTAATTTTAACATATCCTCTGAAATACTATATGTAGTCTATTGATGTTCCATATCTAGTATTATAGGTGTGTAATATAGATACATTTCTTATCTGTCTACAGTGCTTTACAGTACTTGAGTCAGAAAGGTGGTTTGAAATGTTGAATAATAGACTTTAAGGTTTATTGTATGGAGGAGTATACTGGAATCTTAGAGTACCTTGCTGCAGTTTGGACCCGTGGATAGTTCAGGTATAAAACATGTAATGACAAAAAATAGAAGACAGTGCACCGGAACCTCTAAATGTAGAGTTGTTAAAGCAATAGTAATACTTAATTTTTGTTTATTTATTATTGTAGGCATTAAAAAAAATATTAAGAACTATGTAAGTATTATAAAGGTTTGAGAGATATTTGCAGCTAAAGTTCCCTCACCCTGGCTGTTTCAGTCAAGTCTGCCATCTAGCTGACAAACTTGAATTCAGGTCCGCAGACCCATAAAGGTTTGAGAGATAAGACTTACATAGTTCTTAATATTTTTTTAATGCCTACAATAATAAATAAACCAAAAAATAAGTATTACTATCCCTTTAAATGACTCCAGATAGATCTAAGAGATAGTTTAGTGCGTAAAGTGATTGTGAGCTTAAAGCACTAGTGAACTGAAATAAATATGCTAGTGGACCGGATAGAGGGCTGGGTAAAAATAGATACCAAAGTATCGATGGTGTAACACTATGTATTGGAGAAGTTGGTACAGTGCCACGGGAGTGAAACTGCTGGTGAACAGGAGAGGAGGTAGTGTGGGAGAGCTGACTTGATATATAAATGGGGACCATCCACTAGTACATAGCCTAGGCTATATGAATGAAAGTGCCTGGCAAACAATAGTGAATTGGTAGTAAGTTTCTAATATCAATATCATCAGTATTAATAGTCCAATTCTTGTTTCCTCTGTGTCCAATCTATGGCAATACTGTGGTATTTGACTCCGCCTCCCAGCTGGTAGGACCAATAAACTTTTACATAAATGTCTGGTCTGCCCTGCTTCTGCAGTTATTTTGGTCCTACCATAAATGGAGGATGGAGGCAGGAGCCTCTCAAACCCAAGTCATTAATTTTCTTTTTTGTTATCCAATGTGGTGGCCTTAAACACCAACCACATACACAAAAAGTTAAACTGCCCAAAGAGGATCAGATACCCTATACAATATAGGGTCGCATGGATCTGGAGGCCAGGTACCTGTGGCATCTGCTGCAGAATCTGCTCCAGTCATTCGGGGTGAAACGTAATCCATAGAGGCGCAGGTGAATGACGCATTCCCTTTACCCAGCCCTGAACAGGAAGTTTGGTGGCATGCATTCCAATTGGTGCTTGAGCAGACACAGGCATATAAGAAGCCTCTGAAGACACAAGTGTGGCTAGGTAAGTGCGTTATCTAAATATTTTGTGCATATATATATATATATATATATTATATATATATATATATATATATATATATATATATATATATATATATATATATATATATAATTGTCCTAAAAGCTTGTTTTTGCTTGCATATTGCTAGTTGGCCAAATATGTCTTCCTTTCAGGAGACTGAAGGGGATAAGCCTAAGCCAGCTGCTGAAAGCTTCAAAGAGGAGAAAGCTCCCCCAGAAACAAAATTGTGTGCCAGTTGTGATTCAAAGCTTCCTGTTGCACACCTAGCCAAACTTTGCTCAGAATGTCTCAAAAAGGCTTCTGGTACTGTTATTCCTTTTCTGGTCCAGGATGCGCACATTTAGGCAGGAAACTTTCTCCTCTATGCAGGAATCAGCCAGGAAGTGTCCAAAAGCAGCTGACCCAGATGAAGGCCCAGGACCCAGCTGACCCAGATGAAGACTGATTTAGAGTCTGCAAAGTCCTCGGAGGAGGAGAGCGAGATCACTGATGATGTAGCTAACTTCAGCATTGACAAAGTGGGCAGGCTTATTAAGTCTATGAGAAGGCATTTAGGTCTATAAGAAACCCATAAAGACCTAGATGTTATTGATGCAGTGTTTATTGGGTACAAGAAGATGCTACTGCAATTTCCCTGTACATAGTTCAATTCAGTCTATAGTCCGGAATGAATGGAAGCAGGGTGACTGGATCATCCATACATAGCTTTCTGAGCAGGTACCCATTTTCTGATGAAGACGTAGCAGCCTGGGTTACACCCCCTAAGGTGGACACAGCATGGGCTGAAATTACCCGCAGGACCACAATCCTTTTCTAAGATGGAACTATACTACGGGACCCAAAGGGCAAAAGAGCAGACATTGCTTTTAAGCAATATGTAACTATAGGTAACAACCTGAGGTCAGCCACAGCAATGGCTTGTATGTTTTGCACCCTATGGCTATGGCTTGCAGATTTTGAAAAGAAAATTGAATCTTTGGTTTCAAAATCACACCTGCTTAAAGAAGTATCAGCTATCAAGGATGCAGTAAATGTCTCTCGCAACATCTCATTAGATAACATCAGATTAATGGCCAGAACTTCAACCTTTTCAGTCACGGAGCAAAGAGCACTTTGGATAAAGGCCTAGGAAGCTGATGCATCCTCAAAGAATAGGCCGGTATCTTTGCCGTATACAGGGTCCAAATTATTTGGAGACCCGTTAGAAGATATTATAGAAAAATCATCAGGTGGTAAAAGTCTGTTTCTTCCTCAAGAAAGATGTCAGTGCAGCTCCCCATCCAGATCATCAAATTTCAGACGAGAGTCCTTTTGAGATGCTCAAAGATACAGACCTGGAACGTCATTTGACCAGAGGAAAAGAATGGCAGCTCAGAACAACCGCACTGTAGCCCATAAAGAATTCCATCATAAGCCTACATACCAACAAAATTTCCAATGAAGCCAGACAAATCCCATCTCTTATTCCAGAGGGGGCAGGCTGGAATTCTTCCAAGACAACTGTTGGAGGATTCACCCAGACAATTGGGTATCAGAAATATTAGAGGATATGCGGTAGAGTTTCTCACTGTCCCACAAATTTCTCAGTACCGGAATTCCTTGATCAGTTATCCAGAAGCTTAGGTCCACTATTTCCTGGTGTTGCTGCCGATCTTACAAGAATAGTGATGGTAGATTCTGTATGTGCTAATTATATGTAAATACTGTCCAGAACACCAAAGAAGTAAGTATCAATATGATTTATTGCGAAGCTCAATTTTGGCTAAAAATAAATAAAAGTACTATACATAATGTGATAAAACATAAAATCAATGCGTTTTGGTATTTATCGTCCCTTCTTCAGGATAAAATGAAATAAACCCAAAAAGATGGAAAAATGTGTTAGCTGGAAAGGGCCATTAATGGTGGGATCTCTAATTTATAACTGTGTGGACCAATCCGTCTTTGACCTGGTGCTGTTGGGGTCATGAGATTAGGCTATTTGTTCATAATTAATAATTTTAAAACGATAACTTCCATAAATGTTCTGCTGACATAGTATTACAAAATATCTATTTTTATATTGGGGGGTGTGTAATCCTAATTGATTCCCATATAGAGCTTCAACAAAGCTGTCCCCATATACCAACGACATCTCTCCTTGCATATTTAGAAAGTTTGTGACGTGAATAGTAATACAATAGAACAGATTATTGTCACATACTAGCTATTTCACATTGCTTTTATCAAGTCCATGTGTCCCCAATGTCTTATGGTGACTTAGAGGCCTGTCCCTCTGGGATCTCAGATGCTTTGCGATATCATGGAGATCCGTACTGCTGTTTATAGAAATTTGTTTGCATGGGTCAAATAAAGCAAGAATCAAATTGCTCTGTAAATTGCTAGATGCAATTTGACAACTTGCTATATTCTCACAAAGAGGTATAGTCTGTACGATGTAAAAACATGTAGAGCTCTATATCAACTTGGAGACTTCAGTGGATTAATATAGAACAATGGGGTGACTGGCTTAGCCAAACACATTGATAACTTACAGAATTGGTCAAACCATCATATATTACATTTTATAAACCAACTGACCCCATATCTACTTCAAAAGAACTTAGGATAAATACACTGGCACTGTGTCATTATTTTGTGATGTTTTACAAGTGATTCCAAGAAGCTGATAATTGCTAATAAAGAGAGATCATGGATAATGCTAACAGCTAAACAAAATAGGTCTCTAATAATAGAAGGTGTCCATGTATTGCGTGGAACACTAGCTTCATGTATAGGTGATCTAATGGAAGATGGTATGGTCTTAGAAAAATACAACTGGTTTTGAAGGGTCTAAGTACCATATGATCTAAACTAAATAATGGGAAATTAAATCTGTAAGGATCAGCCACTATATAGGGAAGATCCTCCTATAAATTTTAAAGGGATAGTAATACTTTGTTTTATCTTTATTTTGTAGGCATTAAAAAAACATGAAGAACGATATAAGTCTTATCTCTCAAACCTTTATGGTTTGAGAAATATTCACAAGCAAAGTTTACTCTCCCGCCCCTTTTACCCTAGTGTAAGCCATCTCTTCTCAGATGTGGAATCTGGTTGCTAGACCAGACAGATTACAGAAGGGGATGATCTTCTTCCTATGAGAACAATGAAAGCCATGCCCCCCTTGACAAATGTTTCAGGTTTTTTCCTGATCTTAATTGAAGATTGTCCCTCTCTGCAGTCTACCTGGGCACCTCCCTTCTGATCTGGCTGAGCAGCGTTACATAAGTAAAAGGGGCATGAGGGCGATACTTTGTCATTGAATTACTCTTGTACTACAACTCTGACAGAATTGAAATAACACTCTCCAAAGTCCAAATACTATGATGATTAATTGGAGCGGTTTTTATTATGAAACATTACTATCCCTTTAAGGTGTTATTGTCCAGGCAAGGGAGAAAAGAGAAAAAAAACACAGTTGAATGACCATATGTTAGAGGCACCACAAATCTAATTCCTCTTTGAAGCCACTTAGTGGTTAGAGTATTTAGCTTAAAAATCAAAAAAACCTTCTCGATAACAGTCTCTGAAAGCAGTTCCCTCCTCTTGCGGTGGGTAGGATATATTCAGTCCTCATAATTGTAATGTCTTTGATGGAACAAAACACTGGACAGTTTTTATAATGTCTGTAAACACTATGTTTGCAATTATTTTTTAAAATATTATTCAGATATTCTAAACTGCTTTTTAAGTGATCTTGATGTTCGCCCAACATATTGGCTGACGCATGCACACTCTAATAAGTAAACTACATATTCTGTTGTGCATTGATGTACTCCTTCATTTTGAATATTTGCCTAATGTTTTGGAGATAAATTGAATTCAAGAATTTTTCGTAAATTGGCAGGTAGTGCAGTGAGTGTGTCCACATTTAAAGTTGGGGGTGTACGTGTGCGTATGGCTGTCGCCATTGATGCTGTCTGAGACAAGTTTTTAGCTCTGTTCAAATAAATTTGAAGATTTTATTTATCCAAATAACCTTGTCTGAAACTGAGTTGCTGTATTGTGTGTGCTGCATACTGGATTTTTGGAGGCGGACTCTCCTACAACATTGCACCTGTCTTCATTGAGGTTGCCTCTATATTGCGCAATGTGCATCGGATAATGGCGTTCCAGCCCTAGGTAAGCCCTAAGTACCGGTGAGTGAAGCTTTTGCCGTAGTGCTTTTATGTGACATTGTCTTTTATGGTTTATTCCATAGACCCCAAGTGGTTTTAACATTTCCACCTGAGCAGCCATACATGTGCATATACTATTACCCATAAACCTAGCTATAAAACCAAACACCCTGATTGCATTCCCCACTGCTTTGTTACATTGCTTGCCTACCTTTAACACTTTAAGTACCGGCACTCATGCATGCGGCCGGCATTTTAGAACCACGGAACATTTTTAATTCTGATTCAGGGCTCCCCGAACGGCGTGCAGCCACGTGGGAAGACCTGAAATCGATGACGTACATGTATGTCATGGGTCCTTTAGGGACATCCACCTGTGATGTACATGTACATCCTGGGTCGTTAAGGTGTTAAGTCAACAGAAATAATTGCTGATGGCTTAATCACTTAAGGACTATATGACGTACTATGACCGTCATGGTCCTTAAATACTTAAGGACTGATGACGGTCATAGTACGTCACATACTTTTTACTTACAGCGCTCCACCGGTAGCGCTGTAAGTAAAAATGAGGCCTAAAATTGACCGTTCCAAGACTGGTGCAATCTCTTTCAGGCCCCAAAACGGAACGCCGATACACGCAAAGGGTCACGTGTACCAAGGATCAAAGCAGTCCTTACGGGACGGAAATGTCCCAGGACCACTGTTCCTTAAGGGGTAAAAAAAAAATTCTCAGCCTGGAGATCATTCTTCTTAGCACTCTTGTCCAAAAACATATCCCATAAAATGAACAACTGTGTGTCGTATTCTATTACTGAAATATCTTTTATCCTCTTGAACTGACTGAAGGGAACAATATTCAGCCAGGCAGCATGGTGGCTATTATTATGATCTATGAAACTTTTACAATCAATGTTTTGTATTTATTTTTTTTATTATAAAGTTCTTGATCAATTTGCATGGTCTCCACTTTATTAGTGAACTGAATACTACTAATACTACTGTAAGGTGCTACATACATTGTGTGGTGCCATATAAATAAAGATACACATACATATGTAATACATGTATTATTATTGTTCATATCTTCCATGTACAAGCAGGGATGAATGATTGAATGAATATTTATTTATATAGCACCAAAAGTGTATGCATCACTCTACAATGTAAGGGATTAGACAATACAGGGTTACAAGTGCTTTTTGCCAAGTGAAACAATGGAAGTGAGGTCCCAGCCTGACAGATTTTCTGTCTAAATGGTAATTGGAGACATACAGAGTACATAAAGATCAAGTGCTGAATACAGTGCTGGAGTTCTGGTCAGGATAAAGAGCCTAAGTTGTACAAAGTCAGTGCCTTATAGCATGTTTAAGTTTTTTTAAGGAGGTGTAGTTTCAAGCTTGACTTGAAGACAATGAGAGAGGCAGTGGTGCAGGGTGGGAGATACAGCATTCCATAGATAAGGAGCAGTGAAAAAAAAGTTTGATATGTGAAATGGCTGTAGACAAAAAAGGAGCTGAGAGATTGTCATTGGCTGATCGTAAGTGGCAGGATGGGGTATATCAGCATCTCAGAGTGGAAATGTAGGAAGGAGTAGAGGATTCTTGAATGAGAGAAGCAACATTTTGTAAGAGATTCAGAGTTTTATTGCCAGCCATTGGAGAGATTTGAGGAGGAGCGGGGCAGGGACAAACCTAGGTGACGATAGAGTTGTTGTGCTGCAGCATTTTGTATGGATTGAACTGAATGGAGTTGGGAGGCAGGAAGGCCAGAGAGAAAAAGTTATATAGTCCATACAGTTCGTGTGCAAGAATTTTTTTGCTGTGGAGGAACAGAGGAAGGGATGGATGGATTTTAGCTAAGTTACGCAAGAGAAAGCAACAGGATTTAGCAATGGTGTTAATGTGAGGAAAGAATGAGAGAGCAGTGTCAATTATCGCCCCTAGGCACCACTCTTCTGATAGTAGATTTATGGTAGTGCGATTTACAGTCACCTGGAAGGGCACTACTGGGCCAGAACTAGGTGGGATGAGTATTAACTCTGTTTTAGACCTATTGAGCTTACTGTGCCTATGAGCTATCCAGTCTAAAATAGCCAAGAGACAATCTTTGACTATTTAAGAAGTCAGTCGAGGTGCAGATAAATGAAGCTGGGTGTCATTGGCACTGTGGTGATATTTGAGTCTGAATGAGTTAATAAGATCACTAACTGTTATTGTGTAACTAAAGAACAGAACCTTGAGGAACACCAACAGAGAGATGGACGGGAGAGGATGAAGAGGTGACAGTGGAAACACTGAATGATCAGTTAGTTCGATAAGAGGATAGCACTTCAGTGCTATGTTACAGATTCCTAAGGAGTGCAGAATTTGGAGGAGGAGAGCATGATCAACAGTGTAGATCAACAAAGTAGCTGAGAGATCGAGAAGGATAAGTATAGAACCTTGTGATTTAGCAATGTAAAGATCATTGACCACTCTTGTGGGAGCAGTTTCAGTGGAGTGAGTAATGCGAAAGCCAAATTGTAAGGGGTCAAGCAGGTTGTGTGTGTTAAGGAAGTCAAGCAAACGGGAGTAGGAAAGGCGTTCCAAGAGCTTAGATGCAAAAGGGGGGAGAGACTGGTCGATAGCTAGAGGATGTGCTACTGTCAGAGGAATTGTTCTTGAGGATAGGTGTTACTATGACATGTTTGAAGTAGTCAGGAAAGTTAGCAGTGGCAGAGGAGTTGTTAAAAATCTGTATTAGGATAGGGATTAGGGGGAGGGGGACTGGATGAGGTGAGAGTGGAGCAGATCAAGTGCGCATGTAGTGGAGGGAAAGTCGGATGTCATGCTGCTCCTGACTGCTCCTCCTACCTATAATCCTATTGGCGGCTGTAGGCTTTATGTACCTGGATCTTCCATCAACCCTTGCTCGATTTTAGCACCAAAAGTCTGAGAGAAACCTTTGTCGTTGAGTTCCTGTGTTTGCTGATTCCGTGTACCGAACCCTGCTTGAATACCGACCTAGTCTTGTCTTCTGCCCGTGGATCTTGACCCAGCTTTGCCTGACCACGTCTCTGTCTGCCCCTCTGGTTCCTGATTCGATTCCGGCCTGACCCTGTATTCTCGGACTACGCTTCCCATTCGGAACTTTCTGCCTCGCAACGAGAGTCCCTCCAGCTGCTCTCAAGGTTTGGTTCCAGTCTACCCGTTCCTTCACCTCTGGGGCTCCGACTGGTTTGGTTTGCCATCACCGGCCGCTCCGGTGACTGCCCCGGCCAGTCGAGGGTGTAGGAACTCGTATTCCCCTTACCTGCTTCCAGTTCTCCTGGGCCTCGAGTCCAAACTCGATTCAGCAGAGAATAGAGGATTCGTAGTCCATAAACTTCGAACCTGCCTCGAACCTTATCGATACCCCAAGACCTCGAACCTTATCGATACCCCAAGACCTCAAACCTGCCTCGAACCTCATCGATACCCCAAGACCTCGAACCTGCCTCGAACCTTATCTTAACCTCGAGACCTTCGATTAAAGGGAACTCTGTCCTGCAGTCTGACTACGGTCTTGAACCTCCCCGAGCCTCCTAATACCCGCTGATCCAGTCTCGAACTCAGAGGAACTGTGAACTGGTTGTCCTGAGTCCTTTTCCTTGCTAATCTCGCTTGACCCTACTCAGAGACTGACATCGGATAGCCGTTTAGTCAATTCCTCCTCCTTGACTAATGAAAAGGAATACAAAGTTGCAGGAGGGGAACGAGGAAGGATAGAAGGGTATTTACAAGGTGGGATACCTTACCAAATGGAGTCTGCCTTGGATTTGAAGAAGTCAGCAAAGTCTTGTGGCTGTACAGAGTTTGAAGGAAAAGGATGGAGTGCGGAGAAGGGAGTCAAAGTTAAAGAAAAGAGCAAAGAAACAAATTGCGGTGCAACAAATACAAATATTATAATCTGACAAGTCCGCAAATGGCTAGAACAATGTCCTCCACTCCCTGGGAGTAAAAATACAATGACACCAAATAGTTCCAGCTCTGCACTTTCCTGTCTCAGGAGAGAGAACACTAAAATGGAACAACAATAGAGTGGATATCTAATAAATCATTGTTTATAAAAAAAAAAAAATTGCATAAAACACAACCCAGTGCAAAAAATAGTGAGTATAACAGAGTCCTTTTTCAGATATGAGAATAATTGGACAACAATCCTCCTCAGGAGGAGGGGTTTCCATTTATGTCAAAAATAACTTAAAGGTTAACCTTATACAGGGTACAGAGAAGAACACAGAGACTGTCTGGATAACTTTAGAATATGGGAATACGATGGTCACTCTTATAGGTGTGATCTATAGACCCCAAGGACAAGGAGTTGGATCAACTGCTGGTCAAGGAAGGTGACAGTGAAAGGTGAGATTATTATGGGAGACTTTAATCTTTCTGATGTGGACTGGGAAAACCAAGCAGCAGGTTCAGCCAGCAGTAGAGAGATCCAAAATTCTTTACAAGGATTAGCTCTTAGTCAATTAGTAGAAGCGCTGCCTAGGAAGGAAGCCACACTAGATGTATTATTTACTAATGGAGACTTGGTATCAGATGTAGCTGTAGAAGAGTGTTTGGGCTCCAGTGATCATCAATCTGTATGATTTAATATAAAGACAGAGGCTGAGTTGCGCCACACAAAAACAAAGGTTCTACATTTTAGAAAGACTCACACGGAGGAAAAATGGCCCAGTCAATAAAAAAGGGGGATAAAGCATTTTTTAGATATATACGTGAAAGGAGGAAAATGAAACAAGGAACAGAATGGAAACTATGTAAATGAGAATAAAGGGCTAGCTGACTGTCTCAATGAATATTTATGTTCTGTTTTTACAGAAGAATATGAAGGGAAGGGACCTCTGTTAGAAAAAAGAAATGGCAAGACATGGGAAACATGCATGTTTACTGAGGAAGAAGTACTTTCTAAGGTAAAAACAGATAAATCAATTGGACCAGATGGTATACACCCAAAGTTATTAAAAGAACTTAAGAGTGTTCTGGCAAAACAGAGCACAGAATTATTCAATTTAACAGAATTATTCAATCAGTCATTATCGACAGTAGTAGTTCCAGAAGATTGAAAGATAGCAAATATAGTACTGCTTCACAAAAAACGTAGCAGGGAAGGGTATGGTAACTACATCAATAGTGGGAAAATTAATGGAGACTATGAAAAGAATTGTTGAATATCTGAATTTTAATGGCTTGCAAAATACCAAACAGCATGGGTTTACAGCAGGGAAATCTTGTCAAACTAACCTCATAGATTTTTTGACTGGGTAACTAAAATAATAGACCAAGGGGGAGCAGTAAAATATACTATTAAGGATACTCTGCTGTCAGAGACAACAGAGGAAAGAGATTTGGGAGTAATTATTTCTAATGACTTAAAGGTAAGCAGGCAATGTAATAAAGCAGTGGGGAATGCAAGAAGGGTACTGGGTTGTATAGCTAGGGGCATTAGTAGCAGAAAAAGGGAAGTGGTTATGCCACTCTACAGATCTCTAGTTGCTTCATCTAGAGTATTGTGTACAGTACTGGAGTCCCCATCTCCAGAAGGATATAGATACTCTAGAGAAAATTCAGAGAAGGGCTACTAAAATGGTGACTGGAATACAGGAAAATAAATATCAGAATACACTAAAGATCTGAACATGTATAGCTAGGAAGAGAGAAGACAGAGAGGGTATATGATATAAACATTCAAATACATAAAGAAATTCAACAAAGTGCAGGAGGGAAGTACATTTCAAAGGGGTAAAAATGTTAGGACAAGAGGCCATAGTCTTAAACTAGAGGGACACAGGTAATTTAAGAAAGTTTTACTTCACTGAGAGGGTAGTAGATAAGTGGAATAGTCTACCAGCAGAAGTGGTAGAAGTTAATACAGTGATAGAATTTAAGCATGCATGGGATAGGCATAAGACTGTCCTTAATATAAGAAAAGACAGGACCAAATAAGTTTTGAGGGTTTTACAGTAGGAAAATGGGCAGACAAGATTGGCCGAATGGTTTTTATCTGCCGTCAAATTCTATGTTTCTATGTAACTGGATGATTATTGTCCAGTTATTTACATATCTGAAATAGAACTCTGTTATAACCATACTCATTGACATGGAGGTGCTTAGAGAGGGGTAAGTGGGAGGCTCCAGATAACTTAATTGAAGTGGAGGGAAGAAGGGAAGGGGGGAGAGGCATTGAGGGGAGTCCAGTATTTTTTTTTTGTGGGTAGAGGGTGTCAGAAAGTGCATATTATACACACGTACTAACATTTTCCTTAAAATTTTAGGTATAATTTACACAGGTGGGTATTATACCCGAGATTTTACAGTAAGTATTTATGCAGCAATGGCCTTTGTTATGGAACTGTGTTCATTTTACTGAACTGCTTGCCGTAGGATATATTAACCTTTTTAATTAGACTGTTAATGTTCTTAGTTTATCTCCACTCGATCTTGGTCAACAACTCTATATATTTGCACAAGTCTATGAAGCCTGAAGGAAGAATTCCTCCATCTGTTCTGTGCACAACCTGTTCCACTTCTTTATCCTACCTGTGTAGGTTTTTATATTATTTGTGTAAATAAACTACCAGATCAAGTCAGCTAGTATACACAAATAAAGAATGAAAGAATGGAATAGTAAAAGATAGACCCAAACCATACAAAAGTGAGTCACTAAAAGGAGGTACTCAAACCAAAGGTAATAGAAAAGTACAAAATCATTTTATTGGTGAAGTTATAAATCACAAGGCAAGGTGTAGTAAAAGCAATTAAAAACACATCGGAGAGGGACACCAACCAGAACCTTCAAATACCATAGACATCATCCATATGTCAATAAATGCCAATAATAGTATCACAGGTATAATAATAGAAACAGGAATAAACACAAAGGTCACCAAATAGTAGTTATCAAAAATTCCTGCTCCAAAAGAATAATAATGAGACAAACGTAATGGTCAATCAAACATGTGGTGATAAATAGAAACAAATAATATGCCGATAATAAGAGAAAAGTGTATACTTATCATCAACAAAATATAAGTTAAGTTCAGGTCGCAGAGCCCTCTCCAAACCCAGCCATCCCAACGCGTATCGCCTGTTATCGGGCTTCGTCAGGGGATACACAAAACTATATTAAAAACAAGTGAATAGCACTCAAAATATTTTTATTTGATTTTGAATAGGGATGAGTCATTGTTAAATACTTCATTAATAATAAATATATTTATTTTCAAATCAATCTGATCCTTACTGAATAGCAAGGCCTGATCAGGTGACCATGGGACACCCTTTGAGATTAGAGGAAAGGAGGTTTAGCCTTCAGCAGAGGAAAGGGTTTTTTACAGTAAGGTCCGTTAAATTGTGGAATTCCTTGCCCAAGGAGGTGGTTATGGCAGATACAATGGATACATTTAAGAGAAGATTAGATACATTTCTTTTAAAAGGGAACATACAGAGTTATACTTTTTTTTTTTTTAGTAGGCAGATCAGGAAGGTCTGATAAAGACTAACTTATTTGGAAGCAGGAAAGCTATAAAATTCTCAGTCACTAGGATATGAGATGAAGGTTGAACTTGATGCACTTGTGTCTTTAGTCAAACTAATTTACTATGTTACAAACTGTCTGGCTTCCCAGCCTTGTTCCTACTGGTGGTCACAGAACCACACATACAGTCTGATACCCCAACCTTGTTTCATTGGTAGTCTCAGAACAATACATACATTGTCTGACACCCCAGCCTTGTTCAGATGTCCATCTGGTAGCCTTAGAATCACAAAAACACAGCCGACACCCTGGCCTTGTTCCAGTTGTAACCACATATACATTGTCTGACCCCTAAGCCTTAGTCCACTGTTCACTGGCAGACAGAGAAGCACACATGCCACCACAGACTTTTTCCACTTCCACTGGAAGCCAACGAGCAAAAATACATTGTCTACTTAACCAGCCTTGTTCCAATGAGCACTAGTAACCACAAATTCATTGTCTAACATCCCAACCTTGTTCCACTGTCCCACTGTTAGCCACAGACCCCTTTTAGAATCTAACATCCCAGCCATGTTCCACTGGTAGGCACAGAACCATGCATACATTGTCTGACACCCCAGCCTTGTTCCATTGGTAATCACAGAGCCACACATACAGTTTGGCACATTAGCAAACTGGTGGTCACAGAGCCCCACTTACGCTGTGCTTCCCCAGCCTTTTTCTGCTATCCATCAGTGGGCACAGAAGCACACGTACAGTGTCTGACACTATGTCTGGCAGGAAAAGGAACATGGTGACACAGGAGGAAGTGAAATGGCAATAGGGAGGGAGCAGAGTGATTGCAGGCAAGGGGAGACAGTTGGAGACTCAGAAGTGGGCATCAGGGAGGGAGCTGAATGATGGGAGACAGGGTTAGCAGTGGGTAACACAGGGGAGGGATTGGGTGGTACAGGGATGGTAGACAGCAGGTGACATAAAGGTGGGAGGGTGTGACACTGGGAAGGTAGCAGAGTGATGCCAGGTGGGAGAAGCAGCAGGTGACATAATGGTGGGAGGGGATGACATCGGAGAGGGAAATGAGTGAGAGTGGGCAGGGAAAGCACTGGGTGACATGGGGATGGGAGGGTGATATGAGGGGGCATCTTTTTGATATGTCGACCGCTATTGGGCGACCAACCAAATGTTGCATTAACCCCTTAAGGACCAGCGGTCCCAGGGTGTGTGGTCCTTTAAGGACCAGATAGGGAAGTTCAACGTGGTGCCCCACATGACTGATCACGTGTGCTGGCACGCCAAAAGAGGGAATGAAAGAGATCGCTCCGGTCAACTTCAGTCCCCGGTATTACTCACCATGCTCCTGCAGGAACACGGTGAGTAAACTTCAGTCCCCGGTATTACTCACCACGCTCCTGCAGGAACACGGTGAGTAAACTTCAGACCCCGGTATTACTCACCACGCTCCTGCAGGAACACGGTGAGTAAAAGTAAGTGATGTACCAGGACCGTCACTGGTCCTTAAGTGCCGGACCAGCGCGAGGGTCCGGGTACGTCATCGGACGCGAAGGGGTTAAACATGTCACCGGCATGAGAAGAGCGACATCAGACTCACGAGAGTCTGATGTTGTGTGCTTAATTGTTGTATGTCCTATGGGTGATGTGCCTGCTCCACCGTAAAGTCTGTCCCAAAGCATGTAACCCTTTGAGAGCCAGAGAGGTATGCATTGGATACCTCTCTGACACTCAGAGTGTTAAGAAAGTAGCAAGTAATCAAGCGTATTTTTGCCTTGTAATTACATATTTGCAGATTATTTTCTATACTGTCAAAAGATTTTCATTCCAGAGGATTAACCTACTACTACCCGCATCCATGTGTACAACAAAATTACAGAGCAGGCATGTCGCCCATAGCATTACTATTGAAATGTGACATAAGGATCTCACCCCTTTGATACAGCCGAGAATCTGATGTCGCTCTTTTCGTGCCGGCGACATGTTTAATGCAGCATTTGGTTGGTCGCCCAATAGTGGGTGACAGTTTGAAAGTGAACCATATCAGGGAGTGATCTGAGTAAGGGGGGGCAGTGGAAACTGCAGGTAACACAGAGTGGGGGTGGATGACACAGAGGAATGAGATGAGTTATGGTGCACAGGGAGGCAATGGGTGACTGGATGGAGCAATGTCTCCGGGGAAGGAGATGACTGGTGGCTGGAAGGGGAATCAGGGGGTGATACAGGGAAGGGGGTGGCTGATGTGTGGGAGGGAGCCTTATTCCACCCTGCTGCACCCCTGTGGAGTCATCACATATATGTGATATTTTCATAGCTTGATTAAACATGACATTTATGAAATTGAGGTGTTTTTTTTTAGCATGCTAGGGGGAAGCAATTTCCAATGTAATCCTTACTTCCAACTGTGTCCTGCAGCACGGAGTATAGCCTCCTGAACAGGCAGTAAGGAATGCAAAGAAAAATTACTTGGCATGCTGAAAACCAGCACGTGCAATTTAAATATATCTCAACTTCTTTCAAAATATGGGAACATTTATATATATATATACCACTGAATTCTACGTGTTTTAGAACATGGTAATCGAACGTGTGGCCCGTGGGCCAAATGCAGCCCACCTGACCCCAGAGTCAACCCAATTAACACATGAACTAGTGGCTCAGTAAGGCTTAACGGACTGCCAGTACCTTACAGTTCAAAAATAGTTTTCTGTTAAAGCGGAACTATCACCATAAATAAAGCCCCCCCTCCCAATAATTAGGCATATAGAGATAACCTTACAAAAAGTGCTATTTTATATATAAAGAAATCCTTGTTCTTCTGAGACTGACGGCCAGGCTTCTTGCCAGAGGCGTAACTAGAAGCCACCGGGCCCTGGTGCAAGAATTGCTATGGGCCCCCCCCAACCACATTGGCCCCCCTCAACTACATTGGCCACCTCCACATTGACCCTTCCACAATGCCCCTTTTTCTCCATATTGCCCCTTCCACATTGCCCCTTCAACAATACCCCCATCACAATGCCCCTCATTCTCCACAATGCCCCTTCCACATCGCCCCTCTTTCTCCATATTGCCCCTTCCACAATGCCTCCATCTCCATATTGCCCCTTCCACAATGCCCCCATCTCCATATTGCCCCTCAATCTCCATAATACCCCTTCCACAGTGCCCCTCATTCTTCACAATGCCCCTACTGACCGTCCCCCTCCTCCTATCTCGAGTCCCTGGTGGTCTAGTGGTGAGTCAAGCTCCTGCGCGGTTGTTAGTAATGCAGAGCGCTGGGAGATGATGTCATCTCCCAGCGCTCTGCATTACTAGAGCGCCGGCCGCCGGGAGAACACTTGTGCTGCGGGCGCGTGGCGAGGGGGTCGCACGGGGGCCCGGACGCAGGTGCGACCCCTATTGTTACTCCACTGCTTCTTGCTTTAGAGGCATCTGCATGCCTGTGGTGTCAGTCCCTTTTACCTTAAGGTACCATGAAGAAGACTGGGAAGGACAGCGCAGGCACGCAGATGTCTCTAAGCCAAGATGTCTGAGTGCATTCCTGGCTGCCAGTCTCAGAGGAAGAAGGATTTGTTAAAAATGGGGTACTTATGCTCGATAATAGAACTATTTCTAAGGTTATCACTATATGACTAATTATTGGGGGGACTTTATTTAGGGTGATAGTTCCACTTTAAATAGCAGTATTGTCACTGGTATTAAATAAATTAATCCATAGTTTTAAATAGCTGACATGCTATATTCACCATTGTTATCAGTATAAAAAAATGAATGTGGCCCTCAAACATACGGCTTTCTCATAATTTGGGCCACGGCTGAAGAGAACTTGGATGACCCTGTTTTAGAATATAAGCACAAACAGGTTGCAATTATTTGTGTGATTTTTTTTTTTTGTTTGTTTTATGCTCTTTGCTTCTCTAAGGGTTTGCACTGTATTGTAGTGAATTGCATTCCCTATGGTAGTGAATTAGTTAAAGGCAAATATATTCTGCCTTTACAAACAAAATACTGAAGCTTTTGCTTTGAGACTTAGACACCCTGAGGGCAGAACAACAAGTGAACATTTTCCATTGACCTGACAGGATTTTGCTGAGCTATTTTAGTGTAAATAATTTGCCTGATATTTGACTTGCACTTGACAAAGATTTTATCTTTTGTACCAATTACATCAGCATGTGACTGGGGCCCACATTAATTTTTATGGATTTTTTAATCTGATACATAGAAAATGAGGCCAGTTTTAACCTTACGGGATCATTTTCACTATGGCTAATATGCACAAAGTCAAATGTGGAGAAATTCTGATGCATTGCAACTTCTCTATTGGGAACAAATAAAAATAACCACTGATTTAAATGGGTCCTTTAACCTCTTGAATGCTTGCCATGCATTGGTGACCTCACTATCATTTAAGGGGGTAACCCCTTCAGTACACATGCCCTGCAGTAAGGGTTTATGGAGGCTGCCTGTGCAACTGGTGAAGTTTGTATTCGTGAGCAATAAATTTCCTGGTTACATTCCAAGTCTATAAATCTCCTGTTTACGTACCAAAGGGGTCGGTTTCTTCTCCCCCTCCAAATAATTAGGAGCCACTTTGAGCCAGCACAGAGCAGACTCAAGCTTTTTACTAAATCTCCAGTCATAGGAGCAGACTTGGTGAAACATGTTGATTGTCCTTTAATTACCACATAACATAAAAATAACTCCCTAAAAGCAAACATTGCCTGGAAGTAGATATTTCATAAAATTCAAAATAGTTTGAGGTCGTGTTATACAAAACTATCAATCAAGAATATTTCTTTGACTGAAATAGTTTTCTGATTTTTTTTTTTTTTTTTTTTTTTCAGAAAAGTACAAAAAAGTCACAATTTAAATCTCAGCATCTTACAAAAGCTTAGAGTATATATATATATATATATATATATATATTTTTTTTTTTTTAAAGAGTAAGTCAAATAAATTCCACATAGCTCCTGACTACGTGGTATAATATATCAGCCAAACTGCGCTTAGTTTAGTCCAGTAGTTCTCAAGCTTTTTTTTTTTTTTTTTTTTTTTTGCTCAATGCACCCCTAACATTCAGTCTGGAATTTTCTGGCACCCCTATTATTTTATGTCATTTGTCAAGGGTGTAATGAGGGTTACAAAGACATAAATATATACTTATTCTTAAATCTTACAAACTAAAATAAACATATTGTGCATATTAATTTCCATAAATAAACAGTTGTAACTCTACATTCCCATTTAGATAAAATGGGGTACCCTAAGTGGTTGTCCATGGCACACCAAAGTTCCACAGCACCCTGGTTCAGGAACACTGGTTTAGTCAATGGAGTCTGTATTCTGCAACTGAGGTTATACAATTTCCTGCTTCATTTTTTCCTATTACTTCATCTGAAAGTTTGGTGAACTCTGATGGACATCAAGATAGTTAAAGGAACTTATTATTATATATAAAAAAGTTTGAACCCTTTGAGCTTCACAAGGGTGGGCAACATATTGTAGAGTAATATGTTGTTTACTCTTCTTAGGGTTTTCTTTTTAATTATAACATTCTGTGGCCCATCACCCCAACACATAGGTGGTGATAAGACAAAGAAGGGAGCCCCTCAGCACTCAAGGAAAAGTATGGGTGAGGCCAGACCCATCCTCTCCAATATGGTAAGGATGGGGTTGCTAATGGAGTTAAAAGTCCCCTATCTGGAGGAGTGTGGGGATATGCGGATCCCACTTGGGCAATTCGCCCACATTAATGGATGATAAGATCAGTATATCCCATAATAAAACTGTTATTCCTCTCCAATCACTCAAAGGTGGAGAGCAGAGGATGCAGATCTTTAGGTTCAAGTGGAAGACAGGATGGGTCAGTCTTCTGATTAAAACAAACTTGATTATTATTATTATTATTCTTTATTTATATAGCGCCAACTAATTCTGCAGTGCTGTACAATTGGGAATAATCAACTCTAGAGCAAACCAGCTGCACCATAGGAGACCTCACTAGCATTCATATAGTTTAAAATGTTTATTTTTCCCCATATGGTGCACTTGGTCTGTTCCAGAACAATGGAAATAGTTAAACACCTGCTAAAACAGAAAGAGTACAAATTTACACATCTCATGAATTGTACTTCAACATATGTTTTTTTTTGTTTTTGTATTTATTTTTTTTTAACCTCATATCTTGCTATATGGACTTCAGTTTAGACCACACATTTAGATATAATTTTGATATTGACTTGGGGTCCTTCATATAAAATCAAAATCCAATATGTATCATATAGACCCTGATTTGGAGGAGAAAAGATCATTTGAAGACTGTGGATACATCCTGTGGTATGGTCCTGTCACTTCCATTTGTGCCCCTGTATGTGAAAAGAACATCCCACAATAGTGAAATAGAAAAGACATGTTAATTTCTATGAAAGCATGTTATGTAATTTATATATTTTTAATAGTTTTAACCCTTTGGGTGCCAGAAGAGTGTGCATTGCATTGCATTGCAATGCAATGCCTTGGGTACTCCTCTGGCACGCAAAGGTGTGTGTGTGTAAAATATATATATATATATATATATATATCCTGTATAATAATTTGCCAAGATGTTTGTCAGAAGCCGTCATGAGCAGTAGGGACTGCCCAAGATCACGGAATGCTGGGAGTTCTGTGCTGGGAGCATTCTGTGCTTTCAGGCAGTCTCTACAGTGCATGACTGCGTCGGTGGCAGGGCGCAGAGCAGGACCTGCCTCTTAACCCTTTGAGGGCCAGAGGGGTATGCACTGCATTGCAAAGCTATGCGTTGTGTACCCCTCTGGCACTCAAAGGGTTAACATCACCTGGACCTTGGCTTTTACACTAGTGTGTGTATGTATGTATATATATAATATATATATATATATAATATAATATGTGTGTATATAAATGTCCTGCAAGGTTGGCACTCACATCATCCTGTGTATATTGCCTGGGTGCTTGGCATACAGTATTCAATCATGAAGAGGCTAGCACTCACGAGTCTTAAAAACTTTCTGATTTTATTAACTGTCTAACGTTTCAGTCCGGTAGCATTCCTATCAGTGACCCTGCTAAGCTATGTACAGATTGTTTAAAAAGAGCTACTGGCAGTGAAGTCCCTGCACAATTTTCAGAGTTTTTAGCATGGATGAAATCTTCCATGCAGGAGACATTTTCCTCAATGCAAGAAGCTTCTAGGAAAAGGCCTCGCTTCTCAGACCCAGAGGAGGGCCCATCCCACTGTATAGAAGAGGAAGATAGTATTTTAGATATAGAGTCAGAAGGATCCTCTGCAGAGGAGGGGAGATTCTTGAAGACACCGGCAGTTTCCCTATAGATAAGGTTGATCCTCTGATAAAATCCATGAGAAAAACATTAGGCCTCACTGAGGTACAGAAAGAGCTCAATGTTAGGGATACTGCCTTTATTGGTTATAAAAAATCCCGTCCACTTATGCCAGTGCATAGGTCCATTCATGACATAATTCACCAAAAATGGAAGCAAGGAGAAAAAAGATGTGCTACTTCAAAGCGCTTTCAGCGCATGTATCACTATGCAGAAGAAGAAACGGCGAGTTGGACCACCCCTCCACGAGTGGATGCAGCCATTTCACAAACAGCCAGGCGAACTACCCTTCTCCTGGAGGATGGGACCTCTCTGAGAGATGCCATGGATAAGAGAGTGGATGGCGCCCTGAGGAGACAGTTCACTACGATAGGTCAAAATCTCAAGACAGCTACTGCTATGGCTTCAGTTTTTCTCACTTTGCGCATGTGGATCTTGAAGAGAAACTGGAGTCATCAGTCTCAAGGTCTCGAATATTAAAAGAAATGGGTACTATTAAGGATGCATTGAATTATTCCTGTGATGCATCCTTAGACAATATTAGGCTGTTAGCAAAAGCTTCATCCCTATCAGTAACAGCACGCAGAGCCTTGTGGATCAAGTCCTGGGAGGCCGATGCAGCATCCAAGAACAGGCTGGTTTCCCTACCTTTTTCAGGATCAAAGTTATTTGGCGACCAATTGGAAAAGATTATAAATAAATCCTCGGTGGGAAAAAGTCCCTTTTTGCCCCAAGAAAAACATAATCGATTATCACCATTACGAAATACTCAGTTAAGACGCCGGTCCTCTCGGGATGCAAAAAGGTACAGACCTGGAAAAACTTATGATCAAAGAAGAAGGGGTGGAACCCAGTCTTCTAGAGGGGGAATCAGTAAGGATTTCCAGCAAAACCCCAATTCCATCAATGAAGCCAGGAGCGCCCTTCATTCTTTTCCAGTGGGGGGCAGACTAGAGCACTTTCATCACTCATGGACCCTGATTCATTCAGACAAATGGGTGATGGAAGTAGTGAGGGAAGGATACACTCTAGAATTTCAACATGCCCCAACGGGTTCCCGTTTCAGAACATCCCATGTAAGGAACAAATACAGAATATCACAAATGAAACAGGTATTACAACATCTCCTACACCACAAGGTTATAGAGGAAGTTTCAGAGACACAGAAATTTTGCGGATTTTATTCAACACTATTTGCTGTCTTAAACCTTCTGGGGAACTTCGCCCAATCCTAGACCTAAAGGATTTGAATCATTACCTCCGAGTGCGACATTTCAAGATGGAGACAGTTATGTCTGCAATCAAACTAATTCAACCAAGAGTATTCCTATCTCGCATAGATTTAGAGGATGCTTACCATCACATTCTAATCAGATCATCTCACAGACGTTTCTTGAGGTTCCACATCTTCAAGAAACACTATCAGTTCCGAGCACTCCCTTTCGGTCTAGCCTCAGCCCCCGCGGGTGTTCACAAAGGTTCTCTCAGTAGTTATGGCAGAACTAAGAAGCACTCACCAGATAAAGGTTATTCCTTACTTGGACGATGTTCTCATCATCAGCAAATCTTTTCAGTTGGCACAAGAAAACACGACCATCTGCAAAAAGGTTCTAGATGATCTGGGCTGGTTAATCAATATCAAGAAAAGTGTCCTTCATCCATCTCAGAACCTGCTCTTTCTAGGAGTCAACTTCAACACAAATCAAGACCTGGCCACTCTATCCCAAGAACGTCAGAATCACATTGCGAGTCAAGTAAAGATGTTCTTAAGAAAAACAGTCCACACAGCAAAGGCCTTCTCTCAGTTACTGGGTCATCTGTCCTCCGCACATCCCATTCCAGATGCTCCCTGCAAAACTTTCTTCTATATTATCGAAAGGGTCCATCCAATCAGAGATTACGAATACCAGTGTTCCCCTCCACAAAACAAGAGTTGAAATGGTGGACCTTGAAACAGAACTTAGCAAAGGATCGCTCCATATTGGAACCCACATGGCAGATTCTCACCACGGATGCGAGTCTGCTAGGATGGGGGGGCATCTGGAATCAACAGACAGTTCAAGGCAACTGGTCTCCACAGGAGTCCAGACTCCATATCAATGCGTTAGAACTCCTAGCGGTCTGGAAGTCTTTACTGCATTTCAGCCCCAATCTAGCCAATCAGGCTGTGATGGTTCGTTCGGACAACATAGCGGCAGTTCAGTATCTACGGAATCAGGGGGGAACAAAGAGTCTACAACTAAATCGCCTGTCCCTGAAGATATTATCATGGGCAGAAAAGCACCTACTGACACTGACAGCATCCTACCTATCAGGACATCTAAATGTACAAGCAGACTACCTAAGCAGGACAAGACTTTATCAAGGGGAATGGAGTCTGAATGTCGGGGTCTTTCAGTCCCTGACCAAAATCCTGTGTACTCCCTCAATAGACCTCATGGCCTCGACCCAGAACAGAAAGTGCCAGGCTTACATCTCAAGGTGGTCGGAGCCTCAGGCTCAGGGGCAGGATGCTCTTCACATACCTTGGAACTTCAATCTTGCGTATGTATTCCCTCCCATTCCAGTATTGGCGGAAGTAGTTTGAAAGATCAGAAGAAAAAAGACAACATTATCCTCATAGCCCCAAATTGGCCAAGGAAGATGTGGTACGTGGACCATCTGCAGCTGTCTGTCAGACCCCCAATACCTCTTCCGGACATACCAGACCTGCTAAATCAAGGGCCCATATTACATCCAAATCCAGCCTTCTTCCAGTTGATGCATGGAGGCTGAAAGGGAATCTTTAGCATTACAGGGTCTAACAGATCCTGTCATAGAGACTATCTTGAAGGGTAGACGACCATCTTCCTCCAGAATTTACTATAGAGTATGGTCTATTTTTCATAAGTGGTGCTCTTCGCAGGGTCTGGATAGGAAATCGATTTCTCCTCCATGAATCCTGGATTTTTTGCAGTCAGGTTTTAACAAAGGATTGAAACCAGCATCCTTGAAAGTCCAGCTGTCTGCTATATCTGCAGTAATGGCCATTCCCTTTGCAAAATAATTTTCTTATAAAAAAATGTATGGCCGCAGTCTCCAAGATTAAACCTACTATTCAGGAGACTATTCCCCCCTGGGATTTAAACCTAGTCTTGACGCAGCTTTCATCTCATCCATACTTTGAACCTTTGGAGAACATCTCCACGAAACACCTTACCTTAAAAACTGTCCTGCTTACTGCAGTCACTTCAGCTAGAAGAGTTGGAGAACTTCAGGCCTTAATGTCTGTGCCCCCTTATTTGGTTTTCCACCAAGATAAAGTAGTTCTCCGGACTAATAGTTCATTTCGTTCTAAAGTAGTATCACAATTTCATATGAATCAGGAAATTGTTCTACTTTCCTTCTGTCCAAATCCAGTTCACAACTTAGAAAAATGCCTTCATAATCTAGATTTAGTAAGGTGCTTACAGATTTATCTTAAACATACACAGAATACTCGAAAATCAGAATCTCTATTTGTTCATCATTGTGGTAAATTTAAGGGCTGTGCTGCATCGAAGCCCTTCATTTCTCACTGGATAAAGGAATGTATAACGTTAGCATATGACTCAGCAGACATTCCTCCCCCTCAGAGAATAAAAGACCACTCAACCAGAGCTATCTCCACTTCTTGGGCTCAGAAGGCAGCAGATTCCCCTGACGATATATGCAAGGCTGCCACTTGGTCCTCAGTGTCATCCTTTGCCAAGCATTACAGACTAGACCTCCTCGCATTGGCAGACGCCAAGTTTGGCCGAAAAGTGCTGGAGGCAGCCTTACCTCAATAATTCCTCTCTGTACCCTCCCCCGTCTGACTGGGTACTGCTCTGGTAAGTCCCACAGTATGCCATGTAATGGACACAGAGGAAAAGGTGAAATTTCCTCTGTGTCCTTCCAAGGCAACCCATCCCTAAGGTGTTGGTATTTGTATCGTTCTCAATTTTGGTTGATAGTTCCTTGAGATAATATGGTCATTTACTAAGGGAATAAGATCTAACATATTTCTCTCATTGCAGCTTGGTCAAGAGTATAACTGCAGAGGGAGAGATGACGCTTTCATTTATAATTTACTATTGGTCCCCTTTTATGTATTTGTCCACCATGTCCATAATAGATTTTACATAAAATACTTATACTTATTTTGAGTGATTTAATTGCTGCTTATCAGATTATAGGTATGAGTGGAGAAAGGACAGACAGGAAGAAATGAGTAGGAACCAGAAGTCTGATGGTGATTTGAAGAAAGTGCTCTGTCTAAGTAATGAATAGATAAGTAATCAGTAGGCAATTGGCTTGTTCTGCTATATAAAGGAGAGATTTCCTATTGTCTGTAACCCCTAATGAAGTGGAGAGTTTGACTTCATGATACCCATAGGGATGTTAGTTTCTAACTTTGTTATTCCTTTGAGCCATACCCCCTGCAAAGATTTTTTATCTTCCTGACTACTAATGAGGATACTGGCATCCTGCACAAGTCCCTGGGCCCGCTCGTTTTAATTACTATTGGCATTAGTGTCTAATTACTGAACATCTTCTCTAACAGAAAAGAATAAGGATTGTAGCTAGTGGTCGTTAGAACTTTGAAAATCAGGGTAGCAAGTAAGGTACGTATACAAGGAATAGGGAGCATATCATCAAAAAAGACACTGAGGACTGAGAGGGCCTGTAGTATTACAGCTCAGAAGCACTGGGAATGATGCTCGTTACTTGATGTGAAACTCTGTAAGTGTTCATTTGTATTTCATATTATATTCCCATTTCAAGCATTCACTTTAGATGATTTATTTTCTGAGCGTTTTCTATGTATAGATCTGTTACATAAAGGTCCATATTTATTTATCTGTTGGAGTTGCAAGGATAATTTTTGACCCATGCAGCTTCTGTATGAAGTGTCACTTAACAATTTTTATACTGATAGTTGGACATGAGGTCATGTCGGGCAAAGTCTGATTGCAAACTAATGTATCACTGAGGTGTGAATCACACTTCATTGACCAGCAGAGGACATTTACTGACTGTCAGGCTTGATATGGTTGGAGCGTAGGAGCAGGGAATGCTATCTCTTGCCAAACACCCCTACCAGGTGATCCACAGAGGTATACAGGTAGAACACCTAGGTAGGAGTGACAGCACAGGAGTGCAAGGGTTAAGCAAAGCGTAGTCAAAAACAGTCCAGAAGATCAGGGCAGGCAGCAATCAGGCAGAATCAGTAAAACTAGCCAAGGTCAGAAAACAGGCAAGCAGGGAAGTCCAGGAGGCAAGCAGAAGGTCAGGCAATGGGAAATCCAGCAGAGGGTCTGTAGCACAGCAAAGAAAGAGGCACTGAGCACTGGAAGCTTAGAGCACACAGGAACCAAAGTTCTGGAACACTGAAGCAAAGTGGACACAGCCTGAGGGGTTTTTATAGTGTCATGGGTTTTCACCCCTCCCCTCTGC
Source organism: Rhinophrynus dorsalis (assembly GCA_037306005.1). NCBI lineage: Eukaryota > Metazoa > Chordata > Amphibia > Anura > Rhinophrynidae > Rhinophrynus > Rhinophrynus dorsalis. The sequence goes on along the minus strand of CM074722.1, from coordinate 344,179,868 downwards.
TGAACAAACCTCTCACTGGATTGGCTAACAGAGGGGTGTGCAACCACAGCACCTGTCTCACTGTTTACCTGGAGGCACACTATTGGTGGACAGTTGATGAGAGAGGCAGGCTTCACCTCCCCCCTACAGGTGTACAACACCATGGTTTGATCTGGGCACCCTGTGGATACCTTTCCTGGAGACTCCTTCAACTTTAGGCCATGGCTTAGGCCTACCGCACTATCGCGTTCGCGACCGCAACCGAGGGCAGACGCCGCTACTCGAGGCCGTGGCTTCGGCCTACTCAGTGATTGTGGAGCATCTGGGAAGCCCCCAGCAGCGGAGGATGGCTGGGACATGGAGGTAGGAGCTAGAGGGGCATGACACTGACATGCCTGAGGAGCTGGGAATTCTTCACTGCAGGAATGATGTTTGTCACTGCTGAATTGTTAGGCTTAAAAACAGCATTTTATTAACCATCTGAGTGCCAGAGATGTATCCAGCGCACTGCATCGTGATGCACTGGATACACCTCTGGCACTCAAAGAGTTAACAAAGACACATAGGATGTTGTGTATAAATAAAAGTAGTGCAAATTTGGGACAAGTCAAATTCAACGATGGGGCTGAACATTTGGCTTTTAACCCTTTGATGCTAGAGAGGTGTCCAAATTATGTTGTTGTGATTTACCTCAATAGCATTTAAGGTGATAAAAGCCTGATTTAAAGGGATAGTAATTTTTCACAAAAACAGCAGCTCCAATTAATCGTTATAGTATTTGGGCCATGTAGAGTGTTATTTCAATACTGTCAGAGTTGTAGTTAAATAGTAATTGAATGATACATTATCCACCTCCCCTCAGATGTGGAATCTGGTCCTGGGACCGGACAGTTCACAGCAAGTGACAGTCTTCTTACTGTGAACATAAGGAAAACCCTGCCTCCCTTGACAGGTTTTCCTTTATGCTAATTTAAGATTGTCCCTCTCTGCGATCCACCTGGACACCACCTTACTGCTCTGAGGTAAGCAGTGTTACATCAGTAAAAGGGTTGGGAGGAGGATACTTTATAATTCAATTACTCTTGAATTACAACTTTGACAGTATTGAAATAACACTCTCCATGGCCCAAATACTATGAAGATTAATTGGAGCTGCTTTTATTGTGAAACATTACTATACCTTTAAATTGATGGGATATTATATGTGTCCCATGTGGTGCACTTGGTTTGTTCCAAAATAGTTTCAATTCACCTTTATATACAGTACTGTGCAAAAGTTTTAGGCAGGTGTGAAAAAATGCTGTAAAGTAAGAATGCTTTCAAAAGTAGACAGTGTTAATAGTTTATGCAAAGTGTGTGAACAGAAGAAAAATCTAAATCAAATCAATATTTGGTGTGTCCACCCTTTACCTTCAAAACAGCATAAATTTGTCTAGATACACTTGCACACAGTTTAAGGAACTCACAGGTAGGTTGTTTCAAACATTTTGGAGAACTAACCACAGATCTTCTGTGTATTTAGGCAGCCTCGGTTGCTTCTCTCTCTTCATGTAATCCCAGACAGACTCAATGATGTTGAAATCAGGGCCCTGTGGGGGGCCGTACCATCACTTACAGGACTCCTTGTACTTCTTTACTCTGAAGATAGTTCTTAATATCTTTGGCTGTATGTTTGGGGTCATTGTCATGCTGCAGAATAAATTTAGGGCCAATCAGATGCCTCCCTGATGGTTTTGCATGATGGATAAGTATCTGCCTGTACTTCTCAGCACTGAGGAGACCATTAATTCTGATCAAATCCCCAACTCCATTTGTAGAAATGCAGCCTCAGACTTGCAAGGAACCTCCACCATGCTTCACTTTTGCCTGCAGACACTCATTCTTGTACCTGTTTCCAGCCCTTCTGTGAACAAACTGCTTTCTTCTACAGCCAAATATTTAAAATTTTGACTCATCAGTTCAGAGCACCTGTTGCTATTTTTCTGCACCTCTGTTCTTGTATTTTTCTGCACCTCTGTTCTTGTATTTTTCTGCATAGTTGAGTCGCTTGGCTTTGTTTCAGTGTTGGAGATACGGCATTTTGGCTGCAAGTCTTCCATGTTGCTGTGCTTAGTCTTGCAATGGTTTGACTTTTGACATTTAACTGTCTTCAGCAACCTCATCTTGTTAGCTGAGTTTGGCTGTTCCTCACCCAGTTTTATTCCTCCTGCACAGCTGATTCAGTTTCATTTAATGATTGTGTGCCTACATATTAAATTGATGATCATTACCTTTTTGGTATGATTGTTTAATCATACACCCTACAAAATCCCTGACTTTGTGCAAGTGTACCTAGAAGAATTAATGCTGTTTTGAAGGAAAAGGGTAATCACACAAAATATTGATTTAATTTAGATTTTTCTTCTGTTCACTCACTATGCATTTTGTTCATTGATAAAACTAAACTATTAACATGTCCTTTTTTTTTTTTTTTTTTTTTTTTTTAAAAGCATTCTTACTTTACAGCATTTTTTTCACACCTGCCTAAAACATTTGCACAGTACTATATAAGGTCCATTGAAATTGATGGCATAACAGAACCAATTGGCCCATCTGGACTGCCTGTTTAGTTATTATTTTAAAAACCTCAAATTATTTAATCCTTGGAAGAGCCATATATATTTTTCACAGTCGTCCAATACAGGTTACTGGTACACTGGGAGGCGATCCGCCCCTTTAAGTAGGCAGGAACATTCATCTAAATGTATGCAGGGGGTGGAGCCTCCCCTCCCTCTTAGGCTGCACCTCAGTCAGAACAAGTCAGAATGATTTGTTCCTCGGTGTGTTCACACCAGGCAGAGAACAGCTCTCTTCAAGTTTTAGTTTCTTTGTTATTTTTACAAATATGGAATACCACCATTAGGCGGGTTACCAAGGCTGTCAAATGCCCTATTTAAAGTGGATAGCACAGCTTCCAGGGTACTTCTGGTGGATCTTTTACCCTGAAGAGGGAATAACTTGATTTCAAGTATTTCCCTGGGGAATTATCCTCTGTGGTGATTCCTTTCTGATCTTGGTAACCTGAAGACAGAGGTCCTGCAGGAAAGGTGAGCCACCCTTTGAGTGCCGAAGGTCCACTTGTCCCTCAGTGTCCCTTCATTGGGATTGTGTTTGGGAGTTCTCATTGTGCACTCCAGTGCTCATTGGGTGTTTTTATATATTTTGCTATGCAATGTATATGTGTATGTCTGAGTTTTGGAGCAGTTTATGTGGGATTTAACCCTTTCTCTGCTGGGTTTGTCTATTTTATGGGCATTTGCATTGTTTACCTTGGTTGGGTAATGTTTGCTGTTATAGTATATATGTTTGCTATGTGTTATGGAGCTTTTACTTTAAGGGTAAAATTTATTAGAAATAATGTTCCACGCCTTTAAGCGCGCTTTTCCCGCATAGATGCCATTGCTCCTTTACTCTCTATGGACTTACACTCTTTGGGACGTATCTCTGGCATCGCTTCACATAGAGACTTCAGAGAGGGCTCATTTTATTTGTCTTCCCTTGCTCTATCATCCGGTTGTATGTTTGAGTGTGTTGGGGGACTGGGGGGACATCGGTCACTGTTTTGGGGTACTTTGTGAGGAAAACTACGCTTCCCATGAGCGCTTGGTTCCCGCTCTTTTTCTGATTGGCTCCCGTTGCGGCAGCCATTTTGTGAGTTCTTCTCATTGAGTATACTACGCAGGGACCGGACCTTCTCTCTCTCCTCTGCTGATTAACCCTTCACTTGCCAGATAAGTTTAGTTTTAAACGTTTCTGGGGTGAATTTTTAATCTTTTGGTGATTCCTATCAGTGGGGTATATCTGACGCTGTGAGCATGTCTACTCCACTTGAGCCTGGGACTAGACCTAAGACGAAGGAGGCTGGGGTATCTGTTTCCCCCATTGCGTTTTGCTCCTCCTGTCACTCAGGGCTACCTAGAGAATTTTCTGGTCATTTATGCCCAACTTGTGTGGAAGGTCATGGCAGCAACCCAGGGCCTTCCAGTCACACTATTGAGCCAACATGGGTGAAAGAGTTCAAGGCTGCAACTAGGGATCTCAGATCCACTCTTCAGCTCTTTCCCTCTCAGGTTCAGGGGGCTCTTCAAGTATGGCAGACCCCCTCCACTGTCAGGACCTCCCTGCCCAAGCCACAGGGAGCTCCTGACATTTCTGATTCTTCTGGGGAAGAATTGTTGCAGGATTCTGATGTTGAGGATGGTACAGTTATTAAGTCTACCAGATCCATTGGGGACCCTTATGAATGTGACCCTGAACTCTCTGCGGAGGGTTTGATCAGGGCTGTGTTGACCACCCTCAATCTTCCCTTGCGTCAGGAATCTACTCTTGACCCAACGGACGTGTTTCAGAAACCTTCTAAGGCTGTTACATGTTTTCCTACTAATCCTACTCTTGAACGCTTAGTCTCTGATGCGTGGAAAAATCCTGATAAGTCCTCTTCAGTCTCAAAAAAGTTTGCCAAACTTTATCCTTTTCCTGAGACTGAACTGGCTAAATGGGTTCATCCTCCTAAGGTGGATGCTCCTGGTTCTAGGTTGTCTAAATCTACTGCCTTGGCTGTATCTGATGCTTCTGCTTTACAGGATTGGACGGACAAAAAGTTAGAAACTTGTCTTAAGTCTATTTTTGTCTCTATTGGTACTGCCATGCGTCCAGCCTTTGCTGTGGCGTGGGTTAACCGGGCCATTGCGGTCTGGACTGAACAGCTTACTGTGGCGGTTCGCCAAGATGCGCCTATGTCAGAGCAGTTGCAACTAACATTTCTGAAGCTCAGAATTATGTTTCTGACGCTGCCTTTGACGCAGTTCGCATGCTGGCGAGGGCCTCCACTTCTTCGGTGGTGGCTAGACGCACTCTTTGGCTGAAAATTTGGTCTGCTGACACCGCTTCCAAGAAAGTGTTACTTTCTTTGCCCTTTCAAGGGACTTCCCTGTTTGGTTCAGAATTAAAGGAGTTGATTAGCGAGGCTACTGGAGGTAAAAGTACTCTTCTACCCTCAGTCTTTAAAAAGAAGTTTCCAGCCAAACGCAATCGGTCCTTTCGTTCCTTCCAAACTGAGACACGCTCTGCGTCCCAGGCGGTTCTGCCTGCTTCGCGCTCCTCCTCGAAGCCCAAAGTTGCCCCCAAGGCCAAGACCTCCAAGACTGCTTCGGCATGACTCGCCGAACCCGGGTCCGCATCCGGCTGTAGGTGGGTGCCTTCACATCTTTCGCCGGACTTGGGAGGAGTCAGTGGCGGACCCTTGGGTTCTTCAGGTGGTGTCAGAGGGATACAGGATCCCTTTCTCCTCTCTTCTTCCCTTTCAGTTCCATTTTACTCGTCCTTCTCAGGAACCTACAAAAAGGCGTCTGTTCGACGACGCTATTCAGGATCTTTTGGACAAAGAAGTCCTGGAACCAGTTTCCACAGAGGACACAGGTTCAGGATTCTATTCCAACCTGTTCGTGGTGGCCAAAAAGGATGGTGGCGTTCGTCCTATTTTGGACCTCAAAGATCTCAATTCCTTTGTTGTGAGTACCCACTATCGTCAGGAATCCCTGCGCTCTGTGATAGCTGCTATGTCTCCGGGGGAGTTCCTTGCCTCCCTGGATCTTCAGGATGCTTATCTGCACATCCCTATCCATCTAGAGAGCAGGCGGTATCTCAGGTTTGCCTGCCACAAAGGTCACTTTCAATTTTCGGCTCTCCCCTTTGGACTGACTACAGCCCGCAGGTTTTTCAGAGAGTCCTGGGTGCTTTGATAGCGGTGATCCATCGAGATGGCATCAGGGTGACTCCCTACATGGACGATTTACTCTTGAAAGCTTCATCTGCCGAGATCCTTCACCAGCAGGTTCAGGCATGTATTCAGACACTCACTCGACATGGGTGGATTGTGAATCTGGACAAGTCAGACTTGATCCCATCTCAGCAGATACTCTTCCTGGGTCTCCTGTTCGACACTCAGAGGTGCATGGTGTTCCTCCCAGACGAGGTGGCTCATCAGATTGCTCTCCGAGTATCAAAGATTTTGGCTCTCGAGCGGATTCCAGTTCCGAAGTTGACATCTCTGGTGGGGAAGTTCATTTCCACCATAGAGGCGGTGCCATTTCCCATGGCACACACCAGGGAACTTCAGAGGTTTGTGATCCAGACGTGCAGGAATCATCCAGACCATCTGCACCTGTCAGTCTCTCTGCTTCCTCATGTCGAGTTGAGCTTGGAGTGGTGGTTGGACCTGTCTCATCTCCTGAAAGGGAGATCCTTCCAGATTCCCTATTGGACCACAGTCACGACGGATGTCAGCCTCCTGGGATGGGGGGCAGTGCTGGGTCGTTTCAGTGCTCAGGGGAAGTGGGGATTGGAGGAATCTCTCCTCTCCATCAATGTTCTGGAACTACGTGCCATCTTCCTTGCCCTGAGACATTGGGAGTCTCAACTGGAGGGTTGTCCAGTCAGAGTGGAGTCCGACAACGCCACCGCAGTGGCCTACATCAACAGACAAGGCGGAACAAGAAGTCTCGCCGCATGGTTAGAAGTCAAGGCCATTTTATCTTGGGTGGAGGCACATGTTCCCGTCATTTCAGCGGTACACATTCCAGGCGTAGACAACGTCATGGCAGACTTCCTCAGTCGTTACACAGTTGACAGTGGAGAGTGGGCTCTTCATCCAGAGGTGTTTCACCTTCTGACCCAGATGTGGGGGGTTCCTGTAGTGGATCTGATGGCAACCAGTGTCAGTGTTCTGCTCCCGGTGGAGGGACTCACTGGCCCAGGCAGTGGAAGCCTTGTCTATCCCTTGGGGCTTCTCCCTAGCCTATATCTTCCCTCCTCTTCCTCTGCTGATCAGAGTCATCCAGAAGCTGAAGGTGGAGCGTTGCCCGGTCATCCTAATCGCTCTGAACTGGCCTCGTCAGTCCTGGTATCCGGATCTGATGGAAATGTCTGTAGCAGAACCCTTTCCGCTTCCAGCTTGTCCAGATCTGCTGCTACAAGGGTATCTGTTGAAGGAGGATGTTCATCGTCTTCATTTGATGGCCTGGAGGTTGAATCCTCAATTCTGAAGAAAAAGGGTTTTTCCTCTTCTGTGGTGTCTACGATGCTTAAAGCTCGCAAACCTGTGTCTTCCAAGATTTATCATCGAGTCTGTTCAACATTTGTTGCATGGTGTGCTGATAGGGATCTATCACTTGATTTCCATCTTCCTACTGTCCTGGCCTTTTTACAGGACGGGGTTGAGAAAGGGCTCAGCCTGAGTTCTCTCAAGGTTCAGACGTCTGCTCTGTCTGTCCTTTTCCAGGAGTGCATTGACATCCTCCCTGATGTCAAAGTTTTCTTCCAGGGTGTGGCTCATGTTCGGCCCGCTTTCAGGAGTCCAGCTCCTCAGTGGGACCTCAATCTAGTTCTGGGGGTTCTCCAACGAACCCCATTTGAGTCCTTAGCTTCCATTCCTTTACGCCTTTTTACCTGGAAGATGGCCTTCCTCTTGGCTATCGTATCAGTTCGCCGGGTGGCAGAGTTACAAGCCCTGTCTTGTAAACCTCCTTCTCTGGTGTTCCACAAGGATAAGGCTATGCTTCGCACTTCCAAGGAATTTTTACCTAAGGTTGTCTCCGAGTTCCAAATCAATCAGGAGATTGTGGTGCCCTCTTTCTGCCCTAACCCTTCCTCTGACAAGGAGAGGGATCTTCATTTGTTGGATGTCGTGCGTTGTCTCAAATTTTATGTTCATCGCACTGAGTCTATCAGGAAGTCTGACGCTCTGTTTGTCATTCCTGAGGGGCCTAGGGCAGGGAGACCAGCATCCAAGGTGACCATTGCATCTTGGATAAAATCTACTATTCGTAAGGCTTACGAATTGCGGAATAGACATGTGCCCTTTCGGGTCACTGCTCATTCCACCAGATCAATTGGGGCCTCTTGGGCCTATAAAAATCAAGCGTCTGCTGATCAGCTGTGCCGGGCGGCCACTTGGTCCTCTGTGCACACGTTCTCAAAGAACTACCGCATGGATGTACTGGCCTCGGCTGATGCCAGCTTTGGGAGGAAGGTCCTGGAGGCAGTTTTGCCCATCTAGGATCTTCTTCTTCTCCTGAGATTCGCAGTGCTTCCTTACTGTTGAGCCCCGTTGTCTCGGTTCAGTGTGCTGTGTTTTGTTCTTGGGGTTTGTTCTTACCCCTAGTTGGTGTCCGTTGACACTTCTGCTAGTTGGGTTTGTGACCAGTTGGTTCTGGTGACTCTGGGGGCCTTGCGCCCGGTCCTTGCCTCCTTCCTGCCTCTGGGAAAACTCAATGTTTGGACATCCCAGTGTACCAGTAACCTGTATTGGACGACAGTGAAAATAGGATTTTAGTCTTGCCTGTTAAATCCTTTTCACTTAGTCCATACAGGTTACTGGTCTCCCACCCTGTCAAGGGACCATGCTTGGCTCTCCTGTGGCACGCTGTGGGAGTCCTTTGGGGCATGCTCACAGGGGTCTTCTTCTTCTCTCCTGTCTCTGGTCAGTGTTAGAACAAGCCAGAATGATTTGAGACACTGACTGAGGTGCAGCCTAAGAGGGAGGGGAGGCTCCGCCCCCTGCATACATTTAGATGAATGTTCCTGCCTACTTAAAGGGGCGGATCGCCTCCCAGTGTACCAGTAACCTGTATGGACTAAGTGAAAAGGATTTAACAGGTAAGACTAAAATCTTATTTTAAACAGCTCAGTACTGTTTTAGCCATTATCAATTCTGCTGGAAGGATAATGCAAGTATCTGTCAATCATCCTTTCTGTAAAGTCATTTTTTTCCATACGTTGCTTTTTATTTTTCTACCCTCCAATTTTAGAAGATCTACTAATATTATTTTTATTCTAATTGTTCTCTCCTAAAATTGATTAAATACCTTAAAATATTTTAAGGCTTTTATCAGTATTGCTAAATATATAAAATAAATGGACTCACTTCCAGTGGTCCTTATAGCAACTGTAATTTTTGTTTTAATAAAATAAATATCTTGGAATATTGTGATTGGAGAGAAGTGTTTGCCCCCTGAATCGACGAGGTTTATATTCTCTGTATGTGTGTGTGCCTGTCAGCAGTCTGGGAATATTTTGCCTCTGACCAATTTATTTTGTCAGTGCAATTTGTATTCTTTACCAATTTGCTAGAATGTTTTAGCAATATAGCACTGCTGGGCTCTTAATCTTATTTTGTGATGATACAGTTCTTTTGCTGTTGTTTGAGAACAAATCCTAGAGAAGAGTACCTCAAATATTAATATTGAGAAACCTTCCATACTGTGCCTGGGGCAGTTTGAATTTCCCTCTTTGCTAAGGTATATATAGCTATATCTATATATATATCTACTAGTTGAACAGCCCGTTACATGGGCCACAGTGCCTCTGGCAGCCAGTCGCGGGGCAGTCACACGCAGTGGAGACTGCCCGCGCCTCAGCTGATACAGAGCCTCTGACAGCCGGTCGCGGGGCAGTCACACGCAGTGGAGACTGCCCGCGCCTCAGCTGATACAGAGCCTCTGGCAGCCGGTCGCGGGGCAGTCACACGCAGTGGAGACTGCCCGCGCCTCAGCTGATACAGAGCTGGACGCTCCTTCGGAGCGTCCAGCTCTGTATCAGCCGCAGCGCGGGCAGTCTGTACTGCGCGTGACTGCCACACGCGCAGCAGTGTCTACTGCGCATGTCGGGCGTTACACACAACTTGTCAAATTATTATATAGGATATATATATCTATATATATATATATCTATATATATATATCTCAAGGTCCGGGTGATGTTAACCCTTTGAGTGCCAGAGGGTTGCGCAACGCATTGCTTTGCAATGCGTTGTGTAACCCTCGGGCACTCAAAGGGTTAAGAGGCTGGTCCTGCTCTGTGTCCTCTTTCCGACGCAGTCGTGCACTGTAGAGACTGCCCGAAAGCACAGAATGCTGCCAGCACAGAACTCCCTGCATTCTGTGCTCCCAGCATTCTGTGCGTACGGGCAGTCTCTACTGCGCATGACTGCTTCTGACAAACATCCTAGCAAATTATTATATAGGATGGTACTGGTTCTGCCCAATATCCTGTGACTCTGCACAAGGGGCACCTTCCTTTTTTTCTTTTTCCTCCTTTATGTTTTTTCTTCTTTTTTGCGTTTCAGAACATCTGTGCCAAGTTTCAGCCAGGCCAATGACCTGGTCCCCACCAGTAGAGCAATACATTAAAGAAAGTGTCATGGGCGTCCAGGGAGGAGGGGGAACGGGGGGGGACACTTGCCCCCATCCTCTACAAATACCCCCTCCATATAAACAAAGGAGCTGGGGGCCATATTATGGCTCTGCCCCCCCCCCCCGGAAAAAGGACTACGGACACCCCTGGAAGGTGTAATCACGTGTAGGACCTCCAGCTTTAGAGGACTGCAACTACCATCATCCTCAGCCAGCCACTGGCTTGGAGTTGTAGTCCGTAACAGCTGGAGATCAGACAACTTACTAAGCCAGCGTTATAGAAAGAGGTGACCTGGTACTTCCCTCATGTGTGCCATGTAGAAAAGAGAGATTTTCCATAAATTTCTAAGCTGGGAATTAGAACCAAAACAGGTGGTAATGGCACTTATAATCCATTTTTCCTGCAATGGCAAAATTCAAAGACAAATCCTGAACAGTGGAAAACAAAAACAACCCCCCACCCCACAAATCATATACAGCAACTCGTTGATTGCCAGTGGGATGTGCAACTCATTGTGCTACACACCTCTCTTAATCAAAGGGTGTAATCTATAGATGCTGAGAATGATACAGGACTCATCACCTGGAGACTCGTTTATTCTGATGCAGTATGAAGAACAATTCTGGAACAAACCTACTGCACCATAGGAATCAAATAACCATTATCACTTATTTAAATTGGGCTTTTTATTTCTTGCATTTACTATGCACTGGAGACCCTCCTTTGAGTGTTAGAGGGGTAAGCAACGCATTGCAGAGCAATGCTTTGTGTACCTCTCGGGCACTCAAAGGGTTAAATCAAGGACTTTTTCGGAATTTCTTATTTGCACCTTATGGTTCAGTTGATTTGCCCCAGAATCTTCCAGTGTTTGACTTGTAAAGCTTGTTAGCTTTGATAAAGCAGCTTGCAGCTGCGAAACGCATAAGCATGTAAGCATTTATCCAATTTTAGAATTTTATATTAAAGTATTTGTTATTCAGATTGGAAGCCTCTGCCTGATCCATTTGGACTTTTATTCTTGTACTAATTTTAAAGCCTGTATACACAGGCCAAGACTGTCGGCACTGCAGTCATACGTAGTACTGACTGCCCGAACGCGCCGCTGCTGATACGGAGCGGGCGCTCCGAATTCAGACTGTAGACCTCTCTGTGCACCGGACTCCGGTCTGAATTCTGAGCACCCTGCTCCGTATCAGCCATGGAGCGGGCAGTCTGTACTGCGCATTACTGCAGCTTGTACAGCTGTCTCTACTGCACATGATGGCTTCTGACAAACATACTACGAGAATTATAATATAGGATAGGATGGTACCCAAACGGAGACGGTTTTAAGTTCTTCATAAGTGAGTCCGTCAGATTGCTTGGTATCGACTTTCTGACCACGTCTTCATGTGAGTACATTTCTACTTTTATTGGCACAACATATTATCAGCATGGTCACACTATCTGACACTTTTTCTTTTATTTTTTTTGTCACTGGATATCAATGCCGCTTTGGGGAGAGCGTGTTTTCTGAGTGAGCAGCCATCAAGTTTCAATACTGTTTCTGGGGACAGTTAATATCCTTAGCTGCTTGGCAGTTGGACCAAGTGTACACCTTCTCCAACATATTTCCCTTGTGAGCATACATATAGGATGCTGGTGGTTGTCCATTATCTTTGAAGACAGACACACTTTGGGTATGCCCCTTGGTTTCCCTTTCTTTTTTCACTGTCCATTTTCTCTTAGTGCATCAACCTGCTTAAACTGTTCTTTGATTCTATGGGTCTTATTCACAAAAGAAATGAGGAGCTATTCTGGAGCATACCAAATACAGCAAAAGGTAGACATGAACAATGAATAGCCCCAAAACTCCAGTTGATTAATATGGGAATTTTAACCCCTTGAATGCTAGATAATTCTCCAATGCATTGCAAACGCAGGTTTGAAAATGTCATTTAAATCAACAGAAAGTTTTATTTATCCCCCTATGGTTAAGTTTCATTGCTCTAGAATTGCTCTTCATTCCTTTTGTGAATAACACCCTGTATCAGTACTTCTCAATCTTTTTCTGCTCAGGGCACCCTAACGCATTGTTTAGAGTCTTCAGGGCACCCTAAAGCATTGTTTAGAGTCTTCAGGGCACCCTAACACGTAGTTTAGAGTCTTCAGGGCACCCTAGCATTTTATGTGTCATTTGTCAAGCGTATTATGAGGGGTACAAAAAAAGTAATATACAATTATTCTTAGATCTCACAATCAGGGTAACAAAACTAAACTTATTGGACATAAACATTTCCAAAAATATATATTTAAAACTCAACATTCACATTTTTGTCAGTCTTCATACATGAAGCATACTAAGTGGCTTTCTGTGACATATCAAAATGCCACGGCACCCTGGTTGAGAATCACTGCCCTATATACTCTTTGGTTATGGAAGCTGTAGAGACCCATTATTGTATCATGTGGAGAGATGGTGGATTATATCTAACACATACAGAGGTCTCTCTTCTAACTAGCTAGTTTTCTTGACGGGATATCTACTTGCTGTATCATTCTAGCAAAGAGTTAAAGTAATAGTGTCTTGTAATGAGTAAAATGAATAAAAAAGACATAACTTTAGCTGTCTTCCTGCTTATTTCATTTTAACTCTGTGAGTGCCAGAGAGGTACCCAAAGCAATGTGTTGGATTCCTTCCTGGCACTCAGTGTTAAGAAGGCACCACTAGATGATGCTAATTACTACTGTCTGCGAGGAACTACAGTGAGGACAATATAATAAGCATGTTGTTGTCTAGTTTGAGCGGTAATACATTTTAAATAAAGCCTCTCCCACCAGCTGCAGTACAGTTGTTTAGTACAGCATGAAAACCCTATAAATATGCATTTCCATTAAAAAAAAATCTTCTATTTAATTAAATGTGCTATCTGTAATAGCGATATTCTTCATCCTATATAATAATTCACCAGGATGTTTGTCAGAAGCCGTCATGTACAGTAGAAACTGCACAAATGCACGGAATGCTGGGAGCACAGAATGCTGTAAGTTATGTGCTGGGAGCACGGAATGCTGGGAGTTCTGTGCTGGGAGCATTCTGTGCATTCGGGCAGTCTCTACAGTGCATAACTGCGTCGGCGGCAGGATGCAGAGCAGGACCGGCCTCTTAACCCTTTGAGAGCCAGAGGGGTACGCAACGAATTGCAAAGCAATGCATTGATTACCCCTCTGGCACTCAAAGGGTTAACATCACCCGGACATTGACCCGTGTACACAGGCTTTTACACTAGTATGATACATAAGAAATGGAGGCATATGTTTAACTGCTGGAGGACCAGAAGAGTGTGCAATGCATAGCACTAGTCTGGTCCTCAAAGGGTTAAGAAAAAGTGGACCAGTCCTGGTGTAACCTAGCTGATCCATATTGGACACACAAAAACTCACATTGATTTAAATGGGACTTTTAACCCTCTGAGTGCCAAAGGGTTAACACCTTCAACACTTGACATGCTTCCAGTGCATTGCTTTGTAAAGTATTGGATACCTTTAGTAATGAAGGGGTTACAACTTTCTTGTTCTCATTGTTGAGTAGTTGCGTTTAGTAACAATTGCTCCTCTTTTCTTTATACATATAGTAACATAGTAATTTAGGTTGAAAAAAGACTTGCGTCCATCTAGTGCAACCATTTTCCTATTCCTGTTTACCATCGTTGATCCAAAAGAAGGCAACCCCCCCCTCAAGATAGCAATTTCAAATTCTACCCTGAATGGGGGAGGGGAATTCCTTCTTGATTCCAAATGGCAATCAGATTTCTCCTTGGATCAACAAGCCCTAACTAAATATTAATCCCAATACTAATGTACATATCCCTCTATGTTATGCTCTTTTAAATAAGTATCCAGGCCCTTTTTAAAGGCATCTAATGTATTCGATAGCACCACCTCTTCAGGCAGTCAATTCCATACCTTTATTGTCCTTACTGTAAAGAAACCCTTCCACTGTTGCAGATTAAATCTCCTTTCCTCAAGTCTAAGCGGGTGGCCCTTTGTCATTTGTACTGTTCTGTTAATGAACAGGTTTTTGGAGAGCCCTTTGTATGGGCCCTGAACATATTTATATAGTGTTATCATATCCCCTCTAAGACACCGTTTTTCTAGTGTGTAGTTTAACTTTTCTAGCCTTTCTTCATAACTAAAACTTTCCATTCCCCTTACTAGTTTTGTAGCCCTCCTCTGCACTCTCTCTAGTTCCATAATGTCCTTTTTTCAGAAAGGGCGCCCAGAATTGAACAGCATATTCTAGGTGGGGTCTTACCATGGACCTGTAAAGAGGCATAATAACATCTTCCTCCCTTGAGTCAATACCCATTTTAATACATGCCAATATCTTATTGGCCTTTGCAGCTGCCAGCTGGCACTGCATGCTACTGCTAAGTCTATTGTCTACCATTACTCCCAAATCCTTTTCATTAGTAGATTTCCCCAGCGAAACACCATTTAAATTATATGTTGCATTTTTATTATTATACCCAAAATGCATAACTTTACACTTGTCTATATTGAATCTCATTTGCCATTTGCCTGCCCAATTACTCAATTTGTCCAAATCTTCTTGTAATGGAGACACATCCAGTTCAGACTTTATTACCTTACTTCATTTTGTGTCATCAGCAAACATGATACATGGCTCCCTATACCCTCTGGGACAGTGGTTCTCAACTTTTCTAGTGCAGTGACCCTTTGATAAAATTTCCCAAGTTGTGGCGACCCCTAACAGTAAAATTATTTTCATTGCTCCTTCATCACTGTAATTTTGCTGCTGTTATGAATCGAAATATAAATATCTGATGGTTTTAGGCGACCCCTGGCAAATCGTCATTCGACCCCTGAAGGGGTCCCGACCCACAGGTTGAGAACCACTGCTCTGGGAGGTCATTAATAAACAAATTAAAAAGAAGAGGACACAGGACAGAAGTACTCCACTTATCTCGTTTATCCAATTGGAGAACTTCCCATTTACTACCAATCTTTGCATATAGATGCAGTCATACTTATTGTCCATGAATCGCCTTTCATTATTATTATCATCCTTTATGTAGCACCAGCTAACTCTGAAGAGCTGTACAATGGGGAATAGACATATAGAGAAGAATACAGACAGAACATAGGAAACAAAAGGCTCAGAGGACTCTGCTTGTGAGAACGTGCCCTTAAAGGGATAGTAATGTTTCACAATAAAAGCAACTGCAATTAATCTTCATAGTATTTGGGCCATGGAGAGTGTTACTTCAATACTGTCAGAGTTATAGTTCAAGAGTAATTGAATTATAAAGTATCCCCTCCCCTTTTACTGATGTAACGCTGCTCACCTCCGCGCAGCAAGGTGGTGTCCAGGTGGATTGCAGAGAGGGCAATCTTCAATTAACATAAGGGAGAAACCTGTCAAGGGGGGCAGGGTTTTCATTGTTCTCACAGTAAGAAGATTGTCCCTTGCTGTAAGCTGTCTGGTCTGTGGACCAGATTCCACATCTGAGGGGAGGTTGCTTACACTAGGTAAAAGGGGCGGGAGGAGATACTTTATCATTCAATTACTCTTGAACTACAACTGTGACTGTATTGAAATAACACTCTTTATGACTCAAATACTATGAAGATTAATTGGAGCTGCTGTTTTTGTGAAACATTACTATCCCTTTAACTAAGACTAATATACAGGATTATATTGGTTTCAGCCCCGTTAAGATGTGGATCCAGGGAGAAATACCGTTTCCATTCTGGAGTCAGGAAGGAATTTGTTTTTATCCAGTTAAGGCAAACCTCTGGATCAACAAAAGACACCCTACAACTTGTTTTTTAGTCTAGCAAAGTAATATATGTATTGATTCAATATTCCCTGCGTTAATTAGGAAAAATAGTTGAATGGTTACATAGGGTTAAACTTCAAGGGTAGTAAAAGTTTTTTTTTTCCCTCTTGCTGTAGTTCTTATCTTACTATTGATCAGAGTTGCAGCCAGCTACTTCCCAGTAATGGGCATTTTCTATGGCCCAAGGCTTATGTTATTCTAACAGGGCTCTTCTAATTATCCTTTGTTCTGGTTAGAGTTTGATGGTTCAGTTTGGACTGGTTTTCCTGGGTATAAAACCTGGACACTGGAAGTTTGATTGAATTAGTTGCATTCACTTAGTGAATGAAATGGCTGAGAGTAGGAATGAGATTCCGGTAGACAGTGTTCCTTCCAGTGGCAGGTTTACTATCCGCTCCCTGATCAGCACAGAGGACAGCACCAAAGCTCAGTATGGTCAACATGAAACCGCCTATGACACCTTTAATCCCAATAACCTGACACAGAACAGCACCCTTTACATGAGGACCTTTGGATATAATACAGTAGACGCAGTGCCAAACTATGACCATTATGCCAACACAGAAATCTCTGGGGAGATAAAGAAGGTCAGACCCACGCTAGAAGATCTTCACTCCATACTAAAGGTGAGAGGCAATGAAACGCCAGGGTAAATGTGTAAAGGGTGAACTGGAGCAAACCAACTACACATAGGGACAAACGCATTTCCAATTATGTAAATAATAATTATGCTAAAGGTGTCTCCTGTGAATTGTAAAGTAATGCACTGGAGACCTCCTTAGCATTCAATTGGTTAAAACAGTAATTCAATAGAGATTTTACTTTGGGAGGAAAAAAAAAAAAATTCACAGTTTCAAATGAAACTTTTAGTCTTTCATGTTGGAGACCTCTCTGGTATTCAAGGGGTTACAAGCCCCACTGAAATCAATGTAAATTACTGTTTACTCCCTATGCTGTATTTGGTTTGCCTCACAGTTGTTTCTATTTTCATTCACGTATATATAGGAGACCCGAGGCATGGGACATGAGTGTATAAATATACATAGAGATATACATACACACACCAAATTAGAAAATAACCAGCGGCTTCACGGAAAACTGTCTCCCTCAGCAGGCCAGATGGCTAGACATAACCTGAAGGCCTGTGATTAATAGCTACATAGATTGCTTCGGTCAGGATAGAAATCATGTTCCTACCAGGGGAACCCTGAACTGTGAGACTGGGCATGGCTTCCTTTTAGGTCAAGGGCAGTCAATTGATGGTTACCATTGAGGTCAAGGGCAGTCAATTGATAGTTGCCATTTACCTCAAGGGAAGTCAATTGATGGTTGCCATTTAGGTCAAGGAAAGTCAATTGATGGTTGTCGTTTAGGTCAAGGGCGGTCAACTGATAGTTGCCATTTAAGTCAAGGGTAGTCAATTGATAATTGCCATTTAGGTCAAGGGTAGTCAATTGATAGTTGCCATTTAGGTCAAGGGTAGTCAATTGATAATTGCCATTTAGGTCAAGGGTAGTCAATTGATAATTGCCATTTAGGTCAAGGGAAGTCAATTGATGGTTGTCATTTAGGTCAAGGAAAGTCAATTGATGGTTGTCATTTAGGTCAAGGGCAGTCAATTGATAGTTGCCATTTAGGTCTAGGGTAGTCAATTGATAGTTGCCATTTAGGTCAAGGGAAGTCAATTGATAGTTGCTATTTAGGTCAGGGTTAGTCAGTTGCAGGACCTTGAGCTGTTTTACTACCACAACTCCCAACTGTTGTGTGCTACAACTTCCATCATCTCAAACCAGCCATTAGCTCCCACTTGTGCTTTAGGTAACATGAGCTCCTTCCACCTACAGTAGAGTCCTTAACTGTATCTATACTCTGGGTAAACCCTGAGGGGAAAAAGCAACTGTTCAAATTTTAAAGAATTAACCCTTTGAGTGCAAGAGGGGTACACAACACATTACATACCCCTCTGGCGCTCAGAGGGTTAAATCTTGGTTGTTGCTGACATCTATTATTCAAGGAGTTAAAAGTATGAGAAGAAAAATTATTTTATTCATATACTGCAGTTGTTTTTCCATAGAATCGCTCCACCTTGGGCTTTATACATATGACTTTTTGCCTTTGTATGTCACAGATGTCTAGCAATCTAAGGGTTAAAACATCCCAGTTTAAATTAATGTGGATGTTGGGAAACTGTATTTGTTCCCTATGAGCTATGTTGTAGCTGCTTTTGCCAAAAGAATGTCCCACTGTTTTTGTGAAAATGCCAAGTGATACACAGACATAGATTGTGTTATACTTTGCCTTACCTTGGAACTCAGTTTTGACCCAAAAGGTCATATTCCTACTTTATTATCTGCACAATTTAACTACTTTTCTCATCTCTAGGTTGGTGTAATTTGTTACTACTTTCTGGGAACTTTAACCCTTCGAGCACCAGGGAGTTATCCAATGCATTGCAACACAATGAGTTGGACACCTCTCTGGTACTCAAGGGGTTAAGGGTAAATAATACTAAGATATCAAGTTCAGCTCATTTTCAAAGTATACACGTAAGTCATTTGTTGATACAGTCTATTTGCAGACATTCTGGTCAGCTGTAGGTCAGAAGCAGTCAGTTGCTAGACCTCAAGCTGTTGGTGACCGTGACTACAACTCCTAACTGGAGATGCTGTCTGCATTGGATGCATATCTAGCACTAGGCAACCTCTGCTTGTAGGTAGAGAGGCTGCATATATCTGAAAGTGGGGGAAATAGACTTGAAACCTATGATTCAAGGTAAGTGGACTGTAATAAAGAAAGAAAAGCCAATATTGTATGATATACTATTATATAATATACTATATTATATATTAATTATATGATATATTATTTTCTAAAAATATATACAATAAAGCATTACTATGCCTTTAAAGAAGCACTGATCCCAAAACATAAAGGGGAGAAGCACTAAAAGGAGATGCAGTGCAGCTAGGGTTGCCACCCAGCCGGTATTTTACCGGCAGGCCGGTAAAAAATTGGCTTCTGTCCAATGTTAAGTCTATGGAGGGAATGCCATGGCCTGTATTTTTTTGAAGAAAAGGTGGCAACCCTAAGTGCAGCTGACTGCTCCAGTGATATCACTTCTCCAATTCCTATGTTTTTCTATGGAGCCTACGCCCTAAGATTTCTCCACCTTTAGATATCTTAGTGCATAGACTCCATAGGATAACATAGGAGTTGGAGAAGTCATCTCAGCTTTATCACCTCTTTATCACACCATAGTGCATCTCCCCCCAGTTGTTCTTATATGAAAAAGCATATATGACAATCATAGATTTGGTTTTCCTATAATTGTACCATGTATTTATTGCACTTACACCTCTTACCTGCCTAAAGGCCATATGAACAATGAAAATGGAGTAATTCTGTGGGAAATCTAATGTATCATGGAGGATAAATTAAAGGAGCAGTAATTTTTTTTTTTTTTTTTTTTTTTTTTATGAAAACATGTATTTTATAGAGCATTTCCTGCTGAATAAAACAAGTGTTCTCCCAGTGCTGTCAGATGTTTTATTCAACATTTATTGCAGTTCAAATAACCAGGAAGTGAATTTACTGTGTTTACTTCCTGATAGTTGTAACTGACAGAAAGTGACAGGCAGTTTCTATCACATTCTATGGAGAACTGATTATCACTGACTTTCTTGACTTTCCTTTCCATTAGAATGTAACAGGAAAAAACTAACTAGGATTTGACCACTAGAGGGCACTGCTAATGTAAAAAAAACAAAAACAAAAAAACAAACATGGGTTTAAACTGTAATAACTCTGGAAATATAAATCTCTCAGTAGTGGGAGTACCCTTATTTTACTTAGTAGGAAAATCCTACAATATATATTTTTTCATAAAAAAGTTTACTGCTCCTTTAAAGCATTTAACCCCTTATGAACAAAAGAGAGGAGACGCACCTCTGGAGCAAACCAAGGAAACAACATAGAAAACATTAACAAAATCTATTTGGTTAAACCCTTTGAATGCTAGAGGGGTAATCAACACGTTGGCTTGGCCCACTGGCAATCAAAGTGTTAAATGGGTATTTTAACTCGTTGAATGCTAGACAGATATCCAGCAAATTGCTTTGCAATGCATTAACAACCTCTCTAGTATTTGGCAAAAAACTGTGTTTAGATCAACTGGAATTTATTTTAGATGTCAGGTCCTTGGGGCTGTGTTCAGGACATAGAGGAGTTAATCTAGAGCAGACAACAGCACAACAGGTAACAAATAGAAACTGCCAAAATGTCCATTGATTTAATCCTGAGTGACACAGGGATCTGCAAAGTATTGCACACCCTTATTGCACTCATAGGGCTAAATTGGGATTTAATCCACTTTAATGCTAGAAAGAGCTTGAGCAAATCAGGAAGCAATGCACTGGTGATAACTCCAGCATTCAAATGGTTAACCCCCATGTTAAGCCTATGGGAATTTTAATTACAATGTAGGTGGCTTGCTCCAGAATTTCTATTCTTTAGCTTCCTGAATTTGGCCCCTAGGGCCCTTTATGTACTTTACACAGTATTCAAAGCTGTCAAAGAACTGAGTAAACAATGTATAGACATTAATCAGACCTACCCTGGGAACTCTCCGGATCTGCCCTGGAGACTCCGGTTCTTAGTGTCAATTACTGGGTCTCTGGGGACAAAGGATGTTTTATTGGTTGTGGTCCACTTATCCTCCTTCTCACCCTGCATCACCCACTTCCCCAACACAATGATGGTAAGTTCTGCCCACCCAGTTAAGCACCACCCCTTTATGAAGCAACTCTCTTCATTGACATGCATCTGGTCGTAGCCCATAAGCCCTCAACGGAGCTCCACAGGACTGCGCAAAAACCAGGGCATCCTTATAGAGTGTGTATGTCATAAGTGTCCTGCAATTAAAGGAAGGTCTGGTCACATCCTATAACATAAAGTGATAGATTGCATTGCTCCCTGTGAGCATAACCGCACATGCGCAGTAGAGACTGTGCGTGTGTGGTCTCGTACACAGGGAGCTTCGCATTGAGGATCAGCATGTTCGGCAATAGACTCGCCGAACTCGCTGATCCGGAGCGGGGAGCCCCGGTTGCCTTACCACCTGTATTTGCTCCGGGGCAGCAGCCGGGTGCACTTTAGCCCGTGTATACGGGCTTTGATGCTAGTTACACAATAAAGGAAGACATCTAATGTTGCATATGTTTTCAGTTGGTGGGGGAAAGAGAATTTCCTTTGCATTCTTCCTTCCTGGTCAGGAGACCGTACACTTTCAAATAAGGCACAGCAGGAAGTGAAATGTATCAGGAAAATATCTTCCCCCAACACACACAATAAATAACACACACACAATGTTTTGAAAGGGACAGTCTATCAAAGTGTAGCTATATTAAGGGCCTTATTCATCAAGCTAAAGATGTGCAGTTCTGGAGCAAACCAACTGTGCCATGGAGGGGGTATACATTCTTCAAACTCCCATTAATTGAATGGAGCATTTAACCCCCCTTGAATGCTAGGGGGTGTAAAATACAAATTTAAATCAATGGGGGTTGTCATTTCCCCTTATGGTTCAGTTACTTTGCTCCAGAATTGTGCTTTGGCTTGATGAATAAGGCCCTTTGTGCCTTATATATAGAAATAAATTGGAGCAATTCTGTGGCAAACACACTGCACCATAGGGACGAAGAAAAAAGTCCCCAAATACCCATTGCTTGAAACTGGGATTTTAACCCCTTGAATGCTAGAGAGGTATCCAACACCTTGCTTCTCAATGTATTGGTGACCTCTCTAGCACTCAAGGGGTTAAAACCCCATTTAGATCAGTGCAAATGTTTCTTTGTCATCTGTGGAGCAAATTGTTTGCATCAGAATTACTCCAGTATTTTATACATAAAATCATTTGTCCTTAATAAAAAACACACACCTAAAAATGAATTGGTTGATATAGCTTTAAATATCATGTACATACAGGTAGCATGTCTAAAGAAAAATGTTGTTAGATCATTATAACATAATCCTAAACATGTGGGTTTGTAATGACAGACAAGAGCTAATGCAGTTTATTTAGTGAGAGTAGTACCTACCACTCTTCTGTTCACAAAAGCTATTATCTAATCTGACTAGAGTTTAGGCCTCAGAAGACAGATACATTTTACAGATATTTGCATAGAGTCCTGGGTATGTGACCATGTCCATGTTTATATGTTCCTGTGCCTTTAAGCGCTTACCTATATGCACGAAGCAAGGTGGAATCATTCTGGACCATCATACCAACTGCACCATAGGGGACAAATTAAAAATTCCAAAATGGCAAAGAGTTTGCGGGTGCATTGTTTATCAATGCATTTGAGACAGCTCTATTATTTAAAGGGTTAAAAGCCACATTTAAAATGTTATTTGTTCCCTATAGTGTAGTTTTTTTGCACCAGCTCCCCCTTTTCTTTCTGCATATGGCCTCCTGCATTGTCAGAAATTTACACAATCGCTCAGGCCTCGGATTATGTATCTTTTTAGTTTTGGAATAAAAGGTGCTGGTGCTGAGTAGCCTTGAGTATCCTCAAAAAAGCCCTAGTATCTGGTAGGAAGAAACAAGATGCAGAGTCCAGTGGCAGACATGACATAATAGCAGACTTGGCTTTCCAGCCAACATTAAACATATTTTTATGAACAGCTATATGATAAAAGGCTTTTCCTGCAGAGTAAAACAAGGGCACTCCACTACTGGCAGTTGTTTTATTTAAAGGTTATAACAGTTCAAACTTTCAGAAAACAAGTGATGGAGTGATTACTTAAAGGAGCAGTAAACTTTTTTTTATGAAAACACATATTTTATAGAGCATTTTCTGCTGAATAAAACAAGGCCACTCCCACTGCTGTCAGAGGTTTTATTCAAAATTTATAACAGTTTAAATAATCAGGAAGTGAATTTACTGTGTTTACTTTCTGATAGTTCTAACTGACAGGAAGTGACAGGCAGTTTCTATCACATTCTATGGAGAACTGTATGTGTCTGACTTTTCTGACTTTCCTCTCCATTAGAATCTAACAGGAAATCTAATTAGAATTTCACCACTAGAGGGCACTGCTAATGTAAAAAAACATGGGTTTAAACTTTAATAACTCTGGAAATATAAATCTCTCCACAATGGGAGTACCCTTATTTTACTCAATAGGAAAATCCCTACAATATATATGTTTTCATAAAAAAAGTTTACTGCTCCTTTAAAATTCAAACTGACAGTAAGTGACTGCAGTTTTTATTCCATTCTATGGAGAACTGTTTGTCAGTGACTCCCCTCTCCCTTAGAATGCCTCAGAACACGTGTCTGAAATCTGGCCACTAGAGATCACTATTAATGGAAAAACTCAACAATTTCAACTATAATTACTCTGGAAATAGGCATCTCCCAGCAGTGTAAGTGCCCTTGTTTTACTCCACACGAAAAACCATACCACATAGTTTTCATAAAAAGGTTTTCCACTCTTTAAAGCTTGTGCATTACTGTGCAGTGTCCTGAACACTGTCCATCATTCTGTCTCTACAGCATGAATCTGTCCACCACCAACGTCTTCATCCTCCTGAGTATGAGACCACTGTGGGGTCACCTGATGGGGAGACAGAAATTGTGGAGGAAAAGCCAGCAGGAGAACCTGTCAGATTTGGGTGGATTAAAGGGGTGATGGTGAGTTGAACTGGGAAGCAACGGGATGAAAGTTTGAGTATAATGAATTTTGTCGTATGTACTTGTTTCATGCATTATAGTATGTACATACATTTGTATAATAATGTATCTTACAAATAAGCACTAGTTATATTAAAGGGGAACTTTCACCTAAACACATGTTTTCTTTAATTCACGTAGATTACCGATGCAAACTGTGCTGTGTTTTGGTTTTTAAAAAAAACGCAATAGAAAATAAGTTTGAGGGTTTACATTTTCCCTCTTCACATATTCTCGTTCTGATCGGCACACTTTGTGCCTATGAGAATACATAACAGATCCTCCTCCCCGCTGGTCCGTCAGTAAGCTGGAGAACTCTCATTGGTAGAGATCGATATCTAGCCAATGAGAGTTCTCCAACTTACTGACGGACCAGCTGGGAGGAGGATCTCCTGCATTCTCATCGGCAAAATGGTGCTGATCAGAATGAGGAGAAGAGGGATAAAGTTAACCCTCAAACTTAATTTCTATTGAGTTTTTTTTAAAAACCGAAACCCAGCAAAGCTTGAATCGGCAATGTAAGTGAATTAAAGAACACATGTGTTTCGGTGAAAGTTCCGCTTTAAAGAAAGCAAAAATAAACAAGTAAGAAACTATTTGTTAGATAACCATATCCTGTTGAGTTTGACCATGTAAGTGTTACTGGTATGTGATAGTGAGGCTGATGAACTATGCAAAAAGTGGTGCAATTCTGAAGCAAGCTAAATTCCCCATAGGGACAAATGATAGGTTCCATTGATTTTCCCCCTTGAGTACTTGAGAGGTATACAATCCATTTCTAGCAATGTGCTGGAGAAGTCTCTAGCTTTCAAGATGTTAAAGGGATAGTAGTGTTTTACAGTAAAAGCAGCTCCAATTAATATTCATAGTATTTGGGTTATGGATAGTGTTATTTCAATACTGTCAGAGTTGTAGTACAAGAGTAATTGAATGATAAAGTATTCCCCTTCCGCCCCTTTTA
Organism: Rhinophrynus dorsalis; assembly: GCA_037306005.1. NCBI lineage: Eukaryota > Metazoa > Chordata > Amphibia > Anura > Rhinophrynidae > Rhinophrynus > Rhinophrynus dorsalis. Next base: position 344,155,122 of record CM074722.1, on the reverse strand, counting down.
CTGATGTAACACTACTCACCTCAGAGCAGCAAGGTGGTGTCCAGATAGCTTGCATAGAGGGACAATCTTCAATTAACATAAGAGAAATACCTGTCAGTGGGGACAGGGTTTTCATTGTTCCCACAGTAGGAAGATTGTCCCTTGCTGTGATCTGTCTGGTCAAACCAGATTCCACATCTGAGGGGAGGTGGCTTACACTAGGAAAAAAGGGCGGGAGAGGGAACTTTTTTCATTCAATTACTCTTGAACTACAGCTCTGATAATATTGAAATATCACTCTCCATGGCACAAATACTATGAAGATTAATTGGAGCTGCTGTTTTTGTGAAAAAAAAAACAACCCAAAAACAGCTTCTGTGTTGTAATAGCCATTCATCATTTTTGTAAACATGTTTCTGAATTATTTAGAATTATTGATAATGCTAATGAACTCTGCCATGTAAACACTTCTTGTCTTAGTCCTATGTTACCTTCCCATTCACTAACACTGCACAACAATGCGATGCCCACTCTAGCACTGAACGGGTTATTGGGTCCATACATTCAAAAGAAAAGTGGAGGAGTTTTGGGGCAGAGCAGTTGCATCATAGGAGAGCATAGCATTCCCATTTAATTAAATGGGAATTTTAACCTTATGAATGCCAGAGAGGTCTACAATGCATTGAAAAGCAATGCGTTGGAGACCTTGCTAGTATTCAACGGGTTAAAATTACCATTTAAATCAATGGAAATGTTTGGAATTTTTAGTTCTTCCTTGTAGTACAAATGTTTTGCCCCAAAAGTATACTTCTTTTCTTTTGAACATACAGCCTTAAAGGGATAGTAATACTTAATAATTACTAATCCCTATATTGCAGTCATGTTAAAAAGAAATGTATTGCCCCCAGTGTCATCTCTCAAACCTTTATGGTTTGAGAGATAATCTCTCCTAAAGTTCTCCCCTCCCTCCCCTTTCCCTGAAGTCAGCATTGTAGCTGACTGAAGGGAAATCCGGTAATATGGTCATCAGACGGCTCTGCAGCACAGCCCAGATAGCATTAAAAAATTCTTTCACTAAAAATGTCTTCTACGTGTGCTTGCAAACCAAGCACATGTAGAAGACCATTTCAGTGAAAGATTTCTTTTATATTAACGCAATCTCGGCTCTGCTGCAGAGCCGCCTGACGGTCGTACAACGCTGACTTCGGGGAAAGGAGAGAGAGGGGAGAACTTTAGGAGCGATTATCTCTCAAACCATAAAGGTTTGAGAGATGACGCTGGGGGCAATACATTTCTTTTTAATATGACTTCAGTATAGGGATTAGTAATTATTAAGTATTACTATCCCATTAAGTGTCAGTACAGGGGGAGGTTATGTAGGACTATGACAGAAAGTGACTGCACAGCATGCCTTAATTAGCACAATCTTTATACTGAAATAACTCAAAAAATAGTCTTCTGAATAAGAATGGGCTAATACAACAGGTAAATAAAAAAGTTCTTTCCAAATCAATAAATTGTTTTTAAAGGGATAGTAATAACTCAATTAAAGTTCAGCTCTGAGTATTATTTACAATTGTTTTAACATGTAGCGCTATATATATAGTTACTTAAAGAGTTGTAGTTCAAATGCTATTCAAGATAAAAGGCCGTCCCTTCTGGCCACCTCCCTTTAGATCTGTAATCTGGTCGTGGGGCCCGATGGATGCAGCAAGGGAAAATCTTCATTCAGCAAGTATAAGGAAAATACTGCCCCCCTTGATGGAGGGCAGGATTTTTATTTTGCTTACTGAAGATTGTCCGTCACCGCTCTCCATCTGGACCAAACAGAGATACAATGTGATGCAGGGAAAAGAGCAGGAGGCAGATCCTTTTGTTTGAATAGTGTTTAAACTACAACACTTTATGTAACTATATATAGCGCAACATGTTAAAAAAATTGTAAATAATACTCGGAGCTACACTTTAAAGGGATAGCAATGTTTCATAATAAAAACAGCTCCAATTGATCATCATAGTATTTGGACTTTGGAGAGTGTTATTTCAAATCTGTCAGAGTTGTAGTACAAGAGTAATTCAATGACAAAGTGTCCCCCTCCCGCCCCTTTTACTTATGTAACGCTGCTCAGCCAGATCAGAAGGGAGGTTCCCAGGTAGATTGCAGAGAGGGACAATCTTCAATTAAGATAAGGGAAAAACCTGAAAAACTTGTCAAGGGGGGCAGGGCTTTCATTGTTCTCATAGGAAGAAGATTGTCCCCTGCTGTTATCTGTCTGGTCTATGGACTGCATTCCACATCTGAGAAGAGATGGCTTACACTAGGTAAAAGGGGCGGGAGGGGAAACTTTGCTTGTGAATATCTCTCAAACCATAAAGGTTTGCAAAATAAGACTTATATCGTTCTTCATGTTTTTTTAATGCCTACAAAATAAAATAACGATAAAACGAAGTATTACTATCCCTTTATTTGAGGTATTACTATCCCATTAAGTAATAGATTCCCTTTACAAGTCCCATTTAAATCAATGGGAACTTGTTTGCTGATGTACTAATATGTGAAGTAATGCTGGAGAAAACTAACTGAACCATAGGGGCAAATATAGCATTCTCAAAATTATCGTTGATTGAAATGGGACTTTTACCCCTTGTCTGCCAGAGAAAGCAATGTGGTAAAGACAGTGCCAGCATTCAAGGTGTTAAAAGCCCTATTTAATTCAACTTGATTTTAACCTGTGGTGCATTTGATTTGCTCTAAAATTAATTAAGAATTAATAACCTGGGGGCGTGGGCCATCCTAATGCATTATTTGAATGCTGTGCAGTGTTGCGATCAGGTGGTGGGATTAGTAGGTTGGATGGGGGTAAGATCAAGCTAGAGTTCTGTCATCCTGATCAGTCACGGAGGTCCTCTCAGCCCCTATGATGATGGGGTGGAGGGCCTGTGTCAAAAGGGCCCCCATTTGACCAGACTGGCCCATTGGGATTCTGGAGACCCCCCTTTTTATGTATATTCTGAGCACACCTCTGCCACTCTGTCCTCCATTTCATTTCATACCACATAGTGGGAAGTTCCACTGGCTCCTTCTTTACAAATACTTCCAGGCTGCAGTGCAAATGTGTGGGCCCTTACTTTATATTTGTACTGGGCCCGAAGATTTCTGATGGCAGCCCTGATGCTGTACAGCCAAATTGCACCATTACTAGTTGGGCGATTCACACCATTACATGCCCCTGAAAGACCTGGGGCTTTATGCATGAGAAATGACTAATGACCTCCCTGTCTGAGAAGGCTCAGTTTGCCTCCCTAAGGACTGTTTTCTTGTGCAGTTGAACATCCCGTTGTCCTTCTAGCTAGTAGTGTGCTGAGCATAATGTCCTGTGTGTTTTCTTCCCACCCAGATCCGCTGTATGCTGAACATCTGGGGGGTCATCCTCTACCTCCGGCTGCCCTGGATAACTGCGCAGGCAGGCATAGGTCAGTGTCTTTCCAGCACTGTTTGGCTGTATTTAGGAAGAGAAAGAGGTGCAGTTCTGGGACAAACCAACTGCACCATAGGGGACAAGTACAAAATCCCACTGATTTAAATGGGGCTTTTAACCCCTTAAATGCTAGAGAGGTTGATGTTAAAAGCTGCATTAAAATCACTGGGAATTCTGGGAGAATGAATTTGTTCCTTGTGGTGCAGTTGATCTGTTCCAGGATTTCTAGTCTTTAATGTATTGAACAGAGCATTAAGGAATATATTCAGTAAGCTCAAGAGGTGCAATTCCACTGATGTGAGTTTGGGCTTTTAACCCCATTATTACTGCAAAACTCTCTAACATCCAAAGAGTTAACCCACTGAGTGCCCGAGGAGTGTGCAACAATTTGCACTGCAAAGCTGTGCGTATCCCTCTGGCACTTAATGGGTTAACTAGTGAGTGCCAAAGGGGTGTGCAACACATTGAGTTGCGTACTCCTCTGGCATTCAAAGGGTTAAAACAGCAGGCACATTTGGAATTCTTAGTCCCCTATGGTGCAGCTGATTAACTCCAGAATTGCATCTCTTTAGCATATTAAATAAGGCCCTAGGACCCATATGTATAAAAGCAAAATAGAGTTATTCTAGGGCAAATAAACATTATCTAAATGGCCATTGTTTTTTTTAATCCTTAGAATGTGAATCAATGTGTTAGAGACCTCTAGCATTCAAGGGGTTAAAAGTCCAATTTAAGTTAAGATACATTTTTATTTCACCCATTTGGTGCAGTTGGTTTGCCCTAGAAAATCTGCATTTTGCTTTTATACAAACAAACCTAGATCCCTTCATCTTTGCAAATGCAGATGTCCCAGTTTTTGCTATGCTCTCTCCACAGCCCTAACATGGCTCATTATCTTCATGTCTGTGACTGTAACCAGCATCACTGGACTCTCCATCTCAGCCATTTCCACCAACGGGAAAGTCAAATCAGGTAAACAGGAGGGAATTTAAAGGGTTAGTAATGCCCAAAATAAAGTTGATTCTAAAGGTTAGATTGTACAAAAATAAAGTATTTGGAAAAAGTCCTATCGTACCTCTGTTAAAGTTCCTGTTCTCCTGATGTCAGCTGTAAAGCTGACAGAAGGAGATCCGTGTCAGGAGGCTCTTCAGTAGAGCCGCAATAGCACAATTTAAAAATAAATACTTCTTTGGAACGGTCTAAAAAGTGTGATTGCAAACCAGGCACACTTTGTAGACTGTTCCAAAGAAGTATTTATTTTTAAATCACGCTATTGCGGCTCTGCTGAAGTATAATGAAATATTTTGGTTTTGCTCTAAATCATATATTCTGTTACACAAATAGGTGGCAGTAGGTCATCAAGTGACCAGACCTGCTGTACCTCTAGTTCTGCCCCCTAGTAGCTAAAATGAATATTAAAAGTGCCCCCCATTGTGGCCATTTGATATGCTGGAGCTGTATTCTCTGTTTCTCTCTTCCTCACTATTTATCCAGTCCTTATTAAAAATGAACCAACTGAACACAAATTATAAGTGAAGAAACCTATAAAAAGTTGTTTTTTTCTTATTTTTTTTTATTTTTATCAAAAGAAATGGTGGGTTGTACATATAAATGTGGCATCAACAGAAAGCCCTAGTTATGGCTAAAAAAGTATATAGTTTGTGTGGGTGAGCTAAATGAATTAGAGGAAATATATGGTAGAACAAAGGAATACTAAAAAGGCCAAAATTGCTCTGGTCCTCTAGTGTAAAAAAAGACCTGGTCCTGAAGGGGTTAATTGATGTTAGCTCATGTCTCTCATTACAAAAAGCCAAAAACAAAGAAGGAATGTTTGCAAATGCTGGCTCTGATTGCATCATATTTAAAGGGATATAAGCATTTTTTAATTTCAGGCGATACTGTAATTTTAGCCCTCTAAGAACCAGGGGGCTTTTCAAGGCATTGCTTCACAGCTTTTAATTCTGTTTAAAATTAAATTAACACCTGATTTTGAAAAGAGGATTTTAGTCTTACCTGTTAAATTCTTTTCTCTTAGTACATACAGGTTACTGGTACCTCTGGGACGCGATCCGCCCCTTAGTAGGCAGGAACAATTCTCAAAGTATATTCAGGGGGTGGAGCCTCCCTTCTCTCCTTGGCTGCAGCTAGTCAATCAGCTCCAGAAAGATTTGAGACACTAAGATGACTAGATAGTAGAAGGGAAGAAGACTCCTGTGAGCGTGACCCAGAAGGACCCCCACAGTCTGCCACAGGAGAGCCAAGCATGGTCTCTTGACAGGGTGGGAGACCAGTAACCTGTATGGACTAAGAGAAAAGGATTTAAAAGGTAAGACTAAAATCCTCTTTTCTCTGTCGTCCAATACAGGTTACTGGTAACTATGGGATGTCCAACCATTGAGTTTCCCAGAGGTGGGAAGAAGGCAAGGACCAGGCACAAGGCCCCCAAACTCACCAGAACATATATGAACCATCAGATCAGAGATAGCCCAGCAAAAACTGAAGTGTCAACAGACACAAAACAGGGGTAAGAGCACTGAACTAGAACCAACAGGGTACAACAGAGAAGGTAGCACTAAGAACCAAGGGAAAACCTAGACAGGCAATATTGCCTCCAGGATTTTCCTCCTAAAGCTGGCATCAGCCGATGCCAACACATTCACACGGTAGTGCTTCCAAAAGGCATGCACAGACGATCAAGTGGCCACCTTACATCACTGATCAGCGGAGGCCTGATTCTTGTAAGCCCAAGAAGCCCCAATAGATTGAGTACAATGAGCCATGACCCTGAAGGGGACAGGCTTCTTCCTCAACTCATAAGCCTTGCGAATGTTGGACTTGATCCAAGAGGCGATAATCACCTTGAATGCAGGTCTCCCTCCCTAGGACCCTCAGGAATGACAAACAGAGCGTCAGATTGCCTGATAGACTCAGTGCGATGCACATGAAACTTGAGACAACGCACCACGTCTAACAAGTGGAGATCCCTCTCCTTGTCAGAGGTGGGGTCAGGGCAGAAAGAAGGCACCACAATCTCCTGATTGATATGGAACTCAGAGACCACTTTCGGTAGAAACTCCTTAGAAGTGCAAAGTACTGCCTTGTCCTTGTGAAACACCAAATAAGGTGGTTTACAGGACAGAGCATGTAACTCCACGACACGGCGAACTGACACAATTGCCAGGAGAAAAGCCATTTTCCACGTCAACAGACGTAGAGGAATAGTAGCCAAAGACTCAAAGGGAGGGCGCTGAAAGACTCCCAAAACCAAGTTAAGATCCCACTGAGGAGTGGGAGACTTGAAAACAGGATGAGTATGAGCAACGCTCTGGAAGAAAATCTTGACATAAGGAAGGATGGCAATGTGCCTCTGAAAGAAAACAGAGAGAGGAGATCTGAACTTTAACGGAACTCAAACTGAGGCCATTTTCCACACCGTCCTGCAAAAAGGCCAGGACCGTAGGTAGATCAAAATCCTGAGACAGGTCATTGTCAGCGCACAAGGACGGAAAGGTCGATCAGACACGATGGTAGATCTTGGAAGAAACAGGCTTGCGGCCACTAAGCATAGTAGTCACCACACCAGAAGAAAAGCCCTTCTTCTTCAATATTGAGGATTAAATTTTCAAGCCGTCAAATCTAGCCGATGCACATCCTCCTTCCACAGGTAACCCTGTAGAAGAAGGTCCGAACGGTCGGGGAGCCGAAAAGAATCTGCCACTGACAGATCCACAAGCTCCGGAAACCAAGACTGACAAGGCCAGTGTGGAGCAATCAGAAGGACTGGGCAACGCTCCAGTCGTAATTTCCTTAACACCCTGTGCAACATGGGAAGGGGAGGAAAAATGTAAGCCAGAGGAAAGGTCCAAGGAATGGACATTGAATCAAGCTCTAGAGCCAGAGGGTCTCGCCACAGAGAGCAAAACACTGGAACCTTCCTGTTGTGTCTCTCACCATCAGGTCGATGTAAGGTGGACCCATCTCTGAACAATGAGTTGAAACACCTGAGGATGCAACTCCCACTCTCCGCTGTCCACTGTGTGTCGACTGAGGAAGTCCGCCATGACGTTGTCTACACCTGGAATCTGCACTGCGGATATAGTAGGTACGTGATCTTCTGCCCTGGACAAAATAGCCTTGACCTCTAACGAAGCAGCGAGACTTCTTGTTCTGCATTACCTGTTGATGTAAGCCACAGCCGTGGTGTTGTCGGACTCCACTTAGTCTTCTAGCTAAGATGTCCAATGTCTCAGGGCATGAAATATTGCCCGAAACTCCAAAATGTTGATCGGAAGGAGAGACACCTCCGGAGACCACTGACCCTGAGTGCTCAAGCGAACCAGGACTGCACCCCAGCTGGAGAGGTTGGCGTCCGTCGTCTCCTTGGTCCAAAAGGTTACCAGAAAGGACTTGCCCTTCAGCAGGTTGGAAAGGTCGAGCCACCATGACAAGCTCAGTTCCACACGAAGAGGAAGAGAAACAAATGACTTCTGAAGATCCTGTTGACCCTTGCATACCTGGATCAAGAACCTCTGGAGCTGTCTGGTGTGCGCCATGGCAAACGGAACCACTTTTATGGTGGAAATGAATTTCTCCACCAGAGATGATAGCTTCTGGACTGGAACTTTAAGACTATGACTAAGTGGTGGTATATTGCCACGAAACGCATTAGGTAACTCATGGATGCTTTTATGAGATTGTAATAAAGTAATGGACTTTTTAAACTGATTGGTTTGGCTGAGAATTCTTCGGTGGTTCCGGGTGCGCTTTCCTCCTGTTGTCCTCCTGTTTGTGGAATCGTGGCTGCGATTGTGGAGAGCTGCACCGGGTCCTCCGGTCCTAAAGTGGCTTGGTGAGTGCTTATCTATTGGGAGTGATTGATTCTAGAAGCGACTGTTCAGTATTTTGTTTTGGAACTGGATCCTGAGACAGAATCGCTGAAACCCTGTGGGCGATCTGGTAAGCCACCTCATCCGTGAGGAACACCATGTTCTTCTGAGTGTCGAAGAGAAGGCCCAGGATGACCAGACGCTGGGATGGGACAAGATCCGACTTGTCCAAGTTGATGATCCGCCCGTGACAAGTGAGAGCTTGAATGCAGTTCTGAACTTGCTGATGAAGGAATTCCGCAGAGGGGACTTTCAGAAGCAAGTCGTCCATGTATGGAGTAACTCTGATGCAGTTTCGGTGGAGGACAGATATCAAGGCACCCAGGACACGGCTGAAAACCTGAGAAGCCGTCGTCAGACCAAGTGGAAGGGCTGAGAACTGAAAATGTCCCCTGTCGCAGGCAACCAGGAGGTACTGCCGGCTCTCTGGATGAATGGCGATGTGTAAGTACGCGTCCTGAAGATCCAGAGAAGCAAGGAATTCCCCCGGGGACATGGCAGCAATCACTGTGCGCAGAGACTCCTGACGATAATGAGTCTGAGTCACAAAGGAATTGAGATCCTTCAAGTCCAAAATAGGGCGACAACCGCCGTCCTTTTTGGCAACCACAAAGGCGTTTGTGTAGAACCCCTAACCCCTGTCCTGGAAAGGCACTGGCTGTAGAAGATCCTTGTCCAGAAGACCCTGAACAGCGCTGTCGAACAGAAAGCGTTTCTCTGTACCCGGAGGAGTATGAGAAGGATGAAAGCGAGGAAGAGAAATGAAAGGGATCTTGTACCCTTCTGTCACCACCTGTAAAACCCATGGGTTCGCCACAGAGTCCTCCCAAATGTTGTGATAGTGTCGCAGACGACCACCCACAGCGGAGTGTGGACCTGGGTTTGGCGAGTCATGCTGAAGAAGTCTTGGAAGCCTTGGGTTTGGAGGAGACCTTGGGCTTCCATTGTTGTTTGGGCTTGGAGGAGGTACTCGGAGCTGAGGGAACCGTTTGGTTCACCGGACGTGTCTCATTCTGAAAGGAACGAAAAAGCCAGTTACGCTTAATCAACAATTTCTTCCTAGGAACCAAAGGTAGAAGTGTACTCTTACCCCCAGTGGCTTCACTGATCAGATACTTAAGATCGTGCCCAAACAAAGAGGTACCCTGAAAAGGCAGAGACAGTAAGACTTTCTTAGAAGCCGTGTCAGCAGACCAAATCTTGAGCCAAAGAGCTCATCTGGCCACCACATGAGGATGGTATGAAATAAGGCAGCAGAAACATAGCATTGTGCCTCAGATATGTTGGCGAGGAGACGCAACTTATCCGAAATAGGGGCATCCTGACGGACAGCCTTGGTGAGCTGCTCAGTCCAGACTGCAATGGCCCGGTTCACCCATGCAGCGGCAAATGCTGGACACATACCAGAACCAGCGATGGCAAATATAGACTTGAGGGAAACCTCAAGTTTCTTATCAGTCCAGTCCTTAAGAGCAGAGGCATCAGAGACTGGTAACGCAGTAGATTTAGATAGCCTGGAAATAGGGGCATCCACTTTGGGAGGATGAACTCACTGAGCAAGAGCGGCCTCAGAAAAGCTTAGCAAATTTCCTGGACACAGAAGCTTTCTTGTCTGGGGATTTCCACTCCTCAGACACAAGGCGGTCAAGAGTGGGGTTAGGTGGAAAGTATGTAAGGGGCTTAGCAGGCTCCTGGAATACATCAGAGGGATCAGAAGGAACCTCTTGAACTAGGGGAATGTTAAGAGTAGTTAAGAGAGCCCTGATTAGGCCCTCAGCGGAGGGTTCAGGATCAGCTTAAAAGGGGTCCCCAAAAACTGAGATGACTCCAACACAGAACATTCCTCAACATCTGAGTCCACCAGCAGTTCCTCCTCAGAGGAATCTGACACGGCAGGTACTCCCTGAGGTTTAGGCAGGGAAGGCCTGACTGAGGAGGGGGCCTGCCAAGCCTGAAAGGCCCCCTGTAATTGGGATGAAAAGAGTTGCAATGTGGACCTAAGGTCCCTATCGCAGCCTGGAACTCTTGCACCCAAGCTGGCTCTATAGCATGACTAGAGGTCCCTGGAATGGTGTCAGGGACATCATAACAAGCTGGGCATAAATGACCTGAATATTCTCTAGGTAACCCTGAGTGACAGGAGGAGCAATGCGCAATGGGGGATACAGAGACCCTAGCCTCCTTAGACCTAAGCTCCAGCGGTATAGACATTCTCACAGTGTCAAAATAACCAGCTGTACAATAAATCACCCAATTATAGTGTGTAGGATTAAAGTTTCACCCCAGAAATCACTAAAATAAACTTATCTGTCAGGTGAAGGATTAATTTGCAGAGGAGAGAAGGAGAGTCCAAGCCCAGAAACTCACAAAATGGCTGCCGCAGCGGGAGCCAATCAGAAACAAGGGCATGAAGCAAGTGCTCATGAGAAATGTAGCTTTACCAAAAAGTACCCTAAACAGTGCCCGAAGCACCCTGAGCTCCCCAACACACTACAAACATGAACCGGATGACAGAGCAAGGGTAGACAAGTAAAATGAGCCATCTCTGAAGTCGCTAGGTTAAACTGTTGCAGAGATACATCCCAAACAGTATAGTCTCGTAGAGGTGAATGGAGCAATGGCGTCTATGCGGTAAACTGTGCCTTAAAGGCGTAGTACTCAAATATTACAAATATTGAAGTAAAACATAAAAAGGTGAAAATCATCAATAGAACATGTTAGGATACCCAGAAAACACTAACCCAATAGAAGAAGTGCCATAAACCCCCCAATAAAGTGCCGAACCAGCAGTTAAAGGGTTAAGTTACCACATAAACCTGCTCCAAACACCCAGCAGACATACAGATATACCCAATGAGTGTGGAGGGGCACTGTGGGACAAGTGGACCTGCAGCACTCAAAGGGTAGCTCACCTTTTCTGCAGATCTTCTGTCTTCAGATTACCATGGAGCAAGAAGTACCTCAGTGGGTAACGCCTGGGGAAGCACTTGAAATCAAGATTTTTCCCCCTCAGGGCTTAAGGTCCACAAAAAGCACCTGGATACTGAGCTAGCCACATTTAAGTGCATTTGTCAGTCATGGTAATCTGCCTAATGGTGGTATTCCATATCTAACAGAAAAACAAAAAAGATTCTAAAACTATAGCAGAACTGTTCTCAGCCTGGTGTTGTCTTCACAGAGGAACAAATCTTTCTGGAGCTGATTGGCTAGCTGCAGCCAAGGAGGGAAGGGAGGCTCCACCCCCTGCATACACTTTGAGAATTTGTTTCTGTCTACTAAGGGGCGGATCGCCTCCCAGAGTTACCAGTAACCTGTATTGGACGACAGAGAAATATATATTATGTTCGCCATTTTTATATTGAAAAAAGATAGTTATCTTTATTAATTTGTCAGTGTATGTAAATATGACAGTACCGGCTGTCACAACCTTGAGCCAGATACTAACATTCTGCACTGCCCAACTTCTTATCTCTGACACTCAAATGGTTAAATTGATGTTAACCATTTGAGTGCCAGTGGGGTGAGCAATGCATTGCATACCATCGCTGGCACTCAAAGGGTTAAATATATACTTTGTTATGTTGTTTTTTATTTATTTCTATTATTTTACCCATTCTCTCCAATAAGTAAAATAAGTACGAGCGAGTGAAAGCATCATAAGTTATAATTGTAAATTGTACAATTTAGGTGGTACCTATTTTCTCATCTCAAGAAGTCTTGGCCCCGAGTTAGGAGGATCGATTGGCTTGATATTTGCATTCGCAAATGCTGTTGCGGTAGCTATGCACACAGTGGGATTTGCCGAAACAGTCCGAGATCTTATGAGGGTGAGAAACCTTTGCTGTGTGGACTTTTTTTTTCTTCTCATGTGTAAAATGTGCAGTCAATAATCTCATTACTTTCTTACATGAAGGATTATGACACAACCATTGTCGATTCAATAAATGACATCAGGATCATTGGGATCATTACAGTAACTGTTCTTCTTGGAATTTCACTTGCTGGCATGGAATGGGAGGCAAAGGTAAGATTAAAGTGGACTGATATTTGGAAATATCTCCAGCAATCAAGGTGTTAAAATTCCCTATTTAAATCAATGGGAATCTATACTTATTCCCTATGGTACAGTTTTTTTCCCAAAATTACTTAACTTTTCATGGTGCATATAGCCCTATGGGAGGCAGAAACCAACAAAAAAAATACACGTTTGTCAATCTCATGCATACCGAATGATTTTTAAATACAGTTTTCATCAGCAGGGGGCAGCTGCTTGCTAATCTTTATTACCTTGCTTTTAGGGTTGTCACCTTTTACTTTTGCCAAAAGGCATGTCTGTCTGTCTGTCTGTCTCTCTCTCTCTCTGTTTCTTGGTTGGAGTGTAATACTGGCTTTTAAAATGCTGACATAAACCAGCTGCACCATAGGGAACAATTAAATAACCCATTTAAAGGGATAGTAATAAAAGCGGCTCTAATTAATCATCATGGTATTTGGACTTTGGAGAGTGTTATAGCAATACTGTCAGACTTATAGTTCAAGAGTAATTCAATGTCAAAGTATCCCCCTCCCGCCCCTTTTACTGATGTAACACTGTTCAGCCAGATCAGAAGGGAGGTGCCCAGGTAGATTGCAGAGAGGGACAATCTTCAATTAAGATAAGGGAAAAACCTGAAAAACTTGTCAAGGGGGGCAGGGCTTTCATTGTTCTCCTAGGAAGAAGAATGTCCCCTTCTGTTATCTGTCTGGCCTATGGACTGCATTCCACATCTGAGAAGAGATGGCTTGCACTAGGTAAAAGGGGAGGGAGGGGAAACTTTGCTTGTGAATATCTCTCAAACCATAAAGGCTTGAGAGATAAAACTTATATCGTTCTTCATGTTTTTTTAATGCCTACAAAATAAAATAAAGATAAAATGAAGTATTACTATCCCTTTAAGTGGGGTCCTATCCCTTTAAATGATAGAGAGGAGACTTCAGTAGGACTGAAGGTGTCAAAAGCTCCACTGTATGTATATTTTTATTTAGATAGTGCCAGCAGGTGTACTTAGCACTTTACATTTACTATAGAGTGGATAGATAAGTACATTTGTTAAGTGGTTATACAGACTATTATCGTAAGATTATACATTAGGATCATACATTAGGATAGGAGGTCCCTGCCCCATAGAGCTTACAATCTAAGTATAGAATGGGTGACATACAAATACAATCAGGTAGAGGTAATAGGGCAATTTATGACAGTTCTGACAAATTAAGGTAGTGCTACATTTAAAAGGTGATCTTTTAGCTTAGATATGAAGTTGTTGAGGCTTAGCAAATGCTGGGTGTTAGGACGTTCTAGAGGTAGGGGAGCAGTAAGGGAAAAAGCCTTCAGTCGTCATACAGAGATAAAGGTTAAAGGGGAACTACCACCCCAACATGATTAAGTCTGTAGCAATGTGTCCTCCCTTTGTTATAAGCGCTGTGTAATTTTTTTTTATTTATTTATTTTTTTTAATGAATAAATTTGAAAAGACTATTGTACCTGGTGGTGTCTGTACGAGTGAAGCATGGAGCCAAATGGCTCCGTTGTTCCTCCCACTGTCTGCATGATCCATGGTACGTGCATGGATGGTAAGGTGATGTCACTGCTTCATTTGCATGCGCGCCGCACTAGTGTGTATGAAAGGAAAAAAAAAATAGGCTGTGGGCAGGTACATCGCCGATGACGGACAGGTCTATGGAGAACATGCGCATGCGCAGTTGAAGGAGACAGCAAAGATGGCCGCGGCATTAACGTTCTATGTGCACGGTAAACGTTAAAGATTTCAAAATATAGAAAGAGCACTGGGAAGTTTAACAAACATATTTGGGGCGACTGCAGGGGTATCTAGTTTCACACCATAGGTTAGTTAGTGATGGTAGTTCCGCTTTAAAGGAGCGTAGAGCCGTCCACCATGTGTGGTGTGTAGAGGTTGAGCAGGTAAATGGTGGGATGTCAACAATGAAATATAGGATGAGGGTGAGTGTTGGAGAGCTTTGAAGGTAATGGGGAGGATTTTGAATATTATAAGTTGTGTGACAATGATTTTAGTAGTGTAAGGATAAGAACTGTTCTGGAGGTGAGGAAACCTATTCTGGTGGCTGATTTAAGAATCGATTGAAGAGGAGAGATATGGCTAGAAGGCAGTCCAATACGGAAAGAGTTGCCGAAGTCCAGGTGGGAAAGGATAAGAACATGCGTGAGAGTTTCTGATTTTTTGGTATATTTTGAAGAAAGAAGCAACAGGATTTTGTTACTTACTTAATGTGGGTGTTGAAGGAAAAAAGAGAGTCAAAAGTTACCCCAAAACACTGTGCCTTGTCCACAGGGAAAATTGTGGAGCCCTTGAGGGTTATAAAATACTGAGGTATTGTGCAGGATTTAGGAGGAAATATAAGTAGCTCAGTCTTAGACATATTAAGTTTTAAGCAATGATGAACCATCCAGGAAGAGACTGCAGTATTTCAGCTGATAGTGATGGCGTGGAGATATAAATTTGTGTGTTGTGTGCAAAAAGATGGTAGTTAAAGCTGAACAACTTTATCAGTTGCCCCCAGAGAAAGGGTATACAAAGAGAAGAGAAGGGGGCATAGAACAAAGCTTTAAGTACTCCTACTGAGAAGGAAATAGGAGGTGAAGAGGTGTTGGCATATGACACAGAGAAAGATCATTGAGAGAGATAGGATAGTAACCACAGATGCCAAGAGATTGGAGAACCTGGGAGAGGAGTGTATGGTGTCGAATGCAGCTGATAGGTCAAGGAGGATAAGAAGAGAGATATGCAGACTAGTTTTCGCAATATGGAGATCATTTGTTACTTTCATAATGGCAATCTCGTGGGCCTAAAACCAGACTGCAGTGGGTACAAAGAGTTGAGAAAGGTAAGTAGACAAGAGTAGACTAGGCACTCAAGAGGTTTTGAGGCAAAGGGTAAGACTGATACAGAGCTGTAGTTGGATGGGGAGGAGAGGTCTAATGAGCTTTTATAGCGGATTTGAGATACTATTGAATGTTTTTAAAGGGGAAGGGGTAGATGCCAGAGATTTGGGAGGAGTTGAAGACATGAGTTGGAATGGGATCTAAAGTGGATGGCAAAGGACTGAGGAAGTAGGATAATATAGAATCAAGGGAGCAGGTGGTTAGGTGTAGGGCAAAAGGGAGACCTCTGCTTCTATGTACAAAGGATGCAAATCTGGAGATTGAAAGGTGGGATTATTTTATGTATTGCATCAATCTTCTGTTTGAAGAATTTTGAAAAGGCTAGTGGGTGAGAAAGGGGAGAAAGAAAGATGGAGGGGAAGAAGGAGAGAATTGAAGACAGGATATAGGATTTGTGATTATTAATTAGTGAGAAGTAAAAGTGTTGTTTGACAAAGGATAGTGTTGTGTCCATGCAGGGCAGGAGGAATTTGTAGAAGAGGAAGTCTGCATGAGAGAGAGACTTCCTCCACAAGCATTCAGCAAAGTAGGTACAGGTGTGGAGAAAGCCAAGGTTGGAGATTTTCAGGGGCATTTTTTGTTGGACCTGGAGAGGGGGGCATACAGATTAAGTGACGAGGAGAGCAGGTGGTTGTATGATTCAATTAGGCTGTCAGGTTCAGTAAGTGTTGAAGGAAGAGACCGAGGCATAACTAGAAGCCACCAGGCCCTGGTGCAGAAATTGACATGCTCCCCTGACCACATTGACCCCCATTGCCCCCAATCTCCACATTGAACACCTCATTGCCCCCAAACTCCACATTACTCCCCCATTGCCCCCAATCTCCACATTGCTTCCCCAATGCCCCAATCTCCACATTGCTTCCCCAATTGCCCCCAATCTCCACATTGACCCCCACTGCCCCAATCTCCACATTACTCCCCGATTGCCCCCCATCTCCAGATTACTCCCCGATTGCCCCCTATCTCCACATTACTCCCCAATTTCCCCAAACTCCACATTACTCCCCCCATTGCCCCCAAACTCCACATTACTCCCCCCATTGCCCCCAATCTCCACATTGACCCCCCACTTCCCCCAAACTCCACATTACTCCCCCAATTGCTCCCAATCTCCACATTGACCCCCCATTGACCCCAAACTCCACATTACTCCCCCCAGTGCCCCAATCTCCACATTGCTTCCCCCATTTCCTCCAATCTCAACATTGCCTCCACGCTCCTACCTCCCTGGTGGTCCAGCGGCATGGCATGAGAGGTCAAACACTGAGCGTGAGCTAAAAAGAGTCACCCTACCCCTGGCCCTACACTATACCTAACATTAACAATAAAGTTTAAAAATACTATCCCTAATACTTTCCCATCACCCATAGCCATAACACTTACCTGTAAGTCTGAGGTCCATCTGGATCTTCTGAACCCTGGTGTTCCTCTTTAATTCTTCTTCTGTAAGCGTCTTTCTTCATTTTCTTCTTCTGTCCTCTTCTTCTTTCAAGTGCTCCTATAAAAGAAGACTACTCATTCAATACAATGGCCCCCTGGGGGGAACACAAAAAAAAATATCCACATAGCTGTACTTTTCAGGCTATTCCCAGATCAACCGAGAGAAATTTGAACAGAGACTAGCTTTTACATGGCCAGTCTCTGTTCAAAATTGTTCCCACTCTCACTTTGGCTGGGATGTGGGGTTATGCAGGACACGGAACATGCCCTGCAGTAACCATACTTTCCAGCCAATCAGCTTCTAGCTGGAAGTGTCATGAATGGGCGTTTCGTTATCCTCCCAGCTAGCCAAACATTGAATAGTTGGAGGGATGACAAAATATGCATTCGTGACCCCTCCAGCTAGAAGCTGATTGGCTGAAAGGCGTTCTGTGCCCTGTGTAACCCACTGTCCAAGCCAATGGGAAGGTGGGAACATTTTTGAACAGAGACTGGCCATATAAAAGCCAGTCTCTTCAAATTTCCCTCAGTTTGTATCGGGCAACGGCCCGAAAGGTACTGCTATAGGGTTGTTATTTTTTGTTGTGGTTCCGCCTCCGGCAGTGACGATACTTTAAGGGGCCATTGTATTAAATGAGTATTCTTCTTTTATAGGGAAAGAAGAAGAAAATGAAGAAAGAAGCTTTACAGAAGACGGATTAAAGAGGACCCCGCTGGACCCCAGACTTCCTGGTAAGTGTTTATGGTTAATTTGATGGTGTTAGCTTTAGGGGCTTTAGGGGGATTCATCCTACTGGCACTCAAAAAGTTAATGTTTTTGTTCATTTCACTCATGTTATTGCTTAAGGTCCCATATCAATACATCCACTTGTCACTAATGTAGGGATATGAACACTTGTTAGGGACTCAATGCCTAGTTTTCTAGGCGCAGATTTTACACAATAAAAGACAGTTCTTGATGTGTGTCACTAGCCATCGCATGTAGTTGAATGGCAAATTCATCTGCTTTCTCAATCATCTCAATGGGTTCAAATTTAGAGCCCGTTGTGCATTTTACTGTTCGGTAGTTTTTTCACAGTGCAAGTAACAGAATTCCTAAATGTGATTTAAAACTATCTAATGGAGGCAATTGAATAGAGCCCTAAATGTTTGCATTTGTTCCCTTTGCAGTTGGTTTGCACCATACCAGAAGTTGTTCTAATTTTGCCTCTGTGACATAGCATATCCTACTGCTTTTAGATCATTGTGATCTATGAGTGGGACACAAAGGTCATTTGACTGTAGAAATGCAGGGCTTGACAAATTCTGTTTAGCTATAGGAGCCAGACCAAAAATGGAGGGGCACGACATATATATCAGCTATCATATTTTTTAAATATTATTTTAAATTGAAAAAAATAAATAACAATTCTGAATCCACACAGGTGCCTCTCCATTGTTATCCCCCTTTCCACTACAAATACAATGTTCCCCCACCACCATAACTACAGAGTTATCCCCACAAACACACTACCATCACCACCTACCAGATCTCCCCATCACATACACAGGTCTCTTTCCTACACTTCCACACCAGGTCTCTCTCTGTCTGTCTCTCTCTCTCTCTCTCTGTCACACACAGGTTCTTAAAAGTATAGTGTGTGTGTTCTTCTGTTTGACTTGCTGTTCCTCTTGTGCATTTGTAATCAAGGTAATATACAGCTTGTAGTGGTGGGTGGGCTGAGACTTATAAAGTGGACTGATGGAGCTCTGGCCCACTTGGGTCTCGGCCTACTCACTATAATCTCACCCTGTTTGAAAGCAGATCTGTCTGTTCATATTAGATTTTTTTTTATATCTTTTTATGTTTTAACTAGGTGCTTTTGATCCCAACATGTTTTCTCACAAAAATTCATCAGGGACGTTATTACATTTTGATAGGGATGATAATATGTATCAGAGAGATAGTAATATGAATTAGATAGAACTCGCTTGTAATAAAGTACCTTGTCGAGATGGCTGAGCTTAAACATACTTTGGCCAAACTATGCAACAAAAACCTAATTATTCTGATATGTATCAACACATTGTTATAATATATGCTTTATACAGGGTTCACATTTGAATAGCCATACTAGCAACTGTCAGGTCCACCTCCATGGACATAACCTCCAGGACTGATTGAAGATTTTAACTGTTGAACAAAACGACAGTGGAAAAATTCACAGTGATCATTAGGATATTCTGATCATAGTAAGATAAAAGGATATTATAATTAGGAGGTGATATTGTTACTTTAATTGGCAGGAAAATATTCCTTCTATTACCCCTGGAGACTTGGAAGATGTAATTTCTATGTATCACCTACATTCATAGTTACTGACATCCTAGGGGCATATTTCTCCTGATTTCACACAAAAATTAGCCATCCTGTTGTAGAAACATTACTCCGCCCTGCTGCAGTAGAATAGCTCTGTCTAACAGATGTCTGTGGTAATAGGTGCTAATATTTGTTACTGTTGTCTCTTCCAGGCTCAGATTCTTTTCTTCATTGTGATCATGATCTCATTTGCAAATTACTTGGTTGGAACAGTCATGCCAGCCTCAGAAGAGAAACAGGCCAAGGGATTTTTTAGCTATCGAGGTGAGACAAAGAGAATCTTAGAGTTTAAATTAGAGACTCACAGCTGGAGGAAGTAATTTTAAGTTTAACTTCAACAGGAGGATATCACTGAGAGAATATAAGATTCATGTCAGTAGGATGTTGCAGGATCTATAGAGCTTTCATTCAGGTTCACAGAACAACCCTATTAGGAGATTTCCACAGGGCAAGGTGAATGTCCATACCTGGAGCATTCTTCATGGTACAGAGAATGATCACACAAAGATATATCCGTATAATGCCCTAGGATATTCAGAATAATCACACCAGGACCATGCAACAAAGTGTGCATAATTATTATAACTGAAGCAGTAAACACGGTTCAGTATGATCATATTAGGAGCATTCTATGGGGTTCAGAGAATGATCATATCTGGAGAATTCCACAGGGTTCAAAGAACAATCCTATATGGAGCATTCTGCAGGGTTCAGTGAATGATCGTATCTATATAATTCCACATTTCTGTGAATGAATATATATCTGGAACATTACGCAGGGTTCAGTGAATGATCATATCTCGAGAATTTTACAGGATTTAGCAAATGATCATATTTGGAACATTCCACAGGGTTCAGAGAATGATAATATCAGAAGTATTCAAGAGGGTTCAGAGAATGAACCTATCTGGAGCACTGTATAGGATTCAGCAAATGAATATATCCAAAATATTCCACGGGGTTCAGAGAATGATAACATGTGGAGCATTCCACAGGGTTCAGAGAATGAACCCTGTACCAGATATGATCATGCACTGAATCTTGTGGAACACTTCAGAAAGATCATATCTTGTGCATTCTCTGAACCCTTTGGTATGCTTCAAATATGATCATTCACTGAATCCAATGGAATGCTCCAGTTATGATCACACTCTGAATCCTGTGTATCAGATATGATCATGCTCTGAACTTTGTGGAATATTTCAGAAAGACATTTGGTACAGAATGTGACCATAATTGGAACATTCCACTGGGTTCAGCGAATTATCATTTTTGGAGCATTCCACAGGTTTTAGCTACTGCTAATATCAGAAGTTATTCCAGAGGGTTCAGAGAATGATCATATCTGGAGCACTGTACAGGGTTCACTGAATAATCATATTTGGTGCATTCCACAGGGTTCAGCGAATAATTATATCTCAAGTATTCCACTGGGTCCAACAAATAATCTTATGTGAAATATTCCTGCATTTTGTTTTATTTATCTTATAGTTGTTCATGTTAAATGAGTGTGAATAAGGAGCATGCCAAAAGAAAACATGCATTGAGCTCCAAAACTAAGGAAGCAGAAGCATCTTTTAGTAACATAGTAACATAGTAAATTAGGTTGAAAAAAGACACAAGTCCATCAAGTTGAACCTTCGCCTCATACCTCAGTAACTGAGAATTTTATAGCTTTCCTGCTACCAATTAAATTAGTCTTTATCAGACCTTCCTGATCAGCCTACTGATAAACAGTATAACTCTGTATGTTCCCTTTTGAAAGAAATGTATCTAATCTTCTCTTAAATGTATCCATTGTATCTGCCATAACTACCTCCCTGGGCAATGAATTCCACAATTTGACAGACCTTAGTCAAAGTATGGAGTTAGGAGAGGGTACAGGAGATGAGATTGGCATTGCACTGTAGTACCTGTCCATCACCACCACCAGCATTAGACCAGTTTGGATAGACAAATATAGCAACAGCATCAGCAGCATGGTATATGGGCTACAAAAGTCTATAGAATAAGTACAGGTGGTTGTCTAAAAGAAACCTCCCAAAGTAACATACTGTAACCTCGGAGAGAAAGGAAGGAAGCAGCAGAATCATAGACTTTGTTAGAAGTAGAATATGGGCATTAGGAGGTGATACAGAAGAAATGTTGGCATTGCATAACCACAACTATCAGCACCAGCATTATACCAATCTGGACAGACAAATACAACAGTAGCAGAAAAGTCTATAGAAATAGGAACTACAGGTGATTGAGTCTAACAGAATGTCCTGTGCCAAAAAAATACCATACACTGTGATCTCTAAGTGTAAGGACAGAAGCAGCGGCATGCAGAAGGATCATAGCAGGATCATTCCACGGAGCATAGATCTGGAGCATTCTAAAGGGTATGCAGAAGGATCATATCAGGATGATTTCACGGTGTTCAGAGAAAGACCATATCTGGAGCATTCTGCAGGGTATGTAGAAGGATCATACCTGGTGCAGTGGCGTAACTAACGTGGTCGCAGGGGACGCAACTGCAACCGGGCCCATTAATCCAGGGGCCTGGCCACCCCCTGCTGAGACCATGGCTCGCAACAAAAACTGACTGATCTCCCCACCAGCAAGCTGAGCTCTGTGCCTTCTTTGGCACATACCTCTGTTATCAGCTCCCTTGCTGTCCCCAGCACTCTAGTAATGAACAGCGCTGGGATATGACATCATCTCCCAGAGCTCTGCATTACTGGAGAGAGGACTGCATGGGAGCTGCTAATAGAGGTCTGTGCAGAAGAAGGCACAGACCTCTCCTGCCACACTGCATGCTGCTGGACCACCAGGGATGAAGCCCCCCTCCTGAGTCAGCAAAGGTAGGAGGTGGATAATGGGGGCCAATGTGAAGGTGGATAATGGGGGCATTGTGGAGGTAGACAATGGGGACATTGTGGAGGTGGCCAAAGGTGGAGGTGGACAATGGGGGCAATGTGGAGGTGGACAGTGTGGAGGTGGACAATGGGGGCAATGTGGAGGTGGACAGTGTGGAGGTGGACAATGGGGGCAATGTGGTCAGGGGGCCTCATGGCAATTTTCGCACCAGGGCCCAGTGGTTTCTAGATGCGCCTCTGATCGGGGTCATTACACCAATTTCAGAGAGCATGGATCATTCTACGTGTTGTGCAGAAGGGTCATATCAGGATCATTCCATGGTGTTCAGAGGAATTTAGAGAGACCACATCTGGAGCATTCTGCAGGGTATGAAGAAGGGTCATATCAATATAATTCCACAGTGTTCATATAAAGACCATATCTGGAGAATTCTGCAGGGTATGCAGAAGGATCATATCAGGATCATTCCATGGTGTTCAGAGAGAGACCATATCTGGAGCATTCGGCAGGGTAGGCAGAATTATCATATCAGGAGGATACCGTGGTGTTCAGAGGATGATGATACCAAGGGTTCTCTTCTATATGGAATAATAAATGGATCACTTCACAAGTAACACACAATGATTAAATCACAAAGGTACCTCAGAAGCTATAGAAAGGATTGTATGCAGGTCATTGCACAGGATATACACTGAACATATCAGGAGAATGCCACAGAGAACATGAAACTTTGTCACCAGGGAAAGGCCACAGTTTAAAAGTAACGCTCATGTCAAATATATTTTAGATGCTAATTTAACGCCAGGCCCATTTGTAGACTTATTTGTGAATCATAAGAACAAAGGCCCATATTTATAAATGAAAACTGGAGTTACTATGGATTAAACCAACTGCACCATAGGGAACAAAAAAAATCCAAATGCCCATGTGCTTGAATAGAGTTTTTTAACCCTGTGACTGCCAGAGGAGCCTCCAATGTATTGCTTAGCAATACATTTGAGACCTCTCTTGCACTCAAGAGGTTAAAATCCCAATTTTAATTTAACAGGAATTTGTATGTCTCCCCTGTAGTGCAGTTTGGTTTACTCCAGAATAACTCCGCTTTTATAAATATGGGCGACGTGGTCTTATTCCTCAAGCTAAAGAAGTTCAGTTCTGGAATAAACCAGCTGCACAAATTCTCATTGATTTCATTGGTGATTTAGCAAAGGGAAAGCTAGAGAGGCTGCCAATTAGAGACAGTTCTAGCATTCAAAAGGTTAAAAGCCCCATTTACATCAATCAAATGTTATTTGTCCACTATGCTGCAGATGGCATGCTCTAGAATTGATTAATAGCCTGATTAGATGCCAGTCTTTGGAGACCTCTTTACCATTTGGTGGTTAACCCTTTGAATGCCCTAGGGGTACACAACGTATTGCTATGCAATGCATTATGTACCACATGGCAAAGAAAGGGTTAAATACCTACTGTTTCTCACATTGTCTTCATAAACACCTGAAACATACCGATATTACCCACATGGCTGACACCAGACTGTGAGGCTTGCATTAATTTAAATATATGTAGTGTAACATACCCTCAGAGCTTGCAATCTATAGAACTAACCCCCAGAATTTACAGTGCAGATGCATACTGGCTCATGGTGCTTGCAATCAACAGACAAACTGAACCACTGAGATTATAATCTATTGAATTTATGTGAGTCTATGAGTATGAAAGAGAGAGAGTGCATACATGTATGTGCCCAACTGCCTCTAATTCCTGACCAGCTTCCTATCATTGTGATGAGCTAAACAGTAGTAGCAACAGTCTCTAAAGTGGCTGGATAATCATTTACATACACCACATTTTTTTCAGACAGTAATACTTTCTGGGGCTCTTTCACATGGATTACTTCTGTATCTTTGTATCAACTGTAAATGATTGTGTTTTTAATGCTACAGTATCCCATTCTCTCAAAATAAACATAAGTGACAAAATTGCAGGGAAATCACAGCCTCCTGCAATAGTTGTACTATTTCCATGCAATTTAATTGAAACCCATATTCCACTACTGCATTATTACACTGTAGGAGGAAAGTTGCAGCATGCCGAGTCTGTCTCTGTGGCAACCGCAGCACATAGTGCCTGTGTGAAATGCCCCACCGTGCACAATAATTCACAACTCAGGCATTTTTTTTCCTGTGTTGCTGTCTATGGGACAGTGTCACCTTTGTCAAAACCCCTAATCATTTCTACTAGGCTGTGTTCTGAGAAGGCAACACTATGCTGGCTAAACCGCCAAGGGACATTTCTGTGACACACTTTCCCTGGGATAGAGGTCTTAATTAGGGGACTGTCCCCTGAATATGAAGCCATCTGGTCACCCTATCCTATGGTCAGCCATTCCCTCCCTCATGATGACGAATGAATCTAGTGAACTCTGATAATCAAAGCAAAACATTGTTATTCCTGTAACTGGACCTTTCCTTTGTTTCAGCTGATATCTTTGCAGACAATTTTGTGCCACGCTGGCAGGGACAAGATGGCAGCTTCTTTGGAATGTTCTCCATTTTCTTTCCATCAGCCACTGGGATTCTGGCAGGAGCGAATATATCTGGGGATCTGAAGGTAATTGCAGAATATCTTAAGCCATCCTGTTCCATTTAGACTAAGCCAGCCTGTATTGAACTGCTGACAATCAGGACTGGGCAGCCTGAAACCCTCCAGCTGTGGAGGACTACATTTCTCATTATCCCCTTTGGTTAATGGGGCCCTCAAGTTGCCCAGCCCTTATGTAGAGAGAGATCAGTTGCAGTGACTCACTACTATCTTCTGTCTCCTCATCCAGGACCCAACTGTAGCTATTCCTAAAGGCACCCTCATGGCAATATTCTGGACAACAGTGTCCTATCTGGTCATATCTGCCACTATAGGTAGGAATAATTATTAATTATCTTATTACCATACTCTGAATTACACCTATCCTGCGTTTATACACACACACACACACACACACACACACACACACACACACACACACACACACACACACACACACACACACACACACACACACACACACCCTCTGAATTGTCACACAGTGTGCTGCATATTGCCACACATTGTGTTGCCCATTGGGGGTCATGTCCTGAGCATCTTTTGGTGGATTGTAGGCAGAATTGCAGGCTGCACCCACTTTGTGCCTGTGTACCAAGGTAATCTACTGGAAAAGGAGATCTTTGCTCGCCTCAACCCTGTCTGCACCCGAGGCAAACAAGTTGGTTTGCTAAATGACATCATCAGCATGCATCTACACTCAGGCTCAGTGCTGATGGTATAAAGATGTAGAGAAAACAAGCAGCCTATGCACTTGTTTCTCTATACACCCTTCATGTTGCCTTATCTGAACCCCATGTTCCCTAGTGCTCCAAAGCACATGACACACACACCCACCCCTTAACCGTGTTGCAAACCTGCTGGCAATGGAGGGTTTAATGCAAATTACACTTATTAAAAAAAAAATCTCTATTAAAGTAACCCCCCCCATTTGAAACAAAGCTCTAATTAACCCCTCTGTTGCAGGATCGGCTCATATTAGCTGAACTGCCAACAAAGGGGTTTATGGTTAAAAAAAATAAAAAATAAATAAAAATATAAACATTCGATTTTATTTAAGGCCATTTTGGCCTTAAGAAAAATGTGGGGGGATAACATTATTAGTGTGTGTTAAAAAAATATGGTACCCCATATTATACTTTTTCGCTAGAGGGATGGCACTTTCTTTCCCTCCCTTAACCAATTAAAGTACAAAAAATATTTGTGGTATATTGACCCAATATTTTTTCTAAGCACATTTAAACAAGATAAACTAATACGGGGTTAATATACCCCGTATTAATTTATTTAATAAATATCCACATGATAATGTAGCCCCGATACATTGCACCCATAATTCCCTTTCAAACAAGTCCTATCAACAAATAATGGATCCCCCATAAGTGCTCCCCATAACCCCCCTCCTGCCAAGTACCATCAATAAATAATATAGCCATCATTCTCTCAAGGCATCCCTAACAGGCAATCCAAAATTTTCAGGGCACCCCTAGCATTTTATAGGTTATTTCTCAAACTCTTACTGAAGGGGAAAAACAAATGTATAGTTATTCTTAGGTCTCAAAGTTAGAATGACAGCAAAGAGCCCATTGTACATAATCATTTCCATAAAAATACATTAGAAATCCAGCTTTAACATTAAAAATGTGAGGCTCCCTGAGCTGGTGTTCATGGCACACCAAAGTGCCATGGCACACTGGTTGAGAACCACTGACATAGAAGTACAACAGGGCATGTTGCAGAGAACAGGCAGATTGTTGTTCTTATAATGCACCCAGGTTTGATCCACATGTCATTAGTACACGCCCTCCACTGTGTTGTATATTCAGTCACATATACTATGCTACACATTCAGAATAACAAATTGCAATGTACATTCAGGTACACATTGCTTTGTACTTTTGGACACATACTGCACTGCACATTCATAGACACGTTGTTCTGTACATTTAGACACTCACTGCACTGCACATTAAGTCCACACTCTAATGCTGCACGTACAGGCATATACTGCAAATTCAGATACACATTGCTTTGTATATTCAGACACATTGCTCTGCACAGGCTCACACCACTCTGAATAGACGCACATTGCTCTGCACGTTCAGACAGATTTCTTTGTACATTCAGACACACATTGTTCTTCACATTCAGGCACACACTGCTCTTTGAATTCAAACACGTTGCTTTGTGCATTCACACACACACACACACACACACACACACACACTACTATCATATATGAATGCGCGCGCGCGCACACACACACACACACACACACTTTACAGTCAGACACGCACTGTGGTGCTCCCCATACAGGCATACACTGCACAGCTGACACATTTAAAACATTAATACACATTACTTCTTCTGCAGGATCTTGTGTGGTCCGGGATGCCTCAGGAAGCCTCAATGACACCATTGCTGAGGGTGGCCTGAACTGTGTTGGATTGGCCTGCGGGTACGGGTGGAACTTCACTGATTGTGCAATGAAACAGAACTGTAAATATGGACTGGCCAACCAATACCAGGTGTATACTCATCCACTGCACTTGTACACGCGTTGTTTCTAGTTGCACACATCCAGTTTGCTTGTATACTTCTTTTTAAAAACATGTATGTAAATGCACGTACAAACATCATCCATGAACATATGTATGTACATACTGACACACGTATAGTCCAACCTACCTTTATTATCATGCTTACAAGATACTCAGTTTCCACTGATTTGCATATCACTTTCATGAAGCTATCTAGTAGTACAATAAGTACAACTGTGCTGAAAACAAATGTCTGTCTATGCATATATATATTCATACATACACATGTGTGCTGCAGGCTATGAGCATGGTATCTGGATTCGCTCCACTCGTCACTGCTGGAATCTTTGGAGCAACTTTGTCATCTGCTTTAGCCTGTCTGGTCTCGGCACCTAAAGTATTCCAGGTACAAAAGCCCAGCTCCCTCACAGTGAGGCTGATGTACTAAGTAGCTTTGGATCAAAGCTGTAGCAAACCAAATGGAGCTTTTAACCCCCTTGAATGCTACAGAGGCCTCCAATATATTTTAAAATATGTCTTGGAGGCCTATCTAACATTCAAGGCATTTAAATCAATGGAATTTTGATTACTTCTCTATAGTACAGGTAGTTTGTCCCAGAAATGCTCCAGTTTTTCTTAGTACGCCAGCCTTTCTTGTATATATGACGTGTAGTGCATGTGTAGAGGCACAAATACAATAACTGTGTGTATGCAAATGTACAGAAACAGTTATTATGTAATTATGACAAAGGAGGTGTGTGGGACACACTCAGAATTCTTGTGTATGTGGGGAATCAAATAAGTGGAACCATAGTGATCTACATTGCTCCTTATTGTGTGTATGCATGAGGGGGTATTTTATTCCATCAAGGGATCAATGTCTCAATATAGAGTTTGAATAATGATACATAAGAGTGGTGGAATCTTTTCACAGTAGCACCAGCATATAAGATAGGGAGTTATTTATTTCTTTCAGGGTCTCCAGGAAAGCCATGTCTCACTAGACCCCCATCTTCCAGTATTTTTACCTGTCTCCCAGGTTAGAACTCAAAACCTTCTCATAGTTTTTTTTACTTTATATACGGCCTAGCTGGGTACCTATGTGGCAGCCAGCCATGTCCACTCAGAGGCAGAGCTGGAAAGGGGCATGTCCCCTTTCAGCCATCCTTTCCTCTTTTGGGCTCCCCTGGATTGCATTGTTTTACCAGGTTGGAAAAGCCTTAGATTCTGCCTGTTTGCCCATTTTAAATTTAACACCTTTTTTACTAGAACAAATGGTGACAATGGGACTCTACTCAAGTTAAGTAGTGATGAGCGAGCACCCCAATGCTCGGGTGTTCGGGTGCTCTGACCGAGCACCCCCTGAGGCTCGAGTGCTCGGCCGAGCACCCGAGCCCCATTGAAGTCAATGGGAGGACTCGAGCATTACACCAGGCACCCCCTGCTCTGATGAGGGGAGGGTGCCTGGTCCATAGGAAAAGGGAAGAAAAGGATGGAAACACCACAGAAATGGTTCAGGGACAGCATAGGGAGGATGTCTGGATGCATCTTGGACTCCAACATCGCTGCTGGGAACGATCTTTCGCCCGTAGTACGCCATTTTTACAGACTGACCATAAAACACACAAAAAGGAAAATAAAAACGACTTTAGGCGAAAAATTGTTACCAAACAATATTTGCTGTATATTTACTTGTATATCATCTGCAAATTATCCCAAAAATTTCCTTGATTTTCGGAAGTGAGGCCATGATTAAGAGGGAAACGTGCGCAGAGGCAAATTCTCCCAAAAATTTCCTTGATTTTCAGAACTGAGGCCATGATTAAGAGGGAAACGTGCGCAGAGGCAAATTCTCCCAAAAATTTCCTTGATTTTCAGAACTGAGGCCATGATTAAGAGGGAAACGTGCGCAGAGGCAAATTCTCCCAAAAATTTCCTTGATTTTCAGAACTGAGGCCATGATTAAGAGGGAAACGTGCGCTGAGCTGACCATCTAAAACATTATGGGTGAGGGTCTGCTGCAGAGCTGACCATCCTAAACATTATATGCGAAGGCCCGCTAGTGAGCTGACGCTATAAAACATTATATGAGAGGGCCCGCTAGAGAGCTGACCCAATAAAACATTATATGAGAAGGCCCGCTGGTGAGCTGACCTATATAAAAATTGTCAAACAGGGCCCGCTGGTGAGCTGGCCCTATATAAAAATTATATCACAGGGCCCGCTGGTGAGCTGGCCCTATATAAAAATTATAGCACAGGGCATATGGAAGAGGAGGAGGAGGATGAGAAGATTAAGAGTCAACCATATACCCGTTTTTTGGGTGGAAGGGGTGAATGGGAATACAGAGTATACCCATCATTGTAAATAACATATATAAAGTGAGTTTATGTTCCCCCGGGGCTTTCCTCCAGTGGAGTGGAGAAGTCAGGGGAAATCCAGGCCTTGTTCATTTTTATAAGTGTCAACCTATCAGCATTGTCGGTGGAAAGGCGGATACGCTTATCTGTTATGATGCCACCAGCAGCACTAAATACCCGCTCAGACAGAACGCTGGCGGCAGGGCAGGCCAGCACCTCCAAGGCGTAGAGTGCCAGTTCATACCACATGTCCAGCTTGGACACCCAGTAGTTGTAAGGCACAGAGGGATCATTGAGGACGCTGACACGGTCTGCTACGTACTCCTTCACCATCTTCCAAAACTTTTCCCTCCTTGTGACACTAGGCTGCGCATCAGGGTGAGGGTGCTGGCGGGGTGTCATGAAGGTGTCCCACGCCTTGGAGAGTGTTGCCCTGCCTTTGTCGGAACTGCTGTGTGCTCCCCTTTTCTCCCCTTCTCGGTTGGCCAAGGTAGCACGTACTCTGCCGCCAGCGTTGTCAGATGGAAAATTTTGGAGCAATTTTTCAACAAGAACCTTCTGGTATTGCACCATTTTGCTTGTCCTCTCCACCGGAGGAATGAGAGATGAGAAATTCTCTTTGTAGCGGGGGTCCAGAAGGGTGAACACCCAGTAATCCGTGTTGTTTAAAATGCGTATAACGCGTGGGTCACGGGAAAGGCAGCCTAACATAAAGTCAGCCATGTGTGCCAGAGTACCAACAGTCAAGATTTCGCTGTCCTCACCAGGAGGATGACTCTCAATATCCTCATCCTCTTCCTCCTCTTCTGCCCACCCACGCTGAAGAGATGGAACTAAAGTTCCATGGCTACCCTCTGTAGCGGAGGCAACCGTGTCTTCCTCCTCCTCCTCCGCCTCCTCCAATTGTCGCTGAGAAGACGAAGTGAGGGTGCTCTGGCTATCACCTTGTGTAAGCTCTTCCTCCCCCATTTCCACCTCTTCCACATGCAAAGCGTCGGTTTTAATTGTGAGCAGCGAGCGTTTCAGTAGACACAGAAGTGGGATGGTTACACTGATAATAGCGTTATCGCCGCTCACCATCTGTGTCGATTCCTCAAAATTGCGTAAAACCTCGCAGAGGTCTGACATCCATTCCCACTCCTCACTTCTGATTACAGGAAGTTGAACGGAGAGGCGACGACCGTGTAACAGCTGGTACTCCACTACTGCCCTCTGCTGCTCACAAAGCCGGGCCAACATGTGGAAGGTGGAGTTCCAGCGCGTGCTCACGTCACACAGCAGCCGGTGAGCTGGCAATTGTAAGCGCTGCTGCAGCTTCAACAGGCCGGCCGAAGCTGTAGATGACTTACGGAAATGTGCACACACGCGGCGCACCTTGGTCAAGAGATCATGCACATTGGGGTAGGTTTTTAGAAATCGCTGAACCACTAAATTAAATACATGCGCTAGGCATGGTACGTGTGTGAGCTTGCCGAGCTCCAAAGCCGCCACCAAGTTACGCCCATTATCACACACAACCATGCCTGGTTGCAGGTTGAGTGGCGAGAGCCACTGCTCGGTCTGGTGACTAATCCCCTGCAACAGCTCTGAGGCCGTGTGCTGTTTGTCCCCAAGGCAGATCAGCTTCAGCACGGCCTGTTGACGCTTCCCCACTGCAGTGCTACACTGCTTCCAGCTACTGGCTGATGGGGGAGTGGCGCTGCGTGTAGAGAATTCGGAGGTGGAAACGGAGGAGGAGGAGCCAATAACGTAGGTGCTGGCGGAAACCCTGATGGAGGTAGGGCCCGCAATCCTCGGCGTGGGTAGCACCCGTGCCATCCCAGGGTCCGAGTCGCTCCCAGCCTCCACGACATTCACCCAGTGTGCCGTCAGGGAAATGTAGCGTCCCTGGCCACAAGCACTTGTCCATGTGTCAGTCGTTAAGTGGACCTTCACAGTAACTGCGTTGGTCAGGGCACGGGTGATGTTACGGGACACATGGTGGTGTAATGCGGGGATGGCACACCGGGAAAAGTAGTGGCGGCTGGGGACCGCGTACCGAGGGACACCTGCTGCCATCAGGCTGCGGAAGGACTCAGTGTCCACAAGCCTAAATGGCAGCATTTCGATGGCCAGTAATTTTGAAAGGTGTGAGGTTAGTGCTATGGCCTGTGGGTGGGTGGCTGGGTACTTTCTCTTGCGCTCAAATGCCTGGGGTAACGACATTTGGACGCTGCGCTGGGACAGGGAAGTGGATGTGGTCGCTGATGGTGCTTCAGATGGTACAGGTGCAGGGCGGGAGGTATGCGGGCCTGCGCCTTCGACAGGCGATTGGCCGGCACCGAAAACAGGGGAAGAGGAGGCAGTGGTGTGGCCTGCAGACACAGATGGGCGATCCAGGCGTTCCTCCCACTTACTACGGTGCTTGGATGCCATGTGTCGGATCATGCTGGTGGTGGTGAGGTTTCTAGTGTTCATGCCTCGGCTCATTCTGGTGTGGCACAGGTTGCAAACTACAATTCTTTTGTCGTCCGCACTTTCCTTAAAAAAATGCCATACCGCGGAACACCTACCCTTTGGCAAGGTAGATTTACGCAAGGGGGTGCTCCGTGGAACATTTGCGGGCCGGTTTGGTGCGGTCCGCCTTCTTTCTGTAGCCACACCACTGCCTCTTCCAGCCTGTTGCGGTGCTGCAGATGGCTCACCCTCAGGACTGCTGTCATCGCTCGGCTCTACACCTTCCCAGGTGGGGTCAGTCACCTCATCGTCCACCAAGTCCTCCTCCACTTCCTCACTCTGATCATCCTCCTCAAGTCTTGATCCCACCACATACTCAGTCATTGACAACTGTATAACATTCTCCTCAACAAGGTCTTGAGACGGAAATAGTGGTTGATTTAATGGCAACTGTGTCTCATCATCATCATCATCATCCACTACTTCCTTTGACCTTAAATGCCGTTCACATCTGTCATCTTCTTGTGATTGGGTAGCCTCTAGAGGTTGTGAATCAGGGCACAAGATGTCATGTTCCTCTGCAAGCGTGCTTGGAGAGAGGGTCAAATGAAGGATTGGTGATGAGACGAGCTCCTCACTATATCCCAGTGTGGGATCACTTCTTTGACCAGACCGTGTATGGTGGGAGGAAGGATGATCAGAGTGAGGATTATGTTGACCAGACTCTTGGCTACTGAGAGTGGACTTGGTGGAAGACAGGGTGGTGCTTAACCGACTGGAAGCAGTATCAGCTGTCATCCAACCGACCACCTGTTCGCAGTGGTCGGACCTCGAGAGTGATGTCCTGCGACGCCCTGTAAAATTACACATGAAGCTAGGTATGGTGGATGTCTTTCTTTCTTGTGCTCTGGCACCAGGCACAGTTTCTCCGCGTCCTGACCCGCGCCCTGAACTATCAGGATCACGTCCACTTCCCCGTCCCTTTTTACCCGCCTTCTTCATCTTACACGATATATATGACTTTAATATATATGAGTTTGAAAACTTATCAGTATTTCTTACTATTCTGCAACTCTGCAGAGTACACAGAATAGGCTGCTAAACGGCGGTGACACACACTGAATGGAATATGTGACTTTAATATTTGAGTTTGAAAACTTAACAGTATTTCTTCCTATTCTGCAACTGTGCAGAGTACACAGAATAGGCTGCTAAACTGCAGTGACACACACTGAATGGAATAAGTGACTTTAATATTTGAGTTTGAAAACTTAACAGTATTTCTTACTATTCTGCAACTCTGCAGAGTACACAGAATAGGCTGCTAAACTGCGGTGACACACACTGAATGGAATAAGTGACTTTAATATTTGAGTTTGAAAACTTAACAGTATTTCTTACTATTCTGCAACTCTGCAGAGTACACAGAATAGGCTGCTAAACTGCGGTGACACACACTGAATGGAATAAGTGACTTTAATATTTGAGTTTGAAAACTTAACAGTATTTCTTCCTATTCTGCAACTCTGCAGAGTACACAGAATAGGCTGCTAAACTGCGGTGACACACACTGAATGGAATAAGTGACTTTAATATTTGAGTTTGAAAACTTAACAGTATTTCTTACTATTCTGCAACTCTGCAGAGTACACAGAATAGGCTGCTAAACTGCGGTGACACACACTGAATGGAATATGTGACTTTAATATTTGAGTTTGAAAACTTAACAGTATTTCTTACTATTCTGCAACTGTGCAGAGTACACAGAATAGGCTGCTAAACGGCGGTGACACACACTGAATGGAATATGTGACTTTAATTTTTGAGTTTGAAAACTTAACAGTATTTCTTCCTATTCTGCAACTGTGCAGAGTACACAGAATAGGCTGCTAAACGGCGGTGACACACACTGAATGGAATATGTGACTTTAATATTTGAGTTTGAAAACTTAACAGTATTTCTTCCTATTCTGCAACTGTGCAGAGTACACAGAATAGGCTGCTAAACGGCGGTGACACACACTGAATGGAATATGTGACTTTAATATTTGAGTTTGAAAACTTAACAGTATTTCTTACTATTCTGCAACTGTGCAGAGTACACAGAATAGGCTGCTAAACGGCGGTGACACACACGTAATGGAATATGTGACTTTAATATTTGAGTTTGAAAACTTAACAGTATTTCTTCCTATTCTGCAACTGTGCAGAGTACACAGAATAGGCTGCTAAACGGCGGTGACACACAATGAATGGAATATGTGACTTTAATATTTGAGTTTGAAAACTTAACAGTATTTCTTACTATTCTGCAACTGTGCAGAGTACACAGAATAGGCTGCTAAACGGCTGTGACACACACTGAATGGAATATGTGACTTTAATATTTGAGTTTGAAAACTTAACAGTATTTCTTCCTATTCTGCAACTGTGCAGAGTACACAAAATAGGCTGCTAAACGGCGGTGACACACACTGAATGGAATATGTGACTTTAATATTTGAGTTTGAAAACTTAACAGTATTTCTTCCTATTCTGCAACTGTGCAGAGTACACAGAATAGGCTGCTAAACGGCGGTGACACACACTGAATGGAATATGTGACTTTAATATTTGAGTTTGAAAACTTAACAGTATTTCTTACTATTCTGCAACTGTGCAGAGTACACAGAATAGGCTGCTAAACGGCGGTGACACACACTGAATGGAATATGTGACTTTAATATTTGAGTTTGAAAACTTAACAGTATTTCTTACTATTCTGCAACTGTGCAGAGTACACAGAATAGGCTGCTAAACGGCGGTGACACACACTGAATGGAATATGTGACTTTAATATTTGAGTTTGAAAACTTAACAGTATTTCTTACTATTCTGCAACTGTGCAGAGTACACAGAATAGGCTGCTAAACGGCGGTGACACACACTGAATGGAATATGTGACTTTAATATTTGAGTTTGAAAACTTAACAGTATTTCTTACTATTCTGCAACTCTGCAGAGTACACAGAATAGGCTGCTAAACGGCGGTGACACACACTGAATGGAATATGTGACTTTAATATTTGAGTTTGAAAACTTAACAGTATTTCTTCCTATTCTGCAACTGTGCAGAGTACACAGAATAGGCTGCTAAACGGCGGTGACACACACTGAATGGAATATGTGACTTTAATATTTGAGTTTGAAAACTTAACAGTATTTCTTACTATTCTGCAACTCTGCACACTACACAGAATGTGCTGCTAAACTGCGGCGAAGCACACTGAATGGAATATGTGACTTTGATATTTTAGTTTGAAGACTTAACAGTATTTCTTCCTATTCTGCAACTCTGCACAGTACACAGAATGTGCTGCTAAACTGCGGCGAAGCACACTGAATGGAATATGTGACTTTGATATTTTAGTTTGAAGACTTAACAGTATTTCTTCCTATTCTGCAACTCTGCACAGTACACAGAATGTGCTGCTAAACTGCGGCGAAGCACACTGAATGGAATATGTGACTTTGATATTTTAGTTTGAAGACTTAACAGTATTTCTTCCTATTCTGCAACTCTGCACAGTACACAGAATGTGCTGCTAAACTGCGGCGAAGCACACTGAATGGAATATGTGACTTTGATATTTTAGTTTGAAGACTTAACAGTATTTCTTCCTATTCTGCAACTCTGCACAGTACACAGAATGTGCTGCTAAACTGCGGCGAAGCACACTGAATGGAATATGTGACTTTGATATTTTAGTTTGAAGACTTAACAGTATTTCTTCCTATTCTGCAACTCTGCACAGTACACAGAATGTGCTGCTAAACTGCGGCGACGCACACTGAATGGAATATGTGACTTTGATATTTTAGTTTGAAGACTTAACAGTATTTCTTCCTATTCTGCAACTCTGCACAGTACACAGAATGTGCTGCTAAACTGCGGCGACGCACACTGAATGGAATATGTGACTTTGATATTTTAGTTTGAAGACTTAACAGAATGTGCTCTAATCTGCAACTTTGCACACTAAACAGAATGTGCTCTAATCTGCAACTTTGCACACTAAACAGAATGTGCTCTAATCTGCAACTTTGCACACTAAACAGAATGTGCTCTAATCTGCAACTGTGCACACTAAACAGAATGTGCTCTAATCTGCAACTTTGCACACTAAACAGAATATATATTTTTTTTTTTTTTTTTTTCCCCCCACACAAAATAACCTGCTGCCCCCACACACAGTAGTCCTAAAAAGGACTTTTGGTTCTTTTTTTTTAACAATTTTGGTTTTTTTCCTCCCTACACTGCCTTTCCCTTCCTATCCTCAGCTCTCCCTGGCTAAGACTGAGCCGAACTCGATGGTCAGGTGCTATACAGCACCCGACCACGGGTTCTGGCCAGCCAATCAGTGTAATGCCAGCAGCCAACATGGCTGCTGGCATTACACCGATGTCAGAGCCTCCCTGCACGTTTATTGGCTGCGCAGCAGCCGCAAAACGTGCGGGGAGGAGACCCGAACATGGCGGGCGAGCACATGCGGTACTCGTACGAGTACCGCCATGTGCCGAGCAGAGCGATGCTCGAGCCGATCCGAGCATCGGCCGAGCATGCTCGCTCAACACTAAAGTTAAGGCATGTGTGTTCTAGAGGCCAGACACCATGGCAGAATGAGTTTGGAGGGTGTGTGGCTACCTTCTAATAACTCTAGAGGAACATAATCTTTTAAGCAGTGTGCCGGTTAGCCTCCACCGTGGCCTCCAGGAAAGCAGACGAGGAGCATCTGGAGGAGGGATTATATTTTGCAAACTATATGGACAGCTCTAGAGGCCACTGAATGAGATAATGTATGTTGTGCCCACCATTAAGTACTCCTTTAGGTCTCATAGATGTCTATGTGTACTTTATTATATATGTTTGAGTCTGTGTAAAGTAAATTTTCACCTTTATGCCTTCTAGACAAAACAAGTCTGGTGGAGGGCTATGTAGTCATGCCTCATGCCATTATACCCATTTATATGACCTCCATGGTGGCACTTTTTCTAAGTATTGCCATTTGCCAGAGAAACCTTAACATCCTTAGTTGCAGAACAATATGTAGTAGGTCTATCTGCTCCCACTATTTCTATAGAAGCCTACATATCATATCTCATTATGGTTCTGAAGAAACCTCAGAAAAGGGATATAGGGAAGACTCTTATGTTTTTCCTGCAGTACATACTTGAAAACAAGAGAAATCTCAATATATTCTTCCTGGTAAAATATTTCCTAAATAAAAAGACAATATTGATACACTCAGTAAAGGTATATGCACATCACTGGACATTAAAGTGGACGATAAGCATAACACTGTATCTGATGAACTATACTTGGGATATAAAGTACCCACAAAGTTTTTCAACCCATAAGGTAGTGTAGGCCTTATTTAAATATAAATGTGTAGTCCTGAAAAGAGACTGTATTTCCCTAAGAAACTAAAAATGTTGTTCTCTTTTGATACCCAAGGATACAGTAACATAGGACTGGCTACCAAAAGTTGATGTTCATGTTCTAAAAAAAAAATCACTATCCTAGTGAAAGATGAATCCGGGTTCAAAGCCTTTTTCATCCACACAGGAATTTCAAAAGAAACGTCAAAGGAAAGAAACTAGCAAATATAGCAAAATGTATCAAGTCTCAAAAGACCGACCCACAGGTCGGTCAGGGTGAGCCACACCTCTTATGCCAGGCCCATAATACTGTGTGGGAGGAAGATTACAGCAATTTACTACTCACTTGGAAAAGATTATATCATATTCCTGGGTCTTGAAAGTAATAAAAGTAGGGTACAAAGTAAGATTTACAGTGTAAGAAGGTACTTAGTTTTCCTCCAAGCCATTAAAAACGTTGTAGACTCCAAAGTCCTGATGCTGTTCCCATCAACACCTCAGAAGAAAGATACGTATGCCACATTATTCCTAGTCTGAAAATCTCAGAGAACAAAACATAGCTGTTATCCCTTACCTGGATGATTGTCTAGTAACAGCTGCCAACCGTATTCGGCTATTGAGCCACTCATTGAGTTAGCGTTGCACTACAGTCCTTGGGATGGTTAGTGAATTTCAAATCGCACACTGCAAAGACGGAAGACATTTTGATTCCTATCCTAGATGCCGCATTGTTGAAATCTTTCTTTCCAGCAGACAAGAGAGACAAGCCTCATTCATCAGATCAGTATTCTCAAAACATATTACAGACTGGCACAAGACAACTGATGTCCATCTTAGGGCTGATTGCACCCTTCATACAAACAATTCCCTGGGAACTCCTGCATAAGAGACCCTTATAACGCGAAACCACAGTCTCTACACTACCAGGTGCTCATTCCTTCACCACCTAATTTTAACCATCTTGAAGTGTTGGTGGTATGATGGGATCTGAAAGAATTATTACCTGTAATCAAAGGCTACTCTGTCAAGACCACTTCAAACAATACTATGGTGGAGTCTTACCTAGCCTGAAAATGGGGAATGATGATCAAAACAGTTCTGCACCTCACCACAGTAATCCTCAACCTGGCACTCACAGTTCTCTTGAACATTTTGTATCATGGGAACCCATACATTAAAAATGATTAATTCAGACACTTGACAGATTTGATGAACCATTGTATTAGGCAGTGGTCAGCAAAATAACATAGTACCCTGTCACTTCCTTTTCCTTCAGGTTTCCTTTGGTAACACACAGCCTTCCCACCCCTTGTGTTTGTTTGCCATTAAAACATTACATGTAATTTTCAAGAATCAAATTGATATCTAGTTTATCTTTGGGCAAAACACAGAACAGTGGGGGATGGGAGGTAATTTTAAACTATTTCCTGTCTTATCTAGGGTGACAGGACTTTCTCATTGTGTGTACTACTAGAAGGAGACTTGAAGGAACATGAATTGACAGGTAAGAAACATTTTATCTTTCTAGATAGTTCCACTTGTGGAAGCAGACATGTCAATCACCCAGTTAGATAACCTAATTGGGGATCAGAAAGGAACCCCCACTGCTATCTCTGTGATACTGCAATGGACTATAATTCTGAGACCTGGAAGTCCGTTTAGGGATGTACAGTGAAGGCAAAATATTTCCTTTGCAAAAACTTTGAGCAGGCATTCTAGACATTGTAGAACAGTGTTTCTCAACCAGGGTTCCGTGGCACTTTGGTGCGCCTAGACAGCAGCTTAGGGTGCCACCGTTTTCCTTGAAGACTTAAACGAATACCAGAATATTGTGTTTCAGATTTATATTTATGGAATTTTCCATCCACACCATGCTAGTTTTTGGTCATTCTGATTGTGAGACCTAAGAAAATCTTCATAGTTTTTAATTTGTGCCTTCAATAAATCCTTGACAAATGATGTATAAGATATTAAGGGTGCCCTGAAAATTACAGAATGTTTGTTAGGTATGCCTTGGGCAAAAAAAAAGATTGAGAACAACTGTTGTAGAGATTTGATTCACAACGACGAGAATCAAAATATGGCTTTGGGAAAGTGGTTTATCAGGAAGGAAGTATATGGAGAAGTGAAACCGTTTAGCAGATAATTCAAGGATGAGTGTGGAACCTTTGTTTATGCAGCACTGAAAAAAGATGTAACATCTAGTAATACATCCATACTCATTCTTGGTCCCCAGAAAATTTGGCATATATTATTATTTATTTATATAGTGCCAACTTATTATGCAGCGCTGTACAATAGGAAATAGACATACAGAGGTATTACTTAGTACAAATGGAACATGGAAAACAAAAGGATCCGAGGGCCCTGCTCATGAGAGCTTACAGTTTAGAGGAAGGTTGATTGGACACAGAAAGGATAAGTGCTATGGGGTGTGCTACCTGCCACATGAATTGCTGATCAGTGGGTGGGAGAAAAAAGTGCTTTTGAATGCAATGCCCAAGGCAAGTTGTGGTCCTGTTGGGAAGAAAAAGGCTATGTGAACAATGAGGTTGTGATGGGGTTGTAAATGGGAGAGTGATTTTAGAAGGGAATGAGAGAGAGCAGAACCTGGACAGGCTGCTGGTCTGGCCTTGCTCAAAATGGTTATGGAGGTAGTTGATAGGCTTCCCTGAAGAGGTGAGTTTTTCAGGGAGCATCTGAAGGCTGGGGGAAAGTCTGATGGGAAGGGGAAGGGAATTCGAGAGCTCAAATGCAGCATAGGAGAAGTCCTGTAGGTGGGAGTGGGAGGATGTAATAAGAGCTGCAGAGGGAATAAGGTCCTGTGCAGAGCGAAGATGCTAGGTCTAGTTAAAAAAAAAACTATGGGAGCAGAGAAGAACCAATGTCCAAGAAGGTCCCTTTTTTGAGTAATGGCTTACACAAGTAATGAAATTCATGATGAATATTTTATAGTAATCAATACAGAACTGGATAGTCTTTAGACCTCTGGGTAGAGGCCAGTTATTCATAATCCTCCTTGGTGCTAGGGGTCATTGCCCTGGTGTTTCTGATAGCTTCTGCTTGCTCCGTTGTGAACTGTGCCTGTCTGAGCATTTGCATTTGCTCTGTGTATGACCCCGGCTTGTCTGACTACCCACATAGGTTCTGACCTATGGCTCTGGCTGACTACTCGCTCTGTGTATGACCCCGGCTTGTCTGACCAGTGGCCCTGGCTACTAACTGCTCAGTGTAGCCTCCAGTTGCCTTTCCTGAGGGCCTTGTTATTTTTGCTCATTGTAGTCCTCGATTTGCCTGACCAGTGGCTCTGGCTCCTACCCGCTCAGCATAGTCTCTGGTTGCCTGACCAGTAGCCTGGTTACTCTCGCTCCGTGTAGTCCCCAGCTTGTCTGACCTGTGACTCGGTCTGCCTACTCGCTTCCTACACTACCTGCTTGCCTGACCTGTAGTTTCTGTGCCTCCTGGCTCTGGTCTGCTCTAGCTCTCTGTTGCCTCCGTTCACAGACCAAGTGGTGACACATATTATACCATTCCTCTGTTGTCCCACTTGAGCCGCTTCCCTAGTCTCGAGATTTTGAGTAGTGCAGCACACAGCACAGTGTGCAACTCCAGAGGGACCTTGGGTCCTACTTACATATGTCTGGGGTTCTGTGTGGGCTCTAAATTTTATCTTTGTGTCTGTCCTTATTTGCCTGATTACCGTGACACAACCTCCCTCGTCTCTTGAGGTATGTCTTGCTTCATAGAGGAAATGAAGGCTTTTAAATCCACAATATGAGCTTTAGTACACGGCTGCTCTTAATTGGGACCATTGGCAAATCTTGAACCTGCAGCAGTTGCGGCAGGAGCAGCAGAAGTGGAAGGTAAAGATTGGTCTAGGCAGTACATCTGGGGGTTTCTTGAGAAGATGCGTCCATGAGTGGAAAGAAATCTTCCATATCGCTCCCCGTTTTATGTTGATTCCCCTGTCAATTCATGATAGTCTAGAGCATTAATAGTAGGTGTTATGTAGGCTGCAACCCAACAATGTATGCAAACCTGAGCTGGCAGGGTAGGAAGGTACAGTCTGATCACAGTGCCATGTCACAGCATTTGAGGATCTTTAAAGCAAAAAAAAAAAAAAAAAAAAAAACTTTTTTAATTGAGAGCGTGTTGGCAATAGCTGCTCAGCATATAGGGTCACAGAAAAACAACAAATGGGGATGGGATGCAAGAGGGTGGCCTTGGCAAACAGAAGAAACCTGGCAGCAAGCGGCCTATGGTGAGTCCTGCTATGAGGGGGGGCAGCCAATGCGTTTGTTTTTAAGGTCGAAGGACTGCCTTGTAGGTCAGGCCAGCAGTAACCACGGGGTATAACAGCAGAGGAACCAGAGAAGCCATAATATAAGGGCCCAAGTCAGAATCAATAATGTCTTACCCCAGATCCACATTGTGCTCTCCACTCCTTGCTTTGCACACTTGTCCCTGATGATGATCAAATGATGCTGCGACTATGATATAGAGGACCTCAACAGCCAGACTGAGTGGTTCAGCTTCCCATGTGGCCTGCACGGTATGGGCGTATACAGGGCCGGATTTACATCTCAGGAGCCTGTAGGCACAGAAATCTGAAGAGCCCCCCCCCCCCATTGGCCATCTCCACTGGACACCTCCACAATGCTCCTAATCTCCACATTGCCCTCCATCATCTCCATATTGCCCTCACATTGCCCCATCAGCTCCAACTTGCCCCCCATCAGCTCCACATTGCCCCCATCATCTCCAAATTGCCCCCCATCAGCTGCACATTGCCCCCACCATCTCCATGCTGCCCTCACATTGCTCCCCTTCAGCTCCAACTTGCCCCCACCATCTCCATGTTGCCCTCACATTGCCTCCCCCCCATTGTCCGTTTCCTACCTCCCTGGCAGGAGATCTGTCATATGTGCCTCTTTTGGCACAGTCCTGTAGCTGCTGGAGCTCCCGCGCAATCTCCTATTCAGGAATGCAGAGCGCTGGGAGATGATGTCATCTCCAAGAGCTCTGCATTCCTAAACAGCTGATGAGTGAGCTCAGCAGCTACAGGACTGTGCCAAAGCAGGCACAGACCTGTCCTGCCAGGGAGGTAGGAAACAGACAATGGGGGGCAGGCAATGTGAGGGAGACATGGAGTGGGCGTCGGGTGGGGGAATTATTGTTCTGCCACTGCACAGCCAGAGAGGTGACTAATTTAGAAAAAAAAGAAAAAAGAATCCCAATGGCAGGCGCCCCTCGGTGGCGTGCGCCTGTAGGCAGGTGCCTACTCTGCCTTATGGCAAATCCGGCCCTGGGCGTATACGTAGAGAAGCCTCCAAATTGGTCTCTGTCTTGGCCGGCTGTAGATGACGCTCCAACAGGCTTAGTGAGGGAGCAAGGCCGGCCGGAGGTAGTCCCACGTGCACTCACTGTAGTGGCGTCTCAGGTCTTGGAGCGGATAAGGAGTACAGTGACGAACCAACCGCAGGTCAAAAGGCTCAGAAAGGTTCCAGGTGGATCTAGTGGTTCTGCCTTTTCTTTCACAGCAGGCAATATTGAATGGGCCAGGAAAGTATGTGAAATATGTCTCAAGAGACGGAGCACCTGGCAGACACGTCCACTCCCGATGGCTGCCAAGGCACGCCCCCCTGTTCCTGAATTTTGACCAAAAGTTGTGTCTTCCTTACACATCAATCATGAATTGGTAATTCCCTGCTTATGTCCTAAACCCCATAATCATAAAGTGGCTCACCTTCACAACTTGGATTTAGTCAGTTGTCTTAAATACTATTTAAAAGCAAATTAATCTTTTAGAATAATGGATAGCCTGTTTATCCCTGAAAATGCCAGCAAAGGCAGACCCGACTCCAAAACCAGAGTTGCTACATGGCTTAAAAGGAGTATTAGACAAGTCCACCTTTAATCTTGCCCAGCTTCAGTTTGAGCTACAGCCCATTCTACATATTAATTGAATAC
This sequence comes from Rhinophrynus dorsalis, assembly GCA_037306005.1. Classification (NCBI taxonomy): domain Eukaryota; kingdom Metazoa; phylum Chordata; class Amphibia; order Anura; family Rhinophrynidae; genus Rhinophrynus; species Rhinophrynus dorsalis. The sequence continues at coordinate 344,111,828 of CM074722.1, read as the reverse complement.
TTCATAGGCCTTGAAAGATCAAGCTTCTGTGGATCAAATCTGCAAGGCAGCTACCTGGTCATCAGTTCATACCTTTTCACAATTCTACAGTGTGTACATTTTTGTATCCCAAGATGCCAGTTTAGGTTGCAAGGCTTTGCAGGCTATAGTTGTCTAGTATCTCTCCCTCCCTGTATTTCTGGTACTGACTTGGGACATCCTCACTGGGCATCCCACTGTGAGAAACATTTGTCTCATTATCTTCTGTTGATGTGCTCTGCCTTTGCTTCTTGAGTTCTCTGTCCTTTCCTCTCTCTGCTTTGCTATACATAAACTGAACTAATTGGATGTTGGGAGGACTATATAGGGCAGAATGTGGGAGGAGTTTTGTCATTCAGTGCTTTACCTCCTGGAAGAGGTCTCAGTATCCCACTGGTGCCTGAATCCCGCAAATGGAAAAGAGAAAAGTAGTTATTGTAAATATTTAAAAAACAAACAAACAAAAACCTTTATTCCTGCTTTCATGTTTACCCACCGGACTATAGAAAAGTAGTTATTAGAAAGCTTTATAAAACAACTAAAAAAACAAACAAACCTTTATTTCTACTTTCGTGTTTACCCACCGCACTACTGGACTTCTAGTGGCTGCTAAGCATACATGGCGGGCCATAGCTTGTGTATATCCTTGCCCTTGCCAAATGAAAAAGTAGTAATAAATTCTATGGAAACATACACCATAATTATTTTGCTGGAGACACCCATTGCTGAGAGATTTTTCATTCAAAAGTTATTACAGCTGAATTTCTTTATACTGACCCCCCAAAAAAACAAGTTCACTGAGCTTTACCTCTCTCTATTTCTTCCCACTATTGCCTCTGTAATATTACTGTATATCTCTCTATTGCTCCCCACCAGTGCCACTGCAATATTACTGTATATCTCTCTATTGCTCCCCACCAGTGCCACTGCAATATTACTGTATATCTCTCTATTGCTCCCCACCAGCGCTACTGTAATATTACTGTATATCTCTCTATAGCTCCCCACCAGTGCCTCTGTAATATTACTGTACATCTCACTATTGCTCCCTACCAGCACCACTGTAATGTTACTGTACATCTCTCTATTTCTCCCTACCAGTGCTTCTGTAATATTACTGTACATCTCACTATTGCTCCCTACCAGCGCCACTGTAATATTACTGTACATCTCTCTATTGCTCCCCACCAGTGCCTCTGTAGTATTACTGTACATCTCTCTATAGCTCCCCACCAGTGCCTCTGTAATATTACTGTACATCTCTCTATTTCTCCCTACCAGTGCCTTTGTAATATTACTGTATATCTCTCTATAGCTCCCCACCAGTGCCTCTGTAATATTACTGTATATCTCTCTATTACTCCCCACCAGTGCCACTGTAATATTACTGTACATCTCTCTATTGCTCCCCACCAGTGCCTCTGTAGTATTACTGTACATCTCTCTATAGCTCCCCACCAGTGCCTCTGTAATATTACTGTACATCTCTCTATTTCTCCCTACCAGTGCCTTTGTAATATTACTGTATATCTCTCTATAGCTCCCCACCAGTGCCTCTGTAATATTACTGTATATCTCTCTATTACTCCCCACCAGTGCCACTGTAATATTACTGTATATCTCACTATTGCTCCCCACCAGCGCTACTGTAATATTACTGTATATCTCTCTATTGCTCCCCACCAGTGCCACTGTAATATTACTGTATATCTCTCTATTTCTCCCTACCAGCACCTCTGTAATATTACTGTACATCTCTCTATAGCTCCCCACCAGTGCCACTGTAATATTACTGTATATCTCTCTATTACTCCCCACCAGCGCTACTGTAATATTACTGTATATCTCTCTATTGCTCCCCACCAGTGCCACTGTAATATTACTGTATATCTCTCTATTGCTCCCCACCAGTGCCTCTGTAATATTACTGTATATCTCTCTATTACTCCCCACCAGTGCCACTGTAATATTACTGTATATCTCTCTATTGCTCCCCACCAGTGCCTCTGTAATATTACTGTACATCTCACTATTGCTCCCCACCAGCGCTACTGTAATATTACTGTATATCTCTCTATTGCTCCCCACCAGTGCCACTGTAATATTACTGTATATCTCTCTATTTCTCCCTACCAGCACCTCTGTAATATTACTGTACATCTCTCTATAGCTCCCCACCAGTGCCACTGTAATATTACTGTATATCTCTCTATTACTCCCCACCAGCGCTACTGTAATATTACTGTATATCTCTCTATTGCTCCCCACCAGTGCCACTGTAATATTACTGTATATCTCTCTATTGCTCCCCACCAGTGCCTCTGTAATATTACTGTATATCTCTCTATTACTCCCCACCAGTGCCACTGTAATATTACTGTATATCTCTCTATTGCTCCCCACCAGTGCCTCTGTAATATTACTGTACATCTCACTATTGCTCCCCACCAGCGCTACTGTAATATTACTGTACATCTCTCTATTTCTCCCTACCAGTGCCTTTGTAATATTACTGTACATCTCTCTATTGCTCCCCACCAGTGCCTCTGTAGTATTACTGTACATCTCTCTATAGCTCCCCACCAGTGCCTCTGTAATATTACTGTACATCTCTCTATTTCTCCCTACCAGTGCCTTTGTAATATTACTGTATATCTCTCTATAGCTCCCCACCAGTGCCTCTGTAATATTACTGTATATCTCTCTATTACTCCCCACCAGTGCCACTGTAATATTACTGTACATCTCTCTATTGCTCCCCACCAGTGCCTCTGTAGTATTACTGTACATCTCTCTATAGCTCCCCACCAGTGCCTCTGTAATATTACTGTACATCTCTCTATTTCTCCCTACCAGTGCCTTTGTAATATTACTGTATATCTCTCTATAGCTCCCCACCAGTGCCTCTGTAATATTACTGTATATCTCTCTATTACTCCCCACCAGTGCCACTGTAATATTACTGTATATCTCACTATTGCTCCCCACCAGCGCTACTGTAATATTACTGTATATCTCTCTATTGCTCCCCACCAGTGCCACTGTAATATTACTGTATATCTCTCTATTTCTCCCTACCAGCACCTCTGTAATATTACTGTACATCTCTCTATAGCTCCCCACCAGTGCCACTGTAATATTACTGTATATCTCTCTATTACTCCCCACCAGCGCTACTGTAATATTACTGTATATCTCTCTATTGCTCCCCACCAGTGCCACTGTAATATTACTGTATATCTCTCTATTGCTCCCCACCAGTGCCTCTGTAATATTACTGTATATCTCTCTATTACTCCCCACCAGTGCCACTGTAATATTACTGTATATCTCTCTATTGCTCCCCACCAGTGCCTCTGTAATATTACTGTACATCTCACTATTGCTCCCCACCAGCGCTACTGTAATATTACTGTATATCTCTCTATTGCTCCCCACCAGTGCCACTGTAATATTACTGTATATCTCTCTATTTCTCCCTACCAGCACCTCTGTAATATTACTGTACATCTCTCTATAGCTCCCCACCAGTGCCACTGTAATATTACTGTATATCTCTCTATTACTCCCCACCAGCGCTACTGTAATATTACTGTATATCTCTCTATTGCTCCCCACCAGTGCCACTGTAATATTACTGTATATCTCTCTATTGCTCCCCACCAGTGCCTCTGTAATATTACTGTATATCTCTCTATTACTCCCCACCAGTGCCACTGTAATATTACTGTATATCTCTCTATTGCTCCCCACCAGTGCCTCTGTAATATTACTGTACATCTCACTATTGCTCCCCACCAGCGCTACTGTAATATTACTGTACATCTCTCTATTTCTCCCTACCAGTGCCTTTGTAATATTACTGTACATCTCTCTATTGCTCCGCACCAGTGCCACTGTAATATTACTCTACATATCTCTATTTCTCCCTACCAGTGCCTCTGTAATATTACTGTACATCTCACTATTGCTCCCCACCAGTGCCACTGTAATATTACTGTATATCTCTCTATTGCTCCCCATCAGTGCCTCTGTAGTATTACTGTACATCTCGCTATTGCTCCCCACCAGTGCCTCTGTAATATTACTGTACATCTCACTATTACTCCCCACCAGTGCCTCTGTAATATTACTGTACATCTCTCTATTTCTCCCTACCAGTGCCTTTGTAATATTACTGTACATCTCACTATTGCTCCCCACCAGTGCCACTGTAATATTACTGTACATCTCTCTATTTTTCCCTACCAGTGCCTCTGTAATATTACTGTACATCTCACTATTGCTCCCCACCAGTGCCACTGTAATATTACTGTATATCTCTCTATTGCTCCCCATCAGTGCCTCTGTAGTATTACTGTACATCTCTCTATTGCTCCCCACCAGTGCCACTGTAATATTACTGTATATCTCTCTATTGCTCCCCATCAGTGCCACTGTAATATTACTCTACATATCTCTATTTCTCCCTACCAGTGCCTCTGTAATATTACTGTACATCTCACTATTGCTCCCCACCAGTGCCACTGTAATATTACTGTATATCTCTCTATTGCTCCCCATCAGTGCCTCTGTAGTATTACTGTACATCTCGCTATTGCTCCCCACCAGTGCCTCTGTAATATTACTGTACATCTCACTATTACTCCCCACCAGTGCCTCTGTAATATTACTGTACATCTCTCTATTTCTCCCTACCAGTGCCTTTGTAATATTACTGTATATCTCTCTATTGCTCCCCACCAGTGCCACTGTAATATTACTGTATATCTCTCTATTTCTCCCTACCAGCACCTCTGTAATATTACTGTACATCTCTCTATAGCTCCCCACCAGTGCCACTGTAATATTACTGTATATCTCTCTATTACTCCCCACCAGCGCTACTGTAATATTACTGTATATCTCTCTATTGCTCCCCACCAGTGCCACTGTAATATTACTGTATATCTCTCTATTGCTCCCCACCAGTGCCTCTGTAATATTACTGTATATCTCTCTATTACTCCCCACCAGTGCCACTGTAATATTACTGTATATCTCTCTATTGCTCCCCACCAGTGCCTCTGTAATATTACTGTACATCTCACTATTGCTCCCCACCAGCGCTACTGTAATATTACTGTATATCTCTCTATTGCTCCCCACCAGTGCCACTGTAATATTACTGTATATCTCTCTATTTCTCCCTACCAGCGCTACTGTAATATTACTGTATATCTCTCTATTACTCCCCACCAGCGCTACTGTAATATTACTGTATATCTCTCTATTGCTCCCCACCAGTGCCACTGTAATATTACTGTATATCTCTCTATTGCTCCCCACCAGTGCCTCTGTAATATTACTGTATATCTCTCTATTGCTCCCCACCAGTGCCTCTGTAATATTACTGTACATCTCACTATTACTCCCCACCAGTGCCTCTGTAATATTACTGTACATCTCACTATTACTCCCCACCAGTGCCTCTGTAATATTACTGTATATCTCTCTATTACTCCCTACCAGTGCCTTTGTAATATTACTGTATATCTCTCTATTACTCCCCACCAGTGCCTTTGTAATATTACTGTACATCTCACTATTGCTCCCCACCAGTGCCACTGTAATATTACTGTATATCTCTCTATTGCTCCCCATCAGTGCCTCTGTAGTATTACTGTACATCTCGCTATTGCTCCCCACCAGTGCCACTGTAATATTACTGTACATCTCACTATTACTCCCCACCAGTGCCTCTGTAGTATTACTGTACATCTCTCTATTGCTCCCCATCAGTGCCTCTGTAGTATTACTGTACATCTCTCTATTGCTCCCCACCAGTGCCTCTGTAATATTACTGTACATCTCACTATTACTCCCCACCAGTGCCTCTGTAATATTACTGTATATCTCTCTATTGCTCCCCATCAGTGCCTCTGTAGTATTACTGTACATCTCTCTATTGCTCCCCACCAGTGCCTCTGTAGTATTACTGTACATCTCTCTATTGCTCCCCACCAGTGCCTCTGTAATATTACTGTACATCTCTCTATTACTCCCCACCAGTGCCTCTGTAATATTACTGTATATCTCTCTATTACTCCCCACCAGTGCCACTGTAATATTACTGTACATCTCACTATTACTCCCCACCAGTGCCTCTGTAGTATTACTGTACATCTCACTATTACTCCCCACCAGTGCCTCTGTAATATTACTGTACATCTCACTATTACTCCCCACCAGTGCCTCTGTAATATTACTGTATATCTCTCTATTGCTCCCCATCAGTGCCTCTGTAGTATTACTGTACATCTCTCTATTGCTCCCCACCAGTGCCACTGTAATATTACTGTACATCTCACTATTACTCCCCACCAGTGCCTCTGTAATATTACTGTATATCTCTCTATTGCTCCCCACCAGTGCCTCTGTAATATTACTGTATATCTCTCTATTACTCCCCACCAGCGCTACTGTAATATTACTGTATATCTCTCTATTGCTCCCCACCAGTGCCACTGTAATATTACTGTATATCTCTCTATTGCTCCCCACCAGTGCCACTGTAATATTACTGTACATCTCACTATTGCTCCCTACCAGCACCTCTGTAATATTACTGTACATCTCTCTATAGCTCCCCACCAGTGCCACTGTAATATTACTGTATATCTCTCTATTACTCCCCACCAGTGCCTCTGTAATATTACTGTACATCTCACTATTGCTCCCCACCAGCGCTACTGTAATATTACTGTACATCTCTCTATTTCTCCCTACCAGTGCCTTTGTAATATTACTGTACATCTCTCTATTGCTCCCCACCAGTGCCACTGTAATATTACTCTACATATCTCTATTTCTCCCTACCAGTGCCTCTGTAGTATTACTGTACATCTCACTATTGCTCCCCACCAGTGCCACTGTAATATTACTGTACATCTCACTATTGCTCCCCACCAGTGCCTCTGTAATATTACTGTATATCTCTCTATTGCTCCCCATCAGTGCCTCTGTAGTATTACTGTACATCTCTCTATTGCTCCCCACCAGTGCTACTGTAATATTACTGTACATCTCTCTATTACTCCCCACCAGTGCCACTGTAATGTTACTGTACATCTCTCTATTTCTCCCTACCAGCACCTCTGTAATATTACTGTACATCTCACTATTGCTCCCCACCAGTGCCACTGTAATATTACTGTACATCTCTCTATTGCTCCCCACCAGTGCCTTTGTAATATTACTGTACATCTCACTATTGCTCCCCACCAGTGCCACTGTAATATTACTGTACATCTCACTATTACTCCCCACCAGTGCCTCTGTAATATTACTGTACATCTCTCTATTTCTCCCTACCAGTGCCTTTGTAATATTACTGTACATCTCACTATTGCTCCCCACCAGTGCCACTGTAATATTACTGTACATCTCTCTATTTTTCCCTACCAGTGCCTCTGTAATATTACTGTACATCTCACTATTGCTCCCCACCAGTGCCACTGTAATATTACTGTATATCTCTCTATTGCTCCCCATCAGTGCCTCTGTAGTATTACTGTACATCTCTCTATTGCTCCCCACCAGTGCCTCTGTAATATTACTGTACATCTCACTATTACTCCCCACCAGTGCCTCTGTAGTATTACTGTACATCTCTCTATTGCTCCCCATCAGTGCCTCTGTAGTATTACTGTACATCTCTCCATTGCTCCCTACCAGTGCCTCTGTAATAGTACTGTACATCTCTCCATTGCTTCCTACCAGTGCCTCTGTAATAGTACTGTACGTCTCTCCATTGCTCCCTACCAGTGCCTCTGTAATATTACTTTATATCTCTCTATCACCCTACCAGTGCCACTGTAATATTACTACCCATCTCTTTTCTCCCAACTAGTGCCTCTGTAATATTACTGTGCATCTTTCTAGTTATCCCTATCAGTGTCTCTGTAAGAATTAATGTGTTTCTGCCTATTTATTCCCACAGTGCCTCTGTAAAGACAACCTTTACCCACTGATTGGGTTCTTTGGGAAAGGATATGGAAAGAACGATGAGCCAATTCGTGGATACCTCCTCACTTTCCTGATTGCATCTGCGTTTATACTCATTGGTTAGTCATACTATTTTTATCTGCATTTTAATCATTGGTATTTTCTCATGTAAAATCCTTTTCCCCAGGGCATTATAATATATGGTGCACCTGTATTGTGTTCTAGTGCTATATTTTCTACACTGATGGTATAAATATATATCCTGTTCTCTTTGTGTGATAGTGATGCAGACTACCCATCCATGTATGCTTCAATTGCATATATTACCACCCACTTTACTGACTTTTCCTGCATTTTTGTGCAGTGTATAATATTTTACAGCCCACGTATTTCTGTTGTGATATCGCTTGTTATTATTTTCCTCAGGCATTTATTATGTAAAGTAAAAAGGGACGAATTTCCCATTAGGCAGAGTAGGCAGCTGTCTAGAGCCTCTGTGCAGAGGGGTGCCTCAGCTGTGCTGGCCACTACCATAATCTATGTTATGGCTATCACCAGGGCAATCCTAATACCAATGCACCAGACACCCTCTTGTGGTTAATAGTGGCTGTTATACTTGCTAGTTTATTTACTAATTTGTCTAGTTTATTTAACTGTTTACATAACACTTTACGGAATGAATGAATATGATTTTAAAACATCACAAGTGTACACAGCGCTATACAGTTTAAAGTGTTAGTAATGTCCAACAAAAAGTTTTTTGCATTTAGAAGAGCTTAAAAAGCTGAGCTAGATGCAAAAAAACGTATCTCTCAAATCACTATGGTTTAAGAGATACAGGCGTTTAAAGTTCGCTGTCTCCTACTGACAGCTGTAAAGCTGTCAGCAGGAGATCTGTGTCGGTCGACACAGAGACGCTTGAGAAGTGCCGCAATCTCGTTACTTACAAGGAATCCCTTCACTGGAATGGTCTAAAACGTGTGCTTGAAAACCAGGCACACGTTTTAGACCATTCCATTGAAGGGATTCCTTGTAAGTAACAAGATCGCGGCACTTCTCAAGCGCCTCCGTGTCGACCGACACGAATCTCCTGCTGACCACTTTACAGATGTCAGTAGGAGACAGCGAACTTTAAATGCCTGTATCTCTTAAACCATAGTGGTTTGAGAGAGACGTTTTTTTGCATATAGCTCAGCTTTATAAGGTCTTCTATATGCAAAAAACTTTTTGTTGGACGTTACTAACACTTTAAGGGTTTAGACTATACAAGGTGACAAGTGCTTTACAAAGAGAAACACTAGAAGTGAGGTCCCTGTCCAAAAGCTTATGATCTAAAGTGGTAATGGTAAACATACACAGTACATATGGGTCAAGTACTGACAATTGTTTAATCCCTTGGATGCTAGAGATGTCTCCATCCCATTGCAGATTGATGCATCAAAAGGTCCTCCAGCATTGAATAGATTAAGCACAATTTTCTCTTACCATTGTAGGCAAAGGGTATTTTCTGTGTCAGACAACAGTGGATGGTGTTATGAGCAGATAATGAAAGGATAGAGCGTGTGGCTATGGTCTGGACTACGGTAGCTTAGAAATCCTTACCTAGGGGTTCTGAAGATGCGAATCAGGCTGTGAACTTCTATCCTGCTGTAGCACTGACATCAGGTATTAGCTAGTCATATTGTATATACAAAGGCCTAGTCCTCACAGACTGGTGAAACCTAATCTAATTAATGGGAAACTATACCCTAGTAATAAATGGCTCTTATTTTGCTGAAGAGGCTGAGCTACTTAGGAAAATGGCCTGCACATAGCAGTCAGGTACACCTATACAGTTTCTTTTTAAGAATTTGAGCTCTCTGCTAATTGTTTCTGTTTACCATTTGATAAAGCCTGCTGACCTGCGTCCCTAACAATATATTCAGGTCTACTGAAGCCCATTGAGGAGGTATGATCCAAAGGCAGGCTTGATAAATTGCTACTGACAAAATGGCTTCATATTGGTCTAGAAACACAAAGCCATATAGTTTTAAGCAGTTTTTATTTTTCTTATTTACCAATAAATCCTTAGTTTTTTATCCTGGTTTGCTGACTTCTTTCATACCTGGAAGTGTCTGAGAGGATTTTAGTTTATTCTTTGTTCATACAATATAACCAGTGATATCAGCTGAGAAGCTACCATGCCGGTCTTTTATTTATCATAAGTTGTCAATGTAGATGATGGAGTCAGCTTGTCCCATAAGTTAAATTATTGTGCACCTTCATCTGTGGTTTGGAGCTTTGAATAGGTATCACTATAAACAGGAAGCTGCAGATATAAAAATAACTAGACCTGACTGCTGTATGATGGAGACTACCTTGGTAGGGTAATCTGGTCAGCAAATGAAATGCATTCTGCCATCTTTCTTATTTAATTATTCTTGTGCATTATGCCCCCACTTTCCAAAAAAGGGAATCTAGTAAAGGAATAAGCACTGATTTCTATGGCTTTCAATATTAACATTAAGGAAGATTATACTTTCCCTTTCCAGATAGTGGAAAGAGTTAGGAAAATTATCATAATACCTCTGTTTATGCTTTACTAAATAAGAAGACATATAACACCACAATATATGACTAATTGACATACTTTACCAAGACCTTATCACTATTACATTACATTTTCCATACAAAATCACCACAGTACTTCTAGTAATCTTGCATTATTTTAGTGATGCTTTAAACAAGAATTAAGATCTCAATAGTAGAAGTGGTAATATTCTATGACTTCCTGTGTGGAACAGACACACGTTGGCAGTTTGTCTGGCACATGTTACTGTCATATTATATATTTGTGCATTGATATATCAGTTGTGGGTATAACACAGAATTTGTGTTATTAACCCCTTGGATTCTAGAGGCATCCCCAGCACATAATGTCATTGTTGATGAGGCTGAAAAAAAGTAAGCATCCATCACCATCCTATATACACTGAAACAAACTATCATTATTCTCAATTATGCAATGCTCTGGAGACTTTAATAGCATCCAAGAGCAGGGCTGAATTTCCCAAAAGAGCTCCATATTTTGAAGGGCACCTCATCTGTGCTGGCCACACCCACATTCTGAATTGTGGGTGGGGCCAGAGTAATCTCTGTATCCATGCAGTATCTTATACACCCCTTTTCAGCCTTTTATTTAACCCCTTGGATGCTAGTGAGATCTCAGAGATCTCTCTAGCAACCAAGGGGTTAAAGCTTTTATAGCCTTGCTTGCTGTAGGCCAAAGGTATATTCTGTGCAAGGAAACAGTAGATGTGACTGGTGGCGTGTTCATGTGAGAAGTGGGGTGTGGCCATAGGTGGAGCTAAGGGTGCCCAGAGTCCCTTGCCCTGGGGAGCCTGGAATGTAAATCTAGCCCTGTACAAGCGGTTAAAGTAACACTATCAAATCCTAATAATACCTCATTATATGCTATGGCAAGCAAATACTATTGACATCTATGAATTTTGCACTTGCTTCTTGGTTAAAGAGATAATGATATCTTCATTCAGTTCTAGATGTCATACTCATGAGGTGGACATGAAAGCTGCTAGCTAGCAGGACTACTTGACCTCAAATTCCATCCACCCTAGCTTTCTGTTTTTTTCCAACTGAAGCAGGCAGAATGCATGAGCCACAGGAGATTACCATGTTCAATGGGTGGATATGACACCCACAACTAATTTAAGTTCTCTCTTGAATCAAGGAACACAGGCAAAACTCATAGTAATCGTTAGGATTTTCTGGCCACATTAATGAAAGAGGGGGGTTCTTACTAAGAATTGTGAGTGTTCAGATGTCAGATGACTATATGCTATCGTAATTATAAATACTCATTGTAATTATTTTTTCTTTCCTTTTCCTCTAGGTGAGCTGAACACCATTGCTCCCATCATTTCTAATTTCTTCCTTTGCTCATATGCTCTTATTAACTTTAGCTGTTTCCATGCATCTATCACTAACTCTCCAGGTAAGTGCTATATCCTAATTAGGCCAGTGGTTCTGAAACTGTGTTCTGTGGAATTTCAGAGCTCCTTTGAGAATTACAAGGGGTCTCCCAGAGCAAATTTCAGTAAAGGCAGACAGTGGGACAAGGCTGGGATGTCAGGGAGTATGTGTGGTTATGACTACCAGCGGAAGTGGAAGAAGGCTGAGATGTCAGGGAGTGTTTGTGTGGTTTATGACTACCAATGGACAGTGGGAAAAGGCTGGGATGTCAGAGAGTGTATGTGTGATTTTATCACTACCAGCAGACAGCAGAAGAAGGCTGGGATGTCAGAGTGTGTATTTGTGGTTTTATGACTACCAACATACAGTAGAAGAAAGATGGGATGACACCCAATGTATGTGTGATTTATGACCCCTAGCGGACAATGGAAGAAGATTGGGATGACAGCTAGTGTGTGTGAATGTTTGTGTACCATTAGACAGTGGAATAAAGATGGCATGTCAGACAGTGTACGTGTGGGTCTTTGATTATCAGTGGATAATGGAATAAGGCAAGAGTGACAGTATATGTGTGGATCTATAACTATCAGTGGACAGTGGAACAAGGCTGTGGTGTCAGGCTGTGTATGTCTCATTATGTGACTACTAATGGACAAGTGAAAGAATGACACAATTTCTTGGTATTGGTTATCTGAATTTTAGTCTCATAATTTAGTCTTATCATCTTGGCAAACTAGCATTCTAATACATTTCAATTTGATTCTATGATAAACCCAAGGACATTGGAGAGTTCTCCAATGCACTGCAAAGCAATGGGCCAGAGACCACTCGGGCATTCATGTGTTTAAACAGTTTGATTGTTAAAGTTCTGCAGAAATTAAGAGTGTAAATAAGAAGTTTGAGATCCCCACTGAATTACACTTATGTACTGAACAAGCAAACTGCTTCATATCACTCTAGTATTCAGTTACTGCCTGGCTCCATTGGATGTGGTGTGACACTGTGACAAACTTAGCAATCAGTGATTGACTTCATGTTCAACGAATGATCCTTGCTTAATCCGTATTCATTATTTTAATTCCCATGTGTTTCCTTGCTGATACCTTGCAGGCTGGAGGCCATCGTTTAAATACTACAGTAAATGGGCTTCTCTCTTTGGAGCGATAGTGTCTGTAATCATCATGTTCCTTCTGGCCTGGGAGTCTGCTCTGATCGCCATTGGCATTGTTATCTTCCTCTTGGGTTATGTACTGTACAAGAAACCTGGTATGTCTATTTTATACAATGTGATCAATACAATATCCGATTAAGAATATACATGATTTACAGTGTATCCTTATTACTGTCAAGCTGTACTCAAGAAGTGAAGCTCTTAGTAAAAATATAAACTAATTGTCTTGGATCTTTTTAATTTGTAGAAGCGAACTGGGGTTCATCTGTGCAAGCGGGTTCTTATAACCTGGCTTTGTCTTACTGCGTGGGACTCAATCAGGTGGAGGAACACATAAAAAATTTTAGGTAAAGGATATGGTGCCTTTTAGTGCCGAAACCCAACAAGTTCATCTTTCACTTTAATATTTTATGATAGCCTGTCATACTTTGATGTCATCACATAGTTTTCACACCATATCCCATCTTATTTCATCTCACACTGCATCTCATGTTATCTATTTTACAAACCATCATGCCCCCATATCTTTTCATATCCCAGCTTAATGTATCATCTTAAATTCCAACTCCTCTCCAACCTCACACTTTACTCCAACCAATGACACTGCATTCTGTCATATCTCAACAGACTTCATACTCTACTCAGACCCATCAGACAACATCCCATCATATAGCATCAGGCATCACAATTTACTCCAGCCCATCACACTGAATACCATAATATCTCATAATATCTAATCATAACTCACATTTTACTGCAGCCCATCACACCACTGCATTTTCTACTCTATTATACACCATTATATTACACTTCTTGTCTGAGGAGTTGAGCATCTTTGTGTAAGGAGGATGGCATCAGCATTTGGGCAAGTGCTAAAGAAGAATATTCATCAGTTGTTTATTCTCAGCAAATGTTTAACTGTAGACATCTCAGCTGAAATTAATTCTGCTTAATACATGTATTTTAGTGCTGGCGTACTTAATTGCATCTCTTCCTCTCTCTCTCTCCTAGGCCACAATGTCTGGTTCTGACTGGTCCTCCCAACTTCCGACCTGCTCTTGTGGATTTCGTTGGAACATTTACCAAAAAGCAAAGTCTGATGATCTGTGGGAACGTGATAATTGTGAGTGTGTAAGGCTTGAGTGGACGCATCCCTCACTCACATTAATAATATGTAACTTTCTCTGTCGTCCAATACAGGTTACTGGTAACTTTGGGTAGGTGATTTGCCCCTTTAAGTAGGCAGGAACAATTCTAGAAGTGAATGCAAGGGGTGTGGAGCCTACCTTCCCTCCTTGTTTGCAGCTAGCCAATCAGCTCCAGTAAGATTTGTTCCTTGGATGAAGTTACAGGCAAGGGAACAGTTCTGCTCTAGTTTTCACTAATTTTTTATTTTTCTGTTAGAAATGGAATACCACCATTAGGCGGATTACCAAAACTGACAATGCCCTTAGATATGGCTAGCTCAATATCCAGGTGCTTTTGTGAACCTTAAGCCCTGGGGGGAAAATATTGGGTTCAAGTTCTTTCCCCAGGAGTTGCCCACTGAAGCTTCTTCTTAATACATGATGATCTGAAGACAGAAGATCTACAGGAAAGGTGAGCAACCCTTTGAGTGCTGCAGGTCCACATGTCCCACAGTGCCCCTCCGCACAGGGGTTTTCCTTTGGAGTTGCTGTTGCACACTCCTGCACTCATTGGGTTCATCTGTATGTCTGTTGGGTGGTTTGGAACAAGTTTCCCTGGTAACTTAACCCTTTAGCTGCTGGTTCAGCATCTTTTGGGGGGGGTTGCTGGCACTTTCCCTACTGGGTTCAGTGTTTCTTAGGTCTAGTGACATGTTTTAGTAATGTCTAGTGCACATTAACTTATCAGTTACAACTTTGAAAATTAAGGCGCGCTTTTACTGCATAGACACCATTGCTCCATTCACTTCTATGAGACTGTACAGTTTGGGACATATCTCTGCAACTGCTCATGGTAGCGACGTCAGAGATGGCTCATTTTGTTTGTCTGCCCTTGCTCTATCATCCAGTCAATGTTTTGAGTGTGTTGGGGGGCTCAGGGGGCTTGGGGCACTGTTGGGGTACTACTTCTGGGAAAACTACATTTCCCATGAGAGCTTGCTTCGCGCGCTCGTTTCTGATTGTTCCCGCCACGGAAGCCATTTTGTGCTTTCCTGAATGAGTATCTTACGCAGGACTTGGACTCTCCTCTGCAGATTAACCCTTTGCTTGCCAGACAAGTGCATTTTAGTGATTTCTGGAGTGAAATGTTATTCTTACACACTGTATTTGGGTGATTCCTTATACTTTAAATGTTTTGATACTGTGAGAATGTCTAATCCGTTAGAGCTTGGGGCCAGGCCTAAGACTACGGACACTGTGGTCTCTGTGTCCCCATTGCGCATTGCTCCTCATGTCATTCAGGGTTACCTAGAAAATTCTTAGGTCATTTATGTCCAGCATGTTCTGATGTCCCTGAGTCTCTCCCAGGGACCTCCAGCCATGCATTAGAGCCAGTTTGGGTGCAAGAGTTCAAGGCTGCTACTAGAAACATCCGGTCTACATTGCAACTCTTTCCATCCCGGTTACAGGGGGTCTTCCACCTACTTCCGCCAGATCTTCCCTGCCAAAACCGCAGGGAGTACCTGACATATCATATTCCTCTGAGGAGGAACTGTTGGTGGATTTGGATGTTGAGGAATGTTCTGCTGTGGGCTCCTCTCGGTTTATTGGGGACTTCTTTGAGGCTGATCCTGATCCCTCGGCTGAGGACCTGATCAGAGCCATCTTAACTACCCTAAACATTCCCTTAGTTCAGGAGGTTTCTTCGGATCCATCTGATGTATTTCAGGAGCCTAAGAGGCCCCATACTTGTTTTCCACCTAACCCTACTCTTGACCGCCTTATGTCTGATGAGTGGAAGTCTACGGAAGGAAACCTTCTGTTTCCAAGAAATTTGACAAGCTTTATCCCTTCTCTGAGGCGGTGCTTGCTCATTGGGTTCATCCCCACAAAGTGGATGCTCCTGTATCCAGGCTATCAAAGTCCACTGCCTTGCCAGTTGCTGATGCATCTGTTCTGAAGGACTGGAGTGTCAAGAAACTTGAGGTCTCCCTCAAGTCCAATTTTTGCCACTGCTGGTACTGCCATGCGTCCAGCGTTTGCTGCGGCATGGGTGAACCGGGCAATTGAGGTCTAGACTGAACAGCTCACCCTGGCTGTCCGTCAGGGTGCTCCTACTTCGGATATGTTGCGGCTTCTTGTCAACATTTCTGAAGCCCAGCACTATGTTTCTGCTACCTTATTTGATGCCATCCGTTTGGTGGCAAGGGTTTCCACCATGTCTCTGGATGCCAGATGAGCTCTTTGGCGCAAAATCTGGTCTGCTGACACTGCTTCCAAGAAAGCTTTGCTCTCATTGCCTTTTCAAGGCATCTCTTTGTTTGGGCCAGATCTTAAGGATCTGATTAGTGAGGCCACAGGGGGCAAGAGTACCCTTCTGCCAATGTTCCCCAGGAAGAAGACGCCTATCAAGCGTAATCTGCTTTTTCGTCCCTGCCAGACTGAGACACATCTGGCGAACCAGGCGGTTCCCTCAGCTCCGCCTTCCTCCTCCAAGCCCAAACAACAATGGAAGCCCAAGGTCTCCCCCAAGACTAAGTCTTCCAAGCCTTCTTCGGCATGACTCGCCGAACCCAGGTCCCCACTCTGCTATGGGTGGCCGTTTGCGTCACTACCACAGCGTCTGGGAGGATTCAGTGGTAGATCGTCTCTCTTTCTCCCTTTTGGTTTTTCCCTCTCATATACCCCTGGGCGTAGAGAAATGCCATCTGTTCAATGGCACTATCCAGGCCCTTCTGGACAAGGAGGTTCTGGAACCTGTTCCCGTTCAGGACAGAGGTATGGGTTTTTACTCAAACCTCTTTGTGGTCTCCAAGAAGGACGGTGGCTGTCGTCCCATTTTAGATATAAAGGATCTCAATTCCTTTGTGATCAAGACTCATTATCACCAGGAATCCCTAAGGACGGTGATTGTTGCTTTGTCCCCGGGGTAATTCCTTGCCTTTCTGGATCTTCAGGACGTGTATCTACACATTGCCATTCATCCAGAGAGTCGGCAGTATCTCAGATTTGCCTTCAACCAAGGGCACTTTCAGTTTTCAGCTCTTCCCTTTGCTCTGCCTACAGCTCCTCAAGTCTTCAGCCATGTCCTGAGAGCTTTAGTATCCATCCTCCATCACAAGCCAGAATGATTTGTTCCTCGGTGTGTTCACACCAGGCTGAGAACAGCTCTCTTCAAAGATTAGTTTCTTTGTTATTTTTACAAATATGGAATACCACCATTAGGTGGGTTACCAAGGCTGTCAAATGCCCTCTTCAAAGTGGATAGCACAGCTTCCAGTGTGCTTCTGGTGGACCTTTTGCCCTGATGAGGGAACAACTTGATTTCAAGTACTTCCCTGGGGATTATCCTCTGTGGTAATCCTTTACTTATCTTGGTAACCTGAAGACAGAAGTCCTGCAGAAAGGTGAGCCACCCTTTGAGTGCCGAAGGTCCACTTGTCCCTCAGTGTCCCTTCTTTGGGCTTGTACTTGGGCGTTCTCATTGTGCACTCCAGCACTCATTGGGTGTTTTTCTGTATCTTGCTATGCAATGTATGTGTGTATGTCTTGAGTTTTGGAGCAGTGTATGTGGGATTTAACCCTTTCTCTGCTGGGTTTTCCAATTTTATGGGCATTTTCAACTTTTGCCTTGACTTACATAAAACATGTGTTTGCCTATGTGTTATGGAACTTTTACTTTAAGAGATAATTTTATTGCAAATTATGTTCCGCGCCTTTAAGCGCGCTTTTCCCGCATAGACGCCATTGCTCCTTTACTCTCTATGGGCTTACACTGTGTGGGACGTATCTCTGGAACCGCTTCACATAGCGACTTCAGAGAGGGCTCTTTTTAATTGTCTTCCCTTGCTCTATCATCCGGTTTTACGTTTGAGTGTGTTGGGGGACTCGGGGGGCTTCGGGCACTGTTTTGGGGTACTTGGTGAGAAAATCTACGCTTCCCATGAGCGCTCGGTTCGCACCCTTTTTCTGATTGGCTCCCGTCGCGGCAGCCATTTTGTGAGTTCTTCTCATCGAGTATACTACGCAGGGACCGGACCTTCTCCCTCTCCTCTGCTGATTAACCCTTCACTTGCCAGATAAGTTTAGTTTTAAACGTTTCTGGGGTGAATACTTAATCTCTCACACTTTTATTGGGTGATTTCTATCTGTGGGGTATATCTGACGCTGTGAGTATGTCTACTTCACTGGAGTCTGGGACTAGACCTAAGACTAAGGAGGCTGGGGTATCTGTTTCCCCCATTGCGTTTTGCTTCTCCTGTCACTCAGGGCTACCTAGAGAATTTTCTGGTCATTTATGCCCAGCTTGTGCGGAAGGTCATGGCGGCAACCCAGGGCCTTCCAGTCACACTATTGAGCCAACATGGGTGAAAGAGTTCAAGGCTGCAACTAGGGATTTCAGATCCACTCTTCAGCTGTTTCCCTCTCAGGTTCAGGGGGCTCTTCAAGTATGGCAGACCCCCTCCACTGTCAGGACCTCCCTGCCCAAGCCACAGGGAGCTCCTGACATCTTTGATTCTTCTGAGGAAGAATTGTTGCAGGATTCTGATGTTGACAATGGTACAGTTATTGAGTCTACCAGATCGGTTGGGGACCCTTTTGAATGTGATCCTGAACTCTCTGCTGAGGGTTTGAACAGGGCTGTGCTGACCACCCTTAATCTTCCCTTGTGCCAGGAGTCTCCTCTTGACCCAACGGACGTGTTTCAGAAACCTTCAAAGGCGGTTACCTGTTTTCCTACTAATCCTACTCTTGAACGTCTAGTTTCTGATGCGTGGAATAATCCTGATAAGTCCTCTTCAGTCTCAAAAAAGTTTGCCAAACTTTATCCTTTTCCTGAGACTGAATTGGCTAAACGGGTTCATCCTCCTAAGGTGGATGCTCCGGTTTCTAGGTTGTCTAGAAACTGGCTGTATCTGATGCTTCTGCTTTACAGGATTGGACTGACAAAAAGTTAGAGACCTGTCTTAAGTCTATTTTTGCCTCTATTGGTACTGCCATGCGTCCGACTTTCGATGTGGCGTGGGTTAACCGGGCCATTGCGGTCTGGACTGAACAGCTTACTGTGGCGGTCCGCCAAGATGCGCCAGTGTCAGAGCAGCTACAACTACTTTCTAATATTTCTGAAGCTCAGAATTATGTTTCTGACGCTGCTTTTGACGCAGTTCGCAGGATGGCGAGGGCCTCCACTTCTTCCGTGGTGGCTAGACGCGCTCTTTGGCTAAAAATCTGGTCTGCTGACACCGCTTCCAAGAAAGTTTTGCTTTCTTTGCCCTTTCAAGGGACTTCCTTGTTTGGATCTGAGCTAAAGGAATTGATTAGCGAGGCTACTGGAGGTAAAAGTACTCTTCTACCCTCAGTCTTTAAGAAGAAATTCCCAGCTAAGCGCTATCGGTCCTTTCGTTCCTTCCCCACATCCCAGGCGGTTCCGCCTGCTCCTCACACCTCCTCCAAGCCCAAACAGTCCTGGAAGCCCAAAGTTGCCCCCAAGGCCAAGACTTCCAAGACTGCTTCGGCATGACTCGCCGAACCCGGGTCTGCATCCGGCTGTAGGTGGGCGGCTTCACCTCTTTCGCCGGGTTTGGCAGGATTCAGTGGCGGACCCTTGGGTTCTTCAGGTGGTGTCAGAGGGATACAGGATCCCTTTCTTTTTCCTTCCTCCCTTTCGCTTCCATTTTACTCGTCCTTCTCAGGACTCCACAAAAAGGCGTCTATTCGACGACGCTATTCAGGATCTTTTGGACAAGGACGTCCTGGAACCAGTTTCTCATGAGGACACAGGTTCAGGATTTTATTCCAACCTGTTCGTTGTGGCCAAAAAGGACGGTGGAGCTCGTCCTATTTTGGACCTCAAAGATCTCAACTCCTTTGTTGTGAGTACCCACTAGCGACAGGAATCTCTGCGCACTGTGATAGCTGCTATGTCTCCGGGGGAATTCCTTGCTTCCCTGGATCTTCAGGATGCATATCTGCACATCCCTATCCATCTGGAGAGCAGGCGGTATCTCAGGTTTGCCTGCCACAGAGGTCATTTTCAGTTTTCGACTCTTCCCTTTGGGCTGATGACAGCTCCACAGGTTTTTCAGTGAGTCTTGGGAGCATTGATAGCAGTACTCCATCGAGATGGCATCAGAGTGACTCCATACATGGACGACTTACTCTTGAAAGCTACATCAGCAGAGATCCTTCACCAGCAGGTTCAAGCTTGCATTCAGACACTCACTCGCCACGGATGGATTGTGAATCTGGACAAGTCAGACTTGGTTCCATCTCAGCAGATAATCTTCCTGGGTCTCCTGTTCGACACCCAGCGGTGCATGGTGTTTCTGCCAGAGGAGGTGGCTCATCAGATTGCTCTCTGGGTATCAAAGATTCTGGCTCTCGAGCGGATTCCAGTACCGAAATTGACTTCTCTGGTGGGGAAATTCATTTCCACGATAGAGGCGGTGCCGTTTGCTATGGCACACACCAGGGAACTTCAAAGGTTTGTGATCCAGACGTGCAGGAATCATCCAGACCATCTGAAGCTATCTGTCTCTCTACCTCCACATGTCGAGTTGAGTTTGGACTGGTGGTTGGATCTTTCTCATCTCCTGAAAGGGAGATCCTTCCAGATCCCTTATTGGACCACGGTCACGACGGATGCCAGCCTCCTGGGATGGGGGGCAGTGTTGGGTCGCTTCAGTGCCCAGGGGAAGTGGGGATTGGAGGAATCTCTCCTCTCCATCAACATTCTGGAACTACGTGCCATCTTCCTTGCCCTGAGGCATTGGGAATCTCAACTGGAGGGTTGTCCAGTCAGAGTAGAGTCCGACAACGCCACCGCAGTGGCGTACATCAACAAGCAAAGCGGAACAAGAAGTCTCGCCGCCTGGTTAGAGGTCAAGGCCATTTTGTCTTGGGTGGAAGCTCATGTTCCCGTCATTTCAGCGGTTCACATGCCAGGCGTAGACAACGTCATGGCAGACTTTCTCAGTCGTCACACAGTCGACAGCGGAGAGTGGGCTCTTCATCCAGAGGTGTTTCACCTTCTCACTCAGATGAGGGGGGGGCTTCTTGTGGTGGATCTGATGGCAACCAGACACAACAGGAAGGTTTCAGTGTTCTGCTCTCGGTGGAGGGATCCACTGGCCCTGGCAGTGGACGCCTTGTCAATCCCTTGGGAATTCTCCCTAGCTTACATCTTTCCTCCTCTTCCACTGTTGATCAGAGTCATCCAGAAGCTGAAGATGGAGCGTTGTCCAGTTATTCTAATTGCTCCGAATTGACCATGTCAGTCCTGGTATCCGGATCTGATGGCTATGTCTGTGGCGGAGCCCTTTCCGGTTCCCTCTCGTCCAGATCTTCTGCTACAAGGCTATCTGTGGAAGGAGGATGTTCATCGTCTTCATTTGATGGCTTGGAGGTTGAATCCTCAATTTTGAAGAAAAAGGGTTTTTCCTCTGCTGTGGTGTCTACGATGCTACGTGCTTGTAAACCTGTGTCTTCTAAGATCTATCACCGAGTCTGGTCGACCTTTGTAGCATGGTGTGCTGATAGGGATCTATCGCATGATTTTCATCTTCCTACTGTCCTGGCCTTTTTACAGGACGGTGTTGATAAGGGACTCAGTCTGAGTTCTCTCAAGGTTCAGACTTCAGCGCTCTCTGTCTTTTTCCAGGAGCGCATTGCTGTTATTCCTGACGTCAAAGTTTTCTTCCAAGGTGTGGCTCATGTTCGTCCCGCTTTCAGGAGTCCGGCTCCTCAGTGGGATCTCAATCTGGTTTTGGGGGTTCTTCAAAGACCTCCCTTTGAGTCCTTGGCTACTATTCCTTTGTGCCTATTATCTTGGAAGATGGCTTTCCTTTTGGCTATTGTATCGGTTCGCCGGGTGGCAGAATTACAAGCTTTGTCTTGTAAACCTCCTTATCTGGTGTTCCATAAGGACAAGGCTGTGCTTCGCACTTCCAAAGAGTTTTTACCTAAGGTTGTTTCCGAATTTCACATCAATCAAGAGATTGTGGTGCCCTCTTTCTGCCCTAACCCTTCCTCTGACAAGGAGAGGGATCTTCATTTGTTGGATGTTGTGTGTTGTCTTAAATTATATGTTCATCGCACTGAGTCTATCAGGAAGTCTGACGCTCTGTTTGTCATTCCTGAGGGGCCTAGGGCAGGGAGACCGGCATCCAAGGTGACTATTGCATCTTGGATAAAATCTACTATTCGTAAGGCTTACGAATTGCGGAATAAGCATGTGCCCTTTCGGGTCACTGCTCATTCTACCAGATCAGTTGGGGCCTCTTGGGACTATAAGAATCAAGCGTCTGCTGATCAGCTGTGCCGGGCGGCCACTTGGTCCTCTGTGCACACATTTTCGAAGCACTACCGTGTAGATATGCTGGCCTCTGCTGATGCCAGCTTTGGGAGGAAGATCCTGGAGGCAGTTTTGCCTGTCTAGGATCTTCTTCTTCTGAGATTCTCAGTGCCTCCTTACCGTTGAGCCCTGTTGGCTCTGGTTCAGTGTGCTGTGTTTTGTTTGGGGTTTGTTCTTACCCCTAGTTGGTGTCTGTTGACAATTCTGATTGTTGGGATCTCTGACCGGTTGGTTCATAGAGGTTCTGGTGACTCTGGGGGCCTTGCGCCTGGTCCTTGCCTTACTTCCCGCCTCTGGGAAACTCAATGTTTGGACATCCCAGTGTACCAGTAACTTGTATTGGACGACAGTGAAAATAGGATTTTAGTCTTACCTGTTAAATCCTTTTCACTTAGTCCATACAGATTACTGGTCTCCCACCCTGTCAAGAGACCATGCTTGGCTCTCCTGTGGCATTCTGTGGGAGTCTTTTGGGGCATGCTCACAGGGTCTTCTTCTTCTCTTCTATCTCTGGTCAGTGTTAGTGTCTCAAATCATTCTGGCTTGTGCTGACTGAGGAGCAGCCTAGGAGGGAGGGGAGGCTCCACCCCCTGCATACATTTAGGGAATGTTCCTGCCTACTTAAAGGGGCGGATCGCCTCCCAGTGTACCAGTAACCTGTATGGACTAAGTGAAAAGGATTTAACAGGTAAGACTAAAATCCTATTTTCTCCTGGCGATCATGCCTGTTCATCGTGTTGCGGAGTTGCATGCCCTGTTTTGTAGCCCACCCTGTTTGGTGTTCACAAGGACAAGGCAGTGCTTCGCACTTCTCAGGAGTTTCTCCCAAAGGTGGTCTCTGAGTTCCACATTAATCAGGAGATTGTGGTTCCTTCTTTCTGCCCTGAATCTACCTCAGAAAAGGAGAGGGAGCTCCACTTGTTAGATGTGGTGCGTTGTCTCAAGTTTTATGTACATTGCACTGAGTCCATTAGACAATCTGATGTGCTGTTCGTCATTTCTGAGGGGCCCAGGGCAGGGAGACCTGTATCCAAGTGACTATTGCATCTTGGATCAAGTCCACTATTCGTAAGCCTTACGAGCTAAGGAAGAAGCCTGTTCCCTTTTGGGTCACTGCTCATTTTACTAGATCTATTGGGCCTTCTTGGGCTTACAAGAATCAGGCCTCCGCTGATCAGTTGTCCAATGCTGCCACTTGGTTGTCTGTGCACACCTTTCCGAAGCACTACCGTGTTGATGTGCTGGCATTGGCTGATGCCAGCTTTGGGAGGAAAATCATGGAGGCAGTCTTGCCTGTCTAGTGTCTTCGGTTCTTTGGTGCTTCCTTCAATTTTGAGCCCTGTTGGCTTTAGTTCAGTGTGCTGTGTGGCAGTTCCTGGGGTGGTGTTACCCATGTTCAGTGTCCATTAACATTTCATTTGTTTTTTGTTGGGCTATCTCTGATCTGATGGTTCATATATGCTCTGGTGTCTTTGGAGGCCTGCTAACCTGCTAACTCCACCCTTGCTGATGGGCAACAAAGGATTTCCACAGCAATATGCACAACTGCTGAACACGCACACACACTCACACACACTCTCTCTATATTTTGGAGATTTCGCTAGATTTCAAGATATTAAAAGCCCCATTTAAATCACTGGGAATTTTAATTTATCCCTTGTGGCATAATTTGTTTGCTCTGGAATTGCACCTCTGTAGATCATTGAATACTAGTGTAAAAGCCTGTGTGCACGGGCCAAGGCCCGGGTAATGTTAACCCTTTGAGTGCCAGAGTGCAATGTGTTGCTTACCCCTTTGGCACTCAAAGGGTTAAGAGGCGGGTCCTGCTCTGCGTCCTGCCGCCGATTCAGTCATGCACTGTAGAGACTGCCTGAAAGCACAGAAAGCTCCCAGCACAGAACTCCCAGCATTCCTACACCTCCCGGCATTCTGTGCATTCAGACCGTCTCTACTGCACATGATGGCTTCTGACAAACAGCCTAGCGAATTATTATATAGGAACACTGTTAAATAAATGAACACTGTTAAATAAACCAACTGTCATGCTTCCCACCTTTTGTCTGTTCTTCTGGGAACTCCACCCCAGGAGTACCTATTGGTGGAGCCTCCTTTTTAAGTCTCTGGGTGGCTAGCTTCAGTGCCCAATTATTGAGCGTTATTTGGTTACCTGGCTTCTGATCCTGTATTGCTAAGTTTGTGCTTTGACTTCTCCTGGTTCTTTGTCCCTGGCTTGTGTTTTGACCATTCTTGAGTATCTGCGTTAGCCTATCTGCCCCTAGTGACCTCGGCCCATTCTCTGACTCCTCTGCCTGCCTGGTTGTTCTACCCAGTGGAACCATACCTCTGGTGGCCTCTCATTGCCTCGGAGTTAGGTTGCTAGCTTCCCCCATCTGTTCCGTCTGTCGGTGGCTTGCCTTAGCCTCCTTCTTATCCAGCCTGAGAGAGAGTGAGCATCTGCTTCCTCATCATTATCTCTCTCTCTCCATCCCTTGTGTGCTTATCGGTGTCACAGTCCAGCGCACTCCCTGTGACTGTCCGAGTTCTGTGCATCGGCATTCGGGGACCCATGTGGGGCTCTGGGGTATCCAGCCGGGGAGTTGGTGTGGGTATCCGCTTTCCCTGCTGGAAGTGTGGCGGTCCACCTAGGGAAGTGAGGCAAGGTTTTGGTAGACTTCTTTGAGAGGTGGAGGCTGCTTGTAGTAGCCTTGGTTATCCAGCGCAGTCAGCGCCAGGTACAGCATTCCTTTCTTTGGTCTGAGCCGCTTCGTTCTCTCTTACTGTAGCCTTTCTCCTGTGCTCCCAGCCCTATGTGGAGGATACTCACTACAGGTATCCAGTGTATTGCAGAGCAGTCCTGCCTGCTCCCTTGGGCCACTCCTGGGCTCCTAGCCTTGTCTGAAGGATACTTGCCATAGGTGTCTACTGCATTGCAGAGCAGTCCTCCCTGCTCCCTTGGGCCATTCCTGGGCTCCCGGCTCTATCTGAAGGATACTCGCTACAGGTATCCAGTACGTTGCAGAGCAGTCCTGCCTGCTGCCTTGGGCCACTCCTGGGCTCCTAGCCTTGTCTGAAGGATACTTGCCATAGGTATCCAGTGCATTGCAGAACAGTCCTGCCTGCTCACTGGGTCTATCTCCTGGTACAGTTCTGCACTAAGGGTCCTATTTTCCTCAAATTCTCCTACCCCAGTGTCCAGTATTGCCATCCAGGTCTGGGTCCCGGCTTAACTGGGATTGGACATCTGGCTTTGCGGCCAGCACCTTTACCTCTGCTTTGGCCACAGCACGGGAATACTGGAACCGGCTACATACCCAAACTACGCACCCTAGCGTCACTCTCAAACTACACTCCAGGGGTCTTAGGTGGGGATAAGACCTGAAAGATCCTAGATCCGTGACACCAACCATCATAATCCTTAAGTGAATATCTACTGCAGGTGCATTGAATTTGTGTTAGCCATCCCCACAAATCTGCACTGTGGCTACAGGCAGCATAGCTCAGGCATCTCTCAGGATGATCACAGTCTAGGTCAGTGGTTCTTAACAAAGGTACCATGGCACTTTGGTAGGGTGCCACTTTTTCCATGAAGAATGACAAAAAGGTGAAAACTGAGTTTGTATATTTAAAGACATTGTTATGCTTGTATTTGTCTTTCAGATTGTAAGAACCAAGAATAACTGTATATTTATGAATGTGCACTCTTGATGATTAGTCACTTGACAAATACCTATGAAAAGCTAGGGTTGCCTTGATATTGCCAGACTGTATGCTAGAGGTGCCTTGAGACTACAAAAAAAAAAAAAAAAAAAAATTATATATATATATATTTGTTTATTGAGAAGCTCTGGCCTAGTTGTTATTTTGCCTATTGTGAAATTTTGGGCCGCCTTATAAAACTTTTTCTGATTTTCAATAAACAGGGTCCTCGGAAACAGAAAATTCAGGAGCTGAACCCAGATGGTCACATCAAATGGTTAAACAAAAGAAAAATTAAATCTTTTTACACTGGACTAATCGCCGAAGATCTGCGGAGCGGTGCTCAGATGCTCATTCAGGTAAAGGTATTATGTATTATGTTGGGCACATCACAAAGGTCAGGAAGTCTTCGTCTCTCCAACATACAGGCTTTGTAGTTTCAATAAAGCTTAGCTTTACTCTTTAAAAAACAAATTTATCTTTCCTAGTTAATTGAATGTTTCAAATCATCTGATGAGGCTTCCTAATAAAGGCTTCCTTATAAAGATGCACCTTTCCTCATGTAGTTTTTTACCTACTGTCTTTGCTGTAGAAGATTTGCTCCTTGAATTAATGTATATACCTTGTTCTACTGCTGATCAGTTAATACAAGTGCAATCATGGTCCCTCTTTCTGCCTAAGGCCTAATAATATCACTTGTTTGTTTGTGTGAGCTTCTAACTCCTTGAATGAAAGAGAGATCTCCAACATATTGTGAAACAACATGATAGTAGCCGCATTTTGGGAAATTTTTGTTTGGTGCAATTGTTTAGTCTCAAAATCTCTCCACTTTTGCATTTTTATATATGCTCCAAACTTAGGTGTGATTCAGAGCAGTAGAAGATGGGTAATATGCCCTTCCTGAATTAAGTTGACATCTGTGGAGAAGAAAGCAAAAATACTTGGGCTTAGAGGTGACTGCTGTACTACAATGGTTATATCAGTGGAATATTATGTCTCTCAGTCTGCAGTTCGTGTTATTAGGGAGGTGTGGAAAATGTGGCACACTGCTTAGGTAGTACTCTACCACATTCTAGTTCATATCAGCATGAGGGCTTTTTGTGGCTGCTTCAGCTGAATTTTGACAGTTTGAAATTGTTTATTTTTTTTTAGCTTATTTGTGAAAAGCATTAGAAGGGATTCCACAAAAGTGGGAGCATCAGTCTTGACAGGAGTTTAATATTCTCAGTTGGTCAACTTAAGCAAATGATCTACCACTTGCCGACAGGGAGTACCATCCAGTACTGTTTAATTTGCATAAACTGGCAAATAAACTATAGAGGACACTATCATGGCTAACATAAATATGGATGATTTTGAAGACCGTTTTAGAATCAGATATTTGTTACAAAATGATAGTTCCACTTTAACTACTAGTTCCCTGCAGGATTTATTCAGCTTTGCAAATTGCTCACTTGTTTTTTTTTTTTTTTTTTTCTTATATGTTCTTTTTTTTTTCATTTTGTATTTGTATTATCTACATATAGTTTGTTTTTCCTGTTCTAGTGAAGACTGGATTGTGACTCATAACAATGCTGCCAAAATGGCTGCTAGCCAAAGTGTATTGGTAAAGTGCTTGCATAGTTACACTTTATTATTGGTTCAAAACACAGTTTGCTTTTATAAGCTCTAACTCCTCTCTGTGTAAAAGCAAAGACAACTGATAATCGGATTAAGAAGGTTAAAACTGGATTGATTGTGACAATCCAACAATGTAAAGAAATAAAATGTGCTCAGATGATTTAAAGAAAGCAGATGAAGATTAAAAAAATGTATCGCAATTCCACATTGCAGATCTCATCTCCTGTATGGAAGAGTTGATCTTACTTTTGGAAAATAATATGAAGCAGTTAATGGGCTTCAAGGATGAGACCATTCATCAAGCTAAACAGGTGCAATTCTGAGGCATGGGGGAAGGAATGAAAATGCCAGTTGAATTAAATTGGGATTTTAACCCCATGAATGATAGAACGATATCCAAAGCATTGCTTGCAATGTGTTGGAAAGCTCTGTATAATTTATAGTGTTTAAAGGCCCCACTGAAATTAATGGGAATGCATAATAGTATTTCTGTAAACAAGGTAAAAAGTTTATTTCCAAGGCAGGTCATCTTGATTTGTTTTTAAATGGCTGAGATATCTTGTCTCCACTACTATCTGATCTGCGCTTATACTTTCTCTTTAGTCCATATGGAACACAGGTACATGGGGGTTGAGCACCTCCTCCCGGAGGGCAGGGCACATCACAGTGCATTGACCAGTTCACAGGTGTTTTGTTGGACCTTTTGAACCTTATGGAGGGAATCTTCCTTCCAAGTTTACCCTCATGACAGGGTCTCTTGAGACTCTGCCTCATCTCTAAAATGATAACCTGAAGACAGAAGACTGGTGAGTAACCCTTTGAGTGCCTTGGTCCACTTTATGTCCCAATCTTTGTTACCACTCAATACAGGGGCTGTTGTGAACCTTGGTAGGCTCTGGCACTCATTCTGGGTATATTTATTATATATCTGTTTCTCTCAGAGGTCTTTAGAGTGAGGATGGCTGCTGTAATCTATGGTATTAACCCCTTATCTACCATTTTGATTATTTCTGTACATAAGTGCTTTTGGGGGTTTATTTTCACCCCCCCGACACACTCTTTGTCCCTTAGTTTTATGTTCCTCTCAGGTGTTCCCTGGGGTTTGGGTCTCTTGGCAACTTTTTCACTTTAGACCAATTTTAAGGTGACTGCCCCTGTAAGAGCATAAGGCCACCTCCACCTTTTCTCTTTTGACTTCTATGGGAAAAATTTCTATGGGAAATATCTCTGCAAACATTTAAGATACAATGGTCAGAGAGGGTTCTATCTTCTCTGCCTCTCATGCTCTATCATCCATTCCATTTTCTGAGTTTCCAGGGTGCTTCTGGAGATCCATGAATGGAGTTTAGGCACTGATAGGCAACAAGTAACAGAGAAGACTACACTTCCCAGAATGTCCATTTCTCAGGCATTCTTCCAATTGGCTGATAGTGTTCCAGTGGCCATTTTACTTCTCTTTTGCTTCTCCCATGCATAGGCTGACTCTCCTTGCTCTCCTTCTTTAGATTAACCCTTCACTTGGCAGATAAGCGTATTCATGGGCTATTAAGGGTGCAGTGTTACTCTGGGGACATTATCTAGTGTTTTACTAGATTTGAAACACTTTTAGTGGGAAGTATGTCAGACTTTAAGGGCCATGGGGGTAAATCACAGCTGGCAAAGAACACCACCTTCCCACTGACAGATGCAGTGGGACTAGGGGAACCAGCGAATAATAGTCTTGATCCTATTCTGAAGGCCCCTTCCCTGCCACCAGGGCAGCAGTAAGACCTATCTTTGCCTCTTCCTGGGTTAACAGGGTAGTTGCTATTTGGGCTGAGCAGCTTTCAGATGCTATCCTTGCTGATGTGGCCAAGGAAGACTTACTGGTCCTCATGGTTAACATCAAGGAGGCCAAAACCTACGTTTTGAACGCGATCTTTGATGCTGTCAATTTCTCTGCTAAGTATTCCTCTCTTTCTGTTGCTGTGCGCCGCAGCATGTGACACAAGACTCTTCAAAGTAGTCACTGGTTTCTTTGCCATTTCAGGGCAAATTCCTTTTTTGGCCTGACCTAAAACAGATCATCAGTGACGCTACTGGTTGCAAGAGTATCTTGTTACCTAAGCTCTCCACCAAGCATCCATTTCTGCCAAGGATGGCATCTCTTTTTCATCCCTCCGGTTCTTTTTGTCAAGGGTTTTGAAAGAGCCAGACAAAGAGAGGCTGTTTCAGGAGGCAGTGGACTCCTGGATGAAAAAACAGGTTCTGGTACCAGTACCAACAGTCGAGCACTCTTCAGGTTTCTATTCCAACCTGTTTGTGGTTCCAAATAAGGACTGTGTTGCGACCCCATTCTGGACCTCAAATGCCTTGGCAAGTATGTTGTCACTACGAAGTTCAAAATGAAATCATTGCATTCTGCCATAGCAGAGATGTGCCCAGGGGAGTATCTGGCCACTCTGGACTCTCAGGATGTGTACTTACATGCTCCTATTCACCCTAACAGCCAACAATACCTGCACTTTGCTTTCAGTTCCAATAATTACCAGTTCATGGCACTGCCATTTAGCCTGGCTTCGGAGATGAATATCTTCTCAAAGATCCCGGCAGCCTTCATCTACGGTCATGACATTTCTCTGATTCTGTGTCTGGATGACCTTCTGATCAAGGCCCCTTTGGAGGTGCTAATAGCCCATCATGTTAAGGAATGTGCCCACATTTTAGTCCACTGTGGTTGGATTCTGAATCTGCAGAAGTCCTCTCTGATTCCCTCCCAGGTTCTGGTGTTCCTGTGGATGAGGTTTGACACCCATCAAGAGAAGATCTTCCTCCCAGGGGAGAAGATTTTGCTTGTGTCTCAGGATGTGTTGCGGGAACTGGAATGGTCCTTGGCCATGATCAAGAATTACATGAGCATTCTGGTTCAACTAGTGTCGACTCTGGATACAGTCCTTTACTCTCAGGTCCACATGAGGTAAATGCAGAGGGATATTCTCAAAAATTGTTACAGGAATCTGAAGCATCTTCTTCAACAGATATATCTCTCGCTCCAGAAGCCAGGGGGGATCTCCCGTGGTGGTTACACCAGCCAGTCTTAGAACAGGGGATTACCTTTGTGATCCCTAGACCCTAGTCACCACGGATGCCAGCCTGAGGGGCTGGGGTGCTGTTCTGGGTCACCTAGG